>CM022298.1:305908672-307108672 GCA_011799875.1 Thinopyrum elongatum | reverse complement strand
GTGCATGCATCATACCCATGCAGAGGTGAAATGCCTCCATATGTTCAAGTAAACAAGTTATCTCTGGCAAGCTATCCTACTGGTACCCTCGAATTGTTGCCGTGGAGCTAAGCCTACCGGGCACAAATCGTAAAGAGGGACCAGCCCCCCGCCAAGCCTTCTCCGCCAAAGGCCACTGTGACCATCCTGACCAAAGCAACGTTCGAGTCAAAGGATGGGAGCACCTATGTTTCGAAGGTGACGAGGTTTTCATATGCACAAGTTTCCACTTACAGAACACGTAAGGATAAGAAGAGAACTTATCTGTTTGGCTTGCCGAGGATCGTCACGTAGGCTCGTCTTCATTTCTTCTTTTTCGGACCGAGTCCACGGCAAGAACCCTGCAACTTAATACAGATGAAAATGATGCCATGTGCGACCTCATCTACATGATCATGCTATGCTCATGATATGCTTATGCATGCATGCAAGTTTTGTGGGCCCCCCAGCGCTTCGTTTATTTCTGTTGCTCAGGGTCTGCGCCTGGCTTTGTACAAGGGGTTACATGCAACATCGGCAAGGCCTGTATAAAAGGGTGGCTGCCGGGCAGGGCCCGCCAGCCGCGCCTTACGGGTAGAACTTATGGAGATGCTCAATGTTCCATGAGTTTTGCAACTGAATGCCATCTCCGGTCTCCAGATGGACTGCACTAGGTCTGGTGACTCGTACTACCCGGTAAGGGCCTTCCCACTTCGGCGTGAACTTGTTTGTACCCTTGGCGGACTGAACATGCCTAAGGACAAGGTCGCCTTCCTCAAAACCCCGGGCACCAATCCTACGGCTGTGATAGCGAAGCAGGGCTTGCTGATAGCGTGCAGCACGCGTAGCCGCCCGGAGACGGTTCTCCTCAAGTAGCACAGCGTCATCACGCCGGTGCCGTTCCTACGCTACTTCATCGTAGTCAAGCACTTGAGGAGATCCGAATATGAGTTCCGTGGGGATAACTACTTCTGCCCCATAGACTAGGGAGAAGGGAGTCTGCCCAGTAGCTCGATTTGGTGTCGTTCTGAGGGACCAAAGAACCACCGGCAGCTCGTCGATCCATCACCTACCACACTTTTGCAGTCTATCAAAGGTTCTTGTCTTGAGTCCTCGCAGCACTTAAATGTTCGCCCTCTCAGCTTGTCCGTTGCTTCTGGGATGGGCAACAGAGGCAAATGAGATCTTGCTTCCGATGGCATGAACATATTGCATGAAGGCACGGCTCATGAATTGGGTGCCATTGTCGATGATGATTCGGGCAGGCACCCCGAAGCGGCACACCAATCCTTTCAAGAACTTGATAGCTGACTGAGCAGTCACCTTTCTCAAGGGCTCCGCCTCTGGCCACTTTGTGAACTTGTCGATAGTGACGAAAAAGAACTCAAAGCCCCAGGTAGCATGGGGGAAGGGGCCCAAGATATCGAGCCCCCAGAACAAGAAGGGCCATGATAAAGGGATCGTCTGAAGAGCTTGGGCAGGCTGATGGATGTTCTTGGAGTGGAACTTGTAGGCTTCACATTTGGTGACGAGCTCCGTTGCATCTTGGAGGGCTGTGGGCCAATAGAAACCTTGCCAGAAGGCTTTTCCAACCAGAGCCCTTGATCCAATGTGCGAGTCGCACATACCCTTGTGTACCTCTGCCAATAGTTCCTTTCCTTCCTCCCGGCAAATGCACTTCAATTTCACACCATTGGGCCTCCTTCTGTACAGCGTGTCGTCCACGAACTGATACATACTGGCCCTCCGGGCTACTCTTTCAGCTTCTTCTTGCTCTTCTGGGAGTTCTCCAGTTTGGAGGAAATGGACTATGTGTCGTGCCCAGGTTGGGGCCAGGGGCTCAGCAACAAGGACCAGCGGCACCTCCTCATTCGCAGGAGCACACTTCTCGACCGTACGGACCGGTGGTCTGGCGGGATGGTGCAGCTCACTGATCGAAGGGGAGTTATTCCCGCCAAGCTCTCTGCCGGGAGCCTCGAGAGGCTTTGCCGGGTGAGGCTTGCCGGAGTCCAGTTACCTCCTCTTTCTGGCCATCGTTGCCGAGGATACGGAGGGCTGAGTCAGATGGAGAACAAAAGTCCCTGGTTCCACATGGAGTTTTTGCGCAGCGCACTTTGACAGATGATCAACAATGCTGTTTTCCGCACGGGGCACGTGCTCTGTTTGCAATCCGTCAAAGCACTCCTCCAACTTTCTCACTTCCTTGACGTATGCCTCCATCAATGGACTTTGGTAATCCTTGTTGACTTGTCTCACCACAAGTTGTGAATCTCCGCGGATGATCAGCTTCTTGATTCCCAGTTCTGTTGCAATCCTGAGCCAGGCAAGGAGCCCTTCATACTCTGCAGTATTGTTGGTAGCCTCCTCCCGGGGAAAGTGCATCTGGACGAAGTACTTAAGGTGCTCCCCAGTGGGGGCAACAAGAAGCACACCAGCCCCTGCACCTTGTAGGGAGAAGGCACCATCAAAATACATAATCCATTCTTGGGGCGCCTCCTTGCCGGGGATGATCATCTCCAATACTTCTTCATCAGGAGTTGGTGTCCACTCTGCGATGAACTCTGCTAGTGCTCTGCTCTGAATAGTTGACGTGCTTTCAAACTTCAAACCAAAGCTGGAGAACTCCAAAGCCCATTCCACAATCCTGCCGGTGGCCTCGGGGTTTCGGAGTATGAGTTGCAAGGGGAAGCGGGTGACAACTGTGATCTCGTGGGCTTGGAAGTAGTGGCGCAGTTTCCTTGAGGCCATGATGAGGCCAAAAATCAATTTTTGCATGCCAGAGTACCTCGATCTAGCTCCTTGTAATATGGAGCTGACAAAGTACACTGGGCGCTGCACCACTTTTTCTTTGCCGCAACCATAGAACTGCTTCCGCTGCCGTGCCTTTCTTTGCTCTGGACTGACTCTGGTCTTGCCGGGACGGGTTCACTTTCCTCTCCAGAGGGGACAGTGGTTGTGGCTGCCGCGTCATCCACTTCCCGCTGCGCCACCAGTGCCACACTAACCACTTGATTGGTTGCCGCTAAGTATAGCTGTAACGGCTCTTGTGGTTTGGGAGCGACCAAGGTGGGCACAGAGGAAAGATAGGTCTTTAAATCTTGCAGCGCAGCGTCTGCCTCTGGGGTCCACTCCACGGGTCCTGCCTTCTTCAAGAATTTGGAGAACGGCAGGGCGCGCTCGGCAGACTTGGAAATGAACCTGCTCAGTGCAGCCACGCATCCAGTCAAACGCCTCACGTCCTTGACTGTCTTGGGTGCTTGAATTTACTCGATAGCCTTGATCTTGTCGGGGTTGGCCTCCATCCCTTGATGAGACACGAAGAAGCCAAGTAGCTTGCCGGAGGGAACTCCAAACACACACTTCTCTGGGTTCAACTTCATGTTGATCCTGCGCAGATTAGCAAAGGTTTCTTCCAAATCCTGGATGAGGGTTGATCTGTCCTTGGTCTTGACCACAATATCATCCATGTAAGCTTCAATGTTTCTCTGTAGCTGGGATCCAAAGCCAATCTGTACTACTCTTGCAAAAGTGGATCCGGCTCTCTTAAACCCGGAGGGCATCCGTACAAAGCAGTACATGCCACATGGGGTTATGAATGCTGTCTTCTCTTCGTCTTCCTTGGACATGAAGATCTGGTGGTATCCGGAGTAGGCATCTAGGAAGGAAAGCAGGTCACACCCGGAAGTAGAATCCACAATCTGGTCGATGCGCGGCAAGGGGAACGGGTCCTTCAGGCATGCCTTGTTTAGATCTGTGAAGTCTATGCAAAGCCTCCATTTCCCATTCGCCTTGCGCACCACCACTGGATTTGCTAACCATGTGGGGTGCAACACTCCTCTGACCAAACCAGCTGCTTCAAGCTTCTTGATCTCCTCGGCAATAAACTGTTTCCGCTCCAAAGCTTGCTTCCGAACCTTCTGCTTGATGAGCCGGGCATGCGAGCAAACAGCAAGGTGGTGCTTGATTACCTCCCTGGGAACACTGGGGATATCAGATGGTTGCCAGGCAAACACATCGATATTCGCCCGCAGGAAGGCAATGAGTGCGCTTTCCTATTTGTCATCAAGGATGGCACTGATAGTGAAAGTACCACCAGCGCCAGCCAGCCCTGCCGGGACCTTCTTCACAGTAGGTGCAGCAGCTTTGGATCTCTTGCTATTGGAAGTCTCCGGCAAGCCATCAACAGGCGCAACACACTCTGAAGAGGCGCGCTTCCCGGATTCCTTGCCAGCATCCTTGCTAGCTCTCTTCATTTTCTTACTTTCCTTGGTGGAAGCGGTGGCTTCCGTGGCCTCTGCTGCAACTACCTCCCGGTACATCTTGTCCACGCATATAACTGCGTCCTTCTGATCTGACGGAATGGAAATGACTCCTATCGGCCCTGGCATCTTCAAGGTGTTGTAGGCATAGTGCGATGCTGCCATGAACTTGGCCAAAGTTGGGCGACCAAGGATTCCATTGTACGGCAAGGGGAGGTCAACCACGTCAAACATGATCTTCTCAGTCCGGTAGTTTAACTCCCCTCCTAACGTCACCGACAGCGTGATCTTTCCCTTAGGGCGACTCCTGTCGGGGTTGATTCCCTGGAACGTGCCAGTAAACTTGAGCTCCTCATCTGCTATCTGAAGTTTGTTGATGACCTTTGGAGATATCAGATTCAACCCGGCCCCGCCGTCAACCAACATCTTTGTGACTTTGAGGTTGCATATTGTTGGTGAGACCAACAATGGCAAGCACCCTACCGTGGTGGTGCGGTCAGGGTGATCCTCTTCATCAAAGATGATGAGCATGTGGGACCACTTGAGCGGCTTCCGAGAATCTGCCGCTGGCTCGACGGCATTGACTTCACGCGCCCACTGTTTAAGTAAGCAGTGAAAGGAGTGCAGAGATGCACCCCCGTCAATGCACAGGGCGTCAGTGGCTTTCTGGAACTCCTGCTCACTGGTTTCCTCTTCATCTCCTCCATCACTCTCATCATTGCAATCCTCCTTCTTACGGCCTCTGGCGGGTTTCCCTTGATTCTGAGGAGCCTTGCTGGGGCGACTTACTCCGCCGCCTCGGCCCTTCCCGCCAGCACCATCCTGGTTTTTCTCCTTATCACGCTTCTCATACTCAGCCCTCTGCTTCTTGACGAGCTGCTCAACCTGATGACACTCCTGAATGTCGTGGCCCTTGGTCCTATGGATCTTGCAGTACGGCCCATCACTCTTCCCAGCCTTCTCGGTAGCCGCGGCCACCCGGCAGTCGGTGCACGTGGCAACCTCCTTACCGGAGGCCTCGGCCTTGGCCTTCTTGCCGGTACTAGGTGTGCTTGATCCTTCGAAGGCCATCACAGCTTTCTCCTTACGCTTTTTGTTATGCTTCTTGTTGTTCTTCTTCTCATTGGTGGCGTCGTCGTCATCGTCTGAATTGATGTCGACGCCATCCTATTCACCGGAAGTCGCCTTCCCTCCTCTATGCAAGTACACTTATCCACCAGAGTGTATAACTCATTCATAGTCTTGGGCAGCCGCACGTTCATTTTGGAATGTATCCTACGTTTGCGCACGTTGGACTGGAATGCGGCTATCAGAGCTGCCGAGTGGATATCTAGGATGTTCCTGTGCACTCGACTGAACCTTTGCATGTACTTCCGCAGACTTTCTCCTTCCTTTTGTGGGAGGAGCTACAGATCGCTGGGCCGTCCTGGTTCTTGATGGTCGCCCGTAAAGGCGCCAACAAACTCATGGCACAGGTCAGCCCAAGTTGAGATAGAGTTCTCCGGCAGGTGCATTAGCTAAGACCTCACATTTGGCTTGAGTGCCAAAGGGAAGTAGTTGGCGAACACCTTCTTGTCTCTTCCCCCGGTAGCCTGAAAAGCGATGGTGTAGATGCTCAGGAACTCTGCCGGGTTCAATCTCCCATCGTACTTCTCTGGTATCTCTAGCTTGAATGTGCGGGAAGATGGCCAACGAATTTTGTCACAACTCACGAGTGAAGGCGAGGCACCCGACATCGAAAGGTAGGTACCCACCTTCACTAAGAGTGGGCTCGTCGATGTCAGGGCCATTGCGCCTATCAGACTAGCGGTGGGTGTCGGGGCGCCGCTCGATTGTGACGCGCGCGCCTTCCCCTCGCCTGTCCTCCTGGGCCTACCGCTGGTCTCGACGTTCTCGAGGGCCAGACAAAGCCATCGAGACGTCGTCAGGTTCTTAACCGCGTGGCTCCGGCCGTGGCCCCTGCGCAGGCTGCCGCACAGGGGACTGCACCATGGGGGTGGCCCCTTCGGCACGGCCAGCAGCGCGGGCCCTCATCGTCGCCTGGGGAGGCAGTGGCGGGGCAGCTCGCTGTGATCCTCCGGCCTCGGCGAAAGCAATCAGGCTTTGAATGGTGGCTCTCCACTCATCCATCTGATCGGCTGCCGGCGGAATTCACAACAGCAGCTGGGCCTGCGCCATAGCCTCCGAAGCGGTGCTTGGCATGGATGACGATGTAAACCGCAATGTCGCCTGGCTCCTCATGGTGCTGGTAGTAGCTGCACCGTGTTCTCGTCGTCGTGAGCCCGTCACCAGTGTGGCGTGGTGACGAGGTGGAGGCGCTTGAGGGCCAGTGGCCCCGTTTGGCGCATCGGCTGGGGCAGTTTGTTTCGGGTGTGGCGCACGCCCTGTGGTCGCGCCCACAGCGGGAGCGGCCGGAGAGTTGCAATTCGCCCCAGAGCGAGTGCCACCGCTGTGGCTGTGCCCCTCGGCCGAGCGGAGAGGTGCAGACAGAACGACTTCTCCACCCGTACCTCATGGAGTGTGGCCGCTGGGATGCTGTTGATGTTGTCCTTCGCCGGTGCCTTCTGCCCCCATTTCAGCCGCAGGGGAGGTGGTGATGACGCAGCCTGCGCCGGCCATGTCCCCCGCAGCGTACACGTCTCCTTGCATCCCCGTAGCCCCCGCGGCATCGGCGGCCGCGTGCGATGGGGCCTTTGAAGTGGACGGATGGGTTGCAGCACCGGGCTTCTTCCTGGGTGCCATGGACGATGGAGCCGTCGATGAAGAAGATGATGAAGATGACGCGTTGCGTATGCTTCGTGGGTTCGCGCAAGCGCTTCCCCCTACCTGGCGCGCCAAAGATGTCGTGGGAGACCACGGCCACCTATGGGGCCATCAGCCCCTTGTGGTTCGGCAGGGGGGATGAGCACGTTGCACAAAGAGCAGAGAGCGTAGCGCAGCACGGTAGGGATCACACGGGCAGTTTTACCCAGGTTCGGGCTACCGCGAGGCGTAAAACCCTACTCCTCCTTTGGTGGATTGATGGTGGATTGTGGTGGAAGCGCAGCGCTCTTGCCCGACAGGGTTGCCTCGGGGCGAGGGCAGCTACGCGCGTATGAGTGTACAAAAGTCCGAATCCTTTCTATGGTTGCCACGGCCCTACTTTTATAGATCAAGGGGTCACCACAGTGGCAAATCAGTCATTGCATACTGATTAGATAGTGAACAGTGCTATCATACCTACCTCTGCAGCTAGAGCAGAGCGCATTAAATGCGCCGCTTAGTGTCACAACGTGGCATGCCCGGCAAGCCTTGCCGGGCTGTTCGGCCACCTCCTTGCCTGCCTGCTTGACACGTCTTTGGACGAGTGTCATTTGGAGGTGATTTCCATAGGAAGTGGCTGCCACGTGCCAAATAACAGCCACTTAGTCACTTGGGGGCTTGACACCGCACCAATCGATGACTTGCGTCACTGTGAGGTGGAGTGGTGGAGCCTTGGCGGGGCAGTTTGCCCTCGTAGCGCCCGGCAGACCTGTCGGGATGGTCTTGAAGCTTAACTTCGGGGCCACCTCGTCCTTGCCAGGCTCGCCTACCTGGTAAGGGAGGTTTCTCCTTAGTGGTGTCTCGCTCATTTATCTTGTCTTGGTCCTCTTGATCTGCCCTTTGATTCCTCGAAGAGCCGATCTCTCCTTGCTTGGTCTGGACTTGGATGTTGCAACCTTGGTGTTCTAGGCCTGTGCACGGTCTGGGCAACAGACTCAGGGTTTGTTGCACCGACAAATGGATAAGTGGTGAGGTTGCAGCAGCACTAAGCATTGTGGGGGCTAACTTACGAGTACAAGAGTAAGAAGAGCAACTACGCATAACGGTCGCAAACTAGTAGTGATGAATAAGTGATCCTGAACTACTTACGAATCAAGCATAACCCCACCATGTTCTCTTCTCGAACTCACTTGAAAAGAGACAATCACGGTTACGCACGTGGTTGTTGTATTTTATTTCGGATCTGGTGTCAAGTTCTCTACAACCGGATATTATAAATTTCCCATCTGCCATATAACTGCGGGCGCGGCTCTCAAAAAGATTAAACCCTGCAGGGGTGTCCCAACTAAGTCCATCACAAACTCTCACGATCCACGGAAGTAAATCTCCATCTTGAGACAACCCGATCAAACTCGGAATCCCGGTGCACAAGTCATTTCGACAATGGTAAAATAAAACCAACAAGACTTCCCGACGTGCCGACACCCTGATAGGAGCCGCGCGTTTCTCATCTCAGGCCATGATCGGATGGGTCAAGCTACGAGTAAAACCTATCATCGAGTTTCCCCGTGGTGGCCCCGCAAGTTGCCCGGTTTGGACCAACACTCATGAGGAGCACTGGCCCGGTTCTTGATTAATTATCCTCTTGGTCCGGAAAATCCCAATGCAAGTTTTAGTTGTTATTAGGCAAATGGTAAAACCAAAGTTGGGCCCTGCTGGAAGAGTTTTATCAAAGCGAACTATCAAGGGGGCCCATAAACCCTGACCGTGTTAGGAACGCAAAATCAAGGAACATAACACCGATATGGCGGAAACTAGGGCGGCATGAGTGGAACCAAACACCAAGCAAAAGGCCGAGCCTTCCCCCTTTTACCAAGTATGTAGATGACTAGGACATCAATACCATTGTTACACCCACAACCCCTGCTACTATACATACTGAACAAATTACTAGAGCTCGCGCATGCCAATTGAATTACCAGGTACTTTCGTTTGTTGGTGACAATTCTAATGTTCATGAGAATATGATGCTGCCTAAATTGGATACATTTGTGTTGATTACTAATGAAGGGCCTAGCATGGACAAGAGGGATGAACACTGGAGCAGGATCAAGCATGGAGATGATGGTGCGCGCGAAGGGATCCAGAATGGCGTTTCTAGTACATATTTGAGCACTTCAAAGCCTCCATGATGACCTACAAGGACATGGACGAAATATACAAGATGCCCCTTCATTAATTTCGTCCATAGCTTATTTTAGGTGTTGCGCCACCTTATTTTTGGGCCAGGCCCATGTAATTTCAAAATACATAAGTATAGGCTGTTTTTATAGTCTGTATGTGTGGGGAAACAAATTTAGGGTTGGTTTCGGACCCCTCCTACAAGGGGTCACGAAAATCCCCCCTACTCCTCCATATATACAGCCCTTAGGGTATCATTTAGACTTTGGGTTTTGTTTAGATTAAAAGTTCGCCATAGCTGCAACTTCGCGTACTTCGTTTGTGTTCAACGACCAGACCAAGACGTCACAGAACCCCATTTTGATCAATAAAGCTTTCCTCTTATGTTCGCAATATCCAGATTGCAATCTCAGTTTCTTGCTTGTTCTTCATTTGCTCGCAGGAAATAGACCCTCGTGGTCAGGTTGATCATGCTCCGGTGTGGACAATAACCCCTCGGAAGTTGGTTTAGCGATTGCTAAGGCATGACATCTTTGCACATTCGTAGTCGGATTGTCAAAGTCGACTCCCACAGAAAACGATAGTTATCTCATCGAAACATCAAGACACCTTCACCTCTATCAAGTGGTATCAGATTTCTAGGTTGATCGGTGAGATTTTCCAGTTTTTCATAGTTTAGATCGAGTCTATTCTTCATACCTAGAGTCCACGAAAAAGCCAAAAAAATTAGGGTTAGTTCATCCTATCCGAACCAGTCTGAGCCATTGCATAATCTTTTCTGTATTTGCTTTGTTGAATTTGTGGTTGCATCATCGTGTCAAGTTGCTGGTCTTAGTGTCTAGTCCTTTAGAGTTTTGAGTTCTGTTCACAAGTTGTCACGCCGCCGCTGCACCATCATCATCATCACAGCTGCCATATACCACCATCATCATCACCGCTGCCATATACCACCACCGTCGTCACCGCTGCCATATACCACCATCTTCATCACTGCTGCCATATACCACATATCCACGTCCATCACGCCAATCCGAGTCCACCTTCATCACAGATTCGCCACCGGTCCGAGTTGCCACCATATACATCTCCGCCACCAGTCTGCGTTGCCACCAGATACATCCCCGCCACCAGTCCGAATTCCACCAGATTCATCTCCGCCACCAGTCTAGTCCGAGTCCAGTATTTGTTCCTTTTCTTACGATTTCCATATCACGCCATACTACGAGTCGTGACCAAGTCGAAATCCCCAACTTCTGTGCCACCCGCAGAAGAAAAATAGTTCCAGTTCAAAAATGAAAAAACTAAGTCTGGAAAATTCTAGCTAGGCAGTTTTTAGACCATTTGTAGACTTTTTCAAAAAAAATTGTTGCGGAACAAAAAAAAGAAAAGAAGAAAAAAGAAAAAAAAATGCAAAAAAAGAGAAAAAAGAGAAAAAAGAAAAAAAAATTAGCGTGTGCTTCTCCCTTGTTTACGTACAGCACCATGATTTTGGTAGTGTTCTAGGCTCGCGTCTCTAGTACGGTCTAGCCTAGGACCAGCACAGTACCGTCGTTAAGCGTTTATTAAACTTTGCATCTCTGAATTGATTATTGCTTACATTTTTGCTACCATATCATAAGCCTTCCCAGCTCCACATACATCTACATCGTGCGTTTGACACCACTTGGCAATCGCTCTGTCCAAGCATTGAGATTTTTGACTACAACGGTTGCCGATCACCACCTGCTGCTGTGTAAGAACTGGTAAGAATTTGAGATTTGCTTGACGGATTTGTGACACCACCCCTTTTTAGTAGTCTGTAGGATCATATTATTATGTGTTTCTATTGCTGCTAACCATGGCAGGATCACAAATCGACGAGATTGACTGGGAGAACTTGACGAAGCAGGAGCTTCATGATAAATTTCAGCAAATGTTGAGTCAACAGGTGGAAGACGTGATGGCCAGCTTTGGAAAGGCACCGGAGAAGATTGATGACGTTGAGAAGACAATTGACACCAAGTTGGGCGCCAAGTTCGATGAAGTACTCGCACGTCTACCATAGCCACCACCCACATTTGCTACACCATTGCAACAACATCAACAACCACCTCCACGCCGCGATCCAGCAGGGCGAGCACAGCGTGTTACTCCTGAGACAGGATAAGCTTCTGGTGGCGTTGCTACTGCTGTTGATGCTTTTGTAGCTCCTGCTGCTACTACAGAGGTGGAGGACTATTATGAGGATGAGGGTGATCAAAATTAGAACTACGTGCAACCACCAGCACCACCACCAGCAGGTCGACCTCATGCATATAATCACAATGGTAGGGCTGCAGCACCACCTCAGGTATGAGATTATGACCATATTCCTAAACTAAAATTGAATATTCCATCGTTTGAGGGTAGATACATTCCTGATGTATATCTTACTTGGGAGTTAGAAACTAAACAACGTTTCACATGCTTACAATATCCTGAGGATAGACGTGTTGCTGCTGCTGTTTGTGAATTCACTAGTTTTGCTTCTTGTTTGGTGGTCTGAACATTGTAGATTATATCATGATAATATCCCAACTACTTGGGCTGCTTTGAAAACTGCTATGCGTACTCGTTGGGTTCCACCATATTATCAACGTGAATTACTTCAAAAGCTTCAGCGTTTGAGGCAAGGAAAAAATTCTATAGAGGAGTATTACCAAGAATTACAAACTGGCATTATTAGATGTGGTATTGTTGAGGATAATGAGGCTATGCTTGCATGTTTTTTAGGTGGATTAAATAGAGAGATTCAGACAATTTTAGAGTATAAGGAGTATAACAATATCACTCGTTTATTCCATCTTGCTTGCAAAGCTGAACGTGAAGTGCAGGATCGACACGCATTGGCGCGAACTAACTTTTCTGCAGGTCAACCTTCATCATGGACACCGCGTGCATCATCTACTTCCACACGTTGTTATGCACCGGCACTTCCGTTAGCTACCACCTCCAACCGTGATACAAGAAAGCAGGCACAACCACCACTATCTGCCAGGAGCACACCTACCGGGCCTGCACAGAGCTCTTCTTCATCCATGGCATCAACAGGGCACACACATGATATTATTTGTCGTCATTGTAAGGGTAGAGGTCATTATGCGAGAGAATGCCAATCCCCGTGTGTTATGATTGCTATTGAGGATGGTGGGTATGAGTTCGCTAGTGACTAGGATGAGGAGAATTTGGCTCTTATTACAAGTGAAGAACACGGTGGAGATGGTTCTTAGCATGAGAAGCAATACATGACTGCTGAAGATGCTGACAGGTATGAAAGTTTAGTTGCTCAACGTGTTTTCAGTGTGCAGGTCACACAAGCTGAGCGAAATCAGAGGCATAATTTCTTCCATACAAAGGGAGTTATGAAGGAACGTTCTGTTCGCGTCATCATAGATGGAGGGAGTTGCAACAACTTGGCTAGCATGGAGATGGTGGAGAAGCTATCTCTCACCACAAGACCACATCCACATCCTTACTGCATCCAATGGTTCAACAACAGCGGCAAGGTTAAGGAAACACGTACTGTTCGTGTGCATTTTAGTATCTCTACATATGCTGATTATGTTGATTGTGATGTGGTACCCAGCAAGCATGTTCCTTATTACTTGGTAGACCATGGCAATTTGATAAAAAATCTGTACACCATGGTAGAAACAATCAGTATACTCTTGTTCATAAGGATAAACATATTACTTTACTTCCTATGACTCCTGATTCCATTTTGAAAGATGATTTTAATAGAGCTAATAAAGCAAAACAGGAGAAAAATAAGAGTGAAAATCAGATTGTGGCAAAAGAATTTGAGCAACAAATGAAGCCTAATAATAAACCATCCAGTGTTGCTTCTGAAATTAAATTGAAAAGTGCATGTTTACTTGCCACCAAATCTGATATTGATGATCTAGATGTCAGCAAATCTGATTGCTAAGCTTTTGTGTGCAAAGAGGCATTATTTTCATTCGAGGACGTGCCTTCCACTTTGCCTCCTACTGTCACTAACATTTTGCAGGAGTTCGCTGACGTCTTACCACTAGACGTGCCACCAGGATTACCACCGATTCGAGGGATTGAGCATCAGATTGACTTAATTCCCAGTGCTTCACTGCCAAACCATGCGCCGTACCGTACCAATCCAGAGGAGACGAAGGAGATTATGCGTCAAGTATAGGAGCTGCTCGACAAAGGTTATATACGTGAATCTCTTAGTCCTTGTGTTGTTCCTATTATACTAGTGCCAAAAAAGGATGGTACGTCGCGGATGTGTGTTGACTGTAGAGGCATTAATAATATTACTATTCATTATCGTCATCCTATTCCTAGGCTAGATGATATGCTTGATGAATTTAGTGGCTCTACAATATTCTCCAAAGTTGATTTGAGTAGTGGATACCATCAAATTCGTATGAAATTGGGAGATGAATGGAAAACAACATTTAAAACTAAGTTTGGTTTATATGAGTGGTTAGTCATGCCCTTTGGGTTAACTAATGCACCTAGTACTTTCATGAGATTAATGAACGAAGTTTTACGTGCTTTCATTGGACGATTTGTGGTAGTCTATTTTGATGATATACTGATTTATAGAAAATCTTTGGAAGAACATTTGGAAGATTTACGTGTTGTTTCTATTGCTCTACGTGATGCACGTTTGTTTGGTAACCTTGGGAAGTGCACCTTCTGCACCGACCGAGTATCTTTTCTTGGTTATGTTCTTACTCCACAGGGAATTGAAGTTGATAAAGCCAAGATTGAAGATATTAAGAGTTGGCCGCAGCCCAAAACGGTCACACAAATGAGGAGTTTTCTTCGACTCGCTGGTTTTTATAGGCGTTTTGTGAGAGATTTTAGCACCATTGCTGCACCTCTCGATGAGCTTACAAAGAAGTATGTGCCTTTTGTTTGGAGTACCGCACAGGAAGAAGCCTTCACAGTATTGAAAGATAAGTTGACACATGCGCCTTTACTCCAACTTTTTGATTTTTATAAGGCTTTTGAGCTTGAATGTGATGCTAGTGGAATTGGATTAGGAGGTGTGTTATTACAAGATGGCAAACCTGTTGCATACTTTTCTGAAAAATTGAGTGGGCCTAGTCTGAACTATTCTACATATGATAAAGAATTATATGCTCTTGTTCGGACCTTACAAACATGGCAACATTATTAATGGCCCAAAGAACTTGTTATACATTCTGTTCATGAATCTTTGAAACACATTAAAAGTCAAGCAAAACTGAACCGTAGAAATGCTAAATGGGTTGAATTCATTGAGACTTTCCCTTATGTCATTAAATACAAGAAGGGTAAAGAAAATGTTATTGCTGATGCATTGTCTCGTCGTTATACTATGCTTTCACAACTTGACTTTAAAATATTTGGTTGGGAGACCATCAAAGATCAATATGTGCAGGATGCTGAATTTAAAGATGTATTGTAGAATTGTAAAGAAGGGAGAACTTGGAACAAGTTCGTCGTTAACGATGGATTTGTGTTTCGTGCTAACAATCTATGCATTCCAGCTAACTCCGTTCGTCTTTTTTTGTTGCAGAAGGCACATGGAGGAGGATTAATGGGACACTTTGGCGTGAAGAAGACGGAGGATATACTTGCTACACATTTCTTTTAGCCAAAGATGAGACGGGATGTTAAGCGTTTTGTTGCACGCTGCACTACATGTCAAAAAGGTAAGTCACGACTCAATTCTCGTGGTTTATATATGCCTTTGCCTATACCTAGTGTTGATTGGGAGGATATATCTATGGATTTTGTTTTAGGATTACCTCGAACAAAGAAGGGGAGGGATAGCATATTTGTTGTCATGGATTGATTTTCGAAAATGGCACACTTCATACCATGTCATAAAAGCGATGATGCTGCTAATGTTGCTGATTTATTCTTTCGTGAAATTATTCGCTTGCGTGTTGTGCCAAATACTATTGTTTCAGATCATGATACGAAATTTCTTAGCCACTTTTGGAGATGTTTCTGGGCTAAGTTGGGGGCTAAACTGCTTTTTAGTACTACTTGTCGCCCCCAAACTGATGGACAAACGGAAGTAGCCAATAGAACATTTTCTACTATGCTTAGGGCTATTTTGAAGAGTAACAAGAAAATGTGGGAAGAATGCTTGCCTCATATTGAATTTGCTTATAATCGTTCGCTGCATTCTACTACTAAGATGTGCCCTTTTGAAATTGTGTATGGTTTCCTACCTTGTGCACCTATTGATTTGTTGCCTCTTCCATCTTCGGAGAAGGTTAATTTTGATGCTAAACAATGTGCTGAATTGATCTTCAAAATGCATCAGATAACTAAGGAGAACATTGAGCGTATGAATGCTAAATATAAACTTGCTAGAGATAAGGGTAGAAAATGTGTTGTGTTTGCACCTAGAGATCTTGTGTCGGTACAACAAACTCTGGGTCTGTTGCCCACACCGTGCACAGGACTAAAAGAGCACAGCCGCAACATCCAAGACCAGATCAAGCTAGGAGAGATGGCTCTTTGAGGAATCAAAGGGCACGGCAAGAAGACCAAGACACTGCTAAGGAAAAACCTCCCTTGCAAGGCAGGCGAGACTGGTGAGGACAAGGTGGCCCCGAAGACAAGCCTCAAAACCGCCCCGGTAGGCCCGCCGGGCACTACAAAAACAAACTACCCTGCCAAGGCTTCACCGCTCCACCTCATAGCAACGCAAGTCATCGATCGGTGCCGTGTCAAGCCCCCAAGTGACTAAGTGGTAGTTATTCGACACATGGTAGCCATTTCCAGACGAAACCATCTCCAGATGACACCCGTACAGAGACGTGTCAAGCAGACAGGCGAAAAGGTGGCCGAGCGGCCCGGCAAGGCTTGCCGGGTAGGCTACGATGTGACACTAAGCGACGCATTTAATGCGCTCTGCTCTGCCTACAGAGTTAGGTATGATAGCACTATTCGCTATGTAATCAGTACACAATGACTGATTTGCCACTTTGGTAACACCTTGGTCTATAAAAGGAGGGCCATGGCAACCAGAGAAAGGCTTCGGAACCTTGTACACTCATACGCGCATAGCTGCTCTCGCCCTGACGCAACCCTGCCTGGCAAGAGCGCTGCATTTCCACCCCAATCCACCATCAATCCACTAAAGTAGGAGTAGAGTTTTACACCTCGTGGCAGCCTGAACCTAGGTAAAACTGCCCGTGTGATCTCTGTCGTGCTGCGCTACGGTCCTCTGCTCTTTGTGCAATGTGCTCAGCCCCCCTGCCGAACCAAAAGGGGCTAATGGCCCCATAGGTGGCCGTGATTTCCCACGACATCTTTGGCGTGCCAGGTAGGGGGCAGCGCTTGCGCGAACCCGAGAAGCGTATGCAGCGCATCATCTTCATTGATGGCTCCATCGTTCATGGCGCCCAAAAAGAATCCCGGTGCTGCAGCCCACCCGTCCACTTCGAAGGCCCCACTGCACGCGGCCGCCGATGCCGTGGAGGCCACGAGGATGCACGGGGACATGGACACTGCGGGGGATGTGGCCGGCGCACGCGGCGTCCCCACCACCTCCCCTGCGGTGGAAGTAAGAGCACAAGGCACCGGGGAAGTACAACACCAACAGCGCCCCGACAGCCACGCTCCACAAGGTATGGGTGGAGAAATCATTCTGTCTGCACCTCTCCGCCCGGCCAAAAGGCAAAGCCGCAGCGGTGGCTCTCGCTCTGGGGCAAATCGCAACCCTCCGATCGCTCCCGCTACGAGCGCAGCCACAGGGCATGCGCCACCCCCGGAGCGAACCGACCCAGTCAATGCACCAAATGGAGTCGCTGGCCCTCAAGCGCCTCCACCTCGTTACCATGTCACCGTGGCCTCGGGCTCATGACGGCGTGAACACGGCACAGCTACTACTGGCACCGTAAGGAGCCAGGCAACGCAACAATCTATGTCATCATCCATGCCAAGCACCGCCTCGGAGGCTATGGCGCGGGCCCAGCTGCTGTTGAGATTTCCGCCGACAGCCGATTAGATGGATGAGTGGAGAGCCACCATTCAAAGCCTGATTGGTTTCGCCGAGGCGGGAGGATCACAGCGAGCGGGCCCGCCACGTCCTCCCAATGCAATAACGACGGCGCGCACAGCTGGCCATGCCGAGGGAGGCACCCCCATGGTGCAGTCCACTCCGCGGCAGCCTGCGCAAAGGCCACGACCAGAGCCACGTGATCAAGAACCCGACGACGTCTCGATGGCTTTGTCTAGTCCTTGAGCGCGTCGGTACCAGCGGCAAGCCCAGGAAGGCAGGCGAGGGGAAGGCGCGCGCGTCACCGTCGAGCAACGCCGGGACACCCGCTGCCAGTCTGGTCGGTGCAATAGCCCCGACATCAACGAGCCTGCGCTCGTTGAGGGTGGGTGCCTACCTTTCGAGGTTGGGTGCCCCGCCTTCACTCGCGAGCTACGGCAAGTCCGTTGGCCGTCTTCCTGCACATTCAAGCCGGAGATACCAGAGAAGACGATGGAAGATTGAACCCGGCAGAGTTCCTGAGCATCTACACCATCGCTGTTCAGGCTGCCAGGGGGAGAGACGAGAAGGTGTTCGCTAACTACTTCCCTTTGGCACTCAAGCGAAACATGAGGTCTTGGTTGATGCACCTGCCGGAGAACTCCATTTCAACTTGGGCTGACCTGTGCCATGAGTTTGTTGGTGCCTTCACGGGTGGCCATCAAGAACCAGGGCGGCCCAGCGATCTACAACTCCTCCCACAGAAGGAAGGGGAGACACTATGGAAGTACATGCAAAGGTTTAGCCGAGTGCATAGGAACATCCCAGACATCCACCCGGTAGCCGTGATAGCTGCATTCCAGTCCAACGTGCGCAACCGCCGGATATGTTCCAAAATGAACGTGCGGCTGCCCCAGACTGTGAATGAGTTATACACACTGGTGGATAAGTGTGCTCGCATAGAGGAGGGAAGGCGACTTCCCAGTGAAGAGGACGGCATCGACATCGATTCAGACAATGACGATGACGCCACCAGCCAGAAGAAGAATAAGAAACGCAATAAGAAGCGCAAGGAGAAAGTTGTGATGGCAGTCGAAGGGTCAAGCACACCTAGTACCGGCAAGAAGGCCAAGGCCGAAGCACCCGGCAAGGAGGTTGCCGTGTGCGCTGACTGCCGGGCGGCTACGGCTGCCGAGAAGGCCGGGAAGGGTGAGGGGCCTTATTGCAAGATCCATAGGACCAAGGGCCATGACGTTCAAGAGTGCCATCAGGTTGAGCAGCTCGTCAGGAAGCAGAGGGATGAGTACAAGAAGCGTGATAACGAGAAGAATTAGGATGGTGCTAGCAGGAAGGGCCAGGGCGGCGGAGTAAGCCATCCCGGCAAGGCTCCTCAGAATCAAGGGAAACCCGCCAGAGGCCGTGAGAAGAAGGATTGCAGTGATGAGTTCGATGAGGGAGATGAAGAGGAAACCAGCGAGCAGGAGTTCTAGAAAGCCACCGATGCCTTGTGCATTGACGGGGGTGCAGCTCTGCACTCCTCTCACCGCCAACTTAAACAGTGGGCGCGTGAAGTCAACGCCATGGAGCCAGTGGCAGATTCTCAGAAGCCGCTCAAATGGTCCCGCACGCCCATCATCTTTGACGAAAAGGATCACCCTGATCGCACCACTGCGGTAGGGTGCTTGCCATTGTTGGTCTCCCCAACAATACGCAACCTCAAAGTCACAAAGATGTTGGTTGACGGCGGGGCCGGGTTGAATTTGATATCTCCAAAGGTCCTCAGCAAACTTTAGATAGCGGATGAGGAGCTCAAGGTTACTGGTACGTTCCAAGGAATCAACCCCGGTAGGAGTCGTCCTAAAGGAAAGATCACGCTGCCGGTGATGTTCGGGGGGGGGGGGGGGGGGGGAGTTAAACTACCGGACTGAGAAGATCGTGTTTGACATGGTTGACCTTCCCTTGCCGTACAATGGAATACTTGGTCGCCCAGCTCTGGCCAAGTTCATGGCGGCATCTCACTATGCCTACAACACCTTGAAGATGCCAGGGCCGATAGGAGTCATTTCCATTTCGTCAGATCAGAAAGATGCAGTCATATGCGTGGACAAGATGTATCGGGAAGCAGTCACGGCAGAGGCCGCGGAAGCCAGTGTTCCCGCCAAGGAGAGTAAGAAAATGAAGAGAGCTAGGAAGGATGCCAGCAAGGAATTTGCGAAGTGTGCCTCTCCGGAGTGCACTGCGCCTGTCGATGACTTGCCGGAGAGTTCCAATAGCAAGAGATCCAAAGCTGCTGCGCCTGTTGTGAAGAAGGTCGCGGCAGGGCTGGCTGGCACTGGTCGTACCTTCACTATCAGTGCCACCCTCGATGACAAATAGGAAAGCGCGCTCGTTGCCTTCCTGAGGGCGAATGTCAATGTGTTCGCCTGGCAACCATCTGACATCCCCGGTGTTCCTAGGGAGGTAATCGAGCACCACCTTGCTGTCTGCCCGCATGCCCGGCCCGTCAAGCAGAAGGTCCGGAAGCAAGCTTTGGAGTGGCAACAGTTTATTGCCGATGAGATCAAGAAACTTGAAGCAGCTGGTTTGGTCAGGGGAGTGTTGCACCCCACGTGGTTGGCAAATCCAGTTGTGGTGCGCAAGGCGAATGGGAAATGGCGGCTTTGCATAGATTTTATGGATCTAAACAAGGCATGCCTGAAGGACCCATTCCCCTTGCCGCGCATCGACCAGATTGTGGATTCCACTTCCGGGTGCGATCTGCTTTCCTTTCTGGATGCCTACTCTGGATACCACCAGATCTTCATGTCCAAGGAAGACGAGGAGAAAACCGCGTTCATAACCCCATGTGGAACGTACTGCTTTGTACGGATGCCCTTCGGGCTGAAGAGCACCGGATCCACTTTTGCAAGAGTAGTACAGATTGGCTTTGAGTCCTAGCTACACAGAAACATTGAGGCTTACATGGATGATATTGTGGTGAAGACCAAGGACAGATCAACCCTCATCAAGGACTTTGAAGAAACCTTTGCTAATCTGCGTAAAATCAACTTGAAGCTGAACCCAGAGAAGTGTGTGTTTGGCGTCCCCTCTGGTAAGCTACTTGGTCTCTTTGTGTCTCATCGAGGGATAGAAGCCAACCCCGACAAGATTAAGGCTATCGAGCAGGTTCAGGCACCCAAGACAGTCAAGGATGTGAGGCATTTGACAGGATGCGTGGATGCACTGAGCAGGTTCATTTCCAAGTCTGCCGAGTGTGCCTTGCCGTTTTTCAAAATCTTGAAGAAGGCAGGGCCCGTGGAATGGACCCTGGAGGCAGATGCTGCACTGCAAGATTTGAAGACCTATCTTTCCTCTGTGCCCATCTTGGTCACTCCCAAACCACAAGAGCCGTTGCTGCTATACTTGGCGGCAACCAATCAAGTGTTTAGCGCAGCACTGGTGGCACAGCGGGAAGTGGATGATGCGGCAACCACAACCACTATTACCTCTGGAGAAGAAAGTGGACCTATCCCGACAAGGCCAGAGTCAGTCTAGAGCGAAGAAAGGTAGAGCAGCGGAAGCAGTTCTCTGCTCACGGCAAAGAAGAAAGTGGTGCAGCGCCCAGTGTACTTCATCAGCTCCCTGTTGCAAGGGGCTAGGTCGAGGTACTCTGGCGTGCAAAAGCTGATTTTTGGCCTCATCATGGCTCAAGGAAGCTGCGCCACTACTTCCAAGCCCACGAGATCATAGTTGTCACCCGTTTCCCCTTGCAACGCATACTCTGGAACCCTGAGGCCACCGACAGGATTGTGGAATGGGCTTTGGAGTTGTCCAGCTTTGGTTTGAAGTTTGAAAGCACGACAACCATTCAGAGCAGAGCACTAGCAGAATTCAGCGCAGAGTGGACACCAACTCCTGATGAAGAGGTATTGGAGACAGTTATTCCTAGCAAGGAAGCGCCCCAAGATTGGATCATGTATTTCGATGGTGCCTTCTCCCTACAAGGTGCAGGGGCTGGCATGCTTCTTGTTGCTCCCACTGGGGAGCACCTTAAGTATGTCGTCCAGATGCACTTTCCCTGGGAGAAGGCTACCAACAATATTGCAGAGTATGAAGGGCTCCTTGTCGGCCTCAGAATTGCAATAGACTGGGAATCAAGAAGATGATCATCCACCGAGATTCACAGCTTATGGTGAGACAAGTCAACAAGGATTACCAACGTCCATTAATGGAGGCATACGTTGAGGGAGTGAGAAAGTTGGAGGTGCGCTTGGACGGATTACAAACAGAGCACGTACCCCGTGCGGAAAACAGCATCACTGATCATCTGTCAAAGTGCACTGCGCAAAAACTCCCTGTGGAACCAGGGACTTTTGTTCTCCATCTAACTCAACCCTCCGTATCCCCGGCAACAATGGCCAGAAAGAGGAGGAAAATAGACTTCGGCAAGCCTCACCCGGCAAGGCCTCCCGAGGCCCCCGGCAGAGAGCTTGGCGGGAACAACTCCCCTTCGATCAGCGAGCTGCACCATCCCGCCAGACCATCGGTCCCTGCGGTCGAGAAGTGCGCTCCTGCGAATGAGGAGGTGCCGTTGGTCCTTGTTGCTGAGCCTCTGGCCCCAACTTGGGCACGACACATAGTCCATTTCCTCCAAACTGGAGAACTGCCCGAAGAGCAAGAAGAAGCTGAAAGGGTAGCCCGGAGGGCCAGTATGTATCAGTTTGTCGACGACACACTATACAGAAGGAGGCCCAACGGTGTGAAATTGAAGTGCATTTGCCGGGAGGAAGGAAAGGAACTATTGGCAGAGATACACAAAGGTATGTGCCGCTCACACATTAGATCAAGGGCCCTGGTTGGAAAAGCCTTCCGGCAAGGTTTCTATTGGCCCACGGCCCTACAAGATGCAGTTGAGCTCATCACCAAATGTGAAGCTTGTCAGTTCCACTCCAAGAACATTCATCAGCCTGCCCAAGCTCTTCAAATGATCCCTTTATCATGGCCCTTTTTGGTCTGGGGGCTCGATATATTGGGCCCCTTCCCCCGTGCTACCGGGGGCTTTGAGTTCTTGTTCGTCGCTATCGACAAGTTCACAAAGTGGCCAGAGGTGAAGCCCGTGAGAAAGGTGACCGCTCAGTCAGCTATCAAGTTCTTGAAAGGATTGGTGTGCCGCTTCCGAGTTCCTGCCCGGATCATCACTTACAATGGCATCCAATTCACGAGCCCCACCTTCATGCAATGCCCTCGGAAGCAAGATTTTGTTTGCCTCTGTCACCCATACCAGAAGCAACGGACAAGCTGAGAGGGCAAACGCTGAAGTGTTGCAGGGCCTCAAGACAAGAACTTTTGATAGACTGCAGAAGTGTGGCAGGCGATGGATCGACGAGCTGCTGGTGGTTCTTTGGTCCCTCAGAACGACACCAAATTGAGCCACCGGGCAGACTCCCTTCTCCCTAGTCTATGGGCAGAAGCGGTTATCCCCACGAAACTCATATTCGGGTCTCCTCGAGTGCTTGCCTACGATGAAGTAGCGCAGGAATGGCACCGGCGTGACGACACTGTGCTACTTGAGGAGAACCGTCTCCGGGCCGCTACGCGTGCTGCACGCTACCAGCAAGCCCTGCTTCGCTATCATAGCCGCAGGGTTTGTGCCCGGGGTTATGAGGAAGGCGACCTTGTCCTTAGGCGTGTTCAGTCCGCCAAGGGTACAAACAAGTTGACGGCGAAGTGGGAAGGCCCTTACCAGGTAGTACGAGTCACCAGACCTGGCGCAGTCCATCTGGAGACTGGAGATGGCATTCAGTTGCAAAACTCATGGAACATTGAGCATCTCCATAAGTTATACCCGTAAGGCGCAGCTGTCAGGCCCTGCCCGGCAGCCACCCTTTTTTACAGGCCTTGCCACTGTTGCATGTAACCCCTTGTACAAAGCCAGGCGCAGACCCTGAGCAACAGAAATAAATGAAGCGCTGGGGGCCCCCCAAAACTTACATGCATGCATAAGCATATCATGAGCATAGCATGATCATGTAGATGAGGTCGCATGAGGCATTGTTTTCATCTGCATTAAGTTGCAGGGTTCTTGCCGTGGACTCGGTCCCAAGAGAGAAGAAATGAAGACAATCCTACGTGACAATCCTCGGCAAGCCAAATAGATAAGTTCTCTTCTAATCCTGACGTGTTCTGTAAGCAGAAACTTGTGCATATGAAAACCTCGCCACCTTCGAAACTTAGGTGCTCCCATCCTTTGACTTGAACGTTGCTTTGGTCAGGATGGTCGAAGTGGCCTCTGACGGAGAAGGCTTGGCGGGGGGCTGGTCCCTCTTTACGATTTGTGCCGGGCAAGCTTAGCTCCACGGCAACAATTCGAGGGTACCGGCAGGATAGCTTGCCGAAGATAACTTGTTTACTTGAACGTATAGAGGCATTTCACCTCTGCATGAGTATGAAGCATGCACAAGTGCCCGACAAAGCTTGTCTTTTTCATTAATATGCGGATGAACAAGTACAGATCTTATAGAACACCAACAAGGATAAAGAAGATTACATTATTTAGACTAAAGTTTGGCAAGTGCCTACATGTTTTAGATTAAAAAAAAGAGAAGTGCCCCGTAATCCCTTTTTTGTCCCTCTCCTCCTAGGCACTGCGGTGGAAGAGAAAGGGGGCAAAAGGAGTGCCTGAGCAAGACGCCCCTCTCGACCCCGTCAGGGCCTACCGGGCGCAGCCTGACAAGATTGAGAGTGGCGAGGCTGCAAAGGAGAGGGGCAGAAGGAGCAGCTCGGCGGTGCCTTGGTCACCACCTCCAGGACAAACCAGAAGCTCCAGCAAAAAGCACCGGCGGGGAGTACCACCGGGGCTCAGCTGGAAGACTGCTGGAGGAGGCGAAGGCACCAAGAGAGCGGCCCTCTCCCCGGCAACCAAGAGGCCGGTGATGATGGTGCCGGGGAGGGAGGGGAAGAGCGAAAAGACGAGGCAGCAGGTCGGCAATACGAGACGAAGGCGTCGGTGCCATCGTACTCCGACCTGACGCCCTGCCACCCGCCTTCTCCGTCTTCCCTCGATCTTTCTCCATCACCACCGCTCCAGGGGGACGCCGGCTCCTTGAGCCGTTGCCTCCCCTGGAGAAGCTGCGGGCGGCAGCGGCGTTCGAGACGCGCGAGGGGCATCGCTCCCCACCTTGGCGGGCAGGAAGATGCCGCCGTCTTCAACATTTGCCGCAACTTCACCAAAAGGGGTGGTACTGGGATTACCAAGGGACCCGAGCGCTGCACCCCTGACAGATGCCGGAACCACTACGAGCTTCAGCGCCTGGACGGAGGGGACAAACACGCCCCCACAGGGGAAGGGCTTGGCACCTCCTACACTGCGGATGGCGTGTCCGCCGCGCCGCTTTTGGCCCCGGACCAGGCTCACTCCCTAGGCTCCTTCACAAGCGTCCGACATCATCGACCTCAAGATCGAGCCCGGGGCCTGACCCCGGTCTCTCTCTCTCAACATTGCAAGAAAAGAAAAAGGAAAAAGCGAGAAGAGGAGCGTGGATGAGCATTTCCTCTTCCCCCTTCCCCCTTTTATAGGTGGGCTGGGGGCTGATCCATCGATGGGTGACCACCGTCCCTCTCCGCCAACCCAAGAAGACCAGGCCCCCGCTTTGGCACTCTCCTGCACCACGCGCCTCCATTACCTAACCACTCAATGCATGCAGCATACGTGGCCAGGGATAAGGGCGTGGTGGGAAGAGTGAATTGGCGGTTACTCGTCCGTGCGTTAAAGTCATTCACGGGCCATTACAAGAATGGCCCCACCACAATTTGCATTACGCAACGGGTGGAAGAACTGGAAACTGACCTGGGCTCAGGTTAATGAAGAAGCAAAGAAGATCTCAAAGGACGAAGCAACTACTACCCTCTTGCCTGTGCACTGGATAGGGCCTACCCTGATGTCACCCGGCGGCGCTTTCGGGCCAGGCCCGGGGGCTCCTGTCGGTACAACAAACCCTGGGTCTGTTGCCCAGACCGTGCACAGGCCTAAAAGAGCACAGCCGCAACATCCAAGACCAGATCAAGCTAAGAGAGATGGCTCTTTGACGAATCAAAGGGCAGGGCAAGAAGACCAAGACACTTCTAAGGAAAAACCTCCCTTGCCGGGCAGGCGAGCCTGGCGAGGACGAGGTGGCACCAAAGACAAGCCTTAAAACCGCCCCGGCAGGCCTGCCGGGCACTACTAAAACAAACTACCCCGCCAAGGCTTCACCGCTCCACCTCACAGCAACGCAAGTCATCGATCGGTGCGGTGTCAAGCCCCCAAGTGACTAAGTGGCAGTTATTCGACACATGGCAGCCATTTCCAGAGGAAACCATCTCCAGATGACACCCGTCCAGAGACGTGTCAAGTAGATAGGCGAAAAGGTGGCCGAGTGGCCCGGCAAGGCTTGTCGGGCAGGCTAAGATGTGACACTAAGCGGCGCATTTAATTCGCTCTGCTCTGCCTGCACAATGGCTGACTTAAACTATTCGCTATCTAATCAGTACACAATGATTGATTTGCCACTATGGTAACCCCTTGGTCTATAAAAGGAGGGCCATGGCAACCAGCGAAAGGGTACAAAACCTTGTACACTCGTACGCGCGTAGCTGCTCTCGCCCCGAGGCAACCCTGCCGGGCAAGAGCGCTGCGTTTCCACCCCAATCCACCTTCAATCCACTAAAGCAGGAGTAGGGTTTTACGCCTCGTGGCGGCCCGAACATCGGTAAAACTGCCCGTGTGATCTCTGTCGTGCTGCGCTACGGTCCTTCACTCTTGGTGCAATGTGCTCAGCCCCCCTGCCAGACCAAAAGGGGCCGATGGCCCCATAGGTGGCTATGATTTCCCATGACATCTTGTCTGGTTACATTTGCGTAAGGATAGATTTCCTGATTTACACAAATCAAAGCTAATGCCACATGCTGATGGTCCTTTTAAGGTGTTAGAGAAACTAAATGATAATGCATATAAACTTGAGCTGCCTGTAGATTTTGGGGTTAGTCCCACTTTTAACATTGCAGATTTGAAGCCTTATTTTGGTGAGGAAGATGAGCTTCCATCGAGGACGACTTCATTTCAAGAAGGGGAGGATGATCAGGACATCAATACCATTGTTAAACCCACAGCCCCTACTACTATACATACTGGACCAATTACTAGAGCTTGCGCACGGCAATTGAATTACCAGGTACTTTCGTTTCTTGGTGATAATTCTAATGTTCATGAGAATATGATGTTGCCTAAATTGGATACATTTGTGTTGATTACTAATGAAGGGCCTAGCATGGACAAGAGGGATGAACACGAGAGCAAGATAAGCATGGATATAAAGGCGCACGCGAAGGGATCCAGAATGGCGTTTCTAGTGCATATTTGAGCACTTTGAAGCCTCCGTGATGACCTACAAGGACATGGACAAAATATACAAGATGCCCCTTCATAAATTTCGTCCATCGCTTATTTTTGGTGCTGCGCCACCTTATTTTTGGGCTAGGCCGATGTAATTTTGAAATACATAAGTATAAGCTGATTTTAGAGTCCGTATGTGTGGGGAAACAAAGTTAGGGTTGGTTTCAGACCCCTCCTACAAGGGGTCACGAAAATCCCCATACTCCTCCATATATAGACTTTGGGTTTTGTTTAGATTAAAAGTTCGCCATAGCTGCAACTTCGCGTACTTCGTTTGTGTTCAACGACCAGACCAAGATGTCACCGAACCCCACTTTCATCAATAAAGATTTCCTCTTATATTCGCAATATCCAGATTGCAATCTTAGTTTCTTGCTTGTTCTTTGTTTGCTCGCAGGAAATAGACCCTCGTGGTCAGGTCGGTCGTGCTCCGACGCGGTCAATAACCCCTCGGAAGTTGGTTTAGCGATTGCTAAGGCGCGACATCTTCGCACGTTCGTAGTCGGATCGTCAAAGTTGACTCCCACAGAAAAAGATAGCTATCTCATCGACACATCGGGACACCTTCGCCTCTATCAATAGATGCATTATTTAAATAAGAGATATTGTGATATCCCATGATATCCATGCCCCAACATGAAACAACCTGAAACTGCACCTGCAACTAGCAACGCTATGAGAGGGGTTGAGCAAAGCGGTACATAGCCAAACAGTGGTTTGCTGGGATGGTGAAAATGGTTAGGGGCTTATCATGGCAAATTGGGAGGCTTGACAAACAAGTGGTAGGTAGCGCGACATAGCGATAGGATCGAGGCAACTAGCAAAGCAAAGATAGTAGTGATATCCAGGGTAATGGTAATCTTGCCTGAAATCTCGCTCGGAAGAAGATCGAGTCCCTGAAGTAGACAAACCAACGTAGTCGAACGCATCTTCACAATCGCAACGAAACCGGAACTATCGAGAAGAAGCACAACTGGAAAGAACCAAACAACATAGTAAACACACAACACATGAACAAGGCATGATGCACAACCAAGTATGATGCATGACAAGGTTAAATGTTGTTACTCATGGCAAGAGGTGATGCATAAAAGAACCCACATCAAAGCAAGTTTAAATGAGGCCGGAAACAACACACAACAATTCCGAAAAGTCCCCATATGCAAATTTCGAAATTGGTACAGATCTGAATTAAACACAATGGTAAAGTTGTTAAATTTTTTTAACATGCACCATGATGATCTACACGTTTTTCTAATCAAGTTACATAAAAAGTTCATTTTATTCAGAGCTACGGTCTAAAAGATATGAGCTAAACAAGTTGAACATGACATTGATGCAAAATGGATGCAAACATCAACCACAAGCACTCAAAACATGGATGGAACATGACATTATGAAACTACATGCAAATCTAAGCAAGTTTCATATAGGAGATGATCAAAACGGAGCAACGGTTCAACACATACACACAAGTTTAGATCACAATTTGCCCAAAACAGCAACTAGCCATATTGCAAGCATCAAATCAACATGCTAGAGGAACCATATGGGGACAAACTTGATATGAACTTAAAGTAGAGATAACATACTTCAATTCATCTTTACGGTTCAGGTTCATAAGCATCACGGTTAACTTACTATGATCCATGCAAAATCCAAAGTTCTGTTACAGATTATGACTGAAAAACTGGGCATGTATGGCAGCAGAGTTAAAATGTTGTCATGTTGGAGGCATGAAACAAATATGCTATAGTACAAGAACATGGCATGAAATGGCATGGCATGGTAGTACATATCATGGAGCTCAAAACATACAACATGGCATATCTATAGGTGCAACAAGTTCATGGGAATCACCAAAACAAGATGCAACCATGAAATAAGCTGATTCTCAGACTTGGTGAAATCTGGGAATGCAAAACAGCAACATCACGATGATGGCTTTGGAGGCAAATAACAGCAAGCATAGCAATTTTAACATTTATGAAAAAGACATGGGCATGTAGTATACATTGCATACTCAAACTTACTCCATGAACACAACTTCATACGATGCATAGACTAATTACTATGATTTTTACAAAATAGAACTTGCTGTTAACAGATTGACAGATTTAGCATGATAGCAACTTTAGAGCAAGAATGAGTCATGCTACAGCAACCCTACATGGCAAACAAGGGCATGGCATCAAATTACACATTACATAGAGCAAATCACACGAATGAATCACATGCATATGAGCTATGGATTAGTGGCAAACATCATGGCAAATTTGAAAGTTTTAACAATTTTCTGAAGTTAGCAGCACTTAACATCAGGATGCACTTTTGCAACAAAGATTATGAAATGTTGATGAACTATATTATGCATGCAACAGCCACCAACATGTAGAGAACAAAGAGTAGATCATTTTACATATATACATCATCTCCATAGGATGCACAAGCAAAATGATGCAAGCAATTCAAAATGCATATATGATGCTGAGAAACAGAGACGGCCGAAAAATACAAGTCTGGAGCTGGGTGCAAGATACTATATCAGGCACGGGGCGGGGAATAGCCGTTGGGTGCTCACTAGGGCCCGTGGGCCGGCTCGGGGCTGGTCTGGAGAACTGGGGCGGTCGGGTGCGGTTTACAGCGGTCCGCGGGGCCAGTCGAATCGGGCTGGTTCGCAAGTGAACGGCCGGTTCACCGGTCTTGTTGGTCCAGGCGAGGTAGGAGGTGGGACCCACCTGGCGGGCGTGTGGCCGTCGAGCGGTTGCTCTGCTCGATCCCGAGCAGAGCCATGGCGGCGGCGGTGGCTTGGCAAGGCGGGCACGCAGGGCGGGTCGAGGAGGCCGGGGACGGCGCCGCACGCCGGATCCGGTGGCTGCCTCTCCATTCCCGGCGGTGGCGGCGAGAATGGCGAGCTCGAGGGTCTGCGCCCATGGCGGGTTCCTGCGGAAGTTACAGGGAGAGAGAGAGAGAGAGAGAGACCGGGTGAGGAGAGAGAAGGGCGAACGGGGAAGGAAGGAGAGAAAGGCAGGGGCGGCGGTGCTCATCTCCAATAGGGTCCGGTTGCCGGCTGCGGGGCTAAGGTGGCGGGGTCATGACGTAGGCAGCAGAGCTCTCGATCGGGAGCTCATCTCCCGATCGGGAGCTCGGGGGCGATGCAGCTGCGGGGAGCGACACGAAAGCGCCCCAATGAACTCGCGCAGGCAGCGCGCGGGCTCACGCGGGCCGTGGCGAAGTGGGGAGACAGGGGACGATGTGGCAGCTCTTGAGTGGCTGCGGGTGGCGGCGTTGGCGGCGGCTGCCTGCTGGGACGGTGCCAAGTGGCGGTGGGAGGATGGCCGGCATGGAATTTGAGACAGGATGTGGCGGCGGCTGCGGGTAGGAGAAGTGTAGGGGCTAGGTTTAGACAGAAATGGAGGGGAGGAGGCTGCTATAAATAGCAGGGTGGCTAGGGATTAGGGTTTGGGGGGATTTGGGGGTGTCTCGGAGCCCTCCGATCGCGATCAGATGGTCCGGGACGGAGGGGTAGTGTAGGTGGGCTAGTGGGCTGTGTAGTAGGCCTTGGGCTGAGAAGAGAGAGAAGAAGTGCGGCCCGGCACTAGTTTTCGGATACAGAAAACGTCCGACGAATAGACCGACTATAGTGCCGCTATGGTTATCCGTTGGGGCATCAAACGGACTCCGAATGCGACGAAATTTGGCAGGCGGTTTACCTACATTATAATAAGGCCACACGCCAACTTTCAACCCATTCCGAGAACATTTTTATCCCACTTATAAAATAATATTTTGGACGTGCCGCGGGCGTGTGCGAGTGTGGTTGGACTCAGAATGGACATCGGAGAGAACTGGGAGAAGCGGACAACTATGAACGGATGCAAGTTTTGAAAAAGATGACGACACGAGTGCCAATGCAATGCAAATGATGTGATGATGAATGCAACAAACAAACGAATCACATGGCAACAACGAAAATAAATGGAAGGCAACTGGAGCATCAGTCTCGGGGCGTCACAACACTCCCCCACTAACAGAAGATCTCGTCCCGAGATCTTAGGAACGAGACGGAAGAGAAAGAGGATGAACGGAACAAAATGAAAAGGAATTGATTGAAAACCCGAAGAAGAGAATTGACTGGTGAGAATTCATTCCGACATCGAACTTGGAAAGAATTTGCGGATAACTCCGGGAAAAATAGAAGAGCCAGTTCAGATCCTGGGGAAAAACCTGTGGGTTATGGGCCCACTCAAAAGAAACACCATTGGAATGATTGTTCAAAAGAGAAATAATGCACCAAAAGAATTGAAGACTTGAATGAGGTGACTACCTTGAAATAATTCGAATGCAAGCACTAATCTTCTGAGATGTCTCCAGCACTCCGGAATGATTAAATGGCAAGAGGTGAACAAGCAAGGGGAAACATTTGAGCCAAGAACAAGAATATGATCAACCCAAAAAACTAGAATTGAATCCACCGGAAAAAAAAACGAGACGAACAATGATGAACTAGATGAGAATCCATTGGTTGAAAGAATTGAGGGAAGAATGGAGAGGCTTCACACGAAGAAAATGAATGCTCGATTAGAGGCTTCAGGCTCTGGGAAGAAAAGGGTGGGCGGGTGGGAAAAAAATAACTTGGGATGGGGAAACGAACTCTGGAAGAAAACTGAGAATCGATCTAGCAAAAGATGAAGAGGATCGAATCAACTCGAAGACAAGTGCACCGGTTGCAAAGGATTAGCATCGCAACGATCGAAAATAACCGCATGATCCTAACGAAAATTTGAAGGGGAAGAGGACTAGAATCAAAAACACCTACAGCACACTTCCTCACCAGAGCGACGAAGGGGATAAGGAGTAAAAAGAATTCCTACTCTCTGATATAACTAGACACCAAAATAGTTTTTCCTCTAGACTCAACAACGGCCAAACTACGATCAATCAAGGGGGCTCCTATGGTCGATCGAGGCTCTGATACCAACTTGTCACGCCCAATATGTGACCCTATCCTCGAGGAACTCGAAGGTCCCATCAAGGATAGAAGCGCATATTGAAGATGCTTTTGCATGGTGGATATCATTACACCATACCATTACATAATAGATGGGGATACGGACAAAGGCATACACTTGCCTCACAACTACATCAAACATCATACAGAAGATCACCATCCGACTACGGATGAAACACAGATGAAAACTCAAACAACATCCACCCTGCTAGCCCAGGCTGCCGACCAGAAAACTAACCCCTCATCAAAGCAGAAAAGAACCAGGAGAAGAACTCCAAATAATCAAGCATCGCTGTCACATCAGATGATCGCATTACCTGTACCTGCAACTATTGTTGTAGTAATTTGTGAGCCACGAGGACTCAGCAATCCCATTACCATGGGTATCAAGACTAGCAAAGCTTAATGGGTATGGAATGGACAAGTGGTGAGGTTGCAGCAGCACTAAGCATTGTGGTGGCTAACTTACAAGTACAAGAGTAAGAAGAGCAACTACGCATAACGGTCGCAAACTAGTAATGATCAATAAGTGATCCTGAACTTCTTACGAATCAAGCATAACCCCACCGTGTTCTCTTCTCGAACCCACTCGAAAAAAGACGTTCATGGTTATGCACGCGGTTGGTGTATTTTATTTCGGATCTGGTGTCAAGTTCTCTACAACCGGATATTATAAATTTCCCATCTGCCACATAACCACGAGCACGGCTCTCAAAAAGATTAAACCCTGCAGGGGTGTCCCAACTTAGTCCATCACAAACTCTCATGGTCCGCGGAGGTAAATCTCCATCTTGAGACAACCCGATCAAACTCGGAATCCCGGTGCACAAGACATGTCGACAATGGTAAAACAAAACCAGCAAGACCTCCCGACGTGCCGACACCCTGATATGAGCCGCGCGTATCTCGTCTCAGGCATGATCGGATGGGTCAAGCTACAAGTAAAACCTATCCTCGAGTTTCCCCGTGGTGGCCCCGCAGGTTGCCCGGTTTGGACAAACACTCATGAGGAGCACTGGCCCAGGTTGTTGATTAATTATCCTCGGGGTCCGAAAAGTCCCTATGCAAGTTTTAGTTGTTATTAGGCAAATGGTAAAACCATAGTTGGGCCTTGCTGGAAGAGTTTTATTCAAAATGAACTATCAAGGGGGGCCCATAAACCCCGACCATGTTAGGAACGCAAAATCAAGAAACATAACACTGGTATGACGGCAAACAAGGGCGGCAAGAGTGCAACAAAACACCAAGAAAAAGGCCGAGCCTGCCACCCTTTACCAAGTATATAGATGCATTAATTAAATATGAGATATTGTGATATCCCATGATATCCACATCCCAACATGGAACAACCTGAAACTGCACCTGCAACTAGCAACGCTATAAGAGGGGTTGAGCAAAGCTGTAACATAGCCAAACAATGGTTTGTTGGGATGGTGAAAAAGGTTAGAGTCTTATCATGGCAATTTGGGAGTCTTGACAAATAAGTGGTAGGTAGCGCGACATAGCGATAGCATCATGACAACTAGCAAAGCCAAGATAGTAGTGATATCCAGGTTAATGATCATCTTGCCTGAAATCCCGCTCGTAAGAAGATAGAGTCCATGAAGTAGATGAACCAACGTAGTCCAACACATCCTGACAATCGCAACGGAACCGGAACTATCGAGAAGAAGCACAACCGAAAAGAACCAAACAACATAGTAAACACACAACACATGAACAAGGCATGATGCAAAACCAAGTATGATGCATGACAAGGTTAAATGTTGTTACTCATGGCAAGAGGTGATGCATAAAAGAACCCACATCAAAGCAAGTTTAAATGAGGCCGGAAACAACACACAACAATTTCGAAAAGTCCCCATATGCAAATTTTGAAATTGGTACAGATCTGAATTAAACACAATGCTTAATTGTTAAACAAAAATTTAACATGCACCATGATGATCTACATGCTTTTCTAATCAAGTTACATATAAAGTTCATTTAATTCAGAGCTACGGTCTAAAAGATATGAGCTAAACAAGTTGAACATGACATTGTTGCAAAATGGATGCAAACATCAACCACAAGCACTCAAAACATGGATGGAACATGACATTATGAAACTACATGCAAATCTAAGCAAGTTTCCTATAGGACATGATCAAAACGGAGCAACGGTTCAACACATACACACACAACAAGTTTAGATAACAATCTGCCCAAAACAACAACTTGGCATATTGCAAGCATCAAATCAACATGTTACAGGATCCATATGAGCACAAACTTGATATGAACTTGAAGTAGAGATAACATACTTCAATTCATCTTTACGGTTCAGGTTCATAAGCATCACGGTTAAATTACTATAATCCATGCAAAATCCAAAGTTCTGTTATAGATTATGACTTGGTGAAAAACTGGGCATGTATGACAGCAGAGTTAAAATGTTGGCATGTTGGCGGCATGAAACAAATATGCTACAGTACAAGAACATGGCATGAAATGGCATGGCATGGTATTACATATCATGGAGCTCAAAACATACAACATGGCATATCTATAGGATCAAGAAGTTCGTGGGAATCATCAAAACAAGATGCAACCGTGAAATAAGCTGATTCTCAGACTTGGTGAAATCTGGGAATGCAAAACAGCAACATCATAATGCTGGCTTTGAAGGCACATAACAGCAAGCATAGCAATTATAATATTTATGAAAAAGACATGGGCATATAGTATACATGGCATACTCCAACTTACTTCATGAACACAACTTCATACGATGCATAGATTAATTGCTATGATTTTTACAAAATGGAACATGCTGTTAACAGATTGACAGATTTAGCATGATGGCAACTTTAGAGCAAGAATGAGTCATGTTACAGAATCCCTACATGGCAAACAAGGGCATGGCATCAAAGTACATATTACATGGAGCAAATCACACGAAGGAATCTTGGCAAACATCATGGCAAGTTTGAAAGTTTTAACAGTTTTCTGAAGTTAGCAGCACTTAACATCAGGATGCACTTTTGCAATGAAGATTATGACATTTAGATGAACTCTGTTATGTATGCAACAACCACCAACATGTAGAGAACAAAGAGTAGATCATTTTACATATATACATCATCTCCATAGGATGCACCGGCAAAAAGATGCAATCAATTCAAAATGCATACATGATGCTGAGAAACAAAGACTTGCAAGTGAACCGGTGCTGGTTCAAGCAATTCAGGCGGTTCGCGGGGCTGGTTAAACGGGGCTGGTTTGCAAGTGAACCGGCCGGTTCGCCGGTCTTGCCGGTCCAGATGAGGTAGGAGGCGGGGCCCACCTGGCGGGTGTGTAGCCGTCGAGCTGTTGCTCTGCTCGATCCCGAGCAGAGCCATGGCGGCAGCAGTGGCTTGGCAAGGCGGGCACACAAGGGGGTCGAGGAGGCCGGGGACGGCGCCGGAGGTCGGATCCGGTGGCTGCCACTCCATTCCCGGCGGCGGCGGCGAGAATGGCTGGCTCGAGGGTTTGCGCCCATGGCAGGTTCATGCGGAAGTTACAAGGTGAGAGAGAGACTGGGTGAGGGAGAGAGAAGGGCGAATGGGGGAAGGAAGGAGAGAAAGGCAGGGCGACGACGCTCATCTCCGATGGGGTCCGGTTGCCGGCGGCGGGGCTGAGGCGGCGGGGTCGTGAGGCAGGCGGCGTAGCTCTGGATCGGGATCTCCTCTCCCGATCTGGAGCTCGGGGGCGATGCAGCTGTGGGGAGCGACACGGACGGGGCCTGATGGCCTCGCGCGGGCCGCGGCAAAGTGGGGAGACAGGGTACGATGTGGCAGCTCATGAGTGGCTGTGGGTGGTGGCGCTGGCGGCGGCTGCCCGCTAGGACGGTGCCAATTGGCGGTGGGAGGCTGGCCGACATGGAATTTGAGGTGGGATGTGGTGGCGGCTGCGGGTAGGAGAAGGGTAGGGGCTTGGTTTAGACAGAAATGGAAGGGAGGAGGCTGCTATAAATAGCAGGGGGACTTGGGATTAGGGTTTGGGGGATTTGGGGTGTCTCGGAGCCCTCTGATCGCGATCGGACGGTCCGGGACTGAGGGGTAATGTAGATGGGCTAGTGGGCTATGTAGTAGGCCTTGGGCTGAGAAGAGAGAGAAGTAGTACGGCCCGGCACTGGTTTTCGGATACCGAAAACATCCGACGAATAGACCGGCTATAGCGCCGCTATGGTTATCCTTTGGGGCATCAAACAGACTCTGAATGCGACGAAATTCGGCAGGCGGTCTACCTACAATATAATAAGGCCGCACGCCAACTTTCAACCCATTCCAAGAACATTTTTATCCCACTTATAAAATAATATTTCGAACGTGCCACAGGCACGTGCGAGTGTGGTTGGACTCAGAACGGACAATGGAGAGAACTGGGAGAAGCCGGCAACTATGAACGGATGCAAGTTTTGAAAAAGATGACGACATGAGTGCCGATGCAATGCAAATGATGCGATGATGAATGCAACAAACAAGTGAATCACATAGCAACAATGAAAAAAAATGGAAGGCAACTAGAGCATCAGTCTCGGGGCATCACAGTGTTGAGGGCACAAATGCAGCGATTGGTGGTAATCTATCGCTGTAGTAATGGTAGAACTCAAGCTGCTGGAGTTTTTCGAATTGACGGGATGTCAGCCAGGTGGCCATCGTGCAGGGTATGTCCTGCAGGTAGCACACCGGGATGCAGATGCGTTGAAGGGAGCCCTGGTGGGAGGAGATGATGGCTCTGGGGAGATTAGAATCATCATCGACATATAGCTAACGACAGTCAAGATTAAGAGGCGCGGCGCGCCACTGAGTGCGCCACCGAGATGCGAGGACTTGTGTGTGGCAGCCATCCTTGGTGGGGAGAAGGGAGATGATCTCCCCAAGGATGGTGTCCGGGAGATCGCTGATGTGGTCCGCCGGAGATTCTACTGGTTCCTCAGGTCCAGGAGGCAAGGCCGCTTCTGGCCGCGCTGCGGGTCCAAGATCTACAACCGGCGGCGGCGCTGGCCGGAGCCTCATCCGTGTACATACCAATCTAAAAAAAATGGCAGAAACATACATGTAGGACATTCAAAATCAATTCTCAAGATCTGAAAGAAAACAAGGCACAAACATATATGTAGGACATTCAAAATCAATTCTCAAAATCTGGCCACGAATTATTAGCATGCGCGCTAACCCTAGTCAAATTATTAGCAAAAATCATTTGTACAGGACAAACAATTAATCACTAACCCTATACGGATACCATTCAAACAATCAATACACTACAGGCATCTAACGGATCTTAATTACTCTGATATCATGGACTGAGAGAACATAACCATAGGATTTGTATTCCAAAAAAATTAGAGAGGGGGCGGGGAGTAATTAGAGAAAACACATAATATGTTTGCCGCACAAATGGTTATATAGATAACTAACCGGTTTTCCGTCGGAGTCGCAGTCGTTGCCGAAGTTACTGTTGACCTCCAGCTCCGGCTGGGGGGGGGGGGCACAACGGCGCCGACGAAGTCAAGGTCATGCTGCTGGCCGCACGAGACCTCGTCGGCGGCGACGGCAACCTCTGTGCCCAGCTTCATGCGTTGCGCGGGTGCTTCACCAGCCCTGGATTCGCCACTCCCTCTGATGGTGCGCTTCCGCGGCATCCTCATACACTCCAGAGTCCAGACGTTGATGACCACTATGGATCGGGGGTCCGACCGCCTATTATGGCCAGCGGCTCAGGCGCACCATTAATACGGACCAGTGGGAGCGAGGCGGGCGGTGGTCAAAGGCTGTCTCGCCTCCCGGTGAGCCTGCGCCACGGACTTCTGGCATTCCTACCATCATTTCACACAGCTACTCGCTCGCCTCCCTGTGACACTGCGCAGCGAAAACGCCTCCCGTCAATTCACACACCTGCACGCATGCCTCCCGGTCTACCTGCACAGCAGACTACTCGCATGCGTCCTGTCAACTCACGCCTACTCGCACGGCACATGGGGCGCATGTCAGCACGTATTTTTTTTTGTTTTTTGATGATTCATTCTGCCACTTTACTACTTAACCGAAGCATGGCACGGTCTAATGCACACGGTCCGATTAAATAATCTGTATGAGATATTGGTTGCCAGTTATTAACAATCTCCCATTTGTAAGAAGATTATATCAAAACTTCTCTCAAATTTGACGAAAAATACAATATCACAGTCTAGTGGTGTCCATATATGACACCACGATAAGTTTCATGAATTTCAACAAAGTTTTTGGATTTACTGAATTTTAAAAATCAATATGCTCAATTTTTTGAAATCTCTTTCACGGGGAAACATGCACCGAGGGACACACATATGATTTTGCAATTCATTTTGGTGCACATGTAGCTCAAATTTGATTTTTGCACATTAAATCCCTAGGAAATCAATCAATGTATAAAACGGGTCGAATGATCTCTATTTTTTTCAAATTGTAACATGACACTCCTTTGGTCACATGTTCACTGCAGAAAAAGTTTGTGATGAGGACATCAATACCATAGTTACAACCACAACACCTGCTGCTATACATACTGGACCAATTACTAGAGCTCGCGCACGCCAATTAAATTACCAGGTACTTTCGTTTCTTGGTAATGATTCTAATGTTCATGAGAATATGATGCCGCCTAAATTGGATACATTTGTTTTGCTTACAAATGAAGGGCCTAGCTTGGATAAGAAGGATGAACATTGGAGCAAGAACAAGCATGGAGATGATGGCATGAGCAAGAGAAACAAGAACGGAGTTTCAAGTGATGATTTCAGGACTTTGAAGCCACCATAATGAGTGCATGAAGGCTTGGACGAAATATACAAGATGCCACTTCACAAATTTCGTCCAGAGGCTATTATTGGTGCACGTCACCTTATTATTGGGCCAGGCCCATGTAATTTTGAAATTCTTTAGTATAGGCTGTTTTTAGAGTCCGTATGTGTGGGGAAACAAAGTTATGGTTGGTTTCGGACCCCTCCTACAAGGGGTCACGAAATCCCCCCTACTCCTCCATATATATAGCCCTTAGGGCGTCGTTTAGACTTCGGGTTTTGTTCAGATTAAAAGTTTGCCATAACTGCAACTTCGTGTACTTCATTTGTGTTCAACGACCAAACCAAGATGCCAGAGAACCCCCCCTTCATTTGCTTGTAGGAAATAGACGTTCGTGGTCAGATTGATCGTGCTCCAGCATGGTCAATAACCTCTCGGAGTTGGTTTAGCGATTGCTAAGGTGCGACGTCCTCGCACATTCATAGTTGGATCGTCAAAGTCTACTCCTCCGAAATGATAATCAGCATCTCATCGAAAGATGGCACACCTTTGCCTCTATCAAGTGGTATGAGTTTTCAGGTTGCTCGGTGAGAATTTCCAGTTATCCCTAGATTAGATTTATTTTCTTACCTACTATCCAAGAAATAGCCATAAAAAAGCTAGATCTGATCATCCTTTGTCCAACAACCAGACCAAGACCGCTTTCGGATCCCCACCTTTATCAATACTTCATCTACATTCGCAATATCCAGATGGCATTATCATATTCTTGCTTGTTCTTCGATTGCGTGCAGGAATAGACCTTCATGGTCAGGCTGATCGTGCTTCCAGCATTGTCAGTAACCTCAGGAGATTGGTTTAGCGATAGCTAAGGCGCAACGTCGTGCATCTTTGTAGTCGGATTGATGACATTGAGAAGACAATTGACACCAAGTTGGACGCCGAGTTCGATGAAGTACTCGCACATCTACCATAGCCACCACCTGCATCTGCTACACCATTGCAACAACATCAACAACCACCTCCACGCCGTGATCCAGCAGGGCGAGCGCAGCATGTTCCTCTTGAGCCAGGACAAACTTCTAGTGCCGCTGCTACTGCTGTTGATACTTCTATAGCTCCTACTACTACTGCAGAGCTGGAGGACTATTATGAGGATGAGGTTGATCAAAATTAGAACTACGTGCAACCACCAGCACCACCACCACCAGGTCGACCTCATGCATATAATCGGAACGGTAGGGTTGCAACACCACCTCAGGTACGAGATTATGACCATATTCCTAAACTAAAATTGAATATTCCACCATTTGAGGGTAGATACATTCCTGATGTATATCTTACTTGGGAGTTAGAAACTGAACAACATTTCACATCCTTACAATATCCTGAGGATAGACTTGTTGCTGCTGCTGTTTGTGAATTCACTAGTTTTGTTCTGTTTGGTGGTCTGAACATGATAATATCCCTACTACTTGGGCTGCTTTGAAAACTGCTATGTGTACTCGTTGGGTTTCACCATATTATCAACGTGAATTACTTCAAAAACTGTAGCGTTTGAGACAAGGAAATTTTTTTTGTAGAGGAGTATTATCAGGAATTACAAACTGGCATGATTAGATGTGGTATTGTTGAGGATAATGAAGCTATGCTTGCATGTTTTATGGGTGGACTAAATAGAGAGATCCAGACCATTTTAGAGTAGAAGGAGTATAACAATATCACTCGTTTATTCCATCTTGCTTGCAAAGCTGAACGTGAAGTGCAGGATCGACAGGCATTGGCGCGGACTAATTTTTCTGCAGGCCGACCTTCATCATGGACACCGCGTGCATCTTCTGCTTCCACACATTCTGCTACAGCGGCACCTCCATCAGCTGCCACCTCCAGCCATGATACAAGAAAGCAGGCATTACCACCACTATCTGCCAAGAGCACACCTACCGGGCCTGCACAGAGCTCTTCTTCATCCATGGCATCAACAGGGCACACACATGATATTATTTGTCGTCGTTGTAAGGGTAGAGGTCATTATGCGAGAGAATGCAAATCTCCGCGTGTTATGATGGCTACTGGGGATGGTGGGTATGAGTCCGGTAGTGACTATGATGAGGAGACTTTGGCTCTAATTACAAGTGAAGAACATGGTGGAGATGATTCTGATCATGAGATGCAATACATGTGATGCGGAGCATCCTACTGTCATCTCCATGTACACCTTCATACCACCTCAAGCCCCAAGTGGACCTACCGGACTTAAGGTGAACCTGCTCCTCTTCGAGATTGACATGAATATCCATTGGACTTGGTTGCTACCTCACCATGGAACATTGTGCATCATTAGGTACGAGGGCGACCACCACGAAGCAGCTAGGGAGCATCCCGGAGGCCAAGGAGAAGGACCCCAAGTCCACGATGAAGAAGAAGAAGTCCAAAGGGAACAAGTCTGCAAGTCCCAGGCGACCCCGTGTGCACGGGCCCCCGAGATCCCGTGTCCACGGACTACACAGGGAGCTGCCGATGTAGCACCCCACGCGCACGGGCTTGTACCGTTCCCACGGGACCGCCGTGCACATGGGCCCATCAGGATGGATGGCCGAGAGTCATCTGTTGGGCCGCCACTTTGTCCCCTTCATCCACCTACCTATATATTCCGCACCTAGACCATATGTTAGGGTTAGCTAAGACTAGATCTAGACATTAGAGCTTAGCTCATGTACCCCCCTTGTGGGATCCCTCCTCTTAAGAGAGAGAGACACTCCATTGGAGTTCAAGGCCTCCTCTGGAGAACATCCCTAGTGGATTCAATACCCCATCTAGGGAAGGATCTCTTTAGATCTCAAGACCTCATCGTCCTTTGGATTTGAGATGAACTCTACCTTGTATCTTTCCCTTTGTTGTTCTTGTACCTTTGTGGATCTTGTGTGGATGTGAGTCTAGTGGATGTGTGATTGGACTTATTCTTGAGTTTTCCTCTTGTGTTTTCCCCTTTGTGTTCATCTTGTTCTTGGGGATTTCCCCTCCAATTCGTGAAAGATCCATCTTAGGGTTCCACCCTACAACATCTTGGTATCATGAGCCAAGGTTTCTCACGAAATTGGGGCCCCCTCTTTGTTTTCTAGCCTAATTTTGCTTATTCTTGCCCAATTTCGAAAATCCCCACAAAAAATAGCCCCAAAAATTTTCTTGCAATTTGTTGGTTCTTGTGAGATTTTGTTGTGTTTGATCCACGATTTTGATGTTTGGCAAGTAGATCTAACTTTCCCCCATCCCCCCACACAATCCCCACCATGAAATCCACCACTACTAGGGAAAACCTTGTACACAGCAGCTTACTAGTAGCGCTTTTTAAAAGGAAGCGCTGGTGCTAATTAGCAGTAGCACATGAACAGAACGAGCACTGCTAGTATGCACATAGCAGTAGCGCGGTAGTTAAACAACGCGCTACTACTATAATTGCTAGACCATGTTGCCGGCATGCTAGGTATACTAGTAGCGCTCATACGTAAAAAGCGCTACTGCTAAATTTAGTCCCCTCCTAAGACCCAAGTTTAGTCCCACCTCGCTCCACGAACAGAATGTTTACCACCTTAAATATGGTGCTTCTCAAACTATCACAACCACTTGGTCTTCATTGTACTCTATGTGTAGGATCTGTGGCAATATGAATCTTCACTAGTTCCTAAACCGGCGAAGATTCAAACTGACAATTTAGATTCTACACAAAAAGATCATTGATGACCAATGCTTTTTTTGATGCTTTTTTTACATGCTTAGCCTTAGTACTAGCGCTGGTTCCCTAAAAGTGCTACTGCTATTGATCATAGCAGTAGCGCTGGTTCCCTTAACGCGCTAGTGCTATGGACCTTAGCAGTAGCGGTTGTTGACAACCAGCGCTACTACTACGGGCACCATATCCACACCCCGCGTCCTCACTCTCCCCCTCTCCCCTCTCACTCTCACTCGCTCTCTCTCCCTCGCGCGCCGTCACCGCCGTCGCCCGCCCTCGCCCGCCGTCACCCACCGTTGCCCCCAAGGTATATGCCTCCCTCCCTCCTCCTCTCGCCGCCCTCCTCTCTCCTCCCTTCGGCGGCCGTCCTCTCTCCTCCCTCCTCCCGCCGGCGCCCGATGCTCTCCTCCCACCTCCTTCGACCGCCCTGCTCCCTCCTCCCCCTCCCACTGCCCTCCTCTCTCCTCCCTCCCCCAGCAGCCCGAAGCCCTCACTCCTCCCTCCTCCTCCTCCTCGCACCTCTCTTTGTATAAAAATTTAGGTATAGAATTTTTTAGTAAAAGAATTAAGTAATAGAAATTTTTAGGTACAGAAATGTATTAGAATGCTATGTGAGATTTTTTTTTAGTAAATGTAGGTCTTTTGAATACAATAGAATTTTTTATTCGTTCGATGTCAGTCTTTTGAACCTATTATCTTTAAGTATTATAGGTATCAAATAAAATACAAAAATGCCCATGTTGATGATTAGGACTAGGTTTTACAAATTTTTAGGGTTAGAAGTTGGTTTAGACAAATGGATGGATAGATGGGCAGTACAAATTATTAGGGTTAGAACTATGTTTTACAAATTTTGTTTTTGTGTTAGACATAGGGTTTCAAACGCTAAGTTATGTGAAATTAGGGCATTTTTCTATGATTCAGGAAGTAAACAGTAGTTAAAAAACCAGGGCATTTTTCTAGGGTTTATGAGGATATATAGATAGATGGATGGATGGACAGATGTTAGGGGTAGAAATAGGGTATATTTAGTAAATGTATAGGTCTTTTCAATTTTTAGGGTTAGAACAAGGTATTTTTAGTAAATGTTAGGGCTAGAACTAGGATGTTTTGGACATAGGGTTTCACTAAGTCCTAAGATGAGGATAATAATGTTTTTGTTTATATTTTGTTTTTGCAGAAATCAAGGAGCCCCTGCATCATCCCCGCCGTCGTCCCCGTCATCGACCACCTCTGACCTCGAGGTGAGACCAGCCAAATCCCCATGTCGATGATGATGTAGATGTTTTGATAGTTGTAGTAGAGTAGTAGCTACATGAGTGGCCTATGTTTGCAGGGAACACCTCACAGTGGCCTATGTTTTGCTTGAGTGTTGATTAATTTCCATTCTAGCAAATTTCAGGCGCTCGATATATGTCCTTTTTAGCAAAGGTCATGCCGGATTTTTTCATGAATTTTGGCATGACTTGTGCTAAAATATGTAGGAAATATTGAGTGGCCCGGATTTTGTAGAAAGATAATTAAATGACATTTCGGGTTGACTTTAAGTCTGTCGGGGCTCCATACATGACAGTCAACAAATGAGTGAGGGAGAAAGTCTGCACCATATATGAGAGAAGAAGAATCCCGACTGTTGTCGTGGGGGTCGTTTCTCCTTCTTCTCCTTGTGCTTGACCTTTGTTATGCACTAGGGGAAGGAGGAGTAACAACCATCACCGACGGTCGAAAAATCAGTGAGGGAGTGTCCACCATGAGATGAGATGACAGTTTTCAAGAAAAGACTCGACAGACCGACAGTCAACCCGTGATGAATAATAATGATCTAATTTAGTTTTTGTAGTACATATATTGAATTTTACAAGTTTAATCTTTGAATTATGGACATAGGAAATGTCTGACGACAACGATAGGATCCCGGAGTGCGACTGGTGCGGTGATGACTGGGGTCTGTGCGACAGGCCTCGCCTGGTAGACGGTCGGCGCTTCAGTGTTCTGCTCGATGAGACCTTCGATGTTGAAATGGTATGCAACGACAAGTCTTTTTTCGTAATTAAGCATGACTTATGCTTCTTCAACGTGTAATTTTCGTCTTTTACAATTCGACTAGCTTATCCCATGCCATGCAAGACGCTATGTCTTGGAGCATCTGGATTTCGAAGGTCATGAAAATATGGAGACAAAGATAATTCATCTCGGGACCCATCATGGTTATGATTTTGCTGTAAAGCTATACAATTCGGAGAGCGTAACCCATTTTGGTTGCTCGAATTGGGAAGCACTATGCAAGGCATATGATTTTCAGGAGGGTATGTATGTCACCTTCGATCTTGGTGATCATGACGATGGCATTTGGGTCCTTGTTGATACGCTTCCACTTCTACCTCTATGTGAGTTTCTCAAACATATTTATTAAGTAATTTATATTGTTTATTTCAAAATAGTTGACAGCTTATTTCCATTGACAGCTTATTTTCATTCTTCAAAAAATGTACGAAAGATGGTAGACAGAACCTACTACACTGATGGCACGGAATTAACTTATCAGGAGAAAGATCATCTTATCTCATTTATTAATGATGTTGAGAATTACAATGTCAATTATCAAACTCCTGCACATTATGGTCAATACGTGCCACTAGTGCACGTGTTGAACTACGGTAACATCCATGGAGATGGCATGGTAAGATTTTTTACTATTACGACATCCGTGAATCTTTTGCATAAATTCTTCTAAAACTAAACTACATTGCTAACTACGAAGTTATTAATATATTTGACAACAGAAAATCCCGAAGGATTGTGTGCCTGATCTGATGCTTCCGAAAGGTTGCCTTGATGTTATGAGCTTACGGCTAGGTCATCCTAGGCTTCACTGTTGTTCATACCGGATTTCTAAAACCGATGAAGACATGACAATCAAAGATTGGAAAAAATGTATGGACAATCGTAGGGAGCTACTTGGAAGCAACATTGTGCGAAGCGCAAGAATTGGAGACAGGATAATCTCCATTCTCCATAATGGAGAGTCAGGGCCTATCTTGTTTTATGCTATTTTACCTTAGAGAGGGTAGTTAGGTCCTAGCTAATACTCATGATAATGTGCTAAGAACAATTAAGTAGGGTTGGTTAGATGACTACGATGATGATGAGTATGACTTGTTATTATGATAACGAGTAGAAGTTGTATGACGATGATGAGTAGGACTTGTTATTATGATACCAATGATGAGTTATTTATTATTATGATGATGCATGATGCTAATTTGTTATATGAGCATGATGAGTTATTATATATATCAGTGGGTGAAACGAACATGGATTAGATTCAAGTGGAGGTAACATGTGGTGCACGTCGAAAGTACTAGTAATCCAAACTTGATCTAGTTTGGATTAGTAGTACTTTCGATGTGCACCACATGTTGCCTCCACTTGAATCTAATCCACGTTCATTTCACCCACTGTTATATATAATAACTAAATCATGGTCATAAAATCATATGATGAAAGTACTGTATATAAAACCTATACAAATACAGCGACAATAATCTGCATTTTCAAAAATACAGGAATATTTAGCAGTAGCGCTTTTCAAAAGAAACGCTACTGCTACTTACTATTATCAGTAGCGCTTTTCCCTACCGAGCGCTACTGCTAACTAGGTATAGCAGTAGCGCTAGAAAACCAGCGCTACTGCTACCAGTTAGCTGTAGCGCCTTACTGGTAGCGCTTGTAGAAGCGCTACTGATAGCTATAAAACAAGCGCTACTACTAGGGTTATCCCTAGTAGTGCACCCAATTTCTCATCAATTTTGACCTCAAGATCGCGAATTTTCCGCCACCCCCGTGCCCACGGCCCCCAACCCCATGCGCACGGCCCCCCGCGAATTCTCTGGTGACCCCGTGTGTTCTTGGTACATGTACCGTGCGCACGGGACCCCGTGTCCACGGGCCCTAGACCCCGTGCGCACGGCCCTCCCAGGTCAGCCGACAGCTCTTCACAGTTTGGCCGTAACTTTCGCATCCGGAGTCCGTTTTTATGTTCTTTAGCTCGTTGAGTACCTATTGACATCCCCCATCCATCTAGATAGGTTGCCACATCATTTGACTCCATCAAAATTTTGAAATTTTGGCATCTTTGCCTAGGCCCTCCACCATATCATCCGCAAAACCACCATAGCTTTCCACAACCTGACCCATTTTGCTCCATTTAGCATTTGTGGTTGTTTGAGTTGTGACTTAAGTCTCCTAAGGTATTTCGGCTACTTAGGGACAATTGCTTCTTCATCAACCACCACCACCACTTTTGCATTGCCATCTCCAACACCACCACCGCATGTCCGCTACCACCATTTTATATTTAACATTTGAGATTTTGAGTTTGCGGTTTTTCAACGTTTCCTAAGGTGTTTCGGCTACTTAGGAATGGTTCGTCTTCGACATCACCGCCAGTCATCATCGCCCCGGCCTCAACATCGATATTGACCACTTCATCATTTTGACACCCCCAACCGTACATACGGACGATAACCTCGACGACACCATTGTATATTTCCTTGCCATTGCATTGATCGCCCCGAGCCTATTGCGTACCTTACCTATCGAGACTAGCAAGTTGAGAATTGCCGGGCCATGCTATTTGTGCACCTTAGTGATACGCTTACGCCGCATAGCTAGTTTTAGCATGCAATCATCTTGCTATCATCATTGTGCCATAAGTCTCTCCCGTGCATATCTTACATACTTGTCTCATATCATACTTGGCTCGAGCATCAAGCATATAAAAAAAAGAGCAAAAAGCTTTCAAGCAAAAAAGTAGATACAAAAGAGCTTGTAAGCAATAGAAATAGCATTGAGCCATTTTGCATAGTACATACACTTGGAGCTTACATACATAGCATACTTGGGATAGAAGACGACACGTTTACTCTCATAGGTTGGTGCACAAGAGTATCTTGCCCATTTGAGCAATCGAGCTAGTGTCTCTCTAGCATCCGTGCAACAAGAGCTTTTTCCGTGGCAAAACATTTTGTGCTCGTTCCTTGGTTGCGCGGATCCCAACTATCTATCCGTGTGTGTGTTTCTTGTGTCACCATAGCTTTGATCTATTTGCTTTACATTGCAATTTTGTGAATCTTCCTCAACATTTTTGACATCTTGGACTAACATTTGCTTGAATTTTGTGCCACTTATCCTAACCAAGCCACTCAATAAGCTTTAATTTGTAGGTGTGAGTGAACAAGTCCAGTACCAATTCCACTATTCTCTCATATCACATTGAGTGACATGGGATACATCCTCAACTTTGGGAAACAGTATCTTGGTATTGTTTATCTCATTTCCTACTCACCTCTACTCGAGTCTTGTGATGGATAGGCAAAGCACATCATCTTCGGTCTTTGACTGGCTCGAGCGACTCACCATCGACATACGACACTCCAAAGCAAGGAAAAGGGACTACCTCGACGACAAGTTGGACGCACACATGGATGGCATCCGACACGTGTTGGCTAACTACAAGTGTTCTTCCCCTTCGTCATCTTCAAGGCGGAGACACTCAAGTCACATACCTTCGGAGTGGCCACACGATGCAAGTACCATGCGGCACCGTCCTCATCTTCGAGACGACCGCCAAGACAACTGCAAGACACATGTGCATGAAGACGAACAGCGCCATCGACTACAAGTTCAAGCACGACAACATCACCACCAAAAGGACGCTATGGCTACTACCACCACTTCGGCATCTTCGCCAAGTGTTCTCAAGGCATCTTCGCCTTTGACGTACGGCATCTTCGCCTACTCCCCACGATTATGCCTACTTCGACATCATCAAGACCAAGGCGACCACCTACAAGCGAGGACGAAACTTCCATATTAAGAAGCCCCTCAAGGAAGACGGCCGAGCATGGGAAATTCCCTTAGGTCATGGAGACGAGCTACGAGGTGCCACATCATATGGGCCTCATACAAGACGGCGACAAGACGGTCAAGCAAGGGCCATCCTCTTCAACCACGACGACGAGCAAAAACCTATCCAACAACATGAAGACGGCGCCCCAATGGGACTCTTACTCCGATTCAAGCTGCGACACCGCACATGAGACCTTATCTTTGGTCCCGGAGGAGAGCGATGATTTTCCACATCCTACGGCATTCATCTTTGGAGGCGTTATGGATGAGGAGGTTGAGCATGGGACTATCCCTTCGACCAAGGAGGCGATAGGAGTTGAGCATGGAGACATTTGCACCTACATCTCTCCGACACCCACATATGATGAGATGCCCCATTTGCCATGTGAGGAGAGCCAACACCCCATGAGTGAGATGAGTGACTCCACCATATATGACATTGAGTGCATTTCCAATTAGAGGATGAGTGTGATCACCACTAGCCCCACACATGAGAGCATGCCACACACCCTATGTGAGGTTGAGAGCCATTTGAGTAACTCCACCAACCATATGAGTGAGTGCATCTTAGCGGGAGTGAGTGAGACACAACACTTAGTGAGTGAGGTAGTTGAGAGGGCACGTGAGGTCACTGTGATTTCTAATGACTTAAACTCTACTCCGAGTGTGTTTTCTTCTTTGGTGCTAGGTCTCCTACATGATGACATGCCTACCCTCGACGAGTCCATACCTCCAACGGCGACGACGATGGCCATGCTGGACGATGATGCATCCCCACATGGTTCCATCATGAAACCTCACCTACACCACATGAGTGGAGCTCCAAAGGTAACATAGGTGATGGTGCTTCGCTTGTCCCACTAGTGGACTATCTTCACATCGGTTTCTTGCATGATGATGATCACCTTTATGGATTCACCACATACTGTGTCTTCTACATGCTTAGATGTGCCACCTATTTATGATAAATACGATGATGCGCATGTCGAATTGCCTAGTTGTCACTGGTACAGCGAGGTGCTATACAAACAGTTTTTAACCCCTTTCCACGACGGCATTTGGAACCATCGCCAAGTGAGTGTGGGCGATAGGGGGGTCCTTCCCACACGACCCAGAAACCGTCGGGGATATGCCCTCCTGGCACACACGCTCGGTAAAATGAGGTCGTGTGCGACCGTCGAGCTCTCAAATACGGTTATACGTATAGTACTGCTAAAAAAATACAATTATACAGGCGAAATCGTTTCCGGTCGTAAGTACATCCCACACAGTCAGTCCCCGCTAAACGTTTCCATTCGTATATACATCCCACACAGTGGCTCCAAGGAAAACGTTTTCGTTCGCAGGTACATCAGACACAATTTTCCTCGTTAAATCGTTTGTGATAGCGGTGCCATTGCACACAATATTAACAATTTTATCATTTGTGTTATTGAATGCATCACACACGGTGTGTAGAAAAAACTGTGTGGCAAAGGATGTCCATCACACATAGTTTTTATGTGGTAAACATTTGCGCAAGGTGGCCTAACGGAAACAGTTTTCAAGAGAATGTCGTGTGTGATTGTTCATTGATCCAACACGGTTTATTCCTAGAAACTGTGTGCGTTGCCTGAGGTCATCGCCCACGGTGTTTTCTCAATAACCGTTTGCAATAAAAAAACAATTAGCAGGCTAATTGGGCATTAGCAGGCTAATTGCCCTATTATTAATAATCCATTTATTAATCTAATTGACATTCATATTAAGCACATAATATATTTCATTTCCATATTAAGGAAGCAGGATTTCATAATTGAAATACATCAGAGTACAACATGATATAGCTTCAGCACTCAGCTACCCCATTACACAACTACACCAGCACCAAGTTTCACATGCAACATCTAGAACCTTTCGAAATTAGCATCATAGACGGTACATAGACAGATGCATCTCATCTGGAAAACTGCTGAAGCGGAAGGCGAATATTGAGCCTTCATTCATGTTGAAGGTCTTTGCAACTTTAGGCTAGTTCCTGTGGATGATTAACCTTCCATCCTTCGTCCTCTTCAGGAACACTTCAATATTGAACCGTGGGTGTTGTATGAAAACCTTCCTCGCCTCCTGACCATAGAGGTGGTTTGAGAGGTAATCATCAGTGAACTGCTTTGGAAAGGCCTGAAAACAAGGATGTGCATAAATATCTTCTCTATATTGGAAATGGGGCAAAGAAATAAAAAAAGGCAAGGTATAATAGTTAGTACCATCTTGTAGTGAACTGATGTCTTCTTCATTGTGCAGACTAAGATTTTGTTGTTTTTTGTCGCTAATTTCTTTATCCTAACAATCTTTTTGAGTTTCTTGACTTGATTGATATTCATGGACAACTCATTTCCCCATATGCAAAAAGGGTCAAACAGTGGGTCAAAACCTCTGACAGCAGGACCTACATGTGCAAGACCAAATTGTTAAAAGCCTAAATATTAGAATGGTTCCTACAATAGCACAATAATGTGCTATTAGACAATGGACCATGCATGTGCTAACCTCGATTGTAAACCTCAGTCCTTCCCATTGTTTCCCTGCAACACATATAAGGTAGTTAGTCATCAGGTTAAGTAAGGGTTCGCATGCTATCAGTAAAATATGTTGATGAAAAATAAGCACATTGCAGATTCATCAGATTAATTCAAGCCACATGGAAAACCCATTTATCCAAACCAAGCATGATTAAGAACTAGGAAATATAGCACTTGTATATGTTTCTCGTGTATTAAGTGCAGCCAAATTCGATTTATTCCTCACATGCACAATAATACAAAATTTTACCCGCGACAATTGGACATCGCATTACAGAATTGAACCAAGCAGTTAACTAAACACCACAACAAATGAACCAAACATTAACTGAGCACCACATTGCAAAATATAACATACTCCTAATAGAAGATCAGAGAGTTAACCAAACCAAGCATGCTTAACAACTTGGAAATATAGCAATTGTATTTGTTTCTCATGTATTTAGTACAGCCAAATTCAATTTATTCCTCACATGGTATACAATAACAGAATGCACCCATAACAATTGAACATTGCATTGCAGACTTGAACCAAACAGTTAACTAAACACCACAACAAATGAACCAAACATTAACTGAGCACCACATTGCACAATATAACATACTCCTAATAGAAGATCAGACAGTTAACCAAACCAAGCATGCTTAACAACTTGGAAATATAACAATTATATTTGTTTCTCATGTATTTAGTACAGCCAAATTCGATTTACTTCTCACTTGGTATACAATAACAGAATGCACCCACAACTATTGAACATCGCATTGCAGAATTGAACCAAACTGTTAACTAAACACCACAACAAATGAACCAAACGTTAACTGAGCACTACATTGCACAATGTATAACCAAACCAAGCATGCTTGACAACTTGGAAATATAGCAATTGTATTCGTTTCTCATGTATTTTGTAAAGATAAATTCGATTTATTTCTCACATGGAAGACAATACAAAATTGCAGCCTGAAGAATTGAACATCACATTTGCAGAATTGAACCAAACAGTTAACTGAAGACGACAACTAATTAACCAAACATTTAATAAGTGAGCACCACACTGCACGACATATAGAACATATACTCTAGAGCAACAGATTGCATGGTAAAATTAGATAGCACAATTCACTAGAATTTGTTAAGGAAAGGCAGGAGCAGCACACGCAACGGGTAAACCGAGCATGCTTAACCGGCGTAGCTAGAAAATGGCAAGGTGCTCCTCCAAGATCTGGGGGTCGGCACAAATGGCAGCCATAACGACCTCATCCGCGCGTGCGGCCGCGATTTGCTTCTCCGCTGCCAAATGCTCCTTGAGCTCCTGGCTATACTGCGTTCACCATGGCTTAGGGCAGCGCTTAGTTGGTGGAGGGGTTGGTGATTTGGGCGGAAGGTGTCGCACCGGCGGTCGGGGCATGTGGGATGTGGAAGGAGGAGGAGGATGGGGGTCAGATGTGGATTACCTGCCTGGATAGAAGAGGCCGAGCAGCATGAAGGAGGGTCGTCGGCGAGGAGGCGGTGCTGCAAGCAAGGAGTGAAGGTTTCAACTTGGAAAGGAAGGCGAAAACAGAGGAAATGTGGATTTTGGTAAGGGGGAGGGGGCGGGGAGGTAGATATTTCCACGGAAGCCGAAATTTTTGAATCGGTTCAGCGAAATAACTGGCGCGCAAAGTGTCATCAGACACGGTCCCTTATTCAGAACTGTGTACAATGTGTGAACATCACAAATGATTCAAATAGCTTAACCCATGTGTGATCAGTTTGAACGTCAAAAATTTTGGTTCAAATTTCCATGGTTACCGTGGTCATCCACGTCATTGCATAATTTGGGTATACAAAGGAGACTACAGCACACCCACACTTCTTAATCGAGCAAGTTCAGCAATTAAACAGAGCTAGCTGACCTAAACATTACTCTAACAAATTAAATACCGGTGCTCTTAATTAAACAAAACAAAGAGTACTACTACGGCTGGTACTCGTCGATCTCCGCCGCCTCCTCCATGTCCAGCTCGCGCCCGATGGTCTCCTGGGGAAGGGGCTCCATGGCATCCATCGCACCATAATCGGCAAGCATCTCGCCATCCGCGTCCGCCATCTCTTTGGAAAAGGCCGCCACGAGTTGGGCGTGGGTGGCCGTGATCTGGGCTTGGACGGGCTCCGTCGTGGCAAGGTATGTAGCGGAGGACCGGACGGCTGCTCGAACGCTCTCGGTGATTGCCAACTCTTCGGCCGTGGGTTGCCGACCATTGTAGAAGAAGCTTCGTTCAATTTGTGCGGTGACCGCCACGAGCTAGGTGTGGGCGGCCTCGACATGGTCGTGGGCGTCCTCCATCAGGGCTAAGGCCGCCGCTGCAGAACGGACAGCTGCTGTGCCGCTCTCGCCAGTTGCTATCCCCGAGGCAGATGTTGCTGCCACCACCTGAGAAGCAACAGCGGCCGTTTGGGCTGCCTTGGCCGCCCGGTCACAGATTGCAGCCGCGCTCATGCACCTTGTTAGCACGTGAATGGCGGCTGCGGCCGCGCTCTCGCCGGAGTGGGCCGCCGAAGGTGCCCTCACGACGCGGGTCCACGTCCCCATCTTTCACTAGCGATGATTGAACAGTGAAATGGTATTTTGGGAGTGAGCTAGTGTTCTTGACACGCCGGCTATGGACTGTAGCCGACGCACCTTCTCGCGTAAGCCATAGGCATACTATACATCGACGGTGCTCCAGGATATTTTGTACTGCATCTCACACGGTTGGTGATAATAAACTGTGTGGGATCTACTTGATTTTTCATCTTGATTTGAATTACATAATGGGGTCACAGTGGCCATGGACGGTGTTTGAATTGCTAGAACTTTTATCTGCAGTGAACATGCAACTATATGTGTGTCGTAAAAGAATTGGAATTATTCACGGTTCGTTTGGACATTTTATGCATTAAATTAGTTTTCTATCCATTTCAGGTGCACAATTCAAAATTAAACTACATGCACATGCTCCGGTGCACCAACATGGGTTGTAAAATCATATATGTGTCCATGGGTTTTTGCTTATGTCCCACACAAGAAATGGGGATGAATTTCGAACACCACGACACCGTGGCTCTCCGGCAAATGTTGAGGTACTTGCTTTTGTAATTCTAGTAAATCCAAAACCCGTCTGAAATTCATGAACCTTGGCATGCTATCATGCAATGGCATCAACATGCTGGGGTAAAAAATATTGTCCCATTTGGGGCAGGTTATGGTATAAGCTTCTAACAAACCAGAGCTTCTTAGAAGAAGCCTCATGGTTCTGTTAGGGAAACGTGTCACCTTTTTGGACAAAGAGATATTCGTCGCCTCTTCTTCCTTTCAATTTTTTTCCTGGTGTCAACATAGAACAACAGGAGTGTTGTGTTAAATTTTGGATTTTTTCGGGGATCGTTTGGACATTTTTATACGTTAACTGAGTTTTCTAGGCATTTATGTGCATAATTCAAAATTGAACTACATGCACATGCTCCAGTCCATGAAAACGGGTTGAAAAATCAAATGTTTGTCCATGGTTGCAAGCTTAGGTCATATGCAAGAAATGAGAATGAATGGCAAACACCTTGACACTGTCGCTTGGCCGCTAACATTGAGATACATGGTTTTAAAATTCTAGTAAATCGAAAACTCATCTGAAATACATGAAATTTGACATGATATCATGGAACGGCATCGACATGCCGTGGTAAAAATATTGTCCCATTTGGGGCAGGTTTGGGTATAAGCTTCTCGCAAACCAGAGCTTCTCTCACAACAAGCCTGATAGTTTCGGTAGGGAACGTGCCACCTTGGGGGACAAAACGATATTTGTTGCCTCTAATTACTTTCAAAAAAATTCTCGTGTTAACATAGAACAACATGAGTGTTGTGTCAATTTTTGGGATTTTTTGGGGTTCGCTTGGACATTTTTATACATTAACTGAGTTTTCTATGCATTCATATGCATAATTCTAATTTGAACTACATGCACATGCTCCAGTGCATATAAATTGGTTCAAAATTGGAATGTCTGTCCTTGGTTACATGCTTAAGTCTCATGCAAGAAATGAGAATGAATGTCAAACACCTTGCCACCGTTGCTCGGCCGCTAACATTGAGATACATGGTTTTTGAATTCTAGTAAATCGAAAACGCGTCTGAAATTTATGAAACTTAACATGCTAGCATGGAACGACATCAACATGCAGTGGTAAAAATATTGTCCCATTTGGGGCAGGTTGGGGTATATAAGCTTCTCACAAACCAGAGCTTCTCACAACAAGCCTCATGGTTACGGTAGGGAACGTTTCACCTTTCTGGACGAAACGATATCCGTTGCCTCTTCTTGATTTCAATTTTTTTTCTATAGTCAACATAGAACAACATGAGTGTTGTGTTAATTTTAGGAATTTTTCGGGGCTCGTTTAGACATTTTTATACATTAACTAAGTTTTCTATGCATTTATGTGCATAATTCAAATTTGAACTACAGGCACATGCTCTAATGCATATAAATTGGTTGAAAATTCAAATATGTGTCCTTGGTTGCATGCTTAGGTCCCATGCAAGAAATGGGAATGAATGTCAAAGACCCTGCCACCGTCACTCAGCCGCAAACATTGAGATACCTGATTTTTAAATTCTAGTAAATCCAAAACTCATCTGAAATTCATGAAACTTGGCATGCTATCATGGAGCGGCATCAACATGTCGTGGTAAATTTTTTGTCCCATTTGGGGCAGGTTTGGGTATAAGTTTCTCACAAACCAGAGCTTCTCACAAAAAGCCTAATGGTTTCAGTAGGGAACGTTTCACCTTTCTGGACGAAACGATATCCGTTGCCTCTTCCTGATTTCAATTTTTTCTCTAGTGTCAACATAGAACAACAGGAGTGTTGTGTTAAATTTTGGAATTTTTCAGGGCTCGTTTGGACATTTTTATACATTAACTGAGTTTTCAATGCATTTATGTGCATAATTCAAATTTGAACTACAGGCACATGCTCTAATGCATATAAATTGGTTTAAAACTCAAATATGTGTCCTTGGTTGCATGCTTAGGTCCCATGCAAGAAATGGAAATGAATGTCAAACACCCTGCCACCGTCACTCGGCCGCAAACATTGGGATACCTGGTTTTTAAATTCTAGTAAATCCAAAACTCGTCTGAAATTCGTGAAACATGGCATGCTATCATGGAGTGGCATCAACATGCCGTGGTAAATTTTTTGTCCCATTTGGGGCAGGTTTGGGTATAAGCTTCTCACAAACCAGAGCTTCTCACAACAAGCCTGACGATTTCGGTAGGGAATGTGTGCCACCTTTGGGGATGAAACGATATTCGTTGCCTCTTATTGCTTTCAAAAATTTTCTAGTGTCAACATAGAATAACAGGAGTGTTGTGTTAAATTTTGGAATTTTTTGGGGTTCGTTTGGACATTTTTATACATTAACTGGGTTTTCTAGGCATTTTATATGCATAATTCAAATTTGAACTACATGCACATGCTCCAGTGCATATAAATTGGTTGAAAAATCAAATCTGTGTCCTTGGGTGCATGCTTAGGTCCCATGCAAGAAATGGGAATGAATTTCAAACACCAGGGCACTGTTGATTGCCAGCAAAACGTTGAGATACTTTGTTTTCAAATTCTAGTAAATCCAAAACTCGTCTGAAATTCATGAAACTTGGCATGCTATCATGGAATGGCACCCGAAATGCTGTGGTATTTTTTGTGTCCATTTTGAGAGAAGGCGCACTCGAATAACAGCCAACAAAGGCATTTTGAAAAAATAGCTACCACTTTAATATCTCAAACGTTTGTATAATTCAAATCATGTGTGTTCTGTTAACCATTCACGTGGCGCCACGTGTCTTGGTTTTAATGGCTATAGGAGGTGCCGTGCGGACAGCTGCTTGACTGAACGGGAGGCGTGCGAGCGCAGTCTGGTGCGCAGGCTGACCAAGAGGCGTGCAAGCTGTCCTCCAATGCGCAGGCTCCCCGGGAAGCGTGCGAGCTGTACGCTGCCCAGGCTCACTGGGAAGCAAGCCCTTTGACTTCCATGGCCGCCCGGCTTCCTCTCCATTAATGGTGCCCGAGCCGCTTTTTAATACGGGCGGCCTTACTGTTCGCCTCCCATTCCCCTCCCTCCCGCAGACCTCCACCAGCGCCATGGCGCAGAATGATCATCTGCCACTAGTCTTCAAGTTTGGTGAAGTCGACTCCGAGCCGGAGGAGATAGAAAATAAGGAGGAATGGGGCCTCATGGACATGGCCGTGAACGAGCTGGCCGCGGCGGTTGCTGCCCCCGCTCCCGTCCCAGCTCCCATTCCCGTGCCCGCGCCAGCAACCATCCCTGTAGCATTGATGGGCTGGTCGCCAAGCACTATCGCAGAGCTGGAAGCCGCGGGCGTCAGTGAGTTCTCTGCGAACCCGCGCAAGCTCGTGTACATGCCAGCGCCAGCGCCAGCGCCCGTGCCCGTGCGCGCCCCTCCACCCACCGCGGTGCCGGTCCCCGTGCGTTTGGCTGCACCCGCCGTGCTCGTGCCCGTGCACGCGCCCCCCCTCAGCGTCATGGGACGCCGCCGTTGACCGCTACCTCTTAGCGGCGCCAGTTGCCGTCCTCCCGCGCCCCGCCTGTCGATCGCGCGATGACATGATGTTTGATTTACAAGTGAAGAACATTCTGTGTTGCCTTGAAGACTTCAACAATGGCGTCCTGGAGGACGACAACGACAACGACGGTGCGGCACGCCGCCTCCGCCGCCGCTGTAAATAGTTTTTTTGGGGGTTTAATACTGTATCTCGATCATATGAATATAAATTCACAGTGTGACTGAATGAAAGATATGGTTTGAACGAACTTGCATTTTTCTCTCTTAATGTACAGACTTATCAAATGATTTTCTTTTGAAAAAAACGTCAATGGTTTTTAAATATAAAACACTCATTGCAAACATTTTAGTTAGAACACCCGTATGCAAACCGACAGCTTCCCCAGGAAGCCAAGGGAAAATGTGCCGAGCAGGATTTGTGCAGGTCTTGATCGCAAACATTTTAGATAGAACACCCGTATGCAAAGTGAGAGCTATGGTCTTCCCCCTTAAGTCAAGGAAAACTTCGCAGCGCAGGATTTGTGCATCCCTTCAACGCAAACAGTTGTTTTGGATGACCCGTGTGCAACCACGTACAAACAATTTGGTAAGATTCGCATCTGTCATATTGGGTATGTTGCCATTTGTCAAACTGGAAAGATTGACATTTGTTGATCTAGTAACATTGCCATTTGTCAACCTTGTAACACTGCGATTTGTCAAAATATGCAGCTAAAAATCGCTAGCACTATCTAATTTTTGCAACTAAAATTTAGTAATTAAACATAGATTTCATTCATAGATTAAGCAGTCGTTCTTTATACAAACAGTTCAACTCGACAGCTGAACCGACCAAACTTTTCCCCAATTGTTGCCAACCACGTACTGAAATAGCTAGTTCAACTATATATACTAGCTAATTTTAAGTACGTTGTTTCTCCTACTTTAGAATGCATGCAATTTATTGAGGTGTGTGCGAATGATCTGTATAGTCACTTATGTAATTAGATGTTTATTTCAGTTATATATATATACATATATGTTATTCTTCTATAGACAGAGCAAATCACACGGCTTATTAGCAGCAATCTTCTGTGTTATTATTGGTCTTCGCACACATTTCTGATTACGGACCTGTTTGCCGCGTATCACACACATCTTGTTCAGTTGAACCGTTTCCATTGTGTTGCCTAATCACACACAGTTCATCCTAGTGAACTGTATGCCGTATATCGCACACACCCTCATCTGGCTGCCCATGTCTGTTGTTCTGCATCATCGCAAATAGTTCTTCTGGATTAACCGTTTGCCACACATCGCACACGCAAATCTAATATGAACCGTGTTTGATGTTGCCGCCTTCACAAACGTTTTGCACCTTTTTTGACGGTTTTTTTACACCACCGTTTGTGATTATTGCATTGCACACAGTTTTGTCGAAGGGTCTCTGATTCGACTGACGCGTTTGGACCATCCTGCAGTAGTGTGTGATGTTATGCTCCATAGGATATCATGTGAAAAATCTATCGGTCACGTCATGTTTGACAATCCATTAAACTTGTCATATGCTATGAGTGATATCTCCCATATTGCATCATTTCAATCTCAAAACAGTAACTATGCATGCCCCATAAAAATAAATCCCATTTGCACTTATGGCATAGATGATGAGATGATGGTTATTGGATTTTGTTTTTCTTGCCATGATATTGCTATGCTACCTTTGCAACATGTATGCAATTCATCACATATACCATGCCATGAACATGAAAGTAGTTCCCAAGGGTCCATCCCTTGTGTGCACCATATGCATACCATTCATAACAATGCTCTAGATATTACTCGTGATGCATTACACAATTTGAGTCTCCATTATGCTATACATAACAACAAACCTATCATGATGGATGACATGTTTCTATATCATGCGTCTCATTTATTTGAGCATTGGATATTTTGTGCTAACCAACACATGCACGTGCGCATCATAATGGATGATGTGTACATATACCACACGCACACAATTTTTCCTTTGCCTTTGTTTTGTGTAGGTACTCACGAATACTTGTCAACTTAACAATCCCATGAGTTGAAAAAACTAGCTCTTGAGAGCAACGATGATTTGGGATCCCGTGGATTGTCCTTCACACCATTCCCTTCGCGCAAGGACTACGCACATCCCTTTTACATGGCTCTCACACGTGATGTGGAGCATCCTACGGTCATCTCCATGTACACTACTACTACTCCCCAAGCCCCAAGTGGACATACGACGAGACCTCAAGCATACACCATAGGACATAAGGTGAACCCACTCCTAAATGGTTCCCCTTTCCATTCGAGCGAGACATGGTTGCTACCTCATGCAAAGACACTACATGTGCTTAGGGACCAAGAAGACCCTCTCGGAGATGCTCGGGATCACGGACAAGTCCCCAAGTGCATGGACAAAGGAGCACGAAGAAAGGAACCGGAGAAGGTTCCCAGGCCCCGGACATCCGGCCCTGGCACCGGACATCTGGCCACTAAAGCCGGCGGCCATAGCAACAGCCCAGCCAAGGAGCATCTCTCGGCCCCGGACATCCGGCCCAGGGCCTGGACATCCAGCCCGATGCAAGCCGCCGGACATCCGGCCCCAGCCCGAAAATCCGCCATCCTTCACAGAACGCCACCGAAGCCAGCCCGGACATCCGGCCCCCATTCCCCGGACATCCGGCCCCTCCTCGAATGACCGAACATCCGGCCCGACGCCCGGACATCCGGCCCCTCCTGCCTTCGTGCAGTGTATCCGGGCCGAAAGCCCATGTACCCCTTCGCCCCAACTTACACTAGCACTATATATAGACCCCCTCCTCCTTCTAGTTAGGGTTAGCATTACTTTAGCTCATTTTAGAGAGAGATCTTTGCTCATCCTTGTGGTTCTCCTCCATCAAGAGACCGCGGCCTCTACGGAGAAGATCCACGCTTGGATTCAAGACCCCTCACGGGAAGATCCCTCGCGGACTCAAGGCCTCCGCACGGAGATGATTTAGTTACCTTTGTATCTTTTCTTTGTTATCTTTGGATCGTGTATCTTGTTGTGTGTTCGGATCTAGTACATGTGTGATCGTCTCTTGTTGATTTGAGCGTTTCCTCTCGTTCCCCTCGTGTTTTTCCCCTCGTGTTCTTCGTGGGATTCACCTCCAATCGTGAAAGATCAGCCAACACCAGGTTAGCCCCGTATCATATGGTATCATGAGCCATGTTTATCATGAATTTGGAGTCTTCCCCATCCGTTTCTAGCCTTCTTTTGCTTGATTTCGTCCTAAATTTTGAAAATCCCCACAAAAAATAGCCCTAATTTTTTTTGTGATTTGTTGGTTTGATGATGTTTTGTTGATTTTGATCCATGGATTCATTGTGTTTCGAGTGGATCTAGCATCTCCACAAGTTTCCCCCCTTTACATGCACGAAATCTCCTCAATTTTACCCCCAAAATAATCAATTTCCGCCCCCAAAATCGAGTTTCTCGAGTTCATCCTCGAATTTGGAGCCCAGACATCCGGCCCGTGGCCCCGGAGATCTGGACCCCCGGACATCCGGCCCGTAGCTCGGACATCCGACTCCTGGAGCACATTTTCACGCGCGGTTCTGGACATGAGGTCCCGGATTTTTGGCTCAAGCCCCGGATGTCCGACCCCTTGGAATTCAGCCTCCCGTGTTTCACCGTTTTGACCATAACTAATTCATCCGGAGTCCGATTTTGATGTTATTTAGCTCATTTTGAAGCTATTAACATCCCCCATCACATAAAAATACTACCATCATCATTTGACTTCATCAAATTTTTGGAACTTTGGCATATTTGCCTAGGGCTTCCACCTCATCCTCCGTTATACCACCACCGACCTCCGCAACCTAACCCATTTTATCCCCCTTCGCATTTGTGGTTGTTTGAGTTGTGATTTGAGTCTCCTAAGGTGTTTAGGATACTTAGGGATGGTTGCTTCTTCATCAACCACCACCATAACTAACGCATAGGCTTGCCCACCATACACTTCCGCCACTCCAACTTAACCCAATTTTGTTTGTGTTGTGAGTTGTGTCTCCTAAGGTGTTTCGGCTACTTAGGGACCGTGCTTTCAACTCCGGCACTGTGTATATCCCATCATACCCTTCCACCACCTTAACCCATTTTGACCGGGTTTCCACCAATACTTCCGCAACCACCACCGCATTCCCGCTACCACCATTTTGACATTTGACATTTGAGATTTTGAGTTCGTGGTTTTTCTGTTTCCTAAGATGTTTCAGCTAATTAGGGACGGTTCGACATCGAGAACACCGCCACCCATCATCGCCTCGAGGTCGTCATCGACATTGACCACTTCATCATTTTGACAACCCTACTATAAGCAAGGACGGTAACCTCGATGACATCCATTGTATATTCTCCTTGCCATTGCATTGTTAACCCCTAGCCCATTTTGTGTCACTTGTCTATCGAGACTAGCCATTGAGTATTGCTGGCAATGTTACTTGTGCACATTAGTGATCATCGATCTACGCCTTCCATTGCATACATACCATATCATCTTGGTATCATCATATCATCTCTTGTGTCACGAGATTGTTCCCGCATATACACAATTGCTATCTTGGTTTGTGCATTTCGCATAAGTGGCCATACAAAAAAACAGAATAAGCATTTAAGCAAAAGAAAAAGAGAGCAAAGAAGCTTGTAAGCAAGAGCCATAGCATCATACCACATTGCATATAAGATTGTCATATACGATCATCTTGGATCATCTTGAGAGGATCACCGGGAACCATACATACATAGTATACTTGGGATAGAAGTCATTGCATTTTTGTCTCTTATAGGTTGTGCACAAGTGTCGTATCCGCCTTTTGAGCAATCATGCTAGCATCCATCTAGAGTTGTGCAACAAGAGCATTTTCCGTGGATTCCACATTTTGAGCTCGTTCCTTGGTTGCACGACCCCATTTATCTATCCGTGTGTGTGTTTCCATGTGCCACATATTGCTATTGGTCTACTTGTTTCACTCGTGAATTTGTGAATCTCTTTCAACATTATTGACTCTTGCTAACATTTTGCATCAATTTTTTGTGCCACTATCCTCACCGAGCTCCACCAAAATCTTTACTTGTGTAGGTGTGAGAATTGACAAGAATCGGTACCAATTGTGCTATTTCCTTACTACACTATTGAGTGATCATTGATCCATTTTCAACATCGGGTAAGGTACATTTGATCTAGTTCTTCTCTTTCTCCCACTCATATTTGCTAGAGTCCTGTGATGGATAGGCAAGGCATTTCATCTCCGAGCTTCCACGACAATGATGGCGCGAACAACTACATCACCAAAACGTCCATGTTCGATCTACAATGACAAATGCAAGGCGCACAATCAAGATTGAGAGAGCGCATCGACAACCTTGCCATCGACATACGACACTCCGAAGCACATACAAGAGACTACTTCGACAACAAGCTTTCCGCACAAAAGGAGTAGGGAGATGCAAGGATGGAGGAGATTCGGGCCTTGTTGGTCAACCGTTCTTCCCCTTCTTCTTCTTCAAGACGGCGGCGAGCAAGTCGATCATCTTTGGAGCGCCCAAGTGATGCAAGCGCAATTCGTCCACGTCCACATCTCCATGGAGACCACTATCACATTCGTGATCCACATCGTCATGAAGGGCAAGTCACCTCCAAGCATCATGTGCACGACGATGACGAACGGCATCTACTATGAGCTCAAGCACGACAACGACACCATCAACATGAAGATGCTCGAGACGTGCAAACCTACAAGTCCCAACAAGCTCTACATCAAGCTACGGCCAAACTTCATGAGCTCAAGAGAAGACCACGAGACAAGCACCACCAAGAGGAAGCTACGGCTACCACCAACACCACTTCGGCATCTTCGCCAAGTGTCATCAAGGCATCTTCGCCTTTGGATGTACGACATCTTCGCCTACTTCCCATGAGTACGCCTACATCGACATCATCAAGTCCAAGGCAACCACCTACAAGCGAGGGTGACACTTCCATCTTCGGAAGCCCCTCAAGTAAGATGGCCGAGCATGGGAAATTCCCTTTGGTCATGGAGACGAGCTACGAGGTGCCACATCATATGGACCTCCTACAACAAGACGGTGACAAGAAGGTCGAGCTAGGGCCATCCCCTTCGACCATGGCGACGAGCAAAAAACCTCTTCAACAACATGAAGACGGCGCCCTTATTGGACTCATACTCCGAGTCAAGCTATGCGAGTGCACATGAGACTTTATCTTTGGTCTCGGAGGAGAGTGATGATTTGCCACTTCCTACAGCATTCATCTTTGGAGGCGTTATGGATGAGGAGGTTGAGCATGGGACTATCCCTTCAACCAAGGTGACGATAGGAATTGAGCATGAAGACATTTGCACCTACATCTCTCCGACACCCACATATGACGAGATGCCCCAATTGCCATGTGAGGAGAGCCACCACCACATGAGTGACATGAATGACTCCAGCATATGTGACACTGAGTGCATTTGCTATAAGAGGATGAGTGTGTCCACCACCAGACCCATACTTGAGAGCATGCCACACAACCTTTGTGAGGTTGAGAGACATTTGAGTGACTCCACCAACCATACGAGTGAGAGCATCATGGTGGAAGTGAGTGAGCCACAACACTTAGTGAGTGAGGTAGTTGAGAGGGCACGTGAGGCCACTATGATTTCTAACGACTTAACCTCTACTCCTAGTGTGTTTTCCTTTTTGGTGCTAGGTCTCCTACATGACGACATGCCTACCCTCGACGAGTCCATCCCTACAATGGGAAAACCGATGGCCATGGTGGAAGACTGATACATCTCCAACGTATCTATAATTTATGAAGTATTCATGCTATTATACTATCATTCTTAGATATTTTTCAATCATTTTATAGAAACTTTATATCATTTTTGGGACTAACCTATTGACATAGTGCCCAATACCAGTTGTTGTTTTTTTGCTTGTTGTTTACATCGCAGAAAATCAATACCAAACAGAGTCCAAACGCAGCGAAACTTTTTGGAGATTTTTTCTGGACCAAAAGACACCCGGTGGGCCAAAGAAGTACTAGAGGGGAGCTCCGAGGGGAGCACAACCCACCAGGGCGCGCCTAGGGGCCCAGGCGTGCCCAACTCGTTGGCCTCCCTCACTGCCTCTTCGCCCTATAAATTGCTAAATATTCCAAAAACCCTCGGGGTAACCCTAGATCAGAAGTTCCGCCGCCGCAAGCCTCTGTAGCCACAAAAAACCAATCTAGACCCCGTTCCGGCACTCCGCCGGAGGGGGAAATCATCACCGGTGGCCATCTTCATCATCCTGGCGGCCACCATGATGAGGAGGGAGTAGTCCACCCTCGGGGCTGAGGGTTTGTACCAGTAGCTATGTGTTTAATCTCTCTCTCTCTCGTGTTCTTGAGATGTCACGATCTTGATGTATCGCGGGCTTTGTTAATATAGTTGGATCATATGGTGTTTTCCCCTCTCTATCTTGTTGTGAATTGAGTTTTCCCTTTGAGATTTTGTTTTATCGGATTGAATACTTTTATGGATTTGAGAGCACTTGATATATGTCTTGCATATGAATACCAGTGGTGACAATGGGGTATCATATTGATTCACTTGATATATGTTTTGGCACTCAACTCGCGGATTCCCGAGGTGACATTGGGGTAATCTATGCATAGGGGTTGATGCACGTTCTCATCTTTGTTTCTCTGGTAGAAATCTTGGGGCACTCTTTGAGGTTCTTTGTGTGGGATTGAGTATTATGAATCTGAATTTGCTTTGGTGTTATTTTAGTACGAACTCTTGATAGATCAATCGGAAAGAATAACTTGGTGTTATTTTAGTACGAACTCTTGATAGATCGATCGGAAAAAATTACTTGGTGTTATTTTAGTATGAACTCTTGGATAGATCGATCAGAAAGAACAGCAACAAACAATTTCTTCTTATGTTCTCCGCTAGATAAGAACTTTGGAGTTATTCTTCATCGCAGTTTGAGGGATGGTTATATGATCCAATTAGATTAGCATTGTTGGGAGATTGCACTAGCGAAAGTACGGACCCTAGGCCTCATTTTCAAGCATTGCAATACCGTTTGTGCTCTGTTTTGTCAATTGCTACCTTGCTGTTTTTTATTGTTCCTACTACAAAAACCAATATATACTATCCATATTACACTTGTATCACCATCTCTTCGCCGAACTAGTGCACCTGTACAAATTACCATTGTATTTGGTGTGTTGGGGACACAAGAGACTCTTTGTTATTTGGTTGCAGGGTTGTTTGAGAGAGACCATCTTCATCCTACACCTCCCACGGATTGATAAACCTTAGGTCATCCACTTGAGGGAAAATTCTACTGTCCTACAAAACTCTGCACTTGGAGGCCCAACACGAGTCTACAAGAATAAAGTTGCATAGTAGACATCAAGCTCTTTTCTGGCGCCGTTGCCGGGGAGGTGAGTGCATGAAGGTATATCTTTAGATCTTGCAATTGAATCTTTTAGTTTCTTGTTTTATCACTAGTTTGGTTCGTAAAAGAAAACTACAAAAATATGGAATTGAGGTTGCATCATATTATTCATCTTTATAATGTCTTTCATGAAAATGATGGAAAGGAAAATTGTGCTCAATTCATAGAAGAAGAATTCTATAAAATGTTTGACAAAAAATCTTTGAATGATGAGCATGATTGCAATGTTGTTGGTATGAACTCTTTGAATATCCATGATGCTAATGATATGCTGTCGGGGACGAATCCGCGAACACCTATGGGACACAGGGAAGGACCCCTTTACGTTTGGCAGGGAGAGACGGTCGCACGAAGAGCCAATCTAGCGAAGAACACGACAGTGTACGAGAGAGATTTACCCAGGTTCGGGCCGCACGGATGCTTAAAACCCTACTCCTGTTTTTTTGGTTTATTATCTGTATGATTGTTCTAGCTCCAGGAGCGCTACAGTACCGAGTAGCTGCGTACAATACTGGAGTTCTCCTTTTTCCCGTTTTCTATGGGCCTCCTTTTATACGCACAAAGGGGTCTCCAACAGGTGGCAAACAGTAATGGTAGAGGTGGAAAGTTGCTACAGTAAGGCCACTATTACCAGGATGACATGTCCTATCTACCACTGAAGGCAGGAGACAAGGGCATTAAATGCCCATGCCTTTGCTGTCCAGATACATGTACCCGGACGTCGTGGACGTGGGAAAAGCCTATCCCACCTGCTGCTGCACCGCTATCTATAGTGCACCGCCGTCTACACAGTGCCCTGCCACGCACGCTTGGAAGGACCCAGAGCGCCACGCTGGCAGAGGCACCGGAGCAGCACAGTAGCACAGTGGTACAGTAACGCTTGCCGCGGCAAGACCTTGCCGCACCTGACAGCTTGGCGCAACCCATAGTTTGCCGTGCAAGGTAACTTGCCGGGGCAAGTACCTTGCCGCAGCCGCTATCTTGCCGCAGCCAATACCTTGCCGCAGCCAATGACTTGCCGGGGCAAGTACCTTGCCGCGGCAAGTACTCTGCTTCAGCAATGCCCAGGCTGGGCCTCAACTGTCCCTCCCGGCAAGCTCCTCTTGCCGGGGCCTTAACTCTTGCTTTGTATACTTTGTCCTTGAATGGCTTAATAATCTTGAGCTTCTCTCTGGCCGTCCTCCCGCAAGCCTGGCCGCGGGATGCTACTACTGCCCGTGCACAAGTACGGGGTACTAGGGTACCCCTATTCTAGTACACCGACAGGAGCCCCGGGCCTGGGCCACACACGGTGCCGGGCATTGTTGGGCCAGGCCCAAACAGTGCACGGGCACGCGTGGCTGGGATAAGCCGAAACGTCTCTATGCTGTTTAATTGCACGCTCTCCCACGCATCGCGCGTTGAATGCGGAGCGTGGGAAGCGTGCGCAGTTATCTCGAATGACGAAGGGGCGGATGGTTCCGCATCTTTCCCCATAAAAGGAGGGACCTGCAGAAGCATTCACACACCCATCTCACCATTCTCGATCTCCAAATCTCCGCCTTCTTCTTCCTCTGCTCCAAAACAAAGCGGTTTCCCAATCCTCCGCCACCGCGCGCGTCCGCATCTCCCTCGGTCCTCAGCTCCGCCTTCGCCATGCCTCCCAAAGGAGAAAAGGGGAAGATGGGGAAGTCCTCAAGGACGGAGACCCAGGCGCAGATGAAGAGGCAGAAGTACGCGCTCTTCGCTCCGACGCTCATGGGGGCGGATCTGAAGGCCAAGTTCCAAGGCATGTGGGCCGCGAGGACCAAGGCGCATCCGGCCACCCGCGTTCGCCCAGCCACCGACGAGAGCGAAGTGAGCAAGTACCCCTTCTTCGCTTGCTACTTTTGGTGCGGGCTCTGCCCACCGTACTCGGATTTCTTCAGCGACGTCATGTACACCTTCAACCTCCGGCTGCTGGATCTCACACCGAATGCCGTATCTACCATGGCAATATTTGCGCATCTGTGCGAGAACTTCGTCGGCGTCGCACCCAACACCGCGCTGTTCAGGCATTACTTTACTCCCCGTGCTGAAAAGGGGGAGCCTCTCACTGTTGGCGTCTCGTTCGTTTCAAGATTGGGCGCCAAGGAGCATTATCTGAAGGTGGATCTCCGCCCAAGATGGGGAGAAATCCGGTCTGAATGGTGTTGGATCATTGACGACGAGCCGCCACCATACTGTGAGCTTCGCAAGACCCCAGCAGCGCGTGGCACAGACTGGAGCGATCTGGATCCCCAGGACAAAAAGCTGGAGATTGCCGCTGCCAGGATCATACGGCTCAGGGAGGCCGGGCTCACCATAGGGATGGTTGGCGCAGACTTCCTCCGCCGCCGCATTGCTCCTCTGCAGCAGAGAGGAAGGCCGGCCTCTGATTGGAAGAACCCAGCCGATATCATGCGGCTGCGCCCTGGACTGATCAACAACTTCACAGTTCTGCAGCACGACTTTTTCATGCGAGAACTGTTCAAGCAAGAGACAGATCCAGAAAAGCGCGACAAGGCGTTCACGCAGCCGAAGCACATCGTGCCCCTTTGCAACAACTCCGCATTGAGTGCAATCATCGCTATGATGCCGCTCTGCAATGCGCACAGCGTTGAAGCAACTTGGGATGTGCCGCTCGAAGAAGACGTGCGGCGATTCTTTGACTCCACGGTCGAAAAGCAGGTCCGGGTGGAAGAGTGGCTCGTCCGCAACACCACTGAGCAAGAAATAGAATTCATTGCTCGAAGAGTGGAGGAGGACAGGCTCGCCAGGGAAGCTGGCGATTTTGGTTATACTTTGGCGGAGCTCGACGAGGCACAAAAGGAGAGCCTTGCCGAGCAGGGGATGCTTGCCGGGAAGGGCGAGCTCGCCGCACCCGGCAAGGATGTCGGGCCAAGCCAGCCTGCCGACGAGTCAGGCAGCTCGGAGGATGAGGGCTCCTCTTCCGAGAAGGGCACCGAAAGCCCACCGCAGTTAGAGTCCCCAGCCCCTCTGAGGAGGAAACGCCTTCGCAGGCTTGGCAAAGTGGCTGAGCGGCAAGAAGTTCAACAACCGCCGGAGCGCCGTTCGACGCGCTCGACCGCGGCAAGGGCTGGTGCTGCGAGAGTGTCTTACGCGGCCCCGGCAACTGGAGCGGGGTCATCAAAGACCGCTGCTACTACCCCCGCCAAGCGGCCAAGGAGCCCAGCTCCCCCTCCTCCCCCTCCTCACACGGAGGCGGACTTTGATTTTTCCGCTCTCAGCGAAGAGGACGACGAGGAAGAGTAAGTTCCCTTGCCGCGACCCTCAATCTTTGTAAGGTTCTGTTTCTGTCCTCACTTGTCGCGCTCCGGCCTTGCTTCCGCAGGGAGGAAACTTTGGCGGAGAGGACAAGGAAGAGAGCTAAGGTCTCGGCGAGCAAGACCGTGGTGGTCGTCGAAGATGAGCCCACGGCAACCACCAAGAGAGCGTCTGAGACCGTCCCGACCATCTCGGAGCCCAGCCCTCGTTGCAGCCCCCAGCGCAGCCCCAGCGTAAGTATTTCAACTACCTTTCGCTGGCGGTCGATGAGGAACAAGCATTTTGTTACTGACATCTTTGGGCGTGTAGGAGAGGAGCAGCAAGTGGAGCCATCTGAAGGTGCTCCAGAAGTACCACCCCCTCGACCACACCGCCAAGGAGAAGATCTCCGGTAAGGGCTCCCACTAGCGAGCCGAGCCACGAAGAGGAGCTGGCAAGCGCCGAAGTGCCAAGCACCAGCGCTGGCGACCCCACCCCAATGACAAACGTTGACGGGGGAGGGGAGCCCACCGCTCTTGAGCTCAACACGGGTAAACCCACTTGCTGCAAAACTCTTTCTGCTTTCTTTCTTTTGTCTTCTTGAATTTCTTCCTGAAGCTCTTTTTGCCTTACTTCTCGGGTTGGCAGAGCCCTCCTCGGTGGAGCCAATGAACATTGACTCTTCTGCCGAGGAGAACACCACAGGGGCCGTCGACGATGAGGCCGCCAAGGCCGCCGCTGCCAAGGCCGACAAGCTGGCAGCCGACAAGCTTGCCGACGAAGAAACTGCCAATGCTGCCGAAGAGGCCGGCAAGGCCGCCGAGGATAATACCGCCAAGGCGCCCACCGATGAAGCCGCCAAGGCTGCTGAAGCTGAGGCCGCCCAGAAGGCTACTGAGGAGGCCGGCGAGGGAGCCGGTGGTCGTACTGACGGCCCTGAGGCCACAGGAGCGCCAGGCGCTACTCCGACCACGGGTCCTTCAACCACTGACGAGGCGGCAGCGCCCAACTAGCCTCCGCCAAGTAAATACATCCGGGTCGGCGAGAACGTCTACGTCAGCCTCCCCTGGATGGTGGGCTCCAGAGCGCCAACCGAGGAGGATGTTGTGGACGAGGAGATCCTTGCCGCTGCCGGGCTCCAGCTTGTGGATGCGCCAGGCGCCAGCAGTAGCAGCAAGTCTGAAGAGGAGCAACTGCTTCAAAAGCTGCTGAATCTTCATCGCGCCCGACGGGAGAAGCTAGCTTCCAGGGAGGCGCTCATCGAGAAGGCCGAAGCTGACATGTTGAGGCGCGCGGAGATCTTGGCGGATGTCCGCGCGCGATCTCTTAATGCGTTAGAGGCCAAGCGGGCACAGCTGGCCGAAGAACGGCAGGCCCTCCTCCTGATGAAGCAAGACATTGAACAAAAACAGGAGGAGACCGCCAAGGAGTTGTCTGCTCGGGCCGGTGATCTGAACCAGCGGAAAGTGGACCTTGATGCCCACGAAGAAGAACTTGCCGAGCGCAAGAGGAAACTTGCCGAAACCCTCCGACAGAAAGACGAGGAGGTGGCAAGACTTGTCGCAGAGCGGACCCAGGGGCAGGCACAAAAACACCAGAAGGAAGTCGAAGCCTTGGCCCAAGAGTACGCCAGCAAGTTGGTGGAGGCCACCAACGCTGTCGCTGCTGCAGAAGTGAACAGGAAAGAAACGGAGGAGAAAGTGGCAAGACTAGAGGCCGCCCTCAAGGCAAACGGTGACAAGCTCTCAACGCTCGAAAGTGAGAGGGCAAAGGTGACCCACACTTTGGCGGAGATGCAAGTTACCATAGCCAAGAAGAACAATCTGCTTGCCGCCGCCAATGACTCCAGAGCAGACCTGAAGCTGAAACTGACCACGCTGAAGGAGACGCTCGACACCACCAGAAAGCGCGAAGGGCTTCTAATGGCAGAGCTCCAGAAGGAAAAGGGTCTGCTTCAAGACGCTATTGCAACCCACAAAAAGTTCAGGGATAACGTGGGGATCTTCACAGACAGGCTTGCCAGTGCAGCCGAGGACATCGACAAGGAGCTGACTGCCCTGAAGGTGCCGGACTTCGGGTACTCCACCGACAAGAACACGCAAACTAGCGTCAAGCTAGCCGAGTTCTTCGACGGAGTAGTAGAAGCACTCCAACAGCTCCAAGTCAATCACAAGGCTCAACTGGCCGACGAGTCACGCAGGCTTTGCCGGGGAGTTCTCCGGAGGTTGTTGGTGAAGATAGCATACAGAAACCCGGGCGTCGACTTCAGCAACATCTTCAAAAGCATGCCGAAGGGATACGACCCCGCGCCACTAGAGGCCCTTGTCGCGGCCATCGTGGAGAGGGTGGACCAAATCCAGAGAGTCGAAGGCGAGCACCGCAATTAGAGAGCCCATTCTTCTCCCTCCTTGCCGCCGCTAGACATGTTAAAGAACAATCTGTTTAAGCCGCGGCAACTTATCTTGTAATATAACATGCAATATTTTGAAGTTAATGCATGTCATCTCCCTTAAGCAATTTCTTTCTTTGTGTGTACTTGCCCTACGCTTATAGGAAACTTGCTGGTGCGCGCACCATCGCTGCGAGCGCTGGGTGCGGGACTCCAGCAGCCTGCTGGCGGTGCCGCTGCCGGCAAGCAACCTTGTCGCGCTCAGTGCGGCCACTTAGGTTGTTGAGCGGACTCGAAACAAGGTAAGGGCGCGACCGATTACGCTTAGGTTCCGTCGCGCACAGGTTTTCCATACAAAGAGTAGTATCGTTCAAGGAAAATAACCTTGAAAATAAAAAAGAATTTGGTTATTCAAACTTTGGCACTTAGCTTTGTCGCTGATCTCTCCGCGGCAAGGTCTTGTCACTGCTTTCCGCTGCCTTCTACCCGGCAAGGCAAAGTTTCTTTGAACGCCGCCTGGTCCATATCATTATCCCATCCCCCCCGACAAACTTGTGCGCGAGGGAAGCTTCTGTCTTTTTGAGAAAAAGAAAGAAGAGAAAATAAAGATATAGGAGCTTGGCGGCTTGTTAATGCTTACCGGGGAGGCTGTACTGCACAGTATGTCAGATAATCATGCAAAATAAAAGTAAACATGAAATCGTCAAAAACTACAAAATACAAAAGCTTTATTTATGCACAGGGTCTGCGCCTGGCTTTGTACAAAGGATTAAATGCAACAGCGGCAAGACTTGTACAAAAGGTGGTTGCCGGGGAAGGGCCCGGCAACCGCGCCTTATGGAAAAAACTTACGGGGATGCTCAATGTTCCAGGAATTGATCACTGGAATGCCATCCCCAGTATCCAGGTGGACAGCGCCGGGCCTGGTGACTCGTTTCACCCGATAAGGGCCTTCCCACTTCGGCGTCAACTTGTTTGAATTCTTGGCCGATTGAACGCGCAGAAGAACAAGGTCGCCTTCCTCGAGACTTCTGGCATTAACTTTGCGGCTATGGTAGCGACGCAAAGCTTGCTGGTAGCGAGCAGCTCTCACAGCAGCCTGAAGACGATCCTCCTCGAGGAGCACAGCGTCATCTTGCCGCAGTTGCTCTTGCTCAAGCTCATCATAAGCGAGCACTCGAGGTGACCCATATACGAGTTCCGTGGGGAGAACTGCCTCTGCTCCATAAACTAGAGCAAAAGGCGTCTGGCCAGTAGCTCGATTTGGCGTCGTCCTGATCGACCAAAGAACCACTGGCAGCTCCTCGATCCAGTTTTTGCCGCACTTGCGCAGCCTGTCGAAAGTTCTCGTCTTGAGCCCACGCAGCTCTTCAGCATTTGCCCTTTCAGCTTGACCGTTGCTTCGGGGGTGAGCAACAGAAGCGAAACAGACCTTGGCGCCAAGGTCTTCGACATACTGCATGAAGGCGTGGCTCGTGAACTGGGTACCGTTGTTGGTGATGATCCTGGTAGGAACACCAAAGCGACAAACAATTCCCTTGAAGAACTTGATGGCTGATTGTGCTGTGACCTTCCTCACTGCTTCCACTTCTGGCCACTTCGTAAACTTGTCGATGGCCACATACAAGTACTCGAAGCACCCGGTGGCACGGGGAAAGGGCCCGAGGATGTCGAGCCCCCAGGCCGAAAATGGCCAGGAGAGAGGGATTGTCTGGAGAGCTTGAGCTGGCTGATGAATCTGCTTGGAATGAAACTGGCATGCTTCACACTTGGTTACTAGTGCAGTTGCATCCTGGAGGGCGGTGGGCCAAAAGAAACCTTGCCGGAAAGCCTTTCCAACAAGGGCTCTTGACCCTATGTGGTGACCACATATGCCTCCATGAATCTCCGCCAACAGCTCCTGTCCTTCTTCCCGGGGAATACACTTCAATTTCACACCGTTTGGTCTTTTTCTGCACAGCATGTCATCGACAAATTGATACATATTGGACCGTCGGGCTACTTTCTCCGCTTCTTCCTGCTCTTCGGGAAGTTCTCCTGTCTGAAGGAAACGGACGATCTGCTGCACCCACGCTGGAGCCTGTGGCTCGACAACGAGGACTAAAGGCATTTCTTCTGCTGCGGGAACATCAGGCCCTACGGGAAGAGCTCGTCGCTCTACCAGAGCCTGCCGTTCCCCGACGAGCTTGGCGGGAACAGCCGCCTCAATGACAAGAGCCTGGGGCCCTGCTAGAGCGTGCTGTCCTTCAACAAGCTTGTCGGGAGCAGTTGCTTCAACGACGGAAGCCCAAGGCCTCGTCGGAGCATCTTGCTCCTCAGCGCTTCGATCAGGAGCGCCTGCTTCAATGACAAGGACCTGAAGTCTTGTCGGAGCAAGTTGCCCCTTTGCCTCTAGCCTAGGAGCACCCGCTTCAACGACAAGAGCGTGAGGCCTTGTCGGAGCAAGTTGCCCCTCTGAATCTTTGGCGCTGGCTTTGGCAGCCTTCTTGCTGGCGGCTTCGGGGAGCTCTGCTGGGAAGTAGTCGCCAGAAGCCAACTTCCTCTTCCTGCCTTGCCCAACTGATGGCGTCACGGATGGCTGAGTTAGTTGGAGCACAAAAGTGCCTGGCTCCACAGGCAATTTGAGTGCGGCGCGCTTTGACAAACCATCGGCAATGTCATTCTCAGCACGTGGGACGTGCTCCATTTGTAGGTCGTCAAAGCGTTCTTCCAACTTCCTCACCTCATCTACATAAGCTTCCATCAATGGGCATTGGTAGTTCTTGTTCACTTGCCTGACGACAAGCTGCGAATCTCCCCTGACAATAAGCTTCTTGATCCCAAGGTCTGCCGCGATCCTAAGACCGGCAAGCAACCCCTCATATTCTGCAGTATTGTTCGTCACCTGTTCCTTGGGAAAGTGCATTTGGACCACGTACTTGAGGTGCTCTCCGGTGGGTGCGACAAGCAGTACGCCAGCACCGGCGCCTTGCAGCGAAAAGGCACCATCAAAGTACATAAGCCACTCTTTGCTTGTCTCCTTGCCGGGGAGAGTCATCTCTGGGATTTCTTCGTCTGGCAGTGGTGTCCATTCTGCGACAAACTCTGCCAAAACTCGGCTCTATATGGTTGATGTACTCTCAAACTTGAGGCCAAAGCTCGACAACTCCAACGCCCACTCGACAATCCTGCCCGTCGCTTCTGGATTTTGCAAAATCCTTTTCAGCGGGAAGCGAGTGATGACGGTAACTTCATGTGCTTGAAAGTAATGGCGCAGCTTTCTCGAGGCCATGAGAAGGCCGAAAAGCAGCTTCTGCACACCAGAATACCTTGACCTAGCTCCCTGCAGAAGAGAGCTCACAAAGTAGACCGGGCGCTGCACCATTTTCTTCTTTTGTATCACTTCGCCTGACTGCGCAGACGAATCCTTGTTGGCAGCAAAACTTGTTGCCCCCAGCTTGTCGCTGGTCGTGCTTGCCGTAGTTACTGCCTCCTCGTCCACCTCTCTCTCCGCTACCAGCGTAGCACTAACCACTTGATTGGTTGCCGCTAGATACAACAACAACTTCTCTTGTGGTTTAGGCGCGACAAGTATTGGAGGAGAGGAGAGGTATCTCTTCAAGTCTTGCAGCGCCGCCTCCGCCTCCGGAGTCCATTTCAATGGACCTGCCTTTTTTAAGATTTTGAAAAATGGCAGGGCGCGCTCAGCTGACTTGGAGATAAACCTACTGAGGGCAGCAACACAGCCGGCAAGTCGTCGTACATCCTTGATGCGCTTCGGTGCTTCAATTTGCTCAATGGCTTTGATCTTGTCAGGATTGGCTTCAATTCCACGTTGAGACACAAAGAACCCGAGAAGCTTGCCGGAGGGAACTCCAAACACGCACTTCTCGGGGTTGAGCTTCAGGTTGATCTTGCGCAGATTTACAAAAGTTTCTTCTAGATCTTGAACCAAAGTAGCCCTGTCTTTGCTTTTGACCACTATATCATCCATATAGGCTTCCACATTTCTGTGCAGCTGAGGCTCAAAAGCAATCTGGACGGCTCTTGCAAATGTCGAACCAGCATTTTTCAAACCAAATGGCATACGTACGAAACAGTATGTGCCACAGGGTGTGATAAATGTGGTCTTTTCCTCATCTTCCTCAGCCATGAAGATTTGATGATACCCTGAATATGCGTCAAGAAATGAAAGCAAATCACATCCTGCCGTGGAGTCAACAATCTGGTCTATGCGGGGCAAAGGAAATGGGTCTTTGGGACAAGCTTTATTGACATCAGTGAAATCAATACAAAGCCTCCATTTTCCATTCGCTTTGCGCACGACAACCGGATTGGCCAACCACGTAGGATGGAGCACTCCTCTAACGAGGCCTGCTGCTTCCAACTTCTTGATTTCTTCCGCAATAAACTCTTGCCGCTCCACAGCTTGCTTTCTGGCTTTCTGTTTGACGGGCCTCGCGTGGGGACAAACGGCAAGGTGGTGCTCAATTACTTTCCTGGGAACACCGGGGATGTCGGACGGTTGCCATGCAAATACGTCGACATTCGCCCCGCAGGAAAGCAACGAGCGCGTTTTCCTATTTGTTGTCAAGTGTGGCACTGATGGTGAAGGAACCACCAGTGCCATCCTCCTTGGCGGGCACCTTCTTTGTCGCCGGCGGAGCGGCTTTGTTCTTCTTACACTTGCCGGTGGAGCTCTCTAGTGCGTCCTCGACGGCAGCGCAGCACTCCGAAGAGGTGCGCTTGCCGGAGTGGGCACAGGAGCTCTTGCCGGACATCCTCTTGTTCTCTCGCCCGAGAGCTTCAGCGGCAAGTGCCTTGGCGGCAGTTGCGGCAGCTGCTTCCCGGTAGATCTTGTCGGCGCAAATAAGCGCATCCTTCTTGTCGCAGGGAACTGTGATAACACCTACTGGACCTGGCATCTTCAACACGTTGTAGGCATAATAAGAGGCTGCCATGAACTTGGCGAGCGCTGGACGGCCAAGTATCCCATTATAAGGCAATGGAATATCGGCAACATCAAAGGTGACCTTCTCGGTCCGGTAGTTCAGCTCGCCGCCAAATGTCACTGGCAGCGTGATCTTCCCTTTCGGCTTGCTCCTTCCTGGATTGACTCCTTGGAAAGTACCAGTTTCCTCAAGCTCGCCGTCAGAGATTTGAAGTTTCCGGAGCACAGCGGGCGAAATCAGATTCAAGCCGGCCCCACCGTCAACTAACATCTTCGTGACCTTGAGGTTGCGGATCGTTGGTGAAACCAACATCGGCAAGCACCCGACCGCCGTTGTGCGGTCAGGGTGGTCCTCAATGTCAAAGACGATAGGCGTGTCGGACCACTTCAGAAGCTTTCTGGCGTCAACAGATGGTTCCGCCGCATTGATCTCTCGCGCCCACTGTTTAAGTTGGCGGTGAGAAAAATGCAACGAAGCACCACCGTCAACACACAAGACTTCTGCGGCTTTCTGAAATTCGTGTTCACTGGAGTTTTCATCATCTAGATCATCATCATCATCATCTTTGTCGCGGCCACGAGGAGGCCTGTCTCTCTGCTGCTGCTTGGCCTTGCCGCGACGCCCTCCTCGGGCAGTGCGCTTCTTGCCGGACCCGCCAGCACCTTCTGGGGCCTTCTCCTTGTCGCGCCTCTCATACTCAGCTTTTTGCTGTTCGACAAGCTGCTCGACTCGTCGACAGTTCTGGAGATCGTGCCCCTTGGTGCGGTGGATCTTGCAATATTGCTTGTCGGAGCCGTCCTGCTTGTCGGCAGCCGCCAAGGCCTGACAGTTGGCGCTCGCAGCAATCTCCTTGCCGGAGCCCTCGACTTTGGCCTTGTCGGCGCTGCCGTTGCCGCTGGACTGCTCGACGGCAAGCACAGCTTTGCCCTTTTTCTTCCTGTTGTTCCGCCGCCGGCCCTTCTTTGTCGGGGCGGTACCTTCGCTGTCAGAGCTCCCCCCTGCACCAACACCTTCACCGGGAAGTTTCCTTCCCTCTTCAGCGCGCGCACACTTGTCGGCGAGAGCATATAACTGGCCAATGTCTCTGACCTTGGTCATCGCCATTTCCTCCCGCATCTTGCGGTTACGCACGTTCTGATGGAATGCGCTAATAACCGCAGCGGGGTGAACATCTGGGATGTTGTACTGTACGCGGCTGAACCTTTGAATGTATTTGCGCAGGGGCTCTCCTTCCTTCTGGGGGATGAGATGAAGATCACTCTCCTGGCCATGAGGTTGATGACCGCCAGTAAAGGCACCAACAAACTGATGGCACAGGTCCGCCCATGAAGAAATGGAGTTCTCCGGCAAGTGCATGAGCCATGAGACGACGTTGCGCTTTAACACGAGCGGGAAGTAGTTAGCAAGAATCTTGTCGTCTCGTCCCCCGGCAGCTTGCACCGCAATGGTGTAAATGCTGAGGAACTCCGACGGGTGTGTCTTGCCATCATACTTCTCCGGCACGTCAGGCTTGAAAGCCTTGCGATTGGGCCACTGGACCTGCCGCAGCTCACGGGTGAACGCTGGACAACTTACCGCGTACGGCAAGTCGCCAGGATCCCCTGGCGCATGCATGTCAACAGCGGGCCCTGCGCGTCTGTCAGACTGACGACGCGCTTCTCTCCTTCGCTCGATAGTGGTATGAGCGTCTTCTCCTCTGCGTTCCTGAAGAACGAGGCGCTGGTCACGACGAGCTCGCGGGTCAGACGACGTCGTGGAATCATCGCCACGGGCGTCGTTTCGACGTGTCGGCGACCGAGGCCGTCTGGGTGGGGAGTGTACGGTTGTTGCCCCCTCGCCGTTCTTGTTGGTGACAGCATCGTCACCAGTTCTCTTGTCGGCCGCGCGCACTGGGTCGGCATCAGCGAAGCTGAGAAGGCTCTGAATGGTTGCCCTCCACTCATCAAGCTTATCTGCTGGTGGAGGGAAGTTCAGGAGCAGCTGCGCACGCGCCAACGCTTCTGCTGGTGAGGGAGGTATCGAGTGGCGTGAGGACTGTGGGATGATCTTACTCCTAACGGTGTTAGAAGGAGCATCTCCACGCCCAGGCGACCGCGCCTCGACCCCGCCAACGTGTTGTTGCGTATGGTGACCCCGCGCATCTCGAGATTGATGCGCAAGTTCATTATCCAGGGAGCGCCTGGCACCTGGGGCGTCAGGACGCTGCATGTCACGGGCTTCTTGCGAAGGCCGCGGCGTCTGAACCGGCGCAGGCGTTCCAGAACGCGCAGCACCGTTTCTGGAGCTTGCAGGGCCAGCAGCAGCAAGCAGCGCTGCGTTCGCAGACCCAGCAGCGCCAAGATTGGCGTTGCTGGCCCGGTTTTGGACAGGTGGAGGTAATAGGAGCTCTCGCTCTCCAGTCCCCCTAGCAGCCGCAATCACGTCGGCACCCTCCTGCACGGGAGCAGGCGGGTTGGACGTGGACGCACCGATGGCTGAAGTCTTCTTTTTTGGAGCCATAAGACGGAGAATGGCCCAAAAACTAGCGCGCAAATCGCTAGATTAGGTTCACACAACTATCAGACCCCCTACCTGGCGCGCCAAGATGTCGGGGACGAATCCGCGAACACCTATGGGACCCAGGGAAGGACCCCTTTACGTTCGGCAGGGAGAGACGGTCGCACGAAGAGCCAATCTAGCGAAGAACACGACAGTGCACGAGAGAGATTTACCCTGGTTCGGGCCGCACGGATGCGTAAAACCCTACTCCTGTTTTTTTGGTTTATTATCTGTATGATTGTTCTAGCTCCAGGAGCGCTACAGTACCGAGTAGCTGCGTACAATACTGGAGTTCTCCCTTTTCCCGTTTTCTATGGGCCTCCTTTTATACGCACAAAGGGGTCTCCAACAGGTGGCAAACAGTAAAGGTAGAGGTGGAAAGTTGCTACAGTAAGGCCACTATTACCAGGATGACATGTCCTATCTACCACTGACGGCAGGGGACAAGGGCATTAAATGCCCATGCCTTTGCTGTCCAGATACATGTACCCGGACGTCGTGGACGTGGGAAAAGCCTATCCCACCTGCTGCTGCACCGCTATCTACAGTGCACCGCCGTCTACACAGTGCCCTGCCACGCACGCTTGGAAGGACCCAGAGCGCCACGCTGGCAGAGGCACCGGAGCAGCACAGTAGCACAGTGGTACAGTAACGCTTGCCGCGGCAAGACCTTGCCGCACCTGACAGCTTGGCGCAACCCATAGTTTGCCGTGCAAGGTAACTTGCCGGGGCAAGTACCTTGGCGCAGCCGCTATCTTGCCGCAGCCAATGACTTGCCGGGGCAAGTACCTTGCCGCGGCAAGTACCTTGCCGCGGCAAGTACTCTGCTTCAGCAATGCCCAGGCTGGGCCTCAGCTGTCCCTCCCGGCAAGCTCCTCTTGCCGGGGCCTTAACTCTTGCTTTGTATACTTTGTCCTTGAATGGCTTAATAATCTTGAGCTTCTCTCTGGCCGTCCTCCCGCAAGCCTGGCCGCGGGATGCTACTACTGCCCGTGCACAAGTACGGGGTACTAGGGTACCCCTATTCTAGTACACCGACATATGCAAAGCCATAAGCTTGGGGATGCTATGTTTGATGTAGATGATATTTTTAGTTCCCCAAGTTTTGATGAGAAAATTTACTATGATGATTGCATGCCTCCTATTTATGATGATTATATTTATGAAAGTGGATTTGGAGAGGTCATGACTTTATTTAGTGATGAATCCACTATTTTGGAAGAGGTTTCAATTGATTATGACAACAAAGTTGCAATGTATGATGATTATGGTGATGACATGTGTGCTATAAAGAATAATGATAACCATGAAACTTGTCATCATAATTTTAATGTTCAATTTGATTATGTCAATCAAGTAGCACATGATAGTTATTTTGTTGAATTTTCTCCCACTACTATTGATGAGAATAAATTTGCTTATGTGGAGAGTAAGAAAATTTCTATGCTTGTGGATCATGAAAAGAATGACTTATGTGATAGTTATATTGTTGAATTCATTCATGATGCTGCTGAAAATTATTACGAGAGGGGAACATATGCTTTTACATATTGCAATAATATCAAGTTTCCTCTCTTTATGTTGAAAGTTTTCAAGTTGCACTTGTTTTGCCTTCCTATGCTAGTTGATTCTTGTTCCCATAAGTTGTTTGCTCACAAAATCTCTATGCATAGGAAGTGGGTTAGACTTAAATGTGCTAGTCATATGCTTCATGATGCTCTCTTTGTGTTTCAATTCTTATCTTTTATGTGAGCATCATTGAAATCATCATGCCTAGCTAAAAAGGCATTAAAGAAAAGCGCTTGTTGGGAGACAAACCAACATTTACCCCTACTGTTTTTTTGTGTTCACATTATTAGGCTACTGTATTAATCATGTTTTATAGCTTTTATTTCAATAAAGTGCCAAGCCTTTGGGATAGTGTGGATGATAGTTGACTTGATTCTATGCAAAAACAGAAACTTTTGCGTCAATTACAGAAATTCCTGTCTTTTAGTGGAACATGGAAAAAATCTATTTTTTTTACAGTTTATGGGCATGAAAATTTCCTACGGTGTCCAAAATTTTAGGAATTTTTGTAGTTACAGAAGTATGGCCTTAATTCAGATCTTTACGTACTGTTCTGTTTTTGACAGATTCTGTTTGCAATGCATAGTTTGCTTGTTTTATGGTTTCTATGGCTTATATTGCTTAATATAAATTATGGAAATTGTAGAGTACAGTAGGCATTGTGTTAGAACAATTATGAATCTTGTCTTTGACAGTACCAAAGTGAATGATTTGTCTTTATCATACTAACCCATCTCACGAAGTTCCGTTAAGTTTTGTGTGATTGAAGTTTTCAAGTTTTGGGTGAGATATCGATATGAGGAGAATAAGGAGTGACAAGACCCTAATATTGGGGATGCCCAAGGCACCCCCAATGCAATATTCAAGGAAGATCCAAGCAACTAAGCTTGGGGATGCCCCGGAAGGCATTCCCTCTTTCGTCTCCGACATTATCGGTAACCTCACTTGGAGCTATATTTTCATTCGTCACATGATATGAGTCTTTCTTGGAGAGTCATTTTATTTTATTATGATTTGCTTGATGTTATTTAGAATAATACTTTTCATCTTTTATTTCAATAAAAGTGGCAAGGATAGCCTTCACCATGCTTATTTTGCAAATATATGAGTTGCTATTTCAAAACAGAAAGTTTATCACTGTTGCAATAATTCTCATGAAAAGTAAGAATGTGATAAAATGTTGAAATTTTTTTGCACAGTAAGAAATAATAAATTTTCCACAGTGTGGTAAATTTCCAGTATTTTTGGAGTTAGGTAAGTATGAAGAATATTGCACTCTTTACAGACTGTACTGTTTAGGCAGATTGCTGCTATGTTTGCATTGTGTGCATATGTTTGCTTGTTTAATGATTCTATTTGATGATAGGAGTATTAAATATGCAGCGGCATTTAGTATGCAATGTTGAATAATAATTTTAGTGATTTGCTACAGTAGAGAATGATAAGGTTTTTGCATTGATTTATACTAACTTATCTCACAAGTTCTTGTTGAGTTTTGTGTGGATGAAGTTTTTAAGATTTAGGAAACCGTGATATAAAAGGAATTAAGGAGACACAAAAGCTCAAGCTTGGGGATGCCCAAGGCATACCTAAGCTAATAATCCAACAAGTCTCAAGCATCTAAGCTTGGGGATGCCCTGGTAGGCATCCCACCTTTCTTCATCAACAATTATCGGTTAGCCTCGGTTGAGCCTAAGTTTTTGCTTCTTCGCATGATGTGTGCTATTCTTAGAATGTCATTTTATTTTATTTGCTTTTGTTTTAATAAAATACTTAGATCTGAAATTTTTAAATAAGAAAGAGTCCTCACTTAGCTACCCCTTTACTCAACTACTCGCTTGATCTTCACTTATATCTTTTTGGAGTAGTTTGTTATTTACTCTTGTGCTTCACTTATATCCTATGAGTAAATTGTTGAATGAATTGAATATCATGAAGTTGAAATTATATATCCATATATGCCTAGTAGTGGCTTCACATTGGGTTTAGAAAGTGAAATCTTTTGAAGCTTGACAATCACAATATTGGTCATACAAGCAATTCATGAATGATTAGTATAAGGAAGAGAACTTTCACATGCAAATATATTATCTTGGACATCTTCTACGATTGTGAATACCCATTAATTATTTTCAAACTTGAGCAAATTAGTTGAAGTTGGACAAGGAAGACAACATAATGAGTTATGGTTGTGTATATTTGCATAGAAGTTATATTGTTATGGATCCTCCAACATGTGGTGTTTGCCTAGGATCTTTTGCTAGCCAAAAATTCGTACTAAGTAGAGATACTACTTGTGCATCCAAAAACCCTTAAACCCAGTTTCTTGCCATGAGTGTCCACCATACCTACCTATGGATTGAATAAGATCCATCAAGTAAGTTGTCATCGGTGCATAAAGCAATAAAAATTGCTCCTAAATATGTTTGATCTTTTATTGTAAGGGAAAATTGAGCGTTGTACGAACTTGTGATGGCAAAGTAATAAAAGCGATGGACTGCATAATTAAGGTTGCTATCATAAGGGGTAATATAACGCGACGTTCCTTTGCATTAAGAGCTTGGGCATCCAAATAAAAAGCGCATGACAACCTCTGCTTCCCTCTGCGAAGGGCCAATCTTTTACTTTTCAGTATTTACTTTTATGCAAAGAGTCAATAGTATGAAATCTCATTTCAACCTCAACTATTTTCTAGTTGGCAAGCATCATGTGGTGGGGAAAGATCTAGGCACATATGACCAGTCAAATATATTTGATCATGATTTATTATTGTTGACAATTATCTCTATGATAAATGAGTTGGGAGGCAAAATATTAAGCCCCTATCTTTCTCTGTGTTCGATGGATGCCATTTGTTCTAAGAATATGCTTTGAGTACTAGCAATCATAGAAGACTATATGATGATTGAGTATGTGGAGCTCTTACTTAGATTTTGTTGAATAAGTTGAATTGCAATTGTTTGGTGACTGAGAACATAGGTCGTTGAGTTTCAAGAGAATTCATTGTTTGAACCTTAACATGTGAATTGGTTGCTACTTTAACATGAGAAGTTTTATGAGAAAGAATTGCTGTTATGATGCTAGGAAAAGTGATTAAAATTATCATTGATCAAACTTATGCACTTTGCTAGCATTCACAATTCATAAATTATTTCTTTTATCATTTACCTACTCGAGGACGAGTAGGAATTAAGCTTGGGGATGCTGTTACGTCTCCAACGTATCTATAATTTATGAAGTATTCATGCTGTTATATTATCATTCTTAGATGTTTTACAATCATTTTATAGCAACCTTATATCATTTTTCGGACTAACCTATTGACATAGTGCCCAGTGCCAGTTGCTGTTTTTTTGCTTGTTTTTTACATCGCAGAAAATCAATACCAAACGGAGTCCAAACGCGGCGAAACTTTTTGGAGATTTTTTCCGGACCAGAAGACACCCGGTGGGCCAAAGAAGTACTAGAGGGGAGCTCCGAGAGGAGCACAACCCAGCAGGGCGCGCCTGGGGGCCCAGGCGCGCCCAGGTGGGTTGTGCCCACCTCGGTGGCCTCCCGCACTGCCTCTTCGCCCTATAAATTGCCAAATATTCCAAAAACCCTCGGGGTAACCCTAGATCAGAAGTTCCGCCGCCGCAAGCCTCTGTAGTCACAAAAAACCAATCTAGACCCTGTTCCGGCACTCCGCCGGAGGGGGAAATCATCACTGATGGCCATCTTCATCATCTCGGCAGCCACCATGATGAGGAGGGAGTACTCCACCCTAGGGGCTGACGGTTTGTACCAGTAGCTATGTGTTTAATCTCTCTCTCTCATGTTCTTGAGATGTCACAATCTTGATGTATCGTGGGCTTTGTTAATATAGTTGGATCATATGGTGTTTTCCCCTCTCTATCTTGTTGTGAATTGAGTTTTCCCTTTGAGATTTCGTTTTATCGGATTGAATACTTTTATGGATTTGAGAGCACTTGATATATGTCTTGCATATGAATACCGGTGGTGACAATGGGGTATCATATTGATTCACTTGATATATGTTTTGGCACTCAACTCGTGGATTCCCGAGGTGACATTGGGGTAATCTATGCATAGGGGTTGATGCATGTTCTCGTCTTTGTTTCTCCGGTAGAAATCTTGGGGCACTCTTTGAGGTTCTTTGTGTGGGATTGAGTATTATGAATCTGAATTTGCTTTGGTGTTATTTTAGTATGAACTCTTGATAGATCGACCGGAAAGAATAACTTGGTGTCATTTTAGTATGAACTCTTGATAGATCGATCAGAAAGAATAACTTGGTGTTATTTTAGTACGAACTCTTGGATAGATCGATCGGAAAGAATAGCAACAAACAATTTCTTCTTATGCTCTCCGCTAGATAAGAACTTTGGAGTGATTCTTCATCGCACTTTGAGGGATTGTTATATGATCCAATTAGATTAGCATTGTTGAGAGATTGCTCTAGCGAAAGTATGGACCCTAGGCCTCATTTTCAAGCATTGCAATACCGTTTGTGCTCTGTTTTATCTATTGCTACCTTGCTGTTTTTTATTGTTCGTACTACAAAAACCAATATCTACTATCCATATTACACTTGTATCACCATCTCTTCGCCGAACTAGTGCACCTATACAAATTACCATTGTATTTGGTGTGTTGGGGACACAAGAGACTCTTTGTTATTTGGTTGCAGGGTTGTTTGAGAGAGACCATCTTTATCCTACACCTCCCACGGATTGATAAACCTTAGGTCATCCACTTGAGGGAAAATTGCTACTGTCCTACAAAACTCTGCACTTGGAGGCCCAACACCAGTCTACAAGAATAAAGTTGCGTAGTAGACATCAAAGACGATGCACCACCCACATGGTTCCATCAAGATGAAGATGACAACGAGTGGATCTTCGACACCTCACCTACAACACATGAGCGATGCTCGAATGGTAACATAGGTGATGGTGCTTCTCTTGTCCCACTAGTGGACTATCTTGACATCAATTGCTTGCATGATGTTGATCAACTTATGGATTCACCACATACTATGTCTTCTAGTTGTTTCAATATGCAACCCATTTATGATGAATATGATGATGAGCATGTTGAATTGCCTAGTTGTGTTGCTATCCTCCATAGGATATCATGTGAAAATTCTATTGGTCATGTCATGTTTGACAATCCTTTAAATTTGTCATATGCTATGAGTGGGATCTCCCATACTGCATCATTTCAATCTCAACATAGTAACTATGCATGCCCCATTAAAATAAATCCCATTTGCACTTATGGCATAGATGACGAGATGATGGTCATTGGCTTTTGTTTTTCATGCGATGATATTGCCATGCTTACTTTACATGATTTGCGCAATTCATCTACTATGCCATGCCATGAACACATTGCTTCGGATATGCATTGTTTTGGATGTTGTCAATATTCTCCATGTGATGTTTCCACTAATACTCATGAGGAGACTCCCATAGTTTCCTCATACATATTAGGAGATTTTGATGCATTTCATACTCTGCATGATTTCCATGATTGTGTGCACCCTATGCATTCCATGAATAACAATGCTCTACATATTTCTCATGATGCATTACACAATTTGAGTCTCCATTATGCTATACATAATAACAAACCTCTCATGATGGATGACATGTTTCTATATAATGCATCTCATTTATTTGAGCATTGGATATTTTGTGCTAACCAACACATGCACGTATATGCATCATGATGGATGATGTGTACATATACCATGCACACACAATTTTCCCTTTGCCTTTGTTTTGTGTAGGTACTCACATATACTCGTCAACCTCTCAATCCCAAGAGTTGACGAAACAAGCTCTTGAGAGCAACGACGATTTGGGATTCCATGGATTATCCATACCAAAATTCTCTTCGCGCAACGACTTCACTCATTCCTTTTACTTGGCTCTCACACGGCTATGGGCTATATACCATTTGTCATCTTATACCCATTCTACCGTGTTCACTTTGCATGTTATGCCTCTTTATATGCCTTTGCCATGCAATTGTGACCCTTGCTTGCACTTACATGTGATTAACCATTATGCTACTTCTATGTGTATTTGCATGCTTGGTGGAGATCCTTGTTGCTATTACCATGTTTTACTTGTACCTCATGCTTGTGATATGTCATGTGCATTATATATGCCCACTATTTGCCCACATGACATGATGACCTTGATTACCTCTAGTATGTTGCATCTTCGCACTACTAGTTTGCATGACTTGATTCATATGATTACTTGTTGCGTTGCATCACCCATGATACATTCTTGCTCCTTTAATTGCATTGATAGCATATATGTTCATGCCTTTCACTTGATTTGTCTTGATCATTGTCTCTTGTCTCCATTAGTTGCACCTCTCATATGCCATTGTAGTGAGTGCACCCATGCTATGCTTATTAATCTTGGAGACTTGGACCTATTACTTGTGATGCATGCTTGTTTGATTGAGCTTAATCTCTTTGGTTGTTCTCGCATCATACGATTCCATACCATGCCACATTCTCGTGTACCTTCTTATGATAATAATGACGAGGACACTTGTTGGGTATTTCACCACACGAATGATAGGTGTTGCATTTTCGCTAACCTCATTTGTTTTTCCGAGTGTTTGTCATGTTCTTTCATTTTGAAGGATTCACAAGACGGTACCATCACGAGACATATTGAGTATGTGAAGGCGTACATGATGTGCAAAACCAACATCTTTGGGAACATTCATAAGGTGAACTTCTTCCCTTTGAGTCATCCTCAAATAGGCATATTGGATGGGTCATTCTTTCATTGTTGTCTCCTTCTTCTTGTCTACATGATACATCTATTGGATGGAGGACCGACATTGGAGATGTACCCTATGCACCTTCAAGTTGAGATGTGCTCGAACTTAGTGGATGCGCCTACTTTGGAAGCACCACCGTACCACCACTTATGCCACGACATCGAGCCATGGTACAACACTACCCATGACAAATTTGCATCTTATGCATGGATTGACTCACATTATGATTGCATTGTTGCATCTTGTATTACCATGTCATCCATGATATATGAGCTTGTGCATTTTCTTAGCAAATTTGTTGTGATCTTCCTTGATGGCATATTCATACATAATGATCACATTGCCTACCATCAATTGCATGATAACATAATCACATTGAGCACCAATTACCATGTTCATGCTTTTGATACACTGTCCCATTATGACATCATTTTGCACAATGGTCGCATTAATCATATTCCCAACACCTTTGTGCATACAACAAATGAATTTGACAACATGAATGCTTTACATATCATTTTATATCATTTGGCTAAGCTTCATGCACCTTGTCATGACCAACCTTATCGGATGAACACATGCTTACTTGATGGACACCTAGTGTGCGCTAACCATTGTATTTCTGAGTGTCATTTGTGTTTGCACTTTTTGCATGTATACCACTCTGGGGACACCTTGGAGTACTTGGATTGCGCCATGTCTTCAACTCCGTCCAACTACAAGTTTGTCCACGACAACCATTTCCATGGTGATGAGGTTTACGATCCGAGGTCGGATGTTTCCCAACGGGGGGGAGATGATGTAGAGCATCCTACGGTCATCCCTATGTACACTACTACTACTCCCCAAGCCCCAAGTGGACATACGACGAGACCTCAAGCATACGCCATAGGACACAAGGTGAACCTGCTCCTAAATGCTTCCCCTTTCCATTCGTGCGAGACATGGTTGCTACCTCATGCAAAGACACTACATGTGCTTAGGTACCAAGAAGACCCTCTCGGAGATGCTCGGGATCATGGACAAGTCCCCAAGTACATGGACAAAGGAGCACGAAGAAAGGAACCAGAGAAGGTTCCCAGGCCCCGGACATCCGGCCCCTGAAGCCAGCGGCCACAGCAACAGCCCAGCCGAGGAGCATCTCCAGGCCCCGGACATCCGGCCCTAGCCCAGAAATCCGGCATCCTTCACAGAACGCCACCGAAGCCAGCCCGGACATCCGGCCCCTCCTGCCTACATACAGTGTATCCGGGCCAAAAGCCCATGTACCCCTTCGCCCCAACTTACACTAGCACTATATATAGACCCCCTCCTCCTCCTAGTTAGGGTTAGCATTAGTTTAGCTCATTTTAGAGATAGAGCTTTGCTCATCCTTGTGTTTCTCCTCCATCGAGAGACCGCGGCCTCTACGAAGAAGATCCACTCTTGGATTCAAGACCACTCACGGGAAGATCCCTCGCGGACTCAAGGCCTCCTCACGGAGATGAACTAGTTACCTTTGTATCTTTCCTTTGTTGTCTTTGGATCATGTATCTCGTTGTGTGTTCGGATCTAGCACATGTGTGATCATCTCTTGTTGATTTGAGCGTTTCCTCTCGTTCCCCTTGTGTTTTTCCCCTCGTGTTCTTCGTGGGAATCACCTCCAATCGTGAAAGATCGGCCTACACTGGGTTAGCCCCATATCAACATGGCTATGGGCTATATACCACTTGTCACCTTATGCTCATTTTACCATGTTCACTTTGCATGTTATGCCTCTTTATATGCCTTTGCCATGCAATTGTGACCCTTGCTTGCACTTACATATGATCCACCATTCTACTCGTACTATGTGTATTTGCATGCTTGGTGGAGATACTAGTAGCTATTGCCATGATTTCTTTGTGCCCCATGCTATTGTTGATTCTTGTGTTGGGAGAGTCATGATGTTCCATTGCTATTTACATAGGACTTCTTGCCACTACAATGATGATACATTGCTCCTATCTTGCTTTCATGCTTGTGATATGTCATCTGCATTATTCATGCCCACTATTTACGCACATGCCATGCTTGACATGATTACCTCTAGTACGTTGCATCTTCGCACTACAAGCTTGCTAGACTTGATCGCTATGATTGCTTACTACGTTGCATCACCCATGAGTCATTCTTGCTCGTTTCATTGGGTTGATGACGTATATCTTCATGCCTCTCGCATAATTTATCTTGCTCATTGTCAATTGTCTCCATTACTTGCATCTCTCATATTGCCTTGTGGTGAGTGCAACCATGCTATGTTTATTTATCTTGGAGACTTGGACATCTTACATGTGACGCATCCTTGTTTGATTGCGCTTAACGCATTTGGTTGTTCTAGCATCTTATGCCTACATATCATGCACTACACACTTGTCCTTTCTTATGATAAGAATGATGAAAACACTTGTTGGGTAACCGACCACAAGAATAGGTTTTGCAATTCCGCTAACCTCATTTGTTTTTCTGAGTGTTTGTCATGTTATTTCATTTTGGAGGATTCATAAGGCGGTACCTTCATGAGACATATTTGTGGCACCCCGGCTCATAGAACCGGAATACCAGTGTTCCTAGCCCAGAGACCATTGTCTTCTGGAAACACTCAACATCTTGGCAACAGAAACATAGCTGACTTTATTGATAATAAAGAGTACAAGCTTACAAGATCCTCGAGGCCAGAGCACAACAAGTGCTATACAGTATGTACATTATTTATCAAACATGATGGGCCTCGGCATAACTTAGCGATACTACAGCGGAAGGCTAAAGCGTAGCGGAATATGGCAGCAACTCCATCCACAGGGACACTGCTATGGACACATCCTAGGCATTATAACACGAACCTCCAAGACCTACGTCTCAGTCTTCTCCTGCATCTGGCATGATACGCCAGGTGAGTACTTTGAATGTACTCGCAAGCACATGACAACCAAATAATGCAGCAAGTAATAGCATGGCAATAAACATGTTGAGTCTTAATTGCTGAGATCACGATCATCAACTTACTCATATTCGGGTTGCTTCACAACCCACGGAGTACTCCACCTCACTGAGTACTTCCGCATGTAAGACAAGTTCTTTCATCAGTATCCTTATAACGGTTGATCTCCTACAGAGGTCTGGACGGGCTGTCCAATTCCGTGGACACGGCTATTCGAATAGATTTTACACTCTGCAGAGGTTGTACACTTTACCCACACCACGGAACTCATGGCCTCGTGCTCCCATTCGGGTGGACCAACGACGTTCCGACGAAACCTGTCTGACCCGTGACTCTTCCATCGTACCACCGGCCATCACACTACCTCTTGGAGTCAAGCCCTGGGTGGCCCCGTGTCCTCAAGACACCTGCCACCGTCGTGGCCAAACTAACTGTCCCAAACGGGGACGCCGGCAAATAACTCAACTGGGCTCACAGAGTTATCGTCGTCTACCTGATCAGGGTAGCACGCACGCATAACCCTCCCTCTTTGGAGGTACCGGTGAAAGAGCACGTAGCCAGCCCAAGTCAAGGCCGTCCCATACCGGCAAATGTGGCTGCACGTTTTAACCCGGACAGGTGACTCTCGATCAACCAACTAAGTTTCATTAAGCATTCAGCAGGTTATCAACTCATGTTATCTTAGTTGGTCATCTTAGTCATTTATTAATTTACTTGGAATTATTTGGGGTTAAATTTAATGTGCAAAATGAATATGAAAATGCAATGCCATGACATGCTTCAAAACATGGTTATCCTGGCTTGCCTTGATCAATTGGGTGGTCCAGAAACTCTTGACCTTCAAATCCACAAGTTTCTCCCTCTGAAAATATTTTAAAATAGTAAAAGAAAATGTCACATAAAACTGTTTCAATCACCAGCAATTCTGTGAGTGGGATAAAAATATGAAACTTGGTGGAAAAATAAAGAATTCCATTATGAACACGATGCAAAAAGAATCAGGTCATTTGGACCTTTCTATTAAAAGATATAAGCAGTCAAAGTTGCTGGTCAAAGCTGAAAATAAAACCAAAAATAGAAAAACTCACAGCGGGCCACGTCGAAGGCGTAAAGGCCGAATGCGCCTTCACTTACCCCTTCGCGCGCGTGTGCTGAGTCGCTGACAGCGGGGCCCGCTCAGTTTAAATAGAGGAGGGAGAGAGAGGAACAGAGAGGGGCGGAGCTCCGGCGGTGCTCACCGGCGATAGGGACGGCGGCTGGGCTCGAGAAGGACGGGGATGGATCGAGCATCGAACGGCGGTTCTCCTTGTACCCGCAGCTCGGTCAGAGGTGGATGGATGACGTCGCCCCCTTCGTCTCCGGCGGCGGCAGCTTTCGGCACTCGCCGGCGATGGCGGTTCCGGCAGCTATTCGACCGGGCGGCGGCTCTGGGAGCACCAGTGGAACGATCTGATCACGATGGAGGGCTCGGGTGGAGCGGAGGTGGACTGGAGCGAGCTGGAGGAGGAGAGGGGATCGCGGCAGAGCTCCGGTCGAGCTCGAGGCCGGAGGCCTCAGTGCCTCGGGATCTTGCTGCTGGAAGATGCTATGGAGGGGGAGGAGTGGGTTCAAGAGTTCGGAGAGCCCGGGCGGGGCTTTTTATAGGCGGAAGGAGGGCGCGGCGATCTCTCCCAAAGCTCGTCGGAGCGGGCCATGGCGACGGCGCCCGTACGCCCTGCTGGCTGGCTTGACGTGGGTGAGAGGATGGGTGAGGGCAGGGGCATTCAATGCCGAAGCGACGAGGCGGGGGCTAGGCGACGCGACGCACGGCCACTGTGCTTCCACGGGCAGAACAGGGCGGCGGAGACGCGGCGGCCGTCCAGGGCATCTCCGGTGCAGGTGAGGGCTCCAGCTGGTCCACGCGTCCACGGGGAAGGTAGTCGGCACGTCTGGACAGCGCCGCTCTGCGCGAGTCATCGTTTCGGACATGACCCGAGCCTGGGCGCGCCATAGAGCGCGGCGACAGCATGCCACGCCCGTGCTCACCACGCCAGGACATGTCCCGTGGCCACGTTAGCCTGGCCAAAGTTGCCTGAGGCGTCATCCCTCGAAGGATCATGTCACCTGTGCACTTGGTTTGGCTAGAAGTGGTCTGAGAAGAGAGGTTTCATCAACAACAGTTGCTGACAGAAATGTTGGGGAGGTTCTGGAGGAGAGGAGAGGATGGGATGAGGCCAAGAGAGTTGTCTGGTGTGTTCCTGGTCGAATGATCTACAAGCTGACCAAGTTTGAGCTCATTTGGTTGAAGTTTGAGGGTAGCTCATGTGAAATGCACAAAACTAGCCTGAATCTGCAAATGGAAGTACTGATCACCTGATAATTCTTGGAGAGCTGAAAATTTGTGGAGAGTGCTCATTTGGTGTTGTCTCATTGCTGTAAAAATTTGGTAGCAATTGGACAAACCAAAAATGCACTTCCTTCACAATGGCTGGTTCTGGACAGAGAGGAAAAAGGATTTTTAAGCAAAACATTTGAACATGACCAAGGAATGTTTTTGAAGATTTGGTGGAGATATGATCCAAGAGATTTTTAGGAATTAATTGAGAAGTTTAGGAGCATCAAAACTATAGGTTGCTTCACAACCTATGCCAATGCCCTAATTTCCCAATTAAAAGAAAAGAGCTTTTAAAATAATTTGAATGGAAATTTGAGTACTTGAGGTTCCTGGCAGGACATTTGCAAGATGATGAGGCTAGGAACCACTTGGCAAAGATTCAAAAATGACCAAGTCCATGTGAAAGAATTTGAAATCCATTCAAATTCAAATAAAGTCAAGTCAAGTTTTGAAAAGAAAAAGTTGGCAAAAATCAGGGTGTCACAAACCTACCCCCCTTAGAATGAATCTCGTCCTCGAGATTCGGTTGCTTAGGGAACAAATAGGAATAGGCAGATCTTAGGAAGTCTTCTCTTTCCCAAGTAGCCTCTTCTTCCGTGTGGTGTTCCCACAGCACCTTATAGAACCTTATTGTCTTACTTCTCGTTATTCTCTCCATCACATCCAAGATCTTAACTGGCTTTTCCTCGTATGTCAGGTCCTTTGCCAATTCCAATTCACTCATGTCTGCTTGTTTAGCTGGAGGTGCAATGCATTTTCTTAGCTGTGAGATGTGAAACACATCATGCACATCCGACAGTGCTGGTGGCAGCTCTAGCTGGTAAGCGACTCTCCCTTTCCTAGCAGTTACTAGGAAAGGACCAATATATCTCGGGGCTAACTTCCCTCGGATTCCAAACCTTTTCACTCCCTTCATAGGAGTGACCCTTAGATAAGCATAATCTCCTGGTTCAAAGGTTACTTCCCGATGCTTCGGGTCGTAATAGCTCTTTTGGCGTGACTTGGCTGCTCGCAAGCGTTCTTGTATGTCCTTGACCTGTCTTTCTGCTTCGAGCATCAAGTCTGTCCCAAAGATACGACTGTCTCCTGTCTGAGACCAGTTCAGTGGTGTGCGGCACTTCCGTCCGTACAAAGCCTCGAAAGGCGACATTTTGAGACTGGCTTGGTAGCTATTGTTATAGGAGAATTCTGCGTATGGCAGACTATCCTCCCACTTGGGTCCATGAGAAAGTGCACATGACCGAAGCATATCTTCCAATATTTGATTTACTCGCTCGGTCTGTCCATCTGTTTGAGGATGATACGCTGTGCTGTGTTTCAGCACAGTGCCCAAAGCTTGATGTAGCCGATACCAGAATGCTGAGGTAAAGAGGGAACCTCTATCTGAAGTGATGGTCTTAGGTACCCCATGCAGACTTATGATCCGGGACATATATAGCTGTGCCAGCTGATTGGCCTTGTAAGTGGTCTTCACGGGGATGAAGTGAGCCACTTTTGTAAGTGTGTCCACTATGACCCAGATTGCGTCATTACCTTTTGCAGACTTAGGTAGTCCCACGATAAAATCCATGCATATATCATCCCATTTCCATTGGGGTACTGGTAACAGTTGCAGCAGTCCGGCTGGTTTTTGGTGTTCTGCCTTTACTTTGTTGCAAACATCGCAACATGCGACATAATATGCAATGTCGTTCTTCATTCCAGGCCACCAAAATGTCTCCTTTAGGTCTTGGTACATCTTAGTACTACCTGGATGAATTGAGTAGGCAGATTCATGTGCTTCCTTAAGTATTTGCTGCCTCAAGTTATTTCGATCGGGCACACAAATTCGATTCTTGAACCATACGGTTCCTTGTTCATCCTCCCGGAAGGACTTGTCCTTCCCTTTCTGAGTCAATCCTTTAATATCTCGGATTCCCTCATCCGTCTTTTGGGCTTCTTGGATTTCCTCCATCAAGGTTGGCTTAATCTCCAACGTGTTTGGAGTCATAGGACCACATAGTATCAAGTTAAGTTTAGCAAACTCTTTGCGTAAACCTTGGCTCATACCCTCTACTAGAGCAGTTACAACGGCTTGCTTCCTGCTCAAGGCATCTGCAACTACGTTCGCTTTGCCTGGATGATAGTTGATACCAACATCATAATCTTTGACAAGCTCAAGCCATCTGCGTTGCCTGAGGTTCAGGTCGGGTTGCGTGAAGATATACTTAAGACTCTTGTGGTCTGTATATATCTCACACCTTTGACCAATCAAATAGTGTCTCCAGATTTTTAAGGCATGCACTACTGCGGCTAGCTCCAGGTCATGAGTGGGATGATTTTCCTCATGAGGTCGTAGCTGTCGTGATGCATAAGCCACAACCTTTCCTTCTTGCATAAGTACACATCCAATCCCACGTCTGGACGCATCGCAGTAAATGTCAAAACTCATATGAATATCAGGGAGGACTAGAACAGGGGCTGTTGTCAGCCTTGTCTTCAATTCCTTGAAGCTGTTCTCACACTCAGTGGTCCAGAGAAACTTCTGGTTCTTCTTTAATAGCTCCGTCATAGGCTTGGCTATTTTTGAGAAGCCTTCAATGAAGCGGCGGTAGTATCCCGCCAATCCAAGGAAACTACGGACCTCTGTTACCGTAGCTGGTGTCTTCCAATTTAAGACATCCGTAACCTTGCCGGGGTCAACGGCTATACCAGTTTTCGACAGGATGTGCCCAAGAAATCCCACCTCCTTGAGCCAAAATTTGCACTTGCTGAATTTGGCGTATAATTGATGGATTCTCAACCTTTCTAGAACAGCTCGAAGGTGTTGCTTATGCTCCTCTTCATCCTTAGAGTATATGAGTATATCGTCGATGAACACTACCACGAACTTATCCAGGAAGTCCATGAAAATTTTGTTCATCATGCTCATAAAGTATGCGGGAGCATTTGTCAGCCCGAACGCCATGACTGTGAATTCATACAGTCCATAGCGAGTAGTAAATGCTGTTTTGGGGATATCTTCTTTGCGGATCTTCAATTGGTGATATCCCGTCCGAAGATCAATCTTTGAAAATACCCGGGTTCCACTTAATTGATCAAATAGATCATCAATTCGCGGCAGCGGGTACTTATTCTTGATAGTTACCTCATTGAGCTGTCGATAGTCTACGCACATCCGTAGACTCCCATCTTTCTTCTTCACAAACAGTACTGGTGATCCCCATGGTGAAATGCTGGGACGAATATATCCCTTCTGAAGCAACTCGTCTAGCTGCTTTTTCAACTCGGCCAGCTCCGGACCTGGCATTCGATAATACTTCTTGTATATGGGGGCTGTGCCAGGAACTATTTCAATGGCAAACTCCAATTCTCTATCTGGCGGCATTCCTGGTAATTCCTCCGGAAACTCACATACCACCGGAATCAAGTTCATATCGGTGGCAGTGGTGTGATATGCTGAGCCTTTTCTAGCTATCAGTCGACTGGCTAGGAATTGGATCATCTGTCCAGCGGGGTTTACCAACATTACCGTTCTGGTGGCACAGTTAATGCACACCTGGTGCGGGGTTAACCAATCCATTCCCAGAATTATATCCAATCCTGGGGAATCAATAGCAACCAAGGTGGCTGGAAATTGTACTCCATGAATGGAGATTTCTAGGCCCCTATATACAATATTGGTTCTGAGCATGGAACCGGGGGATTGTATCACCATGATTTTGTCCAAAACCGATGGGGAAAGATTATGCGAGTTGGCAAAACTCCGAGAAATGAACGAATGGGAAGCCCCGGAATCAAACAAAATAAGTGCAGGTATGTCATTAACAGTAAACATACCAAGTACGATGTCGGGGGCTTCGCATACTTCCTCGGCTGAGATGTGATGGACGCATCCGTGATGGACATTGCGGCGTCCAAGGTGGTTGACCTGCGACTTGGGGTCTATTGGCTGTTTTCCAGCATTGGCAGGACACTGTTTAGCATAGTGCCCGCTCTGTCCGCAGGTGAAGCAAGTATTGTTGCAGCGACAGTCTTCCGCAACAGGCTGCTTACCGAGGGCTTTAGTCTGGGTGCCGAGCTTGTTGTTGTTACCGTTGTTGTTCCACGCAGGCTTGCTCTCTGCTGGGACAGGTTGCCAACTGCGCAACTTCTGAGCATATGGTTCCTTATTATCTTTCTTTGGCTCGAATTTTCTTTTATGCTCATTGTTTGCAAGCTTGTGTTCACGTTCAGCAATGTAGGCCTTGTTCACCAGTGTCTGGAAATCAGCAAAATCCAACATACATAACTGGCACCGGAGGGCATGATTCAGTCCTCCGAGGAAGCGGTCTATCTTTCTTTCCTCCGTATCCACATCGTGAGGTGAGTATCGAGCCAAGTTATTGAACTTGTTCAAGTATTCTGCCACAGTCATACTCCCCTGCGTGAGGGACAGAAATTCCTTCTGCTTGATCTTCATAATTCCCGTGGGGATATGGTATTTGCGGAACAATTGCCTGAATCGCTCCCAAGTGATTCCTTCTCCAGTTGGCCATGTCAGCTTAGTATTATCCCACCAGATTGCGGCGGGACCTTCAAGATGTGGGTAACAAATGGAACCTTACCGCTTCATTGCAGCGGGCAATTTCCAGTTTCTTCTCCATTGTTCTAACCAGTCATCTGCCTCAATAGGATCAACGGCCTGGCCAAAGCTGCGGTTTGGTCCGCTGAAAATCTGTCAGCTTAGAGTGCACCCCTTACCATTGTTTTGACCAACCACTGTCTGCATAGTTCTGAGGAACTCCATAAAGTCCTGGTTCCTCTTCTCTTCAAACATCCTCATGATTTGTTCAGTTGTAGGTGCTTGTGGTGGTGGAGGCGGTAAGTCTTCGGGCTCTTGCCCTGCCTGTCTGGCTGAGCGACGGACTGGGGTTCCATCACTGCCTTGACTGCTACTGCCTCTCTTCATCTAAATTTTGTTCCCAAAGCAAATACCGAATCGATGAGCAAGATCCATAAGGGTAAAATATAATCATGTGACACCCAAAAGAAATCATTAAGCAAAGGCGAATAACAACATAATTATACAGGACATCCCAACATAATACATGGCAGGCTAGTAGTGGATAACATGATAAACTGCTCAAACGGCAGTTGACAGATGCAACGATGCATGCATAATTACTCCAACTCTAGTCTAGTGGCGTCGATGGCACGGACACTGCTCCTCTGAAGAGTCATCACCAGGACCTGAGTCTGAGTCTGAGTCAGAACTGATGATGTGGGTTACCGGGGCAAAGGAAACACGACGACGCTGACAAGACGTCTCCCCTTCTGCAGAAAAGGAAGCGCGTCGCCTCAGCATCAGCGAAGCAGGAGTGGCGAGGAGCGAGGCCCACTCAGCTGGGGTCTCACGTTGGCTATCAGACGATATGCCTGATGGCCCAGAGGAACTGGAAGGCACGCTAAACGTATGTGGGGGTGGAACTGGTGGCGGATACACTGGTGGAACTACAGGATGGGGTGCGGGAGTCACTGCAGCAAGTGCCTCCTGCACACGATTAAACTCCACAGCCAAGGATATGATCATGCGGTAACTGGCGTGAATATACTGGGATAACACACCAGCGGCACGATCAACCTCCGGATCGGTGGGTGAGAAAATGACTCGCCCTGTCGTAGGAGACAGGGTGGGGTAATGGAAGAAACCTGGGTGTGTCTGCATCTGGACCTCATGATAGCGCAAGTCGGTGATGGCCTCCATGGCAGCAAACTGGATTGCCAACTCCGGAGTAGAAGCTACTCCTCCCTTAGCAGAGCGAGAAGAGCTCCCAATATCCGAGGTCGCAGTCAAGTAGGCCACTGCATGGTACTCGTCCACTGACTCCGCCAGCTGATCCCGATACACCTGGTACACCGGGTCTTCTCCGTAGGGATACAGCCGAAGCCAGACACAGCGAAGCAGAGCTGAGAAAGAGTGGGGCTCTGGCTCATAGGTGAAATGGAATGGAACTGGTGCCATCTACACTCACCACGAAAAGAGTTAGCAATATAAGGATGCATGATATGCGCAAACAAATGCAACAAGCAATATGCACACTCAAGGTCCTATACTACTCGCAGTTCTAGCGCGTGTTACCTAGGGTGTCCTACAGTCAGCACGGCTCTGATACCAAGCGCTGTGGCACCCCGGCTCATAGAACCGGAATACCAGTGTTCCCAGCCCAGAGACCATTGTCCTCTGGAAACACTCAACATCTTGGCAACAGAAACATAGCTGACTTTATTGATAATAAAGAGTACAAGCTTACAAGATCCTCGAGGCCAGAGCACAACAAGTGCTATACAGTATGTACATTATTTATCAAACATGATGGGCCTCGGCATAACTTAGCGATACTACAGCGGAAGGCTAAAGCGTAGCGGAATATGGCAGCAACTCCATCCACAGGGACACTGCTGTGGACACATCCTAGGCATTATAACACGAACCTCCAAGACCTGCGTCTCAGTCTTCTCCTGCATCTGGCATGATACGCCAGGTGAGTACTTTGAATGTACTCGCAAGCACATGACAACCAAATAATGCAGCAAGTAATAGCATGGCAATAAACATGTTGAGTCTTAATTGCTGAGATCACGATCATCAACTTACTCATATCCGGGTTGCTTCACAACCCACGGAGTACTCCACCTCACTGAGTACTTCCGCATGTAAGACAAGTTCTTTCATCAGTATCCTTATAACGGTTGATCTCCTACAGAGGTCTGGACGGGCTGTCCAATTCCGTGGACACGGCTATTCGAATAGATTTTACACTCTGCAGAGGTTGTACACTTTACCCACACCACGGAACTCATGGCCTCATGCTCCCATTCGGGTGGACCAACGACGTTCCGACGAAACCTGTCTGACCCGTGACTCTTCCATCGTACCACCGGCCATCACACTCCCTCTTGGAGTCAAGCCCTGGGTGGCCCCGTGTCCTCAAGACACCTGCCACCGTCGTGGCCAAACTAACTGTCCCAAACGGGGACGCCGGCAAATAACTCAACTGGGCTCACAGAGTTATCGTCGTCTACCTGATCAGGGTAGCACGCACGCATAACCCTCCCTCTTTGGAGGTACCGGTGAAAGAGCACGTAGCCAGCCCAAGTCAAGGCCGTCCCATACCGGCAAATGTGGCTGCACGTTTTAACCCGGACAGGTGACTCTCGATCAACCAACTAAGTTTCATTAAGCATTCAGCAGGTTATCAACTCATGTTATCTTAGTTGGTCATCTTAGTCATTTATTAATTTACTTGGAATTATTTGGGGTTAAATTTAATGTGCAAAATGAATATGAAAATGCAATGCCATGACATGCTTCAAAACATGGTTATCCTGGCTTGCCTTGATCAGTTGGGTGGTCCAGAAACTCTTGACCTTCAAATCCACAAGTTTCTCCCTCTGAAAATATTTTAAAATAGTAAAAGAAAATGTCACATAAAACTGTTTCAATCACCAGCAATTCTGTGAGTGGGATAAAAATATGAAACTTGGTGGAAAAATAAAGAATTCCATTATGAACACGATGCAAAAAGAATCAGGTCATTTGGACCTTTCTATTAAAAGATATAAGCAGTCAAAGTTACTGGTCAAAGCTGAAAATAAAACCAAAAATAGAAAAACTCACAGCGGGCCACGTCGAAGGCGTAAAGGCCGAATGCGCCTTCACTTACCCCTTCGCGCGCGTGTGCTGAGTCACTGACAGCGGGGCCCACTCGGTTTCAATAGAGGAGGGAGAGAGAGGAACAGAGAGGGGCGGAGCTCCGACGGTGCTCACCGGCGATAGGGACGGCGGCTGGGCTCGAGAAGGATGGGGATGGATCGAGCATCGAACGGCGGTTCTGCTTGTACCCGCAGCTCGGTCAGAGGTGGACGGATGACGTCGCCCCCTTCGTCTCCGGCGGCGGCAGCTTTCGGCACCCGCCGGCGATGGCGGTTCCGGCAGCTATTCGACCGGGCGGCGGCTCTGGGAGCACCAGTGGAACGATCTGATCACGATGGAGGGCTCGGGTGGAGCGGAGGTGGACTGGAGCGAGCTGGAGGAGGAGAGGGGATCACGGCAGAGCTTCGGTCGAGCTCGAGGCCAGAGGCCTCAGTGCCTCGGGTTCTTGCTGCTGGAAGATGCTATGGAGGGGGAGGAGTGGGTTCAAGAGTTCGGAGGGCCCGGGCGGGGCTTTTTATAGGCGGAAGGAGGGCGCGGCGATCTCTCCCGAAGCTCGTCGGAGAAGGGCCATGGCGACGGTGCCCGTACGCCCTGCTGGCTGGCTTGACGTGGGTGAGAGGATGGGTGAGGGCAGGGGCATTCAATGCCGAAGCGACGAGGCGGGGGCTAGGCGACGCGCCGCATGGCCACTGTGCTTCCACGGGCAGAACAGGGCGGCGGAGACGCGGCGGCCGTCCAGGGCATCTCCGGCGCAGGTGAGGGCTCCAGCTGGTCCACGCGTCCACGGGGAAGGTAGTCGGCACGTCTGGACAGCGCCGCTCTGCGCGAGTCATCGTTTCGGACTTGACCCGAGCCTGGGCGCGCCATAGAGCGCGGCGACAGCATGCCACGCCCGTGCTCACCACGCCAGGGCATGTCCCGTGGCCACGTTAGCCTGGCCAAAGTTGTCTGAGGCGTCGTCCCTCGAAGGATCATGTCACCTGTGCACTTGGTTTGGCTAGAAGTGGTCTGAGAAGAGAGGTTTCATCAACAACAGTTGCTGACAGAAATGTTGGGGAGGTTCTGGAGGAGAGGAGAGGATGGGATGAGGCCAAGAGAGTTGTCTGGTGTGTTCCTGTTCGAATGATCTACAAGCTGACCAAGTTTGAGCTCATTTGGTTGAAGTTTGAGGGTAGCTCATGTGAAATGCACAAAACTAGCCTGAATCTGCAAATGGAAGTACTAATCACCTGATAATTCTTGGAGAGCTGAAAATTTGTGGAGAGTGCTCATTTGGTGTTGTCTCATTGCTGTAAAAATTTGGTAGCAATTGGACAAACCAAAAATGCACTTCCATCACAATGGCTGGTTCTGGACAGAGAGGAAAAAGGATTTTTAAGCAAAACATTTGAACATGACCAAGGAATGTTTTTGAAGATTTGGTGGAGATATGATCCAAGAGATTTTTAGGAATTAATTGAGAAGTTTAGGAGCATCAAAACTATAGGTTGCTTCACAACCTATGCCAATGCCCTAATTTCCCAATTAAAAGAAAAGAGCTTTTAAAATAATTTGAATGGAAATTTGAGTACTTGAGGTTCCTAGCAGGACATTTGCAAGATGATGAGGCTAGGAACCACTTGGCAAAGATTCAAAAATGACCAAGTCCATGTGAAAGAATTTGAAATCCATTCAAATTCAAATAAAGTCAAGTCAAGTTTTGAAAAGAAAAAGTTGGCAAAAATCAGGGTGTCACAATATTGGTTATGTGAAGGCATATACGATGTGCAACACCAACATTTGCGAGATACCCTTAAAGGTGAACTCCTTCCCTTCGAGCCACCCTCAAATACACATATTGGATGGGTCATTCTTTCATTGTTGTCTCCTTCTTCTTGTCTACATGATACATATATTGGATGGAGGACTGACATTGGAGATGGACCCTATGGATCTTCAAGTTGAGGAATGCCCGGACTTAGTGGATGCACCTACTTTGGAAGCACCACCGGACCACCATATATGCCACGACATCAAACCATGGTATGACAATACCCATGACAAGTTTGCACTTTATGCATGGATTGACTTGCATTATGATTGCCTTGTTGCATCTTGTATTTCTATGTCATCCATGGTATATGAGCTTGTGCACTTCCTTAGCAAATTTGTTGTGATCTTCCTTGATGGCATATTCATACATCATGATCATATTGCCCACCATCAATTGCATGATAACATAATCACATTGAGCACCAATTACCATGTTCATGCTTTTGATACACCATCCCATTATGACATCATTTTGCACAATGGTTGCCTTGATCACATTCACAACACCTTTGTGTGGACAATGAATGAATTTGCTTCCATGAATGCATTACATATCATTCTACATCATTTGGATAAGCATCTCATGCCTTGTCTTGAACAATCTTTTCGAATGGACTCATACTTCCTTGATGGACGCATTGTGCGCGCTAACCATTGTATTTCCAAGTGTCCCCTGTGTTTGCTTGTTTTGCATGTATACCATCCCGACGATATCTTGAAGTACTTGGATTGCGCCATCACATACACTCCGTCCAACAACAAGTACATCCATGCCTACCGTGTACATGGCGATACGGTTTACGATCCGAGGTCGGATCTTTCCCAAGGGGCAGGGGATGTGCGGAGCATCCTACGGTCATCTCCATGTACACCTTCATAGCACCTCAAGCCCCAAGCGGACCTACCGGACTTAAGGTGAACCCGCTCCTCTTCGAGATGGACATGAATATACATTGGACTTGGTTGCTACCTCACCATGGAACATTGTGCATCATTAGGTACGAGGGCGACCGCCACCAAGCAGCTAGGGAGCATCCCGGAGGCCAACGAGAAGGACCCCAAGGCCACGATGAAGAAGGAGAAGTCCAAAGGGAACAAGTCTGCAAGTCCCAGGCAACCCCGTGTGCACGGGCCCCCGAGACCCCGTTCCCACGGACTACACATGGAGCTGCCGCTGTAGCACCCCGTGCGCACGGGCTTGTACCGTGCCCACGGGATCCCCGTGCACACTGGCCCAACTTACCCCGTGCGCACGGGCCCATCAGGATGGACGATCGAGAGTCATCTGTTGGGCCTCCACTTCGTCCCCTTCCTCCATCTACCTATATATTCCGTACCTAGACCATATGTTAGGGTTAGCTAAGAATAGATCTAGACTTTAGAGCTTAGCTCATGTACCTCCCCTTGTGGGATCCCTCCTCTTGAGAGAGAGAGAGACACTCCATTGGAGTTCAAGGCCTCCTTTGGAGAAGATCTGATGAGGACATCAATACCATTGTTACACCCACAGCCCCTGCTGCTATACATACTGGACCAATTACTAGAGCTCGCGCACGCCAATTGAATTATCAGGTACTTTTGTTTCTTGGTGACAATTCTAATGTTCATAAGAATATGATGCTGCCTAAATTGGATACATTTGTGTTGATTACTAATGAAGGGCCTAGCATGGACAAGAGGGATGAACACTGGACCAGGATCAAGCATGGAGATGAAGGCACGCGCGAAGGCATCCAGAATGGTGTTTCTAGTGCATATTTGAGCACTTTGAAGCCTCCGTGATGACCTACAAGGACATGGACAAAATATACAAGATGCCCCTTCATAAATTTCGTCCATAGCTTATTTTAGGTGTTGCGCCACCTTATTTTTGGGCCAGGCCCATGTAATTTGGAAATACTTAAGTATAGGCTGTTTTTAGAGTCCGTATGTGTGGGGAAACAAAGTTAGGGTTGGTTTCGGACCCCTCCTACAAGGGGACACGAAATTCCCCCTACTCCTCCATATATACAGCCCTTAGGGCGTCATTTAGACTTTGGGGGTTTTGTTTAGATTAAAAGGTCGTCATAGCTGCAACTTTGCGTACTTCGTTTGTGTTCAACGACCAGACCAAGACGTCACAGAACCCCACCTTGATCAATAAAGCTTTCATCTTATATTCGCAATATCCAGATTGCAATCTTAGTTTCTTGCTTGTTCTTTGTTTGCTTGCAGGAAATAGACCTTTGTGGTCAGGTTGATCGTGCTCCGGCGTGGTCAATAACCTCTTGGAGTTGGTTTAGCGATTGCTAAGGCGTGACGTCCTCGCACGTTCGTAGTCGGATCGTCAAAGTCTACTCCTCCGAAATGATAATCTCCTTCTCATCGAAAGACGGGACACCCTTGCCTCTATCAAGTGGTATCAGATTTCTAGGTTGCTCGGTGAGATTTTATAGTTTTTCATAGTTTAGATCGAGTTTGTTCTTCATACCTACAGTCCACGAAAAAGCCACACAAAAAAATTAGGGTTAGTTCATCATATCCGAACCAGTCTGAGCCTTTTCGTAGTCTTTTCATTATTTTGCTTTGTTGAATTTGCGGTTTTATCGTCATGTCAAGTTGCAGGTCTTAGCGTGTAGGCTTTTAGAGTTTTGAGTTCTGGTTATAAGTTGTCACACCGCCACCACACCATCATCATCGCCACTGCCATCTACCACCACCGCTTATCCGCCACCGCTCTGTATCCATATACCACCACCGATCCGTATCCATATACCACCACCGATCCGTATCCATATACCACCACCGCTACTATATACCACCACCGCTGCCATATCCTACCACCATATATCCACCACCAATCCGAGTTCTTTTCATATTAGTTTTGTTTTCGAGATCCATCTATTTTCCGATTCGTGTTTCCTTGCCTGAGTAGGTTTCGGACAAAAAAATATTTTTCCCTATCCTGTTTTTAGGTCTCTGGGAGCGTTTTGAGACACTTGCCATCATAATGATTTTTTGTCGCACTTTTTGGTCGTCGCTGCCCTGATTTCGGAAAAAAAATAGTCAAAAAAATTCCGTGCCTATCCTGTTATTTTGACTTGGGAAGAGTTTTGAGACACTCGCAATTATAGTGATTTTCGGCAAAAAAAAGGAGCGCAAAAAAAAGAGCGAAAAAAAAGAGCGCAAAAAAAAGAGAGAGTGCGAAAAAAAAATCCAGAGTGTGCTTCTCCCTTGTTTACGTGTTGTGCCGTGATTTTGTTAGTGTTCTAGGCTCGCGTCTCTAGTACGGTCTAGCCTAGGACCAGCACAGTACCGTCGTTGAGCGTTTATTCAACTTTGCATCTCTGAATTGATTATCGTTGACCTTTTTGCTACCATATTATAAGCCATCCCAGCTCCACATACATCTACATCGTGCGTTTGACTCTCCCTGGTAATCGCTCTATCCAAGCTTTGAGAGTTTTGACTACAACGGTTGCCGATCACCGCCTGCTGCTTGGTAAGAACTGGTAAGACTTTGAGATTCGCTTGACGGATTTGTGACACCCCACCACTTTCTAGTATATTCTTGTGTGTTTCTATTGCTGCTAACCATGGCAGGATCACAAGCCGACGAGATTGACTGGGAGAACATGACGAAGGAGGAGCTTCATGATAAATTTCAGGAAATGTTGAGTCAACAGGTGGAAGACATGATGGCCAGCTTTGGCAAGGCACTGGAGAGGATTGATGATGTAGAGAAGACAATTGACATGAAGTTGGATGCCAAGTTCGAAGAAGTACTCACGCGTCTTCCACAACCACCACCTGCATCTGCTACACCATTACAACAACAACAACAACCACCTCCATGTTGCGAAATAACCCTCCACCGAGCGGGCCGTGTTCCCCTTGAGCCAGGACAAACTTTCGGTGCCGCTGCTACTGCTGTTGATGCTTCGGTAGCTCCTGCTGCTACTGCAGAAGTGGAGAACTATTATGAGGATGAGGTTGATCAAAATCAGAACTACGTGCAACTACTAGCACCACCAGCACCAGGTCGACCTCATGCATATAATTGCAACGGTAGGGCTACAGCACGACCTCAGGTACGAGATTATGACCATATTCCTAAGCTGAAATCGAATATTCCACCGTTTGAGGGTAGATACATTCCTGATGTATATCTTACTTGGGAGTTAGAAATTGAACAACGTTTCACATGCTTACAATATCCTGAGGATAGACGTGTTGCTGTTGTTGTTTGTGAATTCACTAGTTTTGCTTCTGTTTGGTGGTCTGAACATTGTAGATTATATCATGATAATATCCCTACTACTTGGGCTGCTTTGAAAACTGCTATGCGTACTCATTGGGTTCCACCATATTATCAATGTGAATTACTTCAAAAACTGTAGCATTTAAGACAAGGAAAAAATTCTGTAGAGGAGTATTATCAGGAATTACAAACTGGCATGATTAGATGTGGTATTGTTGAGGATAATGAAGCTATGCTTGCATGTTTTATGGGTGGATTAAATAAAGAGATTCAGACCATTCTAGAGTATAAGGAGTACAATAATATCACTCGTTTATTCCATCTTGCATGCAAAGCTGACGTGATGTGCAGGATCGACAGGCATTGGCGCGAACTAATTTTTCTGCAGGTCGATCTTCATCATGGACACCACGTACATCCTCTACTCCCACACGTCCTACTGCAGCACCACTGACTTCAGTCGCCAATTCCAACCGAGATACAAGAAAATAGGCACCACGACCACCATCTGCCAGGAGTACACCTTCCGGTCCCGCACAGAGCTCTTCTTCATCCATGGCATCAACTGGGCAAACACATGAGGTTATATGCCATCGTTGCAAGGGTGGAGGTCACTATGCGAGCAAATGTCCATCTTCGCGTGTGATGATTGTTACTGAGGATGGTGGGTATGAGTCCGCTAGTGACTACGATGAGGAGACTTTGGCTCCTATTGTAAGTGAAGAACATGGTGAAGATGATTCTGAACATGAGACGCAATACATGGCTACTGAGGATGCTGACACGTATGAGAGTTTAGTTGCTCAACGTGTTTTGAGTGTGCAGGTAACACAAGCTGAGCAAAATCAGAGGCATAATTTGTTCCATACAAAGGGAGTTGTGAAGTAATGTTCTGTCCACATCATCATTGATGGAGGGAGCTGTAACAACTTGGCTAGCATGGAGATGGTGGAGAAGCTATCTCTCAGCACAAGACCACATCCACATCCTAACTACATCCAATGGTTCAACAACAGCGGCAAGGTTATGGTAACACGTACTATTTGTGTGCATTTTAGTATCTCTACATATGCTGATTATGTTGATTGTGATGTGGTACCCATGCAAGCATGTTCCTTATTACTTGGTAGACCATGGCAATTTGATAAAAATTCTGTACACCATGGTAGAAACAATCAGTATACTCTTGTTCATAAGGATAAACATATTACTTTGCTTCCTATGTCTCCTGATTCCATTTTGAAATATGATATTAATAGAGCTAATAAAGCAAAACAGGAGAAAAATAAGAGTGAAAATCAGATTGTGGCAAAAGAATTTGAGCAATAAATGAAGCCTAATAATAAACCATCTAGTGTTGCTTCTGAAATTAAATTGAAAAGTGCATGTTTACTTGCCACCAAATCTGATATTGATGATATAGATGTCAGCAAATCTGTTTGCTATGCTTTTGTGTGCAAAGAGGCATTATTTTCATTCGAGGATGTGCCTTCCTCTTTGCCTCCTGCTGTCATTAACATTTTGTAGGAGTTCGCTGACGTTTTTCCACAAGACGTGCCATTGGGATTACCACCTATTCGAGGGATTGAGCATCGGATTGACTTAATTCCCGGTGCTTCGCTCCCAAACCGTGCGCCATACCGTACCAATCCAGAGGAGACGAAGGAGATTATGCGTCAAGTACAGGAGCTGCTCGACAAAGGTTATATACGCGAATCTCTTAGTCCTTGTCCTGTTCCTATTATACTAGTGCCAAAAAAGGATGGTACGTCGCGTAAGTGTGTTGATTGTAGAGGCATTCATAATATTACTATTCGTTATCGTCATTCTATTCCTAGGCTAGATGATATGCTTGATGAATTGAGTGGTTCTATAATATTCTCCAAAGTTGATTTGTGTAGTGGATACCATCAAATTTGTATGAAATTGGGAGATGAATGGAAAACATCATTTAAAACTAATTTTGGATTATATGAGTGGTTAGTCATGCCTTTTGGGTTAACTAATGCACCTAGTATTTTCATGAGATTAATGAATGAAGTTTTACGTGCTTTCATTGGACGATTTGTGGTAGTTTACTTTGATGATATATTGATTTATAGTAGATCTTTGGAGGAACATTTGCAACATTTACGTGTTGTTTTTATTGCTCTACGTGATGCACGTTTGTTTGGTAACCTTGAGAAGTGCATCTTTTGCACCAATCGAGTATCTTTTCTTGGCTATGTTGTTACTCCACAGGGAATTGAAGTTGATAAAGCCAAGATTGAAGCTATTGAGAATTGGCCGCAGCCCAAAACGGTCACACAAGTGAGGAGTTTCGTTGGCCTCGCTGGCTTCTATAGGCGTTTTTTGAGAGATTTTAGCACCATTGCTGCACCTCTCATTGAGCTTACAAAGAAGGATGTGCCGTTTGTTTGTGGTACCCCACAGCAAGAAGCCTTCACGGTATTGAAAGATAAGTTGACACATGCTCCTCCACTCCAACTTCCTGATTTTAATAATACTTTTGTGCTTGAATGTGATGCTAGTGGAATTGGATTAGGAGGTGTGTTATTACTAGATGGCAAACCTGTTGCATACTTTTCTGAAAAATAGAGTGGGCCTAGTCTGAATTACTCTACTTATGATAAGGAATTATATGCTCTTGTTCGGACTTTGGAAATATGGCAACATTATTTATGGCCAAAGAATTTGTTATTCATTCTGATCATGAATCTTTGAAACATATTAAAAGTCAAGCAAAACTGAACCGTAGACATGCTAAATGGGTTGAATTCATTGAGACTTTCCCTAATGTCATTAAACACAAGAAGGGTAAAGAAAATGTTATTGCTGATGCATTGTCTTGTCGTTATACTATGCTTTCACAACTTGACTTTAAAATATTTGGTTTGGAGACCATCAAAGATCAATATGTGCATGATCATGAATTTAAAGATGTATTGCAGAATTGTAAAGAAGGGAGAACATGGAACAAGTTCGTCGTTAGCGATGGATTTGTGTTCCGTGCTAACAAGCTATGTGTTCCAGCTAGCTCTGTTCGTCTTTTTTGTTGTAGGAGGCGCATGGAGGAGGATTAATGGGACACTTTGGGGTGAATAAGACGGAGGATGTACTTGCTACACATTTCTTTTGGCCAAAGATGAGACGGGATATTGAGCGCTTTGTTGCTCGCTGCATTACATGTCAAAAAGCTAAGTCACGACTCAATCCTCATGGTTTATATATGCCTTTGCATGTACCTAGTGTTCCATGGGAGGATATATCTATGGACTTTGTTTTGGGTTTACCTCGAACAAAGAAGGGGAGGGATAGCATATTTGTTACCGTGGATAGGTTCTCGAAAATGGCCACTTTATACCATGTCATAAAAGCGATGATGTTGCTAATGTTGCTGATCGTGAAATTATTCAATTGCATGGTGTGCCAAATACTATTGTTTTAGATCGTGATACTAAATTTCTTAGCCACTTCTGGAGATGTTTATGGGCTAAGTTGGGGACTAAACTGCTTTTTAGTACTACTTGTCTCCCCCAAACTGATGGAGAAACTGAAGTAGTCAATAGAACATTGTCTACTATGCCTAGGGCTGTTTTGAAGAATAACAAGAAAATGTGGGAAGAATGCTTGCCTCATATTGAATTTGCTTATAATCGTTCGCTGCATTCTACTACTAAGATGTGCCCTTTTGAAATTGTATATGGTTTCCTACCTCGTGCACCTATTGATTTGTTGCCTCTTCCATCTTCGGAGAAGGTTAATTTTGATGCTAAACAACATGCTGAATTGATCTTAAAAATGCATGAGTTAACTAAGGAGAACATTGAGCGTATGAATGCTAAATATAAACTTGCTAGAGATAAGGGTAGAAAGCGTGTCGTGTTTGCATCTGGAGATCTTGTTTGGTTACATTTGCGTAACGAGAGATTTCCTGATTTGCGCAAATCAAAGCTAATGCCACATGCTGATGGTCCTTTTAAAGTGTTATAGAAAATATATGATAATGCATATAAACTTGAGCTGCCTACAGATTTTGGGGTTAGTCCCACTTTTAACATTGCACATTTGAAGCCTTATTTGGGTGAGGAAGATGAGCATCCGTTGAGCATGACTTCATTTCAAGAAGGGGGGATGATGAGGACATCAATACCATTGTTACACCCACAACCCCTGCTGCTATACATACTGGACCAATTACTAGAGCTCGTGCACGCCAATTGAATTATCAGGTACTTTCGTTTCTTAGTGACAATTCTAATGTTCATAAGAATATGATGCTGCCTAAATTGGATACATATGTGTTGATTACTAATGAAGGGCCTAGCATGGACAAGAGGGATGAACACTGGACCAAGATCAAGCATGGAGATGAATGCGCGTGCGAAGGGATCCAGAATGGCATTTCTAGTGCATATTTGAGCACTTTGAAGCCTCCATGATGACCTACAAGGACATGGACAAAATATACAAGATGCCCCTTCATAAATTTCATTCATAGCTTATTTTAGGTGCTGCGCCACCTTATTTTTTGGCCAGGCCCATGTAATTTCGAAATACTTAAGTATAGGCTGTTTTTAGAGTCCGTATGTGTGGGGAAACAAAGTTAGGGTTGGTTTCGGACCCCTCCTACAAGGGGCCACAAAATTCCCCCCTACTCGTCCATATATACAGCCCTTAGGGCGTCGTTTAGACTTTGGAGGTTTTGTTTAGATTAAAAGTTCGCCATAGCTGCAACTTTGCGTACTTCGTTTGTGTTCAACGACCTGACCAAGACGTCACAGAACCCCACCTTGATCCATAAAGCTTTCATCTTATATTCGCAATATCCAGATTGCAATCTTAGTTTCTTGCTTGTTATTTGTTTGCTTGCAGGAAATAGACCTTCGTGGTCAAGTTGATCATGCTCCGGCCTGGTCAATAACCTCTAGGAGTTGGTTTAGCGATTGCTAAGGCGCGACGTCCTCACACGTTCGTAGTCGGATCGTCAAAGTCTACTCCTCCGAAATGATAATCTCCTTCTCATCGAAAGACGGGACACCCTTGCCTCTATCAAGATCCCTAGTGGATTGAAGACCCCATCTAGGGAAGGATCTCTTTAGATCTCAATACCTCATCTTCCTTTGGATTTGAGATGAACTCTACCTTGTATCTTTCCCTTTGTTGTTCTTGTACCTTTGTGGATCTTGTGTGGATGTGAGTCTAGTGGATGTGTGATTGGACTTGTTCTTGAGTTTTCCTCTTGTGTTTTCCCCTTTGTGTTCATCTTGTTCTTGGGGATTTCCCCTCCAATTCATGAAGATCCATCTTAGGGTTCCACCCTACAACAACATGGCTGCTAAAGATGCTGACAGGTATGAAAGTCTAGTTGCTCAACGTGTTTTGAGTGTGCAGGTCACACAAGCTGAGCAAAATCAGAGGCATAATTTGTTCCATACAAAGGGAGTTGTGAACGAACGTTCTATTTGCGTCATCATAGATGGAGCGAGCTGCAACAACTTGGCTAGCATGAAGATGGTGGAGAAGCTATCTCTGACCACAAGACCACATCCACATCCTTACTACATCCAATGGTTCAACAACATCAGCAAGGTTAAGGTAACACGTACTGTTCGTGTGCATTTTAGTATCTCTACATATGTTGATTATGTTGATTGTGATGTGGTACCCATGCAAGCATGTTCCTTATTACTTGGTAGACCATGGCAATTTGATAAAAATTCTGTACATCATGGTAGAAACAATCAATATACTCTTGTTCATAAGGATAAACATATTACTTTGCTTCCTATGTCTCCTGATTCCATTTTGAAAGATGATTTTAATAGAGCTAATAAAGCAAAAAAGTATAAAAATAAGAGTGAAAATCAGATTGTGGCAAAATAATTTGAGCAACAAATGAAGCCTATTAATAAACCATCTAATGTTGCTTCTGAAATTAAATTGAAAAGTGCATGTTTACTTGCCACCAAATCTGATATTGATGATCTAGATTTCAGCAAATCAGTTTGCTATGCTTTTGTGGCAAAGAGGCATTATTTTCATTCAAGGACGTGCCTTCCTCTTTGCCTCCTGCTGTCACTAACATTTTGCAGGAGTTCGCTGACGTCTTTCCACAAGACGTGCCACAGGGATTACCACCTATTCGAGGAATTGAGCATCAGATTGACTTAATTCCCGGTGCTTTGCTGCCAAACCATGCGCCATACTGTTCCAATCCAGAGGAGACAAAGGATATTATGCGTCAAGTACAGGAGCTGCTCGACAAAGGTTATATACGCGAATTTCTTAATCCTTGTGCTGTTCCTATTATACTAGTGCTGAAAAAGGATGGTACATCGCGTATGTGTGTTGATTGTAGAGGCATTAATAATATTACTATTCGTTATCGTCATCCAATTCCTAGGCTAGATTATATGCTTGATGAATTGAGTGGCTCTACAATATCCTCCAAAGTTGATTTGCATAGTGGATACCATCAAATTCGTATGAAATTAGGGGATGATTGGAAAACAACATTTAAAACTAAGTTTGGATTATATGAGTGGTTAGTCATGCCTTTTGGGTTAACTAATGCACCTAGTACTTTTATGAGATTAATGAACGAAGTTTTGCGTGCTTTCATTGGACGATTTCTGGTAGTCTATTTTGATGATATATTGATTTATAGCAGATCATTGGAGGAACATTTGGAACGTTTACGTGCTGTTTTTATTGTTCTACGTGATGCATGTTTGTTTGGTAACCTTGGGAAGTGCACCTTTTGCATCGACCGAGTATCTTTTCTTGGCTATGTTGTTACTCCACAGGGAATTGAAATTGATAAAGCCAAGATTGAAGCTATTGAGAGTTGGCTGCAGCCCAAAATGGTCACACAAGTGTGGAGTTTTCTTGGACTCGCTGGTTTCTATAGGCATTTTGTGAGAAATTTCAGCACCATGCTGCACTTCTCAATGAGCTTACGAAGAAGGATGTGCCTTTTGTTTGGGGTACCGCACAGGAAGAAGCCTTCACGGTATTGAAAGATAAGTTGACACATGCTCCTTTACTCCAACTTCCTGATTTTAATAAGACTTTTGTGCTTGAATGTGATGCTAGTAGAATTGGATAAGGAGGTGTGTTACTACAGGATGGTAAACCTATTGCATACTTTTCTGAAAAATTGAGTGGGCCTAGTGTGAACTATTCTACTTATGATAAAGAATTATATGCTCTTGTTCGGACCATAGAAACATGGCAACATTATTTATGGCCCAAAGAATTTGCTATAAATTCTGATCATGAATGTTTGAAACACATTAAAAGTCAAGCAAAACTGAACCGTAGACATCCTAATGGGTTGAATTCATTGACACTTTCCCTTATGTCATTAAACACAAGAAGGGTAAAGAAAACATTATTGCTGATGCATTGTCTCGTCATTATACTATGCTTGCACAACTTGACTTTAAAATATTTGGTTTGGAGACCATCAAAGAACAATATGTGCATGATGCTAAATTTAAAGATGTATTGCTGAATTCTAAAGAAGGGAGAACATGGAACAAGTTCATCGTTAACGATGGATTTTTCTTTTGTGCTAACAAGCTATGCATTCTAGCTAGCTCCGTTCGTCTTTTGTTGTTCCAGGAGGCGCATGGAGGAGGATTAATGGGACACTTTGGCCTGAAGAAGATGGAGGACATACTTGCTACACATTTTTTTTTTGGCCAAAGATGAGACGGGATGTTGAGCGTTTTGTTGCTCGCTGCACTACATGTCAAAAAGCTAAGTCACGACTCAATCCTCATGATTTATATATGCCTTTGCCTGTACCTAGTGTTCCATGGGAGGATATCTCTATGGATTTTGTTTTAGGATTACCCCGAACAAAGAAGGGGAGGGATAGCATATTTGTTGTCGTGGATAGATTTTCAAAAATGGCACACTTCATACCATGTCATAAAAGCGATGATGCTGCCAATGTTGCTGATTTGTTCTTTCGTGAAATTATTCGCTTGCATGGTGTGCCAAATACTATTGTTTCATATCGTGATAGTAAATTTCTTAGCCACTTTTGGAGATGTTTATGGGCTAAGTTGGGGACTAAACTGCTTTTTAGTACTACATGTCAGCCCCAAACTGATGGACAAACTGAAGTAGTCAATAGAACATTGTCTACTATACTTAGGGTTGTTTTGAAGAATAATAAGAAAATGTGGGAAGAATGCTTGCCTCATATTGAATTTGCTTATAATCGTTTGCCGCATTCTACTACTAAGATGCGCCCTTTTGAAATTGTGTATGGTTTCCTACCTCATGCACCTATTGATTTGTTGCCTCTTCCATCTTCGGAGAAGGTTAATTTTGATGCTAAACAACATGCTGAATTGATATTAAAAATGCATGAGTTAACTAAGGAAAACATTGAGCGTATGAATGCTAAATATAAACTTGCTAGAGATAAAGGTAGAAAACATGTTGTCTTTGTGAAGGAAATATGCCCTAGAGGCAATAATAAAGTTGTTATTTTATATTTCCTTATTCATGATAAAGGTTTAATATTCATGCTAGAATTGTATTGATCGGAAACTTAAATACATTTGTGAATACATAAATAAATACCATGTCCCTAGTAAGTCTCTACTAGACTAGCTCATTGATCAAAGATGGCTAAGGTTTCCTAACCATAGACATGTGTTGTCATTTGATAACGGGATCACAGCATTAGGAGAATGATGTGATGGACAAGACCCGTCCGTTAGCTTAGCATATGATCGTTCATTTTATTGCTATTGCTTTCTTAATGTTAAATACATATTCCTTTGACTATGAGATTACGCAACTCCCGGATACCGGAGGAATACCTTGTGTGCTATCAAACTTCACAACGTAACTGGGTGATCATAAAGATGCTCTACAGGTATCTCCGAAGGTGTTTGTTGAGTTGGCATATATCGAGATTAGGATTTGTCACTCCATGTATCGGAGAGGTATCTCTGGGCCCTCTCGGTAATACACATCATAAGAAGCCTTGCAAGCAAAGTGACTAAGGAGTTAGTTGCAAGATGATCTATTACGGGACGAGTAAAGGGACTTGCCGATAACAAGATTGAACTAGGTATGAAGATACCGACAATTGAATCTCGGGCAAGTAACATATCGACAGACAAAGGGAATTACGTATGTTGTCATAAGGTTCGACCAATAAAGATCTTCGTAGAATATGTAGGAACCAATATGGGCATCTAGGTTCCGCTATTGGTTATTGACCGAAGAGGTGTCTCGGTCATGTCTACATAGTTCTCGAACCCATAGGGTCCGCACGCTTAATGTTCGTTGACGATATAGTGTTATATGAGTTATATGATTTTGTGACCGAATGTTTTTCAGAGTGCCGGATGAGATCACGGACATGACGAGGAGCTATGGAATGGTTTGGAGGTAAAGATTGATATATAGGACAAAGATATTCGGACAGTAGAAGAGTGTCAGAGTGCACCAGGTAGTCATCGGATCGCCGGAAGGGGCTCCGGACACCCCGGGGAGGTCTATGGGCCTAATGGGACAAGGGGAGGGACACACCAGCCCACAAGGGGGCTGGCACGCCCTCTCCCTGGCCGCCGGCCCTAGGGGAAGGAAAGGGGGAGGGTTGGCCCCTCCTGCCTTTCCCTCCTCATGTGAGAAAGGAAACGAGGGGGCGCCACCTCCCCCTGCCTTCCTCCCGCACTCAAACATGGAAGGGGGCGCGGCTAGGGGCAGGAGCCCAAGTGGGATTCGACCCCACTTGGGGCGCCTCCTGGCTGCCTCCCCTCTCCCCCCACCTATATATATGTGGGAGGGGCGCCACACATAGCCCACGACAATCTCTTAGCCGTGTGCGGTGCCCCTCTCCACAGTTTTGTCCCTCGGTCATATTTTCATAGTGCTTAGGCAAAGCCATGCGGAGATAGCATCACCACCACCGTCACCACGCCATCGTGCTGCCGGAACTCATCCACTACTTCACCATCTTGCTGGATCAAGAAGGTGAAGATGTCACCAAGCTAAACGTGTGCTCATCGCGGAGGTGCCGTACGTTCGGTACTCGATCGGTTGGATCACGAAGAAGTTCGACTACATCAACCGTGTTACTAAACGCTTCCTCTTACGGTCTACGAGGGTAGGTAGACACACTCTCCCCTCTTGTTGCTATGCATCTCCATGGATAGATCTTGCGTGTGCGTAGAAATTTTTTTGTTTTCCATGCAACGTTCACCAACAGTGCCATCTGAGCCAGGTCTATGCGTAGATGATATGCACGAGTAGAACACAAAGAGTTGTGGGCGGTGATAGTCATACTGCTTACGACCAACGTCTTATTTTGATTCAGCGGTATTGTGGGATGAAGCGGCCCGGACCAACCTTACATGTCCACGCACATGAGACCGGTTCCACCGACTGACATGCAACTTGTTTTACATAAAGGTGGCTGGCGGGTGTCGTTTTCTCCTACTTTAGTTGAATCGAATTTGACTACGGCCGGTCCTTGAAGAAGGTTAAAATAGCAAACTTGATAAATCACTGTTGTGGTTTTTGCATAGTTAAGGACAGTTCTTGCTAGAAGCCCGTAGTAGCCACGTAAAACTTGCAACAACAAAGTAGAGGACGTCTAACTTGTTTTTGCAGGGCATGTTGTGATGTGATATGGTCAAAATATGATGTGATATGTATGAGATGATCATGTTTTGTAATATCGACAACCAGCAGGAGCCTTCGGGTTGTCTCTTAATTATTGTATGAAATGCAAACGCCATGTAATTGCTTGACTTTATCGCTATGCGTTAGCAATAGTTGTAGAAGCAATAGTTGGCAAAACGACCCCGACGCAACGATGGAGATCAAGGTGTCGAGTCGGTGATGATGGAGATCATGATGATGCTTTGGAGATGCAGATCAAAAGCACAAGATGATGATGGCCATATCATGTCACATATTTTGATTGCATGTGGTGTTTATCCTTTATGCATCTTATTTTGCTTAGAACTGCGGTAGCATTATAAGATGATCCCTTCACTAAATTTCAAGATAAAAGTGTTCTCCCCAAGTATGCACCGTTGCCAAAGTTTGTCGTTTCGAAGCACCTCGTGGTGATCGGGTGTGATAGACTCTACGTTCACATACAACGGGTGTAAGACAGTTTTGCACATGCAGAATACTTGGGTTAAACTTGACAAGCCTAGCATGTACAGACATGGTCTCGGAACACTGGAGACCGAAAGGTCGAACATGAGTCATATAGTAGATATGATCAACATAGAGATGTTCACCATTGATGACTACCCCATCTCACGTGATGATCGGACATGGGTTAGTTGATTTGGATCATGTATCACTTAGATAACTTGAGGGATATTTATTTAAGTGGGAGTTAGTTAGTAATTTGATTAATTGAACTTAAATTTATCATGAACTTAGTCTTAATAGTTTTGCATATCTATGTTGTAGATCAATGGCCCAAGCTACTGTTCCCCTGAATTTTAATGTGTTCCTAGAGAAAGCTAAGTTGAAAGATGATGGTAGCAACTTGATGCGGAGCATCCTACGGACATCACCATGTCAAGAGACTCTTTGGCAAGTGACACGTGCGACATCTACTTCGCATACACAAAGGTGAACCATCTCCTTTACACGTGCTTACTTGACCCCTTCCAGGATGGTATACTACTTGACACTCCACTCGTGTGCATGCATAGGTATTGTTGGAGCTTCACGGACGATGAGGAGGAGTGCAAGCGCCGAGGATCACCTACACCATCCGTGAGGGAAGCGTGGAAGAGAAGATGGAAGAAACGGAGCTGCTGCAAGCTATAGCCACCGGACGTCCAGCGAACACCGAACATCCGGTACCTGACGCAGCCCAGACAGCCAGAAGAATCCAGGCGACGAGCGCTCCAGCGGTCGGACGACCGACGAACACCAGATGTCCGACAAGTCCCAGCGATCGGATGACTGATGCCAACGGGAAGTCCAGTGCCACCTGTCCAGAGAAGAAACGTCAGAAGTCTGACGCCTCCGGACGTCCGGACCCTCGCGAGTGACCGGACGTCCAACACCGACCGGACGTCCGACACTGCGTGTGCGCAGCCGAGCCTTCGGCCTTGTATCCCTCTCCCACTTACCCCATCGTGGCTTAGACTATAAATAGACCTCCCCCTCATCCTTTCTAGGGTTAGCAAATATGATAGCTCATTTGTATGTGAGCTTTGGTCCTACGTACCTCTACTCTTGAGTGAGAGAGACTACCACTCCCATGGAGTTCAAGACCTCCATGTGAGAAGATCCTGCGGGATATCATCAAGACCCCTCACGGGAAGATCCGTCTAGGATGCCATCAAGACCTCTTGGAGACGAACTTTACCTTGTATCTTTCCCTTTGTTGTTCATGTACCTTGTGGATCTTGTGCGTTTGATTGTCTAGTGGATGTGTGATTGGACTTGTTCCTGAGTGTTTCCCCTTGTGATTTCTCTCCGTTCTTCCCCGTGTTCATCGTGTTCTTCATGTTCTTCGTGTTCTTCGAGGGAATCCACTCCAATTGTGAAAGATTGGCCTACACCGGGTTAGCCCCGTATCATATGGTATCATGAGCCACATTGATCACGAATTTGGAGTCTCCCCCACCGTTTTCTAGCCTAATTTTGTTGTGTTCTTCCCCAATTTCGAAAATCCCCACCAAAAATAGCCCCAATTTTTTTTGTGATTTTTTGGTTTGGTGATGTTTTGTTGATTTTGATCCATGGATTTGCTTGGTTTCAAGTGGATCTAGCTTTTCCCCATCTTTCCCCACCTTCCATCCATGAAATCTCCTCAATTTTGACCCCAAAATCCCCAATTTCAGCCCAAAATCGCGTCCCGAATCTCGGATCTCGAGTTGACCCCGACCCACCGGACGATCGACGTTTACCGGACGTCCGGAGCCTGCCGAACCATCGGCCATCCAACACTTTCCAAACGACCGGTGCCACCCAACAGAAAGAAATTAACGGATTTCCGAGACTTCCGGACGTCCGACCACCGGAAGTCCGACACTTACCGGACGTCCAGTCCCTGTAGATATCAACTTCGCCTGATTTTTGTTTTGGCCACAACTAATTCATCGGAACTCCGATTTTGACATTCTTTAGCTCGTTTTGAAGATATTGACATCCCCCTTTACAAAAAAAATACTTCCAACATCATTTGACTTCATCAAAATTTTGGAACTTTGGCATCTTTGCCTAGGGCCTTCACCACATCATCCACATAACCACCGACTTCCGCAACCTAACCCAATTTGTTCACTATAGCATTAGTGGTTGCTTGAGTAGTGATTTGTGTCTCCTAAGGTGTTTCGGCTACTTAGGGACAGTTGCTTCTTCATCAACAACCACCATAACTTCCGCATAGGCTTGCCCACCATACACTTTCGCCACCCCAACTTAACCCAATTTTATTTGTGTTGTGAGTTCTGTCTCCTAAGGTGTTTTGTCTACTTAGGGACCGTGCTTTCAACTCCGACACCGTGTATAACCCATCATACCATTCCACCACCTTAACCCATTTTGACCGGGTTTCCACCAATACTTCCGCAACCACCACCGCTTGTCCACTACCACCATTTTGACATTTGACGGTTGAGATTTTGAGTTCGCAGTTTTTCCGTTTCCTAAGGTGTTTCAGCTAATTAGCAACGGTTCGACATCGAGAACACCGCCACTCATCATCATCGCCACGAGGTCGTCATCGTACATAAGGACGGTAACCTCGACAACACCATTGTATATTCCCATTGCAATTGCATTGATAACCCCTAGCCCATTTTGCGTCACTTGCCTATCGAGACTAGCCATTGAGTATTGCCGGCAACGTTACTTGTGCACATTAGTGATCATCGATCTACACCTTCCATTGCATACATACCATATCATCTTGGTATCATCATATCATCCCTTGTGTCACAAGTTTGTTCCCGCATATACACAATTCCTATCTTGGTTTGTGCATTTCGCATAAGTGGCCATACAAAAAAAAGAATAAGCTTTTAAGCAAATAGAGTGAACAAAGAGCTTGGAAGCAATAGCCATAGCATCGCCACATTGCATATCATATCCCATCATTGAACATCTTGGATCATCGTGTGCGAAACACCGGGAACCATACATACATGGCATACTTGGGATAGAAAGTTGCCACATTTTGCATCTTATAGGTTGTGCACAAGTGTCGTATCCGCCTATAGAGAAATCGTGCTAGTGTCTCTCTTGAGTTGTGCAACACGAGCGTTTTCCATGGATTCTACATTTTGTGCTCATTCCTTAGTTGCACGACCCCATTTATCTTTCCTTGTGTGCGTTTCCGTGTGCCATTCATTGCTATTGGTCTACTTGTTTCACTTGCGAATTTGTGAAGCTCTTTCAACATTATTGACTCTTGCTGACATTTACATCAAATTTTTGTGCCTCTATCCTCACCAAGCTACTCCATAAGCTTTAGTTTGTAGGTGTGAGTGAGCAAGTCCGGTACCAAGCCCACTATTCTTTCATTTCACATTGAGTGAAACGGGATACATCCTCAACTTTGGGAAAAGGTAGCTCGGTATTGTTTATCTCATTTCCTACTCACCTCTACTCGAGTCTTGTGATGGATAGGCAAAGCACACCTCCTTCGGTCTACAACAGCAACGACGAGTTTGGTGCCATGAAAAACAACTTGGACGCCAAGATGGATGCTCAAATGGAGGAGATCAAAGCCCTCATCAAGTCCTACAAGAGATCTTCCTCATCTTCGAGAAGACGCTCATGAGCACATCCTTCCGAGCTACCATCTCCGGCAAGATCACATCGGCATCGACACCATCACCAACGAGAACATGAAGGTCAAGAGCTCAACACCAACAACCGCTCAATAACTTCAACATCTCCCTTGGCATCTTCGCCAAGCGACTTCAAGGCATCTTCGCCTACGGACATATGGCATCTTCGCCAACAAGCACCCCAAGACTACGCTCAAGAGAAGCTTCCCAAGCTCAAGTCCACGACTTCCACGAGCTACTACGACCTCGACACCGACCACAAGATTCCTTTCTATGGGACTCAAGAACCCGAGGAGTATCTCAAGTGGGAGCGCCTAATGGACGACTACCTCAAGTTACATCAAGTTCCTCCCGAAGATCAAGTGAAGTGCGCCACAACGAACTTCCACGACTACGCGTCGGCATGGTGGCTTCACACACCTTCGGAGGGCTACGACATGAGTTGGCCCAAGATGAAGAGAGCTTTGCTGCGAGAGTTCATGCCTCCAACCTACACGGAACAACTTCTACGCCAATTGGAGAACACCACCCAAGGATCCAAGTCCATCGACGCGTACTTCAAGGAGATGAAGAATGCCTTGCGACAAGCCAGCATGGATGACCCCATTTCGATGAAGTTCCACTTCTCGATGGGATTGCACAATGACATCTCCAAGACTATCTTCCTCGAGAACTACAAGTCCCTCGACGACAACTACAATGGTGCTCTCAAGGCGGAACAAGAACTCATGAAGGCTAAGGCTTCTCCACCCCAAGCACACTTCTCGAAGACCAAGCTCCAAGACTGCAAGCATGAGGCTAGTACCACCATGATGTCCAAGCCCGACGAGCTCCAAGACGACACTCCCAAGTTCGAGTTCACCGCCATCCCTCTTTGTGGCATTGATGGTGCCGAGTCTAGTTTGACTCTTTTTCAAGACGGTGCGGCGACGACTATGACTACAGAGTCTCTCAAGGAACATGCTTTGGAGGTGAGCGACATGGTGGCGAGCAAGGATGATGCTTCCATCTTAGGAAGCGAGAGTGACGATGTGCCATCTTCGGCCTTCATCCACGGCGACGGTGATGAGATGATCGAGCATGGGATTTTCCCTTCGGTCATGAAGGAGAGTGATGATGTGCCATCTTCGGCCTTCATCCACAGCGACGGCGATGAGATGGTTGAGTATTTCACCTCGACCATGGCGACATATGATGACTTGAGTGACTTTTGCCACCATATTTGTAACACCCCAAAAATCGGGTTATTGATTTTTTTGCTATTATTCCTTCCTAGCTTTCCTCTCCCGAATTTTTGAAATGGAATCTGGTAAGTGACCAGGTGAATCCAGACAATCCTCAACGTCTCAATGCTTTTCCCATGCTCTTGTGCCAGTCAAGCTCATGTCAGTAAACCTCGAACCTCATTTGAACCCTAGTTCCAAAATATCGGAACTAGAAATCCTGTCTTTGCGTTTACAAAGGAGCTATGATTTTCCTTGCTCTGTTAATCCTCCCAAAATTCCCAGAGATCCTCCTTCACTCATAAGCCCTGTATGTGCAAAAATATTGCCAAGTCATATGCAATATTTTTCATCTAGAATTAATTCCTTTTTCTGCCTTTCCGAGGAATTAAATCCAAGAAAATATCTATCCATCTCCAAAGTTCATGAAAACTTGTGGAGACATTCTTTGTGATCATATTGAGCTCTCATAAATATATTGGCCATAATTAAATAGGGGAAATTGCATTTTCCTATTTAAAGCCAATATTTCAATTTGGGGCCTTTCCAAAGGAACTACCATTTTGATAGTTAGGAAAAATCCCAAATAATTTGTGGAGCTTCTACAATCCATATATTCACCATTTCCATCAAGATCTCAAGTTTCACCCATTAAATGTTGAGCACAACACCACTTTGCAAATTCTGTCAAGATTTTCAGTTTGCAAAGGAAGTGCTTGATTACTTGATCTTCTTGGGCTGAATTGTTTTTAGGGTGATTCACTATGAGATATCACCCATGGATACCAAAAACCAGCCCATTTCATCAAGCCAATCTTCCTCAGTAAATTATCTAAGTTTCTGTCCAGATTGAAGCACTGTGAAGGAAGTGCCATTTTTATTTATGCAAATGGTATGAAATTTTTACAGTGCCTCCATGTACCTAAATTATTGGTCTCCACAAAGTTTGGGCCATTTTCATCTAGCCATTTGATCCCAGCATCAATATCTTCATTTCTGGCCAGATTGGCACTTTGTGAAGGAAGTGCTAGCTAGACCTGTCCATTTGTGCTCAAATTTTGCCAGGATGACTACCTTAGTAGATGATTGACCTTAGCCAAGGATCTTGCGAAACGGAGCACTGTGGTGGCCACACCACGTGTGCAAAGTTTGCTGTAGGAAACTATTTGACCAGGGTGTAGTCACCCCAGACCTCTTCCATCCCATCCAGCTGCATATATCAACTCAGCGATGTGTGGAGAACCTCCCAGACATCTTTTGGCATCAAGTGCTCCGTGGCATTGCCGTGGCCACGCGGTGACCATGGCCAGAACGCGACGAACGGGCGCTCTGTGCTCGGGAGGCTTCGGGAAGCCGGTTCCAGTGAGCTTCGGCTTGTCCGGGAGCGCCGGTGAGCTCCCCACCACTCGTTGGCGACGTCTGGTCACCTCTCCCCTCATCCCCTAGCTCGTGGCTACTTCTACCGACGTCGATTCACCGCTAGGTTGCCGCCACCTCGCCGTGCGTCTCGGAGCTTTGGCCATCGTCGCGTAGTCCTCCCCTCTACTATAAATATTACCTCCCCGAGCCCTCTCCTGACCATCAAGCCTAGTCGCCTCTCCCTCGAGCTCGAAAGAGCACCCTCTCCCCGTTCATGGCCGAAGGCTGCCGCCGATGCCTCACGGCCCCCTCGAGCCAACCCACCATCCCAGTCCTTCCCCTCCTCTTTCCCGGTGCTTGAGACCTTTCCCAAGACCCCGTGGATCCGCCACCGCCCTCAGCTCCAGCGGGGGAGCCCTGCCGGCGTGGTCCCGCATGGCGCTTCGGCCGCTGCAGCCCGGCCAGTGGCGACGGCGCTGCGGCCTGCCTTCGGCGACCCCGCGATCATCCCCGGGCGCGGCGAGGAATAGCGGTGCTCCTGCGCGCGACGGCCGGCCCTAGGGAGCGACGAGGCGGCAGCTACGCCGGCGGCCAGCCAGGCCCGAGCCGTCGCGGCCTCTGTTTCGATCGGGGTCAACGCAGACAGAGGAGAAAGGGAGGAGAGAGATATAGAGATAAGCGGGGCCCACCTGTCATCCATACAGCGTTGACCTGGCTCGGGCCCAGCCGTTGTAAGTGGAAACGCATTCCACGGAAGGCATTTTCGGTTTGCTGAAAACGTATTTCCAGAAGTGCGCTTTCCCTTTTTCCAACCGGCGGCCGAACTGTTTATTTAGTGAAAGTTCGTCCGTTAAGACCCAAAATGGACAGTTTATGTCTGTTTCTGCGCTTAACGAACAAACGGCCGTTTCTCCGCTACCGTAACTCCGATTGAGGTAAAACCAACGACCACGTCTTCAGTTTGTCGAGCCCGTTCCGATGCCGTCATTTTCATAATGTTTTCACACTGTGACAATGACCATTTTACCCTTGCCCTTCGATCAGCCCCTCCGAGAGGGAAACCTTTCTGGCAAATCTTCCCGGAGTTTTATCGTGCTTCCACCCGGTGTATTCCTTCACCCCCAGGCAAGACAACCTCTTATCATGAGCTTCGGACTTGCGTCATGACTTTGCTTGCACCCTATGTGTTTATTGTAGTACGTCTGTATCACCTGTTATTCTGCACTTGCATACACCTGTTATGTCATCTGCATTAGATGTTAGCATTACTTTTCATCTAATATCATGACTTGTTTTCATGCCATATCTTGCCATGCTAGTAACAATATTTTGAATACCGTTATCATGTTAGTGCCATGATTTGATTTCATGCCATGTTTGTCAACGTTGTAATGATTTTGCTATGCTGATGTTAAGTGGCTGTTCACACTTATAATTGTTGAGGTAATGGTGGGATGATGGAGATGTTGAATTAAATACATAACTAAACTTAGTCGGTTGATCTAGAGTCACCTGTCCAGGCTTATTCGTGCAGCCACATTTGCCGGTATGGGACGGCCTTGACTTGGTCTAGCTTTGTGATCTTTCACCGGTACCACCAACTAGGGAAGGTTATACATGCGTGCTGCCCTGATCAGGTAGGCGGCGATAACCTCGTGAGCCCAGTTGATTGTTTAGCCCGGGAGTCCCCGTTTGGGACAGTTGTGTTGGCCACGACGGTGGCAGGTGTCAAGAGTGACACAGGGGCCACCCAGGACATGACCCTGGGAGGGTATGATTGTCGGTGGTACGATGGAGGAGTCACGGGTTAGGCAAGTTTCGTTGGAGCAACACTGGTCCACCCGAATGGGATCACGAGGTCAGGTGCTCCATGGTGTGGGTAAAGTGTGCAACCTCTGTAGAGTGTAAAATCTATTCGAATAGCCGCGTCCACGGTATTGGACAGCCCGTCCAGACCTCACTAGGTGGTCAACCATAATGATGATAATAATGGTAAAAGAACCTGCCCTGCATAGACATCAGATATTGTCAGGAATATGGTATGTTAGCCATGGGATGGCTATGGAAGATATGGTCAGATGACCGAAAAACTTGGATTGGACAGGGATCAGTTTCAGATTGGATCATGAGAATGTTCGGGATATGGATTATATACTTAATATGCTTTACTTTACTGTACTCTACTTCGGTAGTGATCTTGCTAGATAACCTCGTTAGGTCATGATGATTGATGCTGCTAGATGTTTAATCATGCCAGGTAATTTTGCTACGACATGATAATTAGTAATGCTAGATAGGTATGCTATGCCATGCTTGATTCATGTTTTCCTGTTAATTCCATGCCATGTTTAGAATAAATTCTTGCATAGCATAGGGCTTTCTTTGTTATCTCCTTGTTTGGATGCTATGTATTTGGTTGTCTTGCGAGTACATTCAAAGTACTCACCTGGCCTTGCACGTGGCCAGTTGCAGGAGAAGATCCGTCGTGCTAGATCGTAACCCAGCCAGTCTTGTGAGTTGTGGAGCCCAGCCAGAGATGTCGTTACCACTGAACCAAGACCTTCACTGCCATTTTAGCTAGCCTTGGAGCTATGTAATATTGTTGTGAGCAACAATATTGTAATACTCCATTTTATATAATAAAGCCATTTTTTTGCTTGGAATTGCTGTATCATGTCTTTGACGTGCGCCAGGTCTTATCCTGGGGCTGGCGTGCGTTGGCCCTCTATCGGGGTGCCACAATATTGAGAGTGAGAGTGACTTCACCACTAGCCCCGTATATGACGAGTTGCCCCAATTCCCATGTGAGGAGAGCCACAACCCCGACCTCTTGAGTGATATGAGTGACTCCACCATACGTGAGATTGAGTGCACTTACTTTGAGGGAGTGAGTGAGCCACCACATAGAGAGAGTGTGATAGTTGATAGGTCATGTGAGGACATTTTGCACTCTAACGACTTAACCTCTTCATCGATTGTGTCTTCTCATTTGGTGTTAGGTCCCATATATGATGATGCGCTGATCCTCGACGCCTTCATCCTCCCTTTGGACAAGACAATGGCCATGGTGGAATATGATGCACCCCCCACATGGTTCCATCAAGTTGATGATGATGACCACCATTTGGTCTTTGCCACCTCACCTACACCACATGAGTGGAATGACAAAGGTAACATAGGTGAAGGTGATACTCTAGTCCCGCTAATGGACATTGATTGCTTGCATGATGTTGATCCACCTATTACCATACTTCATGCTAGTATGATTTCCCCATGTGATGATTTACCCATTTATGATGAGTTTGATGATTGCCATGTGGAGTCTATTAGTTGTGATGCCATGTTGCATATGATTTCTTGTGACAATTCTTTAGGTCACATCATGTTTCACAATCCGCTTGACTTGTCATATGCTATGCATGAGATCAACCATATGTCATATTTGCAATCTCTTCGTAGTGACTATGCATATGCCATTAAAATAAACCCAATTCGCACATATGGCATAGATGACAAGCCCATGGTTATCGGCATTTGTTTTTCTTGTGATGATATTGATATGCTCCCTTTGCATCATTTATCTGATATGCCATGCCATGACCACCTAGCTTCGGATATGCATTGTTTTGGGTGTTGCCCAATTTCTCCATATGATGTTTCCAATATTGCTCATGAGAAGACCCCCATAGTTTCCTCATACATGTTAGGAGATTTTGATCAATCCCATCCATTGCATGATCCCAATACTTGTGTGCACAATATGCTTCCCATGAATAAACATGCTATTGATGTGCCATATACTTGCATTCTCAATTAGTGTCCCCATCGTGTTATACACAATAACTATTCTTTCATGATGGATGACATGTTCATATACCATGCATCAAATTTCTTTTAGCGATGCTTATCTTGTGCTAACTCTCACATGCACATACACATCATGATGGATGATGTGTACATTTACCATGCACACAATTTCTTTGGTTTGTGTCTCTTTTGTGTAGGTACCCATGAATACTTTTTAAACTCGCAATCCCACGAGTTGACAAAACGAGCTCTAGAGAGCAATGATGACTTGGGATCCCATGGATTGTCTTTCCCACCACTCTCTTCGCGCCAAGAATTCAGGAATTTCTTCTACATGGCCCTCACATGGTTATGGGTTATTGTCCATTACATATTCTATGCCCATCTTGCCATGTTCATTTTGCATGATATGCTCATTTGTATGCTTTTACCATGCATTTGTGACCCATGCTTTGCGTTACACATGATGATTGATTCTACTACTTATATGTGTATTTGCAAGCTTGGTGGAGATATTGCTTGTTCTTGCCATGTTTGCTTTGTGGCCCATTCCTATGATTATACTATGATCTTGCTTTGTATTCGTGCTTGCGATATGTAATGTGCATTGCCTATGCCTATTATTTGCTCACATGACATGATTGCCATGATTTCCCCTAGTGTGTTGCATCTTCGCTCCACTAGTTTGCATGACATGATTGATATGCTTGCTTATGTTGCATCACCCATGATTCATACTTGCTCATTCCATGCGGTTGATGACAACCATCTACATGCTTTGCACATGATTGTTATTGCTTCTTGTCATATATCTCCATATGTTGCCTCCCTCATGCTAGATGATTTTCCATGTATTGAGTGCAACAATGATTTTAGTCTAGCTAATGAGATTGCCCCCATAGCATTCTCGCATATCTTTGGAGATTTTGACACATTTCTTGTGAAGCATGCTCGTCTTACTTCTTTGCACCATATACCTAGTGCCTTGAATATAGCCATTGTTGCATCATATTATTCATGCACTTGTGCTCCTAATGGTTATGTGCAAGAGAAGAGAACCATCATGATGGATGATGTGTTTATCTACCATGCGCATACATTCTTTGTTTTGTTGTGTGCATGTGTAGGAAACTTGGACTTCGTGTTAACTTCCACATCACGTGAGTTTACAATCCGAGCTCTTGAGAGCAAACCACCTTCTACCACGATGATTCTACATCGCATTTGCTTGTACTTCGGCATTGTGAAGGACGCACAAGGACATGCTTTCAAGGTGATATCCTTCTCTTTTGTGAACCCCCAAACCATGTGCATGAATATTATGGATCTTACTTCATGTGTTGCTTGCACCTTGACATATTGCACACATGCTAGAGATCTTGCTTCGACTTATCATTGCCACATTGCCATGCTTCATGACATATATGCCTTGTGTGTTGCATCCAACTCTTGGATTACTTGCTCCTATCATATGTCTGATTGCAACAATGTCATTTCTTCACATATGCTATGTCCCATTGCTTGTCACATGATTGACTTGATTGCCTCACACATGATGAACAATTGCTCTTTCTATTGTGTTGAGTGCCATACTATTTTCACTACACACTATGCACATTATGCTTGGATTGTCTTGCACTTGACCCATGTGTTAAGACACTTCATTTTATTTGTTGTTGTGAATGATTCGTATGCTTACCATAGACCATTTGTTGAGCACTTTGTGCATGCTTGCTATGAACTTGAGGTAGATGCTTCTTCTCTTGTCACACATATTTGCATCACTACCTCACAATTGCATACTTGTCCCCATGATATCTTTGCTTGTGCTCGATTGATGTGCTTACATGCCATGTCACAATCCTTTGTCAAACCATATGCTTTGCATGATGACAACACTTGTTTGGTGAATCACCTCTTGAATGCTTGGTTTTGCAGTATCGCTAACCATTGTTCAAGAATTCATCCGATTAATCAGTTAACAGTCCAGTTAATCGCTACTCGTAGCATGGCCGAATCGAATAACACCTATTCACCGCGTTAACTTGTCAGGCCGATTAACTTGCCTATGAGACCGATTAATAGGTTGTTAGGCCGATTAATCGCTGTCAGTCCATTAACGTAGGGGCAAACAAAGCCCATCTTTTGGGCCCATAACCCCTCACATTCCCCTCTTGCTCCTCAATAGCTAGGGTTCGACCAAATCGTAACATTTTTGGTATATTACATAGTTGAGAGCATGAGTGTATGGTATAGTACCTACAAATATATATATAAGTTGGCATATTCCTACTTAATTTACCGATAAATGGTCGACCGATTAATCCAGTTAATAGTCTGATTCACCGATTAATTGCTACTCCCAAGCCGACCGAGCAGCTACCAGTTACCGATTTCCTTAACAATGATGCTAACCACATTTGTTTTTCCAAGTGTTTGTTGTCTTTGCTCCTTTTGAAGGAATCACAAGATGGTGCGACAATGGAAAGTGCACATTCCGAGCATCAAGATGACAAGTACTTGGTGAACTTCCACTTCTACATGGTGAAGCCATCTCTTTCCCATGGTGATTTGGTTTTCGATCCGAGGTCGGATCTTTCCCAAGGGGGGGGGGGGAGATGATGCGGAGCATCCTATGGACATCACCATGTCAAGAGTCCATTTGGCAAGTGACACGTGCGACATCTACTTCGCATACACAAAGGTGAATCATCTCCTTTACACGTGCTCACTTGACCCCTTCGAGGATGGTATACTACTTGACACTGCACTCATGTGCATGCATAGGTATTGTCGGAGCTTCACAGACGACGACGAGGAGTGCAAGCGCCAAGGATCACCTACACCATCCACGAGGGAAGTGTGGAAGAGAAGACAGAAGAAATGGAGCTGCTGTAAGCTACAGCCACTGGACGTCCGGCCAACACCGGACATCCGGTACCTGACGCAGCCCAAATGGCCAGAAGAACTCTAGGCGACAAGTGCTCCAGCGGCCGGATGACCGACGAACACCGGACGTCTGATGAGGACATCAATACCATTGTTACACCCACAGCCCCTGCTGCTATACATACTGGACCAATTACTAGAGCTCGCGCACGCCAATTAAATTATCAGGTACTTTCGTTTCTTGGTAATGATTCTAATGTTCATGAGAATATGATGCTGCCTAAAGTGGATACATTTGTTTTGCTTATGAATGAAGAGCCTAGCTTGGACAAGAAAGAGGAACATTTGAGCAAGTTCAAGCATGGAGATGATGGCATGCGCAAGGGGAACAAGAACGGAGTTACAAGTGATGATTTCTGGACTTTGAAGCCACCATAATGAGTGCATGAAGCCTTGGACGAAATATACAAGATGCCACTTCATAAATTTCGTCCAGAGGCTATTATAGGTGCTGCGTCACCTTATTATTGGGCCAGGCCCATGTAATTTCGGAAAACTTGAGTATAGGCTGTTTTTAGAGTCATATGTGTGGGGGAAACAAGAGATAGGGTGGTTTCGGACCCCTCCTTCAAGGGCCACGAAATCCCCCCCCCCCCTCTTCCTCCATATATACAGCCCTTAGGGCACCGTTTAGACTTTGGGTTTTGTTTAGATTAAAAGTTTGCCATAGCTGCAACTTCGCGTACTTCGTTTGTGTTCAACGACCAGACCAAGACGTCACAGAACCCCACCTTCATTAATAAAGCGTTCCTCTTGTATTCTCAATATCTAGATTGCAATCTCAGTTTCTTGCTTGTTCTTCATTTGCTCGCAGGAAACAGACCCTCGTGGTCAGGTTGATCGTGCTCCAGCGTGGTCAATAACCCCTTGGAAGTTGGTATAGCGATTGCTAAGGCGCGGCGTCTCGCATGTTCGTAGCCGGATCGTCAAGGTCGACTCCCACAGAAAACGATAGCCACCATCTCATCGAAACATCGGGACACCTTCTCCTCTATCTAGTGGTATCAGATTTTCAGGTTGCTCGGTTAGATTTTACAGTTTTTCGTAGTTTAGATGGAGTCTGTTCTTCATACCTACAGTCAACGAAAAAGCCAAAAAAAAATTAGGGTTAGTTCATCATATCCGAACCAATCTGAGCCTTTGCATAATCTTTTTAGGGTTTTTGCTTTGTTGAATTTATGGTTGCATCGTCGTGTCTAGTTGCTGGTCTTAGCGCCTAGTCCTTTAGAGTTTCGAGTTCTGTCATAGTTTGTCACGCCGCCGCACCATCTTCATCGCTGCTGCCATATCCTACCACCGCTGCCATATACCATCACTGCTGCCATATTCTACCACCATATATCCACCACCAATCCGAGTTCTTTTCATATTAGGTTTGTTTTCGAGACCCATCTTTTTTCCGATTTGTGTTTCCTTGCCTGAGTAGGATTCAGAAAAAAAAAATTTGGCAGTCAAAAATATTCTGGAGACCCCTGGGCAGTTTTTAGGCCAAAATTTTGGCAGTCAAAAATATTTTTTCCCTATCCTATTTTTAGGTCCCAGGGAGCGTTTTTAGACACTCGCCATCATAGTGATTTTTTATCGCACTTTTTCGTCGTCGCTGCCCTGATTTCCGAAAAAAAATTGTCAAAAAAAAATTTCGTGCCAATCCTGTTAGTTTGACTTGGGAAGAGTTTTGAGACACTCGCCATTATAGTGATTTTTTGCAAAAAAAAAAGGAGCGCAAAAAAAATGCGAATTTTTTTAGAGTGTGCTCTTTCCTTATTTACGCGTCGCGCCGTGATTTTGTTAGCGTTCTAGGCTCGCGTCTCTAGTACGGTCTAGCCTAGGACCAGCACAGTACCGTCGTTGAGCGTTTATTCAACTTTGCATCTCTGAATTGATTATTGCTGACATTTTTGCTACCATATCATAAGCCTTCCCAGCTCCACATACATCTACGTCGTGCGTTTGACACGACCTAGCAATCGCTCTGTCCAATCTTTGAGAGTTTTGACTACAACGGTGGCCGATCACCACCTACTGCTGGGTAAGAACTGGTAAGCATTTGAGATTCGCTTGACGGATTTGTGATACACCACCACCACTTCCTAGTAGTCTGTAGGATCATATTCTTGTGTGTTTCTATTGCTGCTAACCATGGCAGGATCACAAGCCAATGAGACTGATTGGGAGAACATGATGAACAAACAGCTACATGATAAATTTCAGCAAATGATGAGTGGACAGGTCCAAGATGTGCTAAACAGATTTGAAGAGGCCATGGAGAAGATATATGGAATTGAGAAGACGTTCGAAAAAAAGCTTGATAACAAGTTTAATGAATTGCTCGCACGTCTTCCACAACCACCACCGGCTGCACCTGTCGCACCTCTACAACAACAACAACGTCGCCTTCCAAATCAAGTGGGACGAGCACAGCGCATTCCCCTTGAGCCTGGTCAAACTTCTGGTGCCGCTGCACCTACTGTTGATGCTTCTATAGCTCCTGCTGCCGCTGAGGAGGACGAGTATGCGGGCGATTACGAGGATGAGGTTAATCAAAATCAGAACTACGTACCAGCACCAGGTCGTCCACATGCCAATAATCGCAATGGTAGGGCTGCATTACCAGCTCAGGTACGAGATCATGACCATCTTCCTAAACTGAAATTGAATATTCCACCATTTGAGGGTAGATATGTTCCTGATATATATCTTACTTGGGAGTTAGAAACTGAACAACGTTTTACATGTTTACAATATCCTGAGGAGAGACGTGTTGCTGCTGCTGTTTGTGCTTTTACTAGTTTTGCATGTGTATGGTGGTCTGAACATTGTAGATTATATCCTATTCCAGCTACTTGGGCTACTTTGAAAACTGCTATGCGTACTCGTTGGGTTCCACCTTATTATCAATGTGAATTACTTCAAAAATTGCAGCGCTTAATACAAGGAAAAAATTCTGTAGAAGAATATTATCAGGAATTACAAACTGGCATGATTGGATGTGGTATTGTTGAGGAGAATGAAGCTATGCTTGCACGTTTCATGGGTGGATTAAATAGAGATATTCAGACCATTCTAGAGTATAAGGAGTATAATAATATCACTCGTTTATTCCATCTTGCTTGTAAAGCTGAACGTGAAGTGCAGGATCGACAGGCATTGGCGCGAACTAATTTTTCTCCCACACGTCCTACTGCAGCACCACTGACTTCAGTCGCCAATTCCAACCGAGATACAAGAAAACAGGCACCACCACCACCATCTGCCAAGAGTTCACCTTCTGGGCCTGCCCAGAGCTCTTCTTCATCTATGGCATCAACAGGGCACACACATGATATTATTTGTCGTCGTTGTAAGGGAAGAGGTCATTATGCGAGAGAATGCCAATCTCCGCGTGTTATGAGTGCTACTGAGGATGGTGGGTATGAGTCCGCTAGTGACTATGATGAGGAGACTTTAGCTCTTATTACAAGTGAAGAACACGGTGGAGATGATTCTGATCATGAGACGCAATACATGGCTCCTGAAGACGCTGACAGGTATGAATGTTTAGTTGCTCAACGTGTTTTGAGTGTGCAGGTCACACAAGCTGAGCAAAATCAGAGGCATAATTTGTTCCATACAAAGGGAGTTGTGAAGGAACGTTCTGTTCGCGTCATCATAGATGGAGGGAGCTGCAACAACTTGGCTAGCATGGAGATGGTGGAGAAGCTATCTCTCACCACAAGACCACATCCACATCCTTACTATATCCAATGGTTCAACAACAGCGGCAAGGTTAAGGTAACACGTACTGTTCGTGTGCATTTTAGTATCTCTACATATGCTGATTATGTAGATTGTGATGTGGTACCCATGCAAGCATGTTCCTTATTACTTGGTAAACCATGGCAATTTGATAAAAATTATGTACACCATGGTAGAAACAATCAGTATACTCTTGTTCATAAGGATAAACATATTACTTTGCTTCCTATGACTCCTGATTCTATTTTGAAAGATGATATTAATAGAGCTAGTAAAGCAAAACAGGAGAAAAATAAGAGTGAAAATCAGATTGTGGAAAAAGAATTTGAGCAACAAATGAACCCTAATAATAAACCATCTAGTGTTGCTTCTGAAATTAAATTGAAAAATGCGTGTTTACTTGCCACCAAATCTGATATTGCTGAGCTAGATTTAAGCAAATCTGTTTGCTATTGTTTTGTGTGCAAAGAGGCATTATTTTCATTTGAGGACGTGCCTTCCTCTTTGCCTCCTGCTGTCACTAACATTTTGCAGGAGTTCGCTGACGTCTTTCCACAAGACGTGCCACCGGGATTACCACCTATTCGCGGGATTGAGCATCAGATTGACTTAATTCCCGGTGCTTCCTTGCCAAACCATGCGCCATACCATACCAATCCTGAGGAGACGAAGGAGATTATGCGTCAAGTACAGGAGCTACTCGACAAAGGTTATATACGCGAATCTCTCGGTCCTTGTGATGTTCCTATTATACTAGTGCCAAAAAAGGATGGTACGTCCCGTATGCGTGTTGATTGTAGAGGCATTAATAATATTACTATTCGTTATCGTCATCCTATTCCTAGGCTAGATGATATGCTTGATGAATTGAGTGGCTCTACAATATTCGCCAAAGTTGATTTGCGTAGTGGATACCATCAAATTCGTATGAAATTGGGAGATGAATGGAAAACAGCATTTAAAACTAAGTTCGGTTTATATGAGTGGTTAGTCATGCCTTTTGGGTTAACTAATGCACCTAGTACTTTCATGAGATTAATGAACGAAGTTTTACGTGCTTTCATTAGACGATTCGTGGTAGTTTACTTTGATGATATATTGATTTATAGCAGATCTTTGGAGGAACATTTGGAACATTTACGTGCTGTTTTTATTGCTCTACGTGATGCATGTTTGTTTGGTAACCTTGGGAAGTGCACCTTTTGCACCGACCGAGTATCTTTTCTTGGCTATGTTGTTACTCCACAGGGAATAAAAGTTGATAAATTCAAGATTGAAGCTATTGAGAGTTGGCCGCAGCCCACAACGGTCACACAAGTGAGGAGTTTCCTTGGCCTCACTGGTTTCTATAGGCGTTTTGTGAGAGATTTCAGTACCATTGCTGCACCTCTCAACGAGCTTACAAAGAAGGATGTGCCTTTTGTTTGGGGTACCGCACAGGAAGAAGCCTTCACGGTGTTGAAAGATAAGTTAACACATGCTCCTTTACTCCAACTTCCTGATTTTAATTAGACTTTTGAGCTTGAATGTGATGCTAGTGGAATTAGATTAGGAGGTGTGTTATTTCAAGATGGCAAACCTGTTGCATACTTTTCTGAAAAATTGAGTGGGCCTAGTCTGAATTACTCTACTTATGATAAGGAATTATATGCTCTTGTTCGGACTTTGGAAACATGGCAACATTATTTATGGCCCAAAGAATTTGTTATTCATTCTGATCATGAATCTTTGAAACATATTAAAAGTCAAGCCAAACTGAACCGTAGACATGCTAAATGGGTTGAATTCATTGAGACTTTCCCTTATGTCATTAAACACAAGAAGGGTAAAGAAAATGTTATTGCTGATGCATTGTCTCGTCGTTATACTATGCTTTCACAACTTGACTTTAAAATATTTGGTTTGGAGACCATCAAAGATCAATATGTGCATGATGCTGAATTTAAAGATGTATTGCAGAATTGTAAAGAAGGGAGAACATGGAACAAGTTCATCATTAACGATGGGTTTGTGTTTCGGGCTAACAAGCTATGCATTCCAGCTAGCTCCGTTCGTCTTTTGTTGTTGCAGGAGGCGCATGGAGGAGGATTAATGGGACACTTTGGCGTAAAGAAGATGGAGGATGTACTTGCTACACATTTCTTTTGGCCAAAGATGAGACAGGATGTTAAGCGCTTTGTTGCTCGCTGCACTACATGTCAAAAAGCTAAGTCATGACTCAATCCTCATGGTTTATATATGCCTTTGCCTGTACCTAGTGTTCCATGGGAGGATATATCTATGGACTTTGTTTTGGGTTTACCTCGAACAAAGAAGGGGAGGGATAGCATATTTGTTGTCGTGGATAGGTTCTCGAAAATGGCACACTTTATACCATGTCATAAAACCGATGATGCTGCTAATGTTGCTGATTTGTTCTTTCGTGAAATTATTCGCTTGCATGGTGTGCCAAATACTATTGTTTCAGATCGTGATACTAAATTTCTTAGCCACTTTTGGAGATGTTTATGGGCTAAGTTGGGGACTAAACTGCTTTTTAGTACTACTTGTCACCCCCAAACTGATGGACAAACTGAAGTAGTCAATAGAACTTTGTCTACTATGCTTAGGGCTATTTTGAAGAATAATAAGAAAATGTGGGAAGAATGCCTGCCTCATATTGAATTTGCTTATAATCGTTCATTGCATTCTACTACTAAGATGTGCCCTTTTGAAATTGTGTATGGTTTCCTACCTCGTGCACCCATTGATTTGTTGCCTCTTCCATCTTCGGAGAAGGTTAATTTTGATGCTAAACAACATGCTGAATTGATCTTAAAAATGCATGAGTTAACTAAGGAGAACATTGAGCGTATGAATGCTAAATATAAACTTGCTGGAGATAAGGGTAGAAAACATGTTGTGTTTGCACCTGGAGATCTTGTTTGGTTACATTTGCGTAAGGATAGATTTCCTGATTTGCGCAAATCAAAGCTAATGCCACGTGCTGATGGTCCTTTTAAGGTGTTAGAGAAAATAAATGATAATGCATATAAACTTGAGCTGCCTGCAGATTTTGGGGTTAGTCCAACTTTTAACATTGCAGATTTGAAGCCTTGTTTGGGTGAGGAAGATGAGCTTCCTATCGGGGTACAACACCTATGGGATCCCGAGAGATCCCTTTACGATTCGGCGGGGGGAGAGGTATACGCAAAGAGCAGAACCAGTGATCGACGCGGGAAGCTTTTACCCAGGTTCGGGCCGCTGATCAGCGTAAAACCCTACTCCTGCTTTGTGTTCTTATTGATGTTCTTGAGCCCAGCCTTCAGGAGCGCTCGCGATGAACAGTACGTTCAAAGAGCAGCTACACATGCAGAATGGGCCAGAAAATCTCCTCCCCTGTAGCAGTTGCCTTGGGCCTCCTTTTATATGCTCAAAGGGGTCTCCACAGTGGCAAAATGTACATACATTGAGGTGTAAAGTAGCTACAGGGTATCATACCTAACCCCTGACGGATTAGGACAAATGCATTTAATGCACCGTGAGGTGTCCGTTTAGGTGTCCTCACTTTCTTGGGGATGGAAAAAGGGGCCATCCCATCAGCACCGCTTAAGCTCTCCTCTACTGGTGCGTTGCCACGCATCCATGGAAGGAGCCAGAATGTCAGACTCGTTACTATGCCGAAGCGGTGGCACAGTGGCAGAATCTTGCCGGGCGCCCAGCCTTGCTGGGGACCAAGCCTTGCCGGGCGCCGAGCCTTGCCGGGCTCCACGGCCATCCCGGCAAGGATCTTGCCGGGGAAGCTGGTCTTCGATTTCCAGCTTTGCTTATCTGCTGATCCCCAGATCTCTGACTTGACGATTTTCCTTGACGACTTGAGTCGACCTCGAGCCGATCCCGGCAAGCCTTGCCGCGAAGACGGCTACAACTGCCCGTGCAAAAGTACGGGGTACTAGTGGCCCAATACTTAGTACACCGACATGAGCCCCCGGGCCTAGGCCATACACGAGTGCGAGGCGTTGTTGGGCTAGGCCCAAACAGTGCACGGGCACGCGTGGCAGGGAATTAATCTGCTCATGAATATCTTGTTTTACTGTGCCCCCACTACGCGCACGGAGCGCGCGACATGGGAAGCGTGCCAAAAAGGCTGCAAACTGTTTCGCGCCCATAGAGGCGCATTCATATTGGGGGATAAACAAGGCGGCCCCGCTCCTTCCCCATAAAAAGGAGAAGTTGTGGAGGCGCAAACCTATTCACCCCCCTCTTCTTCCCAATCTAGCCATCGCCATCTCCTTCCTCTGCTCGAGCTCAGAGCGAGACCTTTTTTCTCTTCTGCCCGCTGCTCCCGCGCTCGCTCCGCCCCCCGGCCTCCATCTCCACAGTCGCCATGCCACCCAAGGCCAGCAAAGGCAAGGGCACGGACAAGGAGGCGAAGGCTGAAGTTCCGGAGAGCGAACTGGTGAAGATGCGGAAGAGGCTCGTCGTCTTCCCTCCGACGCTCGACGCCGAAACTTTGAAGGGGCGATACCAATGCATGTGGGCGAAGGGAACACAAGCTCACCCTGCCACACGCGTAATCCCAGGTGCTTGTTCCAAAGGCGGATCGGACAGATACCCCTTCTTCACTGCGTATTTTTACTGCGGGCTCTATCCACCCTTTTCCGATTTCTTCAACGACATCATGTATACATACGGCTTCCGCCTTCTTGATTTCACGCCGAACGCCGTATTTTGCATGTCGATCTTTGCCCACCTTTGTGAGAATTTCGCTGGCGTGATCCCCAATTCTACTCTTTTCCGCCACTATTTCTATCCTCGAATCCAAAAAGGAGAGGCTCTCTCTGGATCGATTGCTTGGATTCCAAGGGCCTGGAACAAAGAGATATACCCAGATGGGGTTTACCGCGAAAAGTGGGATGAGTGGCGGGCCGAATGGTGCTGGATCCAGGAAGCAGATCCTCATCCTTTTTGTCATCCCCGGCGACAGAAGGTGGTCCGCGACAAGGATTGGGGCGATCTCGCCGCAGAAGATGAGAAGCTCACAATCGCCACTACCAGGATCCTCCGCTTGAAGGCTGTCGGGCTGACAATGGAGATGATCGGCTTCGACTTCCTCCGCCGCCGCATCGCCCCTCTGCAGAATAGGGGGTGGCCAGCCTGGGAGTATAAGAACGCAGCGGATGTCATGAGGCTACGCCCTGGGCTGAACAATAATCTGACCGCTATGCAGCTTGGCGCTCTCCGCCAGAAGTTATTCCAGCGCGAAGACAAGCACCGGCTGCCGGCAAGGATCATCCCCTTATGCAACAATTCTGCATTGGGGTCGATCATTGCCTTCTTGCCGATGTTTAACGCCCACGGCCTTGACCCGACCTGGGTAGAGCCAAGCGAGGAAGAAGCGCAGAAGTTCTTCAACAATCTGACGGAGAAGCCTGTCCAGCAAGAGTCAGATCTTATTCGCGCCACCACAGATCAAGAGGTAGAATACATCGCTACCAGAGTGGAGGAAGCGAATCTTGCTGCGGAGGCCGGCAGCGTTGGCTTCACAGAGTGGGAAGCCAGCGATGCAGAGGTGGTAGTGGAGGCAAAACCTGCCGAGGAGAATAAGGTTGCCGGGGAAGAAGGCGGCGCAGCCGCTGAGAACTCATCCGGCGAAGACACGGCCGAAGAGGAGACACGAGAAGAGCCCTCGCCCCCGAAGAAGGCAAAGCGTGTCCTTCGGAAAGCTGCATCAGGCGTCCCGGCGAGCCAACCCACATCGAGCGGTGACTCCCCCGGCAGGAAAGTGGCCGGCAAGTCCGGACCGCGGCAGGGGGCCCGGCAACAGCCCGCGCGGCGCGCGAGACACACACCAGCGACCACCGCTGGAGCGGCAGGAGGGTCTCACGCAACCATGCCGGAGGTTGCCCCGGCGCCTGCCACAGCCAAGCGGCCCAGGACCCCTCCTCCGCCTCCCCACTCAGACATCGCAACGGAGGTCGACTTCGACATCTCTGGCTTCAGTCCAGAGCGGGAGGAAGAAGAGTGAGTATCTGCCACAACTTCCACCTTCCAATCTGTATCAATCTTACTGACTTGCTTGTATTGTTTCTGCAGTGACACAGAAACTTTGCTGGAGAGGATGGCGAGGAGGTTAAGGACTTCTACGGGCGACGAGCCCCCGGCAGGCTCCACTAGCGTGCCAGAAACCGTCATCGTGAGCCCAGAGCCTAGCCCTCAACACAGCCTCCAGCGCAGCCCCCAGCACAGCCCCCAGCGTAAGTTCATTATCCCTTTTTCTGTTGGCTGGTGCCGAGGCTTTCACTCTTGTCGCTGATGTCTTTGGGTTCGCAGGAGAAGAACGGCAACAAGGAGAAGACATTCCCATTGTGCCTCCTTCATCGACCGCTCCGCCCACAAGCACGTCCCCGGCAAGAGATCCTGCCGACGAGCCCGTCCGAACTGAGGGGGAGCCGGCAAGCGCGGACTCCGGTGACACGCCCCCGGCAACCGGAGTTGCCGGGAGGGGTGAAGCCACCTCCCGACAGCCCGACGTAGGTACTCGATTGCCTCAGAGTGCTTGTTATTCCTTTTCTCTTATCTCTCTGTCTACGGTTACTTCAAACTTCAACTTTGATCTTATTCTGTTTTCCTCCTTCGCCCTTCAGAGTTCCCTGTGATGGAACATATGGACGTCGACGTCGTCATCGAAGAGACCGCCAGGGATGCCGCCGCCGAAGCGGACAGGATCGCTGCCAGCGAGGCCACCAAGGATGACGTTGCCGGGGCTGGTGATGCTCTTGACGGGGAGGCCGCCAAGACAGCACAAGAGGAAATCGCCGAAGGACCTGCTGAAGAGGGCAACAGGGAGGTTGAGGACCACACTGACAGCATTCCTGCCGCAAGAGCGCCAGGCGCTGCACCGGCCAAAGAGCCCCCCGTCACCGGTGAGGCGGCCACTGAAGACCAGCCATCAACATGTGAAGAGCCCTCATCCAGCAAGTATCTCAAGGTTGGCGAAAATCTATTCATCAACTTGCCAGGGACGGCAAGCACAGAGGCACCAGCCGAAGGAGAAATTTTTGAGGAGATTATTGCCGCTGCCGGGCTTGAAGTTGTTGACGATCCCAGTGCTAGCAGTGGCAAGTCTGAAGAGGATCAGCTCCTTCAGGCCATGGGCGAGAACTTCCGCAAACTCCAGGCTCTCCATCGTGCCCGAAAAGAGAAGGCGGACTCCAGAATGGCAGTTGTCGAGGCAGCCGAAGCGGATTTTCAAAGGCGCGTCGCACAAATGCAAATCTGGCACGCCGAGGCCCTTCAAGAGCTGGTTGCCGGCCGAGAACAAGTGAGCCAGCAGTGGAATGAGGTCCTCCTGAAGCAATCCGATATGGAGAAGGCGCATGATGAAGCTGCTCAAAGGATTGCTGCCGAAGATGCCCTCCTGACGGGGCGCCGCATTGCTCTTGATGCTTACGAAGAAGATCTCACCGCACGTGAGCAGGCGCTCGCCGCCAAGCTTCGTAGCAAGGATGAAGACATTGAAAATCTCGTCGCGCGGCGGACCCAGGTGTCGGTGTCCTAGAATAGGGGTACCCTAGTACCCCGTACTTGTGCACGGGCAGTAGCAGCATCCCGCGGCCAGGCTTACGGGAGGACAGCCAGAGAGAAGCTCAAGGTTATTAAGCCATTCAAGAACAAAGTATACAAAGCAAGAGTCAAGGCCCCGGCAAGAGGAGCTTGCCGGGAGGGACAGTTGAGGCCCAGCCTGAGGTTTGCTGTAGCAGAGTACTTGCCCCGGCAAGTAATTGGCTACGGCAAGGTATTGGTTGCGGCAAGATAGCAGCTGCGGCAAGGTACTTGCCCCAGCAAGTTACCTTGCGCGGCAAGCTATTGGTTGCGGCAAGCTGTCAGGTGCGGCAAGGTCTTGCCGCGGCAAGTGTTACTGTACCACTGTGCTACTGTGCTGCTCCGGTGCCTCTGCCAGCGTGGCGCTCTGGGTCCTTCCAAGCGTGTGTGGCAGGGCACTGTGTAGACGGCGGTACTCTGTAGCTAGCGGTGCAGGAGCAGGTGGGATAGGCTTTTCCCATGTCCAAGACGTCCGGGTACATGTATCTAGACAGCTAAGGCATGGGCATTTAATGCCCTTGTCCCCTGCCGTCAGTGGTAGGTAGGACATGTCATCCTAGTAATAATGGCCTTACTGTAGCAACTTTCCACCTCTACCTTTACTGTTTGCCACCTGTTGGTGACCCATTTGTGCGTATAAAAGGAGGCCCATAGGCAACGTGCAGGGGGGTTAGGAACTGGGAGATGGAGAACTCCAGTATTGTACGCAGCTACTCTGTACTGTAGCGCTCCTGGAGCTAGAACAATCATCCAGATAATACACCAAAAAGCAGGAGTAGGGTTTTACGCATCCGTGCGCCCCGAACCTGGGTAAAATCTCTCTCGTGTGCTGTCATGTTCTTCGCTAGATTTGCTCTTCGTGCGACCGTCTCTCCCTGCCGAACGTAAAGGGGTCCTTCCCTGGGTCCCATAGGTGATCGCGGATTCATCCCCGACATCTTTGGCGCGCCAGGTAGGGGGAAGGAGGTTGTGTGAACCTAATCTAGCGATTTGTGCGTTAGTTTTTGGGCCATCCTCCGCCTTATGGCTCCAAAAAAGAAGACTTCGGCCATCGGTGCGTCTACGTCCAACCCGCCTGCTCCCATGCAGGAGGGTGCCGACGTGATTGCGGCTGCTGGGGGGACTGGAGAGCGAGAGCTCCTATTACCTCCACCTGTCCAAAACCGGGCCAGCAACGCCAATCTTGGCGCTGCTGGGTCTGGGAACCCAGCGCTGCTCGCTGCTGCTGGCCCTGCAAGCTCCAAAAACGGTGTTGCGCGTTCTGGAACGCCTGCGCCGGTTCAGACGCCGCGGCCTTCACAAGAAGCCCGTGACAGGCAGCGTCCTGACGCCCCAGGTGCCAGGCGCTCCCTGGATAATGAACTTGCGCATCGATCTCGAGATGCGCGGGGTCACCATACGCATCAACACGTTGGCAGGGTCGAGGTACGGTCGCCTGGGCGTGGAGATGCTCCTTCTAACACTGTTAGGAGTAAGAGCATCCCACAGTCCTCACGCCACTCGATACCTCCCTCACCAGCAGAAGCGTTGGCGCGTGCGCAGCTGCTCCTGAACTTCCCTCCACCAGCCGATAAGCTTGACGAGTGGAGGGCAACCATTCAGAGCCTTCTCAGCTTCACTGATGCCGACCCGGTGCGCGCGGCCGACAAGAGAACTGGTGACAATGCTGTCACCAACAAGAACGGCGAGGGGGCAACAACCGTACACTCCCCGCCCAGACGGCCTCGGTCGCCGACACGTCGAAACGACGCCCGTGGCGATGATTCCACGGCGTCGTCTGACCCGCGAGCTTGTCGTGACCAGTGCCTCGTTCTTCAGGAACGCAGAGGAGAAGACGCTCGTACCACTATCGAGCGAAGGAGAGAAGCGCATCGTCAGTCCGACAGACGCGCAGGGCCCGCTGTTGACATGCATGCGCCAGGGGATCCTGGCGACTTGCCGTACGCGGTAAGTTGTCCAGCGTTCACCCGTGAGCTGCGGCAGGTCCAGTGGCCCAACCGCAAGGCTTTCAAGCCTGACGTGCCGGAGAAGTATGATGGCAAGACACACCCGTCGGAGTTCCTCAGCATTTACACCATTGCGGTGCAAGCTGCCGGGGGACGAGACGACAAGATTCTTGCTAACTACTTCCCGCTCGTGTTAAAGCGCAACGTCGTCTCATGGCTCATGCACTTGCCGGAGAACTCCATTTCTTCATGGGCGGACCTGTGCCATCAGTTTGTTGGTGCCTTTACTGGCGGTCATCAACCTCATGGCCAGGAGAGTGATCTTCATCTCATCCCCCAGAAGCAAGGAGAGCCCCTGCGCAAATACATTCAAAGGTTCAGCCGCGTACAGTACAACATCCCAGATGTTCACCCCGCTGCGGTTATTAGCGCGTTCCATCAGAACGTGCGTAACCGCAAGATGCGGGAGGAAATGGCGATGACCAAGGTTAGGGACATTGGCCAGCTATATGCTCTCGCCGACAAGTGTGCGCGTGCTGAAGAGGGAAGGAAACTTCCCGGTGAAGGTGTTGGCGCAGGGGGGAGCTCGGACAGCGAAGGTACCGCCCCGGCAAAGAAGGGCCGGCGGCGGAACAACAGGAAGAAAAAGGGCAAAGCTGTGCTTGCCGTCGAACAGTCCAGCGGCAACGGCAGCGCCGACAAGGCCAAAGTCGAGGGCTCCGGCAAGGAGATTGCCGCGTGCGCCAACTGTCAGGCCTTGGCGGCTGCCGACAAGCAGGACGGCTCCGACAAGCAATATTGCAAGATCCACCGCACCAAGGGACACGATCTCCAGAACTGCCGATGAGTCGAGCAGCTTGTCGAACAGCAGAAAGCTGAGTATGAGAGGCGCGACAAGGAGAAGGCCCCAGAAGGTGCTGGCGTGTCCGGCAAGAAGCGCACTGCCCGAGGAGGGCGTCGCGGCAAGGCCAAGCAGCAGCAGAGAGACAGGCCTCCTCGTGGCCGCGACAAAGATGATGATGATGATGATCTAGATGATGAAGAATCCAGTGAGCACGAATTTCAGAAAGCCTTAGAAGTCTTGTGTGTTGACGGTGGTGCTTCGTTGCATTCTTCTCACCGCCAACTTAAACAGTGGGCGGGAGAGATCAATGCGGCGGAACCATCTGTTGACGCCAGAAAGCTTCTGAAGTGGTCCGACACGCCTATCGTCTTTGACATTGAGGACCACCCTGACCGCACAACGGCGGTCGGGTGCTTGCCGATGTTGGTTTCACCAATGATCCGCAACCTCTAGGTCACGAAGATGTTAGTTGACGGTGGGGCCGGCTTGAATCTGATTTCGCCCGCTGTGCTCCGGAAACTTCAAATCCCTGACGGCGAGCTTGAGGAAACTGGTACTTTCCAAGGAGTCAATCCAGGAAGGAGCAAGCCGAAAGGGAAGATCACGCTGCCAGTGACATTTGGCGGCGAGCTGAACTACCGGACCGAGAAGGTCACCTTTGACGTTGCCGATATTCCATTGCCTTATAATGGGATACTTGGCCGTCCAGCGCTCTCCAAGTTCATGGCAGCCTCTCATTATGCCTACAACGTGTTGAAGATGCCAGGCCCAGTAAGTGTTATCACAGTTCCCTGCGATAAGAAGGATGCACTTATTTGCGCCGACAAGATCTACCGGGAAGCAGCTGCCACAACTGCCACCAAGGCACTTGCCGCTGAAGCTCCCGGGGGGGAGAACAAGAGGAAGTCCGGCAAGAGCTCCTGTGCCGACTCCGGCAAGCGCACCTCTTCGGAGTGCTGCGCTGCCGTCGAGGACGCACCAGAGAGCTCCACCGGCAAGTGCAAGAAGAACAAAGCCGCTCCGCCGGCGACAAAGAAGGTGCCCGCCAAGGAGGACGGCACTGGTGGTTCCTTCACCATCAGTGCCACACTTGACAACAAATAGGAAAGCGCGCTCGTTGCTTTCCTGCGGGCGAATGTTGACGTGTTTGCATGGCAACCGTCCGACATCCCCGGTGTTCCCAGGAAAGTAATTGAGCACCACCTTGCCGTTTGTCCCCACGCGAGGCCCGTCAAGCAGAAAGCCAGAAAGCAAGCTGTGGAGCGGCAAGAGTTTATTGCGGAAGAAATCAAGAAGTTGGAAGCAGCAGGCCTCGTCAGAGGAGTGCTCCATCCTACGTGGTTGGCCAATCCTGTTGTCGTGCGCAAAGCGAATGGAAAATGGAGGCTTTGTATTGATTTCACTGATGTCAATAAAGCTTGTCCCAAAGACCCATTTCCTTTGCCCCGCATAAACCAGATTGTTGACTCCACGGTAGGATGTGATTTGCTTTCATTTCTTGACGAATATTCAGGGTATCATCAAATCTTCATGGCTGAGGAAGATGAGGAAAAGACCGCATTTATCACACCCTGTGGCACATACTGTTTCGTACGTATGCCATTTGGTTTGAAAAATGCTGGTTCAACATTTGCAAGAGCCATCCAGATTGCTTTTGAGCCTCAGCTGCACAGAAATGTGGAAGCCTATATGGATGATATAGTGGTCAAAAGCAAGGACAGGGCTACTTTGGTTCAAGATCTAGAAGAAACTTTTGTAAATCTGCGCAAGATCAACCTGAAGCTCAACCCCGAGAAGTGCGTGTTTGGAGTTCCCTCCGGCAAGCTTCTCGGGTTCTTTGTGTCTCAACGTGGAATTGAAGCCAATCCTGACAAGATCAAAGCCATTGAGCAAATTGAAGCACCGAAGCGCATCAAGCATCTACGACGACTTGCCGGCTGTGTTGCTGCTCTCAGTAGGTTTATCTCCAAGTCAGCTGAGCGCGCCCTGCCATTTTTCAAAATCTTAAAAAAGGCAGGTCCATTGAAATGGACTCCGGAGGCGGAGGCAGCGCTGCAAGACTTGAAGAGATACCTCTCCTCTCCTCCAATACTTGTCGCACCTAAACCACAAGAGAAGTTGTTGCTGTATCTAGCGGCAACCAATCAAGTGGTTAGTGCTGCGGTAGTAGCGGAGAGAGAGGTGGATGAGGAGGCAGTAACTGCGGCAAGCACGTCCAGCGACAAGCTGGGGGCTCCCCCGACAAGTTTTGCTGCCGACAAGGATTCGTCTGCGCAGTCAGGCGAAGTGGTACAAAAGAAGAAAATGGTGCAGCGCCCGGTCTACTTTGTGAGCTCTCTTCTGCAGGGAGCTAGGTCAAGGTATTCTGGTTTGCAGAAGCTGCTTTTCAGCCTTCTCATGGCCTCGAGAAAGCTGCGCCATTACTTTCAAGCACATGAAGTTACCGTCGTCACTCGCTTCCCGCTGAAAAGGATTTTGCAAAATCCAGAAGCGACAGGCAGGATTGTCGAGTGGGCGTTGGAGTTGTCGACCTTTGGTCTCAAGTTTGAGAGTACATCAACCATACAGAGCCGAGTTTTGGCAGAGTTTGTCGCAGAATGGACACCAACGCCAGACGAAGAAATCCCAGAGACGACTCTCCCCGGCAAAGAGACAAGCAAAGAGTGGCTTATGTACTTTGATGGTGCCTTTTCGCTGCAAGGCGCCGGTGCTGGCGTACTGCTTGTCGCACCCACCGGAGAGCACCTCAAGTACGTGGTCCAAATGCACTTTCCCAAGGAACAGGCGACGAACAATACTGCAGAATATGAGGGGTTGCTTGCCGGTCTCAGGATCGCGGCAGACCTTGGGATCAAGAAGCTTATTGTCAGGGGAGATTCGCAGCTTGTCGTCAGGCAAGTGAACAAGAACTACCAATGCCCATTGATGGAAGCTTATGTAGATGAGGTGAGGAAGTTGGAGGAACGCTTTGACGGCCTACAAATGGAGCACGTCCCACGTGCTGAGAATGACATTGCCGATGGTTTGTCAAAGCGCGCCGCACTCAAATTGCCTGTGGAACCAGGCAATTTTGTGCTCCAACTAACTCAGCCATCCGTGACGCCATCAGTAGGGCAAGGCAGGAAGAGGAAGTTGGCTTCTGGCGACTACTTCCTGGCAGAGCTCCCCGAAGCCGCCGGCAAGAAGGCTGCCAAAGCCAGCGCCAAAGATGCAAAGGGGCAACTTGCTCCGACAAGGCCTCACGCTCTTGTCGTTGAAGCGGGTGTTCCTAGGCAAGAGGCAAAGGGGCAACTTGCTCCGACAAGACTTCGGGTCCTTGTCGTTGAAGCAGGCGCTCCTGATCGAAGCGCTGAGGAGCAAGATGCTCCGACGAGGCCTTGGGCTTCCGTCGTTGAAGCAACTGCTCCCGACGAGCTTGTTGAAGGACAGCACGCTCCAGCAGGGCCCCAGGCTCTCGTCGTTGAAGCGGCTGTTCCCGCCAAGCTCGTCGGGGAACGGCCGGCTCTGGTAGAGCGACAAGCTCTTGCCGTAGGGCCTAATGTTCCCACGGCAGAAGAAATGCCTTTAGTCCTCGTTGTCGAGCCACAGGCTCCAGCGTGGGCGCAACAGATCGTTTGTTTCCTTCAGACAGGAGAACTTCCCGAAGAGCAGGAAGAAGTGGAGAAAGTTGCCCGACGGTCCAATATGTATCAATTTGTCGATGACATGCTATGCAGAAAAAGACCAAACGGTGTGAAATTGAAGTGTATTCCCCGGGAAGAAGGACAGGAGCTGTTGGCGGAGATTCATGGAGGCATATGTGGTCACCACATAGGGTCAAGAGCCCTTGCTGGAAAGGCTTTCCGGCAAGGTTTCTTTTGGCCCACCGCCCTCCAGGATGCAACTGCACTACTAACCAAGTGTGAAGCGTGCCAGTTTCATTCCAAGCAAATTCATCAGCCAGCTCAAGCTCTCCAGACAATCCCTCTCTCCTGGCCATTTTCGGTCTGGGGGCTCGACATCCTCGGCCCCTTTCCCCGTGCCACCGGGGGCTTCGAGTACTTGTATGTGGCCATCGACAAGTTTACGAAGTGGCCGGAAGTGGAAGCAGTGAGGAAGGTGACAGCACAATCAGCCATCAAGTTCTTCAAGGGAATTGTTTGTCGCTTTGGTGTTCCTAACAGGATCATCACCGACAATGGTACCCAGTTCAGGAGCCACGCCTTCATGCAGTATGTCGAAGACCTTGGCGCCAAGGTCTGTTTCGCTTCTGTTGCTCACCCGCGAAGCAACGGTCAAGCTGAAAGGGCAAATGCTGAAGTGCTGCGTGGGCTCAAGACGAGAACTTTCGACAGGCTGCGCAAGTGCGGCAAGAACTGGATCGAGGAGCTGCCAGTGGTTCTTTGGTCGATTAGGACGACGCCAAATCGAGCTACTGGCCAGACGCCTTTTGCTCTAGTTTATGGAGCAGAGGCAGTTCTCCCCACGGAACTCGTATACGGGTCACCTCGAGTGCTCGCTTACGATGAGCTTGAGCAAGAGCAACTGCGGCAAGATGACGCTGTGCTCCTCGAGGAGGATCATCTTCAGGCTGCTGTGAGAGCTGCTCGCTACTAGCAAGCTTTGCGTCGCTACCATAGCCGCAAAGTTAATGCCAGAAGTATCGAGGAAGGCGACCTTGTTCTTCGGCGCGTTCAGTCGGCCAAGAATTCAAACAAGTTGACGCCGAAGTGGGAAGGCCCTTATCGGGTGAAACGAGTCACCAGGCCCGGCGCTGTCCGCCTGGAGACCGAGGATGGCATTCCAGTGATCAATTCCTGGAACATTGAGCATCTTTGTAAGTTTTTTCCATAAGGCGCGGTTGCCGGGCCCTTCCCCGGCAACCACCTTTTGTACAAGTCTTGCCGCTGTTGCATGTAATCCTTTGTACAAAGCCAGGCGCAGACCCTGTGCATAAATAAAGCTTTTGTATTTCGCAGTTTTTGACGATTTCATGTTTACTTTTATTTTGCATGATTATCTGACATACTGTGCAGTACAGCCTCCCCGGTAAGCATTAACGAGCCGCCAAGCTCCTATATCTTTATTTTCTCTTCTTTCTTTTTCTCAAAGAGACAGAAGCTTCCCTCGCGCACAAGTTTGCCGGGGGGGATGGGATAATGATATGGACCAGGCGTCGTTCAAAGAAACTTTGCCTTGCCGGGAAGAAGGCAGCGGCAAGCAGTGACAAGACCTTGCCGCGGAGAGATCAGCGACAAAGCTAAGTGCCAAAGTTTGAACAATCAAATTCTTTTTTATTTTCAAGGTTATTTTCCTTGAACGATACTACTCTTTGTATGGAAAACCTGTGCGCGACGGAACCTAAGCGTAATCGGTCGCGCCCTTACCTTGTTTCGAGTCCGCTCAACAACCTAAGTGGCTGCACTAAGCGCGACAAGGTTGCTTGCCGGCAGCGGCACCGCCAGCAGGCTGCTGAAGTCCCGCACCCAGCGCTCGCGGAAATGGTGCGCGCACCGGCAAGTTCCCTATAAGCGTAGGGCAAGTACACACAAAGAAAGAAATTGCTCAAGGGAGATGACATGCATTAACTCCAAAATATTGCAAGTTATATTACAAGATAAGTTGCCGCGGCTTAAACAGATTGTTCTTTAACATGTCTAGCGGCGGCAAGGAGGGAGAAGAATGGGCTCTCTAATTGCGGTGCTCGCCTTCGACTCTCTGGATATGGTCCACCCTCTCCACGATGGGCGCGACAAGGGCCTCTAGTGGCGCGGGGTCGTATCCCTTCGGCAAGCTTTTGAAGATGTTGTTGAAGTCGACGCCCGGGTTTCTGTATGCTATCTTCACCAACAACCTTCGGAGAACTCCCCGGCAAAGCCTGCGTGACTCGTCGGCCAGTTGAGCCTTGTGATTGACTTGGAGCTGTTGGAGTGCTTCTACTACTCCGTCGAAGAACTCGGCTAGCTTGACGCTAGTTTGCGTGTTCTTGTAGGTGGAGTACCCGAAGTCCGGCACCTTCAGGGCAGTCAGCTCCTTGTCGATGTCCTCGGTGGCGCTGGCAAGCCTGTCTGTGAAGATCCCCACGTTATCCCTGAACTTCTTGTGGGTCGCAATAGCGTCTTGAAGCAGACCCTTTTCCTTCTGGAGCTCTGTCATTAGAAGCCCTTCGCGCTTTCTGGTGGTGTCGAGCGTCTCCTTCAGCGTCGTCAGCTTCAGCTTCAGGTCTGCTCTGGAGTCGTTGGCGGCGGCAAGCAGATTGTTCTTCTTGGCTATGGTAACTTGCATCTCCGCCAAGGTGTGGGTCACCTTTGCCCTCTCACTTTCAAGCGTTGAGAGCTTGTCACCGTTTGCCTTGAGGGCGGCCTCTAGTCTTGCCACTTTCCCCTCCGTTTCCTTCCTGTTTACTTCTGCAGCAGCGACAGCGTTGGTGGCCTCCACCAACTTGCTGGCATACTCTTGGGCCAAGGCTTCGATTTCCTTCTGGTGTTTTTGTGCCTGCCCCTGGGTCCGCTCTGCGACAAGTCTTGCCACCTCCTCGTCTTTCTGCTGGAGGGTTTCGGCAAGTTTCTTCTTGCGCTCGGCAAGTTCCTCTTCGTGGGCATCAAGGTCCACTTTCCGCTGGTTCAGATCATCGGCCTGAGCAGACAACTCCTTGGCGGTCTCCTCCTGTTTTTGTTCAATGTCTTGCTTCATCAGGAGGAGGGCCTGCCGTTCTTCGGCCAGCTGTGCCCGCTTGACCTCTAATGCATTAAGAGATCACGCAAGGACGTCCGCCAAGATCTCCGCGCGCCTCAACATGTCAGCTTCGGCCTTCTCGATGAGCGCCTCCCTGGAAGCTAGCTTCTCCCGTCGGGCGCGATGAAGATTCAGCAGCTTTTGGAGCAGTTGCTCCTCTTTAGACGTGCTGCTGCTGCTGGCGCCTGGCGCATCCACAAACTGGAGCCCGGCAGCGGCAAGGATCTCCTCGTCCACAACATCTTCCTTGGTTGGCGCTCTGGAGCCCACCGTCCAGGGGAGGCTGACGTAGACGTTCTCGCCGACCCGGATGTATTTGCTTGGCGGAGGCGAGTTGGGCACTGCCGCCTCATCGGTGGTTGAGGGACCCGTGGTCGGAGTAGCGCCTGGTGCTCCTGTGGCCTCAGGGCCGTCAGTACGAACACCGGCTCCCTCGCCGGCCTCCTCAGCAGCCTTCTGGGCGGCCTCAGCTTCAGCAGCCTTGGCGGCTTCATCGGTGGGCGCCTTGGCGGTATTATCCTCGGCGGCCTTGCCGGCCTCTTCGGCAGCCCTGGCAGCTTCTTCGTCGGCAAGCTTGTCGGCTGCCAGCTTGTCGGCCTTGGCAGCGGCGGCCTTGGCGGCCTCGTCGTCGACGGCCCCTGCGGTGTTCTCCTCGGCAGAAGAGTCAATGTTCATTGGCTCCACCGAAGAGGGCTCTGCCAACCCGAGAAGTAAAGCAAAAAGAGCTTCAGGAAGAAATTCAAGAAGACAAAAGAAAGAAAGCAGAAAGAGTTTTGCGGCAAGTGGGTTTACCCGTGTTGAGCTCAGGAGCGGTGGGCTCCCCTCCCCCGTCAACGTTTGTCATTGGGGTGGGGTCGCCAGCGCTGGTGCTTGGCGCTTCGGCGCTTGCCGGCTCCTCTTCGTGGCTCGGCTCGCTAGTGGGAGCCCTTACCGGAGATCTTCTCCTTGGCGGTGTGGTCGAGGGGGGTGGTACTTCTGGAGCACCTTCAGATGGCTCCACTTGCTGCTCCTCTCCTACATGCCCAAAGATGTCAGTGACAAATGCTTGTTCCTCAGCGACCGCCAGCGAAAGGTAGTTGAAATACTTACGCTGGGGGCTGCGCTGGGGGCTGCGACGAGGGCTGGGCTCCGAGCTGGTCGGGATGGTCTCAGACGCTCCCCCGGTGGTTGCCGTGGGCTCATCTTCGACGACCACCACGGTCTTGCTCGTCGAGACCTTAGCTCTCTTCCTTATCCTCTCCGCCAAGGTTTCCTCCCTGCGGAAGCAAGGCCGGAGCGCGACAAGTGAGGACAGAAACAAAATCTTACAAAGATTGAGGGTCGCGGCAAGGGAACTTACTCTTCCTCGTCGTCCTCTTTGCTGAGAGCGGAAAAATCAAAGTCCGCCTCCGTGTGAGGAGGGGGAGGAGGGGGAGCTGGGCTCCTTGGCCGCTTGGCGGGGGTAGTAGCAGCGGTCTTTGCTGACCCTGCTCCAGTTGCCGGGGCCGCGTGAGACGCTCCCGCAGCACCAGCCCTTGCCGCGGTCGAGCGCGTCGAACGGCGCTCCGGCAGTTGTTGAACTTCTTGCCGCTCAGCCACTTTGCCAAGCCTGCGAAGGCGTTTCCTCCTCAAAGGGGCTGGGGACTCTGACTGCGGTGGGCTTTCGATGCCCTCCTCGGAAGAGGAGCCCTCATCCTCCGAGCTACCTGACTCGTCAGCAGGCTGGCTTGGCCCGACATCCTTGCCGCGTGCGGCGGGCTCGCCCTTCCCGGCAAGCATCCCCTGCTCGGCAAGGCTCTCCTTTTGTGCCTCGTCGAGCTCCGCCAAAGTATAACCAAAATCGCCAGCTTCCCTGGCGAGCCTGTCCTCCTCCACTCTTCGAGCAATGAATTCTATTTCTTGCTCAGTGGTGTTGCGGACGAGCCACTCCTCCACCCGGACCTGCTTTTCGACCGTGGAGTCAAAGAATCGCCGCACGTCTTCTTCGAGCGGCACGTCCCAAGTTGCTTCAACGCTGTGCGCATTGCAGAGCGGCATCATAGCGATGATTGCACTCAATGCGGAGTTGTTGCAAAGGGGCACGATGTGCTTCGGCAGTGTGAACGCCTTGTCGCGCTTCTCTGGATCTGTCTCTTGCTTGAACAGTTCTCGCATGAAGAAGTCGTGCTGCAGAACTGTGAAGTTGTTGATCAGTCCAGGGCGCAGCCGCATGATATCGGCTGGGTTCTTCCAATCAGAGGCCGGCCTTCCTCTCTGCTGCAGAGGAGCAATGCGGCGGCGGAGGAAGTCTGCGCCAACCATCCCTATGGTGAGCCCGGCCTCCCTGAGCCGTATGATCCTGTTAGCGGCAATCTCCAGCTTCTTGTCTTGGGGATCCAGATCGCTCCTGTCCGTGCCACGCACTGCTGGGGTCTTGCGAAGCTCATAGTATGGTGGCGGCTCGTCGTCAATGATCCAACACCATTCAGATCGGATTTCTCCCCATCTTGGGCGGAGATCCCCCTTCAGATAATGCTCCTTGGCGCCCAATCTTGAAACGAACGAGACGCCAACAGTGAGAGGCTCCCCCTTTTCAGCACGGGGAGTGAAGTAATGCCTGAACAACGCGGTGTTGGGTACGACGCCGACGAAGTTCTCGCACAGATGCGCGAATATTGCCATGGTGGATACGGCATTCGGTGTGAGATCCAGCAGACGGAGATTGAAGGTGTACATGACGTCGCTGAAGAAATCCGAGTACGGTGGGCAGAGCCCGCACCAAAAGTAGCAGGCGAAGAAGGGGTACTTGCTCACTTCGCTCTCGTCGGTGGCTGGGCGAACGCGGGTGGTCGGATGCGCCTTGGTCCTCACGGCCCACATGCCTTGGAACATGGCCTTCAGATCCGCCCCCGTGAGCGTCGGAGCGAAGAGCGCGTACTTCTGCCTCTTCAACTGCGCCTGGGTCTCCGTCCTTGAGGACTTCCCCGTCTTCCCCTTTTCTCCTTTGGGAGGCATGGCGAAGGCGGAGCTGAGGTCCGAGGGAGATGCGGACGCGCGCGGTGGCGGAGGATTGGGAAACCGCTTTGTTTTGGAGCGGAGGAAGAAGAAGGCGGAGATTTGGAGATCGAGAATGGTGAGAGGGGTGTGTGAGTGCTTCTGCAGGTCCCTCCTTTTATGGGGAAAGATGCGGAACCATCCGCCCCTTCGTCATTCGAGATAACTGCGCAAGCTCCCCACGCTCCGCATTCAACGCGCGACGCGTGGGAGAGCGTGCAATTAAACAGCGTAGAGACGTTTCGGCTTATCCCAGCCACACGTGCCCGTGCACTGTTTGGGCCTGGCCCAACAACGCCCGGCACCGTGTGTGGCCCAGGCCCGGGGGCTCCTGTCGGTGTACTAGAATAGGGGTACCCTAGTACCCCGTACTTGTGCACGGGCAGTAGCAGCATCCCACGGCCAGGCTTACGGGAGGACAGCCAGAGAGAAGCTCAAGGTTATTAAGCCATTCAAGAACAAAGTATACAAAGCAAGAGTCAATGCCCCGGCAAGAGGAGCTTGCCGGGAGGGACAGTTGAGGCCCAGCCTGAGGTTTGCTGTAGCAGAGTACTTGCCCCGGCAAGTAATTGGCTGCGGCAAGGTATTGGTTGCGGCAAGATAGCAGCTGCGGCAAGGTACTTGCCCCGGCAAGTTACCTTGCGCGGCAAGCTATTGGTTGCGGCAAGCTGTCAGGTGCGGCAAGGTCTTGCCGCGGCAAGCGTTACTATACCACTGTGCTACTGTGCTGCTCCGGTGCCTCTGCCAGCGTGGCGCTCTGGGTCCTTCCATGCGTGTGTGGCAGGGCACTGTGTAGACGGCGGTACTCTGTAGCTAGCGGTGCAGGATCAGGTGGGATAGGCTTTTCCCACGTCCAAGACGTCCGGGTACATGTATCTGGACAGCTAAGGCATGGGCATTTAATGCCCTTGTCCCCTGCCGTCAGTGGTAGGTAGGACATGTCATCCTAGTAATAATGGCCTTACTGTAGCAACTTTCCACCTCTACCTTTACTGTTTGCCACCTGTTGGTGACCCCTTTGTGCGTATAAAAGGAGGGCCATAGGCAACGTGGAGGGGGGTTAGGAACTGGGAGATGGAGAACTCCAGTATTGTACGCAGCTACTCTGTACTGTAGCGCTCCTGGAGCTAGAACAATCATCCAGATAATACACCAAAAAGCAGGAGTAGGGTTTTACGCATCCGTGCGTCCCGAACCTGGGTAAAATCTCTCTCGTGTGCTGTTGTGTTCTTCGCTAGATTTGCTCTTCGTGCGACCGTCTCTCCCTGCCGAACATAAAGGGGTCCTTCCCTGGGTCCCATAGGTGATCGCGGATTCGTCCCCGACACCAGGAGCTGGAGCAGAAGCACAAGGAGGCACTCGAAGCTCTAACTGTCAGTCACGCCGGCAAGCTCAAGGAGGCCGTCGATGCTGCCGAAGCTGCAGAGGCCGCCAAGAACGAGCTGAGCGACAAAGTGAAGAGGCTGGAGACAGATCTCGACGAGCACGGCAAGGAGCTCTTGACGCTCAAGGGGGAAAGGGAAAAAACCCTCCACTCCTTGGCGGAGATGCAAGTCGCCCTGTCCGACAAGACCAAGCAGCTCTCCTCTGCGGCTGATAGTATTGAGGTTCTGGAGCTGAAGCTAACCACGCTGCAGAAGTCTCTCGAGGCCGGCAGGGCCCGTGAGAAGGCTCTACTCAAGGATCTCCAAGGAGAGAGGAACCAGCTCAAGAGCGCTGCTGCTGCCTAGGCTGATTATGAAAAGGGAGTGGAGATCTGGACTGGCCGTCTCATCGCCACCGCGGAGAAGCTTACCGCAGAACTGTCAACCATGGGCTTGTCGAACTTCAGATATTCTTCCGAGGAAAGAATATCTCCAAGCGCCAGGTTGACGATGTTCTTTGAAAGCATCATCAACGCGTTGAGGGCGCTCCAGTCCAGCCGGGCGACCCAACTGGCGAACGAGACTCGCCGGCTTTGCTGGGCCGTCCTTTGCAAGGAGCTCCTCAAGCTGGTGCACAGCAATCCCGGCATCGACCTCTCCAGCGCACTCGGCCACCTGCCAAAGGATGCAAATGTTGAGGCGCTTGAGAAGTGCATCGCGCCAATCCTCGAGAAGGTGGACTCCATCAAAAGGATCGAAAGCCAGCGCAGGGATTGAGTGCTTCTCTTTTATTCTTGCCGCCATCATCCCATGTAAAAGACAATTAAGTCTCAAGTTAGAACTGCGGCAACTTATGGATGCAATATAATTTGACTATGTTTAGGCTCATGCTAGCTACTTTCCTTGTCCGATTCCTTTATGTATGGAGTTCATCCTACGCCTACTGAAAAACTTGCCGGCGCGCAACCTGCTGCGAGCGCTGGGTGCGGGACTTCAGCAGCCTGCCGAAGGCGCGGCGGCCGGCAAGACTCCTTGGCGTTCTCAGTGCAGCCACTTAAATCGTTGAGCGGACTGGAAACAAAATAAGGGCGCAACTGATTACAACAAGGGTTCCTTCGCGTGCAGATTTCCCATACAAGAGTCGGAATCGTTCAAGGAAATAACTTGGTATTAAAAGAAAAACATTCTCTAAGTTTTAGGACTTAGCTTTCTGGCTTTGTTCTTCCCCCGGCAAGCATCGATTCCGAACGTCACCAATGGACCATCCCCCCCCCCCCCGGCAAATGTGCACGCGAGGAATCCTTCTGTCTTTTGAGAAAAAGAAAGAAGAGAAAATAAAGGGATGAAACCTTGGCGGTTCGTTAGAACTTACCGGGATGAGGTGTCATACAACATCTTATACAAACATGCATATATGAATGTGAACATGAGAATCAATAAGGGAATGTACAACACTTAAATTTATTCATCTGTGCTCAGGATCTGCGCCTGGCTTTGTACAAAGGATCACATGCCTTTCCGGCAAGACTTGTACAAAAAGGTGGTTGCCGGGAGCCCCCGGCAACCGCGCCTTATGGATAGAACTTGCGAAGATGTTCGATATTCCAGGAATTACTCACTGGAACGCCATCTTCGGTCTCCAGGCGGACAGCGCCGGGCCTGGTGACTCGTACTACCCGATAAGGGCCTTCCCACTTTGGCGTCACTTTGTTTGAATTCTTGGCGGACTGAATCCGTCGAAGAACAAGGTCGCCTTCCTCAAGGCTTCGGGCATGAACTTTGCGGCTATGATAGCGGCGCAAAGCTTGCTGGTAGCATGTAGCTCGCACAGCAGCCTGAAGACGATTCTCCTCAAGGAGCACAGCGTCATCTTGCCGCAGTTGCTCTTGCTCGAGGTCATCATAAGCGAGCACTCGAGGAGATCCGTATATGAGTTCCGTGGGGAGAACTGCTTCCGCTCCATAGACCAGAGCGAAGGGCGTCTGGCCGGTGGCTCGATTTGGTGTCGTTCTGATTGACCAAAGAACCGCCGGCAACTCATCAATCCAGCGCCTTCCGCACTTTCTCAGCCTGTCAAAGGTTCTGGTCCTGGGACCGCGCAACACTTCAGCATTAGCCCTCTCCGCTTGGCCGTTGCTTCTTGGGTGAGCAACAGAGGCAAAACAAATCTTGCCGCCAAGGTCTTGGATGTACTGCATGAAGGTGCGACTTGTGAACTGCGTGCCGTTGTCGGTGATGATTCTATTAGGCACACCGAAACGGCAAACAATTCCTTTGAAGAACTTGACAGCCGACTGCGCTGTCACCTTCCTCACTGCTTCCACCTCCGGCCACTTTGTGAACTTGTCGATAGCAACGTACAAGTACTCAAAGCCCCCGGTAGCACGGGGAAAGGGGCCCAGTATGTCGAGCCCCCAGACCGAAAATGGCCAGGAGAGAGGGATTGTTTGAAGAGCTTGAGCTGGCTGATGTGATTTCTTCGAATGAAACTGTCACGCTTCACACTTGGTTACTAGTGCAGTCGCATCCTGGAGGGCGGTAGGCCAAAAGAAACCTTGCCGGAATGCCTTTCCGGCAAGCGCTCTTGACCCCATGTGAGAGCCACACATGCCCCCATGTATCTCTGCCAACAGCTCTAGTCCATCCTCCCGAGGAATGCACTTCAATTTCACACCATTTGGTCTCTTTCTGTACAGGACGTCATCGACGAACTTGTACATAACAGACCGACGGGCTACTCTTTCTGCTTCTTCTTGTTCCTCAGGGAGTTCACCTGTCTGAAGGAAATGGACAATGTGCTGCGCCCATGCTGGAGCCTGAGGCTCGACAACTAGGACTAGAGGCATCTCCTCTGCCGGGGAAACAGTTGTCTCGACAATGAGGGCCTGAGGTCCTGTCGGAGCCTGTTGTTCCCCGGCAGGCATGTCGATCCCGGCAACTTCCTTGCCGGCAGCTCCGGGGAGCTCTGCCGGGAAGTACTGGCCAGAGTTCAACTTTCTTCTCTTTTCTTGTCGCATCGATGGCGCCACGGATGGTTGAGTCAATTAGAGCACAAAAGTTCCTGGTTCCACAGGCAACTTGAGGGCAGCACGCTTTGACAGGTCGTCAGCAACACTGTTCTCGGCACGAGGAACGTGCTCCATCTGCAGACCGTCAAAGCGCTCTTCCAATTTCCTCACTTCATCTACGTAGGCCTGCATCAATGGGCTTTGATAACTCTTGTTAATCTGCCTGACGACAAGTTGTGAATCGCCTTTGATGACGAGCTTTCTGATACCAAGGTCTGCCGCGATCCTGAGACCGGCAAGCAAACCCTCGTATTCTGCAGTGTTGTTGGTTGAACTCTCCCGGGGAAAGTGTATTTGGACTACGTACTTGGGGTGCTCCCGGGTGGGTGCGACAAGCAGCACTCCAGCACCGGCGCCTTGCAGCGAAAAAGCCCCGTCAAAGTACATAACCCATTGCTGACCGGTTTCCTTGCCGGGGAGACTTGTTTCTTGAACTTCTTCGTCTGGCGTCGGGGTCCATTCTGCAATGAACTCCGCCAAGGCCCTGCTCTGAATTGTGGAAGTGCTTTCAAACTTAAGACCGAAGGTGGACAGCTCCAACGCCCACTCCACGATCCTGCCGGTTGCCTCCGGATTTTGCAAAATCCGTTGCAATGGAAAGCGAGTGACGACGGTGATCTCATGTGCTTGAAAATAATGGCGCAGCTTTCTCGAGGCCATAAGGAGGCCGAAAAGCAACTTCTGCACACCAGAATATCTTGACCTAGCTCCTTGTAACAGAGAGCTAACAAAATAAACTGGGCGCTGCACCACCTTCTTCTTCTGCACAAGTTCTTCTGTTTGCGCAGATCCTGTCTCGCCGGGATCAACCCCTGCCGGGAAAGATCCTGCCGCGTCACTTGGCGGTCCTGCCGCTGATGTTGCCTTCTCATCAGCTTCTCTCTGCGCCACCAGCGCATCACTAACCACTTGATTTGTTGCCGCCAGATACAGTAGCAACGGTTCTTGTGGTTTAGGTGCGACTAGCGTCGGCGGAGAAGAAAGGTATTTGTTCAAATCTTGCAGCGCCGCCTCCGCTTCCGGAGTCCATTTCATTGGACCTGCCTTCTTCAAAATTTTGAAGAAGGGCAGGGCGCGCTCAGCAGATTTGGAAATAAACCTGCTTAGAGCAGCAACACAGCCGGCAAGACGACGCACATCCTTGACGCGTCTCGGCGCTTCAATTTGCTCAATGGCTTTAATCTTGTCAGGGTTCGCCTCGATTCCCCGGCAAGATACAAAGAATCCGAGGAGCTTGCCGGAAGGAACACCGAACACGCACTTCTCAGGATTGAGCTTCAAGTTGATCTTGCGCAAGTTTGCAAATGTTTCTTCTAAGTCTTGAATGAGCGTCGCTTTATCCTTAGTTTTGACCACTATATCATCCATATGTGCCTCCATATTTCTATGGAGTTGTGGCTCAAAACCAATCTGGATTGCTCTGGCGAATTTTGAACCAGCACTTTTCAACCTGAAAGGCATCCGTATAAAACAATACGTACCACATGGGGTGATAAAGGCGGTCTTCTCTTCATCTTCCTTTGCCATAAAAATCTGATGATACCCTGAATAGGCATCAAGGAAGGACAGGAGATCACAACCAGCGGTGGCATCCACAATCTGGTCGATGCGCGGCAAGGGAAAAGGATCTTTTGGACAAGCTTTATTGATATCTGTATAGTCGATACAAAGCCTCCATTTCCCATTCGCTTTTCGCACTACAACCGGATTGGCCAACCAGGTTGGATGAAGCACTCCTTTGACCAGTCCTGCCGCCTCCAGCTTCTTAATTTCTTCGGCAATGAATTCTTGCCGCTCCAAAGCCTGTTTCCTCACCCTTTGCTTGACGGGCCGCGCATGAGGACAGACAGCAAGGTGGTGCTCAATCACTTTCCTGGGAACGCCGGGGATGTCAGACGGTTGCCACGCAAACACGTCGACATTCGCCCGCAGGAAAGCAACGAGCGCGCTTTCCTATTTGTCATTTAGGATGGAACTTATGGTGAAAGTTCCCCCCGTTCCGTCCTCCCTGGCAGGCACCTTCTTGGTTTCCGGCGGGGCGGCCTTGGACTTCTTGTTCTTGCCGGTGGAACTCTCTGGTACGTCCTCGACGGAAGCGCAGCACTCCGAGGAGGTGCGCTTGCCGGAGCTTGCGCCAAGGTTCCTGCCGGTCTTCTTCTTCCCCCCGGGAGTTCCAGCGGCAGGAGCAGATGACTTGATGGTAGGTGCTGCAACTGCTTCCCGGTAAAGTTGGTCGGCACAGATGAGCGCATCCTTCTTATCGGAATGGATAGTGATGACGCTCAACGGCCCGGGTATCTTCAAAACATTGTAGGCGTAGTGTGATGCCGCCATAAACTTAGCCAGCGCTGGCCGACCAAGGATCCCATTGTATGACACGGGGATCTTAGCGACATCAAACACCACCTTTTCGGTCCTGAAGTTAAACTCGCTGCCAAATGTTACCGGCAGCGTGATCTTGTCCTTAGGCTGTGTTCTTCCCGGGTTGACCCCTTGAAACGTACCTGTTTCCTCGAGGTCTTCGTCGGGAATCTGAAGCTTTGTGAGCACATCTGGTGAGATTAAGTTTAGGCCGGCCCCGCCGTCAACTAACATCTTCGTCACCTTGAGGTTGCGAATTTGTGGGGAAACCAACAATGGCAAGCACCCGACCGCAGTTGTGCGATCAGGGTGATCCTCGGCGTCAAAGATGATAGGCGTGCTGGACCACTTCAGAGGCCTACATGCATCGGGGGATGGCTCTGCCGCATTAACCTCCCGCATCCACTGTTTAAGTTGGCGGTGGGAAGAATGCAGCGAAGCACCCCCATCAATGCACATAGCCTCCGTAGCCTTCTGGAATTCCTGCTCACTGGACTCGTCATCTTCCTCATCATCATCTCCTTCTTTATCTCGGCCCCGAGCAGGTCGATCCTTCTGTTGCTTGGCCTTGCCGCGGTGACCCCCTCGGCCACCGCGTTTCTTGCCGGACCCCTCAGCACTATCTTGGGCCTTCTCCTTGTCTCGCCTCTCGTATTCGGCCTTCTGCTTCTCGGCAAGCTGCTCAACTTGCCGGCAGTTCTGGAGATCGTGGCCCTTAGTGCGATGGATCTTGCAATACTGCTTGCCGGAGTTCTCCGACTTGTCGGCAGCCGCCAAGGCCTGACAGGAAGGGCACCCGGCAAGATCCTTGCTGGGGTCACCAACCTTGGCCTTCTTGGCGGCGCCAGTGCTGTCGGATTCCTCGACAGCAAGCACGGCCTTGCCTCCGCGCTTCCTGTTCCGCCGTCGGCCTTTCCTTGACGGGGCCGCGGCATCTTCTTCTTCTGAGTCGCCTGCCGCACCAACAGCCTCACCGGGGAGTTTCCTCCCCTCCTCAGCTCGAGCGCACTTGTCGGCCAAAGTGTAAAGCTCGGCGATACTCCTGACTTTGTTCATTGCCAGCTCTTCCCGCATCCTGCGGTTACGCACGTTCTGATGGAACGCGCTAATGACAGCGGCAGGATGAACGTCAGGAATATTGTATTGCACCCGGCTGAATCTCTGCATAAACTTGCGCAGGGACTCGCCCTCCTTCTGAGGGATGATGTGCAAATCACTTTCTTGGCCAGGAGCTTGGTGGCCTCCAACAAAGGCGCCAACAAACTGATGGCACAGATCCGACCAGGAAGAAATAGAATCCTCCGGCAGATGCATCAACCACGACCTAACGTTGGGTTTGAGCACCAACGGGAAGTAGTTGGCAAGTATCTTGTCATCTCGGCCCCCGGCAGCTTGCACCGCAATGGTGTAGATGCTCAGGAACTCCGAGGGATGGGTCTTGCCGTCATATTTCTCCGGGACCTCTGGCTTGAAGGTTCGGAGATTGGGCCACTGGACTTGCCGCAGCTCACGGGTAAACGCTGGAGGTCCTACCTCGTAAGGCAAGTCTCCTACGTTCCCTGGCGCGGGCTCATCGACAACCAGCCCCGCGCACTTATCAGACTGATAGCGCGCTTCCCATCGCTGCTCGATGGTTGTTCGAGAGTCCTCCTTGCCTCGTTCCTGGAGAACCAGACGCTGATCACGGCGCATCCGTGGATCGGACGATGCCGTGGAAACTTCTTCATGGCGGTCGACTTGCTGAGTCGTCGGCCGCTGCTGACGCCGCGGAGGAGAGTGCACTGTAGTTGCACCACCTCCGGTTTTCTCTGCACCGGCTCACGTCGGATCGATGGGCCTCCGCTGAGAGGGCCCTGCCTCGTGCGGTCCATCCTTGTTAGCGAAGCCGATAAGGCTCTGGATAGTAGCTCGCCACTCCTCCATCTTCTCCGGGGCGGGAGGAAAATCGAGGAGCAGCTGTGCACGTGCCAAGGCTTCCGCTGGCGTAGGTGGCGGCGACAAGTGCGAGGTACGTGAGGTGCTCTAACTCCTAACCAAGTTAGAAGGAGCACCGCCACGGTCACGCGACCGTGCACCACCTTCGCCGGCAGCTTGGTGTGCATGCTGGTCCCGCGCATCTTGGGATCTATGCGCAGAAACCTTTTCGTGGGGATGCCCCGAACCACCAGCGCCATGATGTCGCTCATCTCGCACGACCTGGGTAGGTCGCGAGGCTTGCGCCGGCATGGGAGCTCCAGCAGGCGCCCTTCGATCCCTAGAGTTAGTTGTGCCACCCGTAGGCAACACAGCACCATCTCTAGATCCAGCGACGCGCAAGTTACCACTGCCACTGCGAACGATACCGCTCGCCTGGCTTGGGTCACCAGAACGCCGCGGGGGTTCTAGTCCTCTTCCTTCTGCACCCACACCACCGCCTGTCTGCAAAGGCGCAGGCAAAGCAGATCCGGACGGTTGTGCTGTCGCAGCGTTCTTCTTCTTGGGCGGCATGACGATGAAGATGATGAAGGAACTAGGGCGTCTACCACCAGGTCAGGTTCACGCAACCTTCAATCCCCCTACCTGGTGCGCCAAAGATGTCGGGGTACGACACCTATGGGATCCCGAGAGATCCCTTTACGATTCGGCGGGGGGAGAGGTATACGCAAAGAGCAGAACCAGTGATCGACGCGGGAAGCTTTTACCCAGGTTCGGGCCGCTGATCAGCGTAAAACCGTACTCCTGCTTTGTGTTCTTATTGATGTTCTTGAGCCCAGCCTTCAGGAGCGCTCGCAATGAACAGTACGTTCAAAGAGCAGCTACACATGCAGAATGGGCCAGAAAATCTCCTCCCCTGTAGCAGTTGCCTTGGGCCTCCTTTTATATGCTCAAAGGGGTCTCCACAGTGGCAAAATGTACATACATTGAGGTGTAAAGTAGCTACAGGGTATCATACCTAACCCCTGACGGATTAGGACAAAGGCATTTAATGCACCGTGAGGTGTCCGTTTAGGTGTCCTCACTTTCTCGGGATGGAAAAAGGAGCCATCCCATCAGCACCGCTTAAGCTCTCCTCCACTGGTGCGTTGCCACGCATCCATGGAAGGAGCCAGAATGTCAGACTCGTTACTATGCCGAAGCGGTGGCACAGTGGCATAATCTTGCCGGGCACCCAACCTTGCTGGGGACCAAGCCTTGCCGGGCGCCGAGCCTTGCCGGGCTCCACGGCCATCCCGGCAAGGATCTTGCCGGGGAAGCTGGCCTTCGATTTCCAGCTTTGCTTATCTGCTGATCCCCAGATCTCTGACTTGACGATTTTCCTTGACGACTTGAGTCGACCTCGAGCTGATCCCAGCAAGCATTGCCGCGAAGACGGCTACAACTGCCCGTGCACAAGTACGGGGTACTAGTGGCCCAATACTTAGTACACCGACACTTCCGTCGAGGACGACTTCATTTCAAGAAGGGGAGGATGATGAGGACATCAATACCATTGTTACACCCACAGCCCCTGCTGCTATACATACTTAACCAATTACTAGAGCTCGCGCACGCCAATTAAATTATCAGGTACTTTCGTTTCTTGGTAATGATTCTAATGTTCATGAGAATATGATGCTTCCTAAAGTGGATACATTTGTTTTGCTTATGAATGAAGTGCCTAGCTTGGACAAGAAAGAGGAACATTTGAGCAAGTTCAAGCATGGAGATGATGGCATGCGCAAGGGGAACAAGAACGGAGTTACAAGTGATGATTTCAGGACTTTGAAGCCACCATAATGAGTGCATGAAGCCTTGGACGAAATATACAAGATGCCACTTCATAAATTTCGTCCAGAGGCTATTATAGGTGCTGCGTCACCTTATTATTGGGCCAGGCCCATGTAATTTCGAAATACTTGAGTATAGGCTGTTTTTAGAGTCCGTATGTGTGGGGATACAAGAGATAGGGTTGGTTTCGGACCCCTCCTTCAGGGGCCACAAAATCCCCCCCCCCCTCTTCCTCCATATATACAGCCCTTAGGGCACCGTTTAGACTTTGGGTTTTGTTTAGATTAAAAGTTCGCCATAGCTGCAACTTCGCGTACTTCGTTTGTGTTCAACGACCAGACCAAGACGTCACAGAACCCCACCTTCATTAATAAAGCTTTCCTCTTATATTTGCAATCTCAGTTTCTTGCTTGTTCTTCGTTTGCTCGCAGGAAACAGACCCTCGTGGTCAGGTTGATCGTGCTCCGGCGTGGTCAATAACCCCTTGGAAGTTGGTATAGCGATTGCTAAGGCGCGACGTCTCGCACGTTCATAGTCGGATCGTCAAGGTCGACTCCCACAGAAAATGATAGCCACCATCTCATCGAAACATCGGGACACCTTCGCCTCTATCAACGTCCGACAAGTCCCAGCGAGCGGACGACCGACGCCAACCGGAAGTCCGGTGCCACCTGTCCAGAGAAGAAACGTCGGAACTCCGACACCCTCCGGACGTCCAGACCCCCGCGAGCGACTGGACGTCCGACACTGCCTGTGCGCAGTCGGGCCTTTGGCCTTGTATCCCTCTCCCACTTACCCCTTTGTGGCTTAGCCTATAAATAGACCTCCCCCTCATCCTTTCTAGGGTTAGCAAATATGATAGCTCATTTGTATGTGAGCTTTGCTCCTACCTACCTCTACTCTTGCGAGAGAGAGACTACCACTCCCGTGGAGTTCAAGACCTCCATGTGAGAAGATCCTGCGGGATATCATCAAGACCCCTCACGGGAAGATCCGTCTAGGATGCCATCAAGACCTCCTCTTGGAGATGAACTTTACCTTGTATCTTTCCCTTTGTTGTTCATGTACCTTATGGATCTTGTGTCTTTGATTGTCTAGTGGATGTGTGATTGGACTTGTTCTTGAGTGTTTCCCCTTGTGATTTCTCTCCGTTCTTCCCCGTGTTCTTCGTGGGAATCACGTCCATTCATTAAAGATCGGCCTGCACCGGGTTAGCCCCGTATCACAACTACACGGACTGGGTTCGTAACTTGAGGATTATCCTCATTGCTGCACAGAAGAATTATGTCCTTGATGCACCACTAGATGATAGACCTGCTACAGGAGCTACTGCTGATGTTATGAATGTCTGGCAGGCTCGATCTGATGACTACTCAATAGTTTAGTGTGCCATGCTATACGGCTTAGAACCGGGACTTCAAAGATGTTTTGAACGTCATGGAGCATATGAGATGTTCCAAGAGTTGAAGTTAATATTTCAAGCAAATGCCCGAGTTGAGAGATATGAAGTCTCCAACAAGTTCTATAGCTGCAAGATGGAGGAGAACAGTTCTGTCAGTGAACACATACTCAAAATGTCTGGGTATCATAACCACTTGACTCAGCTGGGAGTTGATCTTCCAGTTGATAGTGTTATTGACATAGTTCTTCAGTCACCGCCACCAAGCTACAAAGGCTTCGTGATGAAGTATAATATGCAAGGGATGACGAAAACAATTCCTGAGCTCTTCGCAATGATTAAGGCCGCGGAGGTAGAAATCAAGAAGGAGCATCAAGTGTTGATGGTTAACAAGACCACTAGTTTCAAGAAAAAGGGCAAGGGAAAGAAAGGGAACTTCAAGAAGAACGGAAAGCAAGTTGCCACTCCCCGGAGGAAGCCCAAAGCTGGACCCAAGCCTGAAACTGAGTGCTTCTACTGCAAAGGGAATGGTCACTGGAAGCGGAACTACCCCAAATACTTGGCGGAAAAGAAGGATGGCAAAGTGAACAAAGATATATTTGATATACATGTTATTGATGTGTACCTTACTAATGCTTGTAGTGGCGCCTGGGTATTTGATACTGGTTCGGTTGCTCATATTTGTAACTCGAAATAGGAGCTGCGGAATAAACGAAGATTGGTTAAGGACGAGGTGACGTTGCGCGTCGAGAATGGTTCCAAGGTCGATGCGATCGCCGTCGGCACACTACCTCTGCATCTACCTTCGGGATTAGTTTTAGACCTCAATAATTGTTATTTGGTGCCAGCATTGAGCATGGACATTATATCTGGATCTTGTTTATTGCGAGATGGTTATTCATTTAAATCAGAGAATAATGGTTGTTTTATTTATATGAGTAATATCTTTTATGGTCATGCACCCTTGATGAATGGTGTATTCTTGTTGAATCTCAATCGTAGTGATGCACATATTCATAATATTGATGCCAAAAGATGCAAAGTTGATAATCATAGTGCAACATACTTGTGGCACTGTCGTTTAGGTCATATTGGTGTAAAGCGCATGAAGAAACTCCATGCAGATGGACTTTTGGAGTCACTTGATTATGAATCATTTGATACTTGCGAACCATGCCTCATGGGCAAGATGACTAAAACTCCGTTCTCTGGAACAATGGAGCGAGCTAATGACTTATTGGAAATAATACATACCGATGTATGTGGTCTGATTAGTGTTGAAGCACACGGTGGGTATCGTTATTTTCTGACCTTCACAGATGATTTGAGTAGGTATGGGTATATCTACTTGATGAAACACAAGTTTGAAACATTTGAAAAGTTCAAAGAATTTCAGAGTGATGTGGAGAATCATGGTAACAAGAAAATAAAGTTTCTATGATTTGATCGCGGATGCGAATATTTGAGTTACGAGTTTGGCCTTCATTTAAAACAATGTGGAATTGTTTCACAACTCACGCCACCTGGAACACCACAGCGTAATGGTGTGCCCAAACATCGTAACAGTACTTTATTAGATATGGTGCGATCTATGATGTCTCTTACCGATTTATCACTATCGTTTTGGGGTTATGCATTAGAGACAGCCGCATTCACGTTAAATAGGGCACTGTCTAAATCCTTGACACGACACCGCATGAACTATGGTTTGGCAAGAAACCTAAGTTGTCGTTTCTTAAAGTTTGGGGATGCGACGCTTATGTCAAAAGGCTTCAGCCTGATAAGCTCGAACCCAAATCTGGAAAGTGCATCTTCATAGGATACCCTAAGGAAACTATTCGGTACGCCTTCTACCACAGATCCGAAGGCAAGATTTTTGTTGCAAAGAATTGATCCTTTCTAGAGAAGGAGTTTCTCTCAAAACAAGTCACTGGGAGGAAAGTAGAACTTAATGAGGTAATTGTACCTTCTCTCAAATTAGAAAGTAGCACATCACAGAAAACCGTTCCCGTGATGCCTACACCAACTAGAGAGGAAGCTAATGATGATAATGATGTAACTTCAGATCAAGTTACTACCGAACCTCGTAGGTCGACCAGAGCACGATCCACACCAGAGTGGTATGGTAATCCTGTCCTAGAAGTTATGTTATTAGACCATGGCGAACCTACGAACTATGAAGAAGCTATGATGAGCCCAGATTCCGATAAGGCCATGAAATCTGAGATAGGATCCATGTATGAGAACAAAGTATGGACTTTAGTGGACTATCCCGATGATCGGCAAGCCATTGAGAATAAACAGATCTTCAAGAAGAAGACTAACGTTGATGGTAATGTTACTATCTACAAAGCTCGACTTGTCGCAAAAGGTTTTTGACAAGTTCAAGGGGTTGACTATGATGAGACCTTCTCACCCGTAGCGATGCTTAAGTTTGTCTGAATCATGTTAGCAATTGCCGCATTTTATAATTATGAAATCTGGAAAATGGACGTCAAAACTGCATTCCTCAATGGATTTTTTAAAGAAGAGTTGTATATGATGCAACCAGAAGGTTTTCTCGATCCTAAAGGTGCTAACAAAGTGTGCAAGCTCCAGCGAACCATCTATGGACTGGTGCAAGCATCTCGGAGTTGGAATATACGCTTTGATGAGGTGATCAAAGCATATGGTTTTATACAGACTTACGGTGAAGCCTGTATTTACAGGAAAGTGAGTGGGAGCTCTGTAGCATTTCTAATATTATATGTGTATGACATATTGTTGATTGGAAATGATATAAAATTTCTAGATAGCATAAAAGGATACTTGAATAAGAATTTTTCAATGAAAGACCTCGGTGAAGCTGCTTATATATTGGGCATCAAGATCTATAGGGATAGATCGAGACGCTTAATAGGACTTTCACAAAGCACATACCTTGACAAAGTTTTGAAGAAGTTCAAAATGGATCAGTCAAAGAAAGGTTTCTTGCCTGTGTTACACGGTGTGAAATTGAGTCAGACTCAAAGCCCGACCACTGCAGAAGATACAGAGAAAATGAAAGTCATTACCTATGCCTCAACCATAGGTTCTATCATGTATGCTATGCTATGTACCAGACCTGATGTGTGCCTTGCCATAAGTTTGGCAGGGAGGTACCAAAGTAATCTAGGAGTGGATCACTGGACAGTGGTCAAGAACATCCTGAAGTACCTGAAAAGGACCAAGGATATGTTTCTCGTTTATGGAGGTGACGAAGAGCTCGTCGTAAATGGTTACGTCGATGCTAGCTTCGACACTGATCCGGATGACTCTAAGTCACAAACCGGATACGTTTTTATATTGAATGGTGGAGCTGTCAGTTGGGGTAGTTCCAAGCAGAGCGTCGTGGCGGGATCTACGTGTGAAGAGGAGTACCTAGCTGCTTCGGAAGCAACACATGGAGTCTGGATGAAGGAGTTCATATCCGATCTGGGTGTAATACCCAGTGCATCGGGTCCAATGAAAATCTTTTGTGACAACACTGGAGCAATTGCCTTGGCAAAGGAATCCAGGTTTCACAAGAGAACCAAACACATCAAGAGACGCTTCAACTCCATTCGTGAAAAGGTCAAGGATGGAGACATAGAGATTTGCAAAATACATACGAATCTGAATGTAGCAGACCCAATGACTAAGCCTCTTCCGCGAGCAAAACATGATCAGCACCATGACTCCATGGGTGTTAGATTCATTACAATGTAATCTTGATTATTAACTCTAGTGCAAGTGGGAGACTGAAGGAAATATGCCCTAGAGGCAATAATAAAGTTGTTATTTTATATTTCCTTATTCATGATAAAGGTTTATTATTCATGCTAGAATTGTATTGAGCGGAAACTTAAATACATGTGTGAATACATGAACAAATACCATGTCCCTAGTAAGCCTCTACTAGACTAGCTCGTTGATCAAAGATGGTTAAGGTTTCCTAACCATAGACATGTGTTGTCATTTGATAACGGGATCACATCATTAGGAGAATGATGTGATGGACAAGAACCATCCATTAGCTTAGCATATGATTGTTCAGTTTATTACTATTGCTTTCTTAATATCAAATACATATTCCTTCGACTACGTGATTATGCAACTCCTGGATACTGGAGGAATACCTTGTGTGCTATCAAACATCACAACATAACTGGGTGATCAAAAAGATGCTCTACAGGTGTCTCCGAAGGTGTTTGTTGAGTTGGCATAGATCGAGATTAGGATTTGTCACTCCGTGTATCGGAGAGGTATCTCTAGGCCCTCTCGGTAATACACATCATAAGAAGCCTTGCAAGCAAAGTGACTATGGAGTTAGTTTCAAGATGATGTATTACAGAATGAGTAAAGAGACTTGCCGGTAACAAGATTGAACTAGGTATGAAGATACCGACGATCAAATCTCGGGCAAGTAACATACCGACAGACAAAGGGAATTACGTATGTTGTCATAAGGTTGGATTGATAAAGATCTTCGTAGAATATATAGGAACCAATATGGGCATCCAGGTTCCGCTATTGGTTATTGACCGAAGAGGTGTCTCGGTCATGTCTACATAGTTCTCGAACCCGTAGGGTCCGCATGCTTAACGTTCGTTGACAATATAGTGTTATATCAGTTATATGATTTGGTGACTGAATGTTGTTTGGAGTACCGGATGAGATCATGGACATGATGAGGAGCTCCGGAATGGTGCGGAGGTAAATATTGATATATAGAATGATGAAATTCGGACACCGAAAGAGTTTCAGAGTGCACCGGGTAGTCATCGGATCGCCGGAAGGGGTTCCGGACAGCCCAGGAGGTCTATGGGCCTAATGGGCCAAGGGGAAGGACACACCAGCCCACAAGGGGGCTGGCGTACCCTCTCCCTAGCCGCTGGCCCTAGGCGAAGGAAAGGGGGAGGGTTGGCCCCTCCTGCCTTTCCCTCCTCATGTGAGAAAAGAAAGGGGGGGGGGGCGCCACCTCCCCCTGCCTTCCTCCCGCACTCAAACATGGCAGGGGGGCTCGGCTAGGGGCAAGAGCCCAAGTGGGATTCGGCCCCACTTGTGGCGCCTCCTGACTGCCTCCCCTCTCCTCCCCCACCTATATATATGTGGGAGGGGCACCACACATAGCCCACGACAATCTCTTAGCCGTGTGCGGTGCCCCTCTCCACAGTTTCGTCCCTCGGTCATATTTTCATAGTTCTTAGGTGAAGCCCTCCGGAGATAGCATCATGACCACCGTCACCATGCCGTCATGCTACTGGAACTCATCCACTACTTTGACGTCTTGCTGGATCAAGAAGGCGAGGATGTCACCGAGCTGAATGTGTGCTGAACATGGAGGTGCCGTACGTTCGGTACTCGATCGGTTGGATCGCGAAGAACTTCGACTACATCAACCGTGTTACTAAACGCTTCCGCTTACGGTATACAAGGGTACATAGACACACTCTCCCCTCTCATTGCTATGCATCTCCATGGATAGATCTTGCGTGTGTGTAGAATTTTTTTTGTTTTCCATGCAACGTTCCCCAACACTTTGCACCTGGAGATCTTGTTTTGTTACATTTGCGTAAGGATAGGTTTCCTGATTTGCGCAAATCAAAGCTAATGCCACGTGCTGATGGTCCTTTTAAGGTGTTAGAGAAAATAAATGATAATGCATATAAACTTGAGCTGCCTGCAGATTTTGGGGTTAGTCCCACGTTTAACATTGCAGATTTGAAGCCTTATTTGGGTGAGGAAGATGAACTTCCGTCGAGGACGACTTCGCTTCAAGAAGGGGAGGATGATGAGGACATCAATACCATTGTTACACCCACAGCACCTGCTGCTATACATACTGGACCAATTACTAGAGCTCGCGTGCGCCAATTAAATTACCAGGTACTTTCGTTTCTTGGTAATGATTCTAATGTTCATGAGAATATGATGCTGCCTAAATTGGATACATTTGTTTTGCTTACAAATGAAGGGCCTAGCTTAGACGAGAAGGATGAACATTGGAGCAAGAACAAGCATAGAGATGATGGCATGCACAAGGGAAACAAAAACGGAGTTTCAAGTGATGATTTCAGGACTTTGAAGCCACCATAATGAGTGCATGAAGGCTTGGACGAAATATACGAGATGCCACTTCACAAATTTCGTCCAGAGGCTATTATAGGTACTACGTCACCTTATAATTGGGCCAGGCCCATGTATATTCGAAATACATAAGTATAGGCTGTTTTTAGAGTCCGTATGTGTGGGGAAACAAATTTAGGGTTGGTTTCGAACCCCTCCTACAAGGGGTCACGAAATTCCCCCCTAATCCTCCATATATACAGCCCTTAGGGTGTCATTTAGACTTTGGGTTTTGTTTAGATTAAAAGTTTGCCATAGCTGCAACTTCGCGCACTTCGTTTGTGTTCAACGACTAGACCAAGACGTCACATAACCCCACCTTGATCAATAAAGCTTTCATCTTATATTCGCAATATCCAGATTGCAATCTTAGTTTCTTGCTTGTTCTTCATTTGCTTGCAGGAAATAGACCTTCATGGTCAGGTTGATCATGCTCCAGCGTGGTCAATAACCTCTTGGAGTTGGTTCAGTGATTGCTAAGGCGCGACGTTCTCGCATGTTCGTAGTCGGATCATCAAAGTCTACTGCTCTGAAACAATAATCACCATCTCATCAAAAGACGGGACACCTTTGCCTCTATCAGTTTGACATGCCTTAGAGTGACGGTGGTGGTGCGGGATGTGTGTGTCTGTGTGTGTGGTGTGAAGGGGGGGGGGGTCCGGCAGTACACTACGAGTCATGAGCCTCTGTGTCTGATTATTCATTATTTTATGAGTCATATATGCCACATCAAAGTCATGAATTGGTTATTTAAACCATTACAGAACCCTTTCATACATACATGTTCAAGCCACATGCATGCATTAGTGGTCCTCTCGGACACTCCCTCGTGCGGTTATCAGCGACGTGCCCATTTGTTAGCCCACAAAGGTTTTCAGTTTCCACCGACAACGAGAGGCATTTGACCAAAGGTGGATTCATCTTGGCATGTGTATTGCGGTGTGGATCATGGTGAGATTCCATATCAAAGTTCGGGCACGTGCGTACACATGAGTCCCTCCCACCGTCTCGAAGTGAGGGGCCTATGCATCGTGGTGTAGTGCGTTTCCGGTTTGCGAAGCATGTGACATGTCAAAGTTGTGTATTGGGTATTCAAACATCACACAACACACGGGCACATGCACGTGGTGGTTGTCCTATGACACTCACTCGCGTGTGACTCTATCTATGGGCCCGCGAGGTTGTCGTTGATCAGTTGAATGTAGAGCGAGAGAGAGGTTAATTTAACCAACAAGGATGGTTCTTTTCTGGTTTGTGTTACATATATGCACAGTAGGAGTATGTAGTACATGTCAAAGAGGGCGCAACATGTATACTCTATATATATGCGTCATAACCTCACTCCATGTGGGGACTTTCTGGTTCTCGAGACAGGTGCCACATCAAAGTTGTGCATTGGTATTCAAACATCAGGCTATACCATGTAGGCGGTGGTTGTAATGAGGACATCAATACCATTGTTACACCCACAACCCCTGCTGCTATACATACTGGACCAATTACTAGAGATCGCGCACACCAATTAAATTATCAGGTACTTTGGTTTCTCGGTTATGATTCCAATGTTCATGAGAATATGATTGATGCGGAGCATCCCATGGTCATCCCCATGGACACTACCCAAGCTCCAAGTGGACCCATGACAAGAGCTTGAGCATGTGCTATTCAATCCGAGGTGACATCTCTCCTACTTGAGCTTCCCTTACATTCGAGTGAGACATGGCTGCTACCTAAGTCAGAAACACTATGTGTAATCAGGTACGATGCACAAGCCATGGAGCCGAGAGCTGAGGGAGAAGGAACATGCGTCAACTCTCTGTTCAGCCCAGAACTTCCGGCCAGAGCCCGGAACCTCCGGCCCCCGGAACATCCGGCCTCCGACGACCCCGACAAGCCAGGGCGTGCCAACTCTCTGGTTAGACCGGAACCAGCCCGGAACCTTCGGCCTGCCCGGACCTTCCAGGCCCCGGACACCAACCAAGCTCCCGCCGTGCCAACTCTCTGATTAGGCCGGACACTCCCCGGACCTTGGCCCGGAACCTCCGGCGCCCGGAACCTCCGGCGCCCGGAACTTCCAGCCTCGTCCGGAACTTTCGGCCCTGCCTGCGCATAGTGAATTGGGCCAAGGCCCATGTACCCTTCGGCCCCCTAGACTATAAATACTCTTCTTCTACCTACGTTTTAGGGTTAGCAAAGTAGTAGCTCATTTGAGATAGAACTTTGCTCTCCACTTGATCCCTTCTCCATCGGAGTTCATGACCTCTACGGAGAACATCTCCCAAGTGGATTCAAGACCCCTCACGGGAAGATCTTCAAGACCTCCTCACGGAGAAGAACTTGCTACTTGTATCGTCTGTTGTTGACTTTTAATCGTGTATCTCTTTGTGTGTTCGGATCTAGCACATGTGTAATCGAATCTTGTTGGTTTGAGTGATCTCTCTCGTGTTTCCCCTCGTGTTTTCCCTCGTGTTCCTTGTGTTCCTCGCAGGATTCACTCCAATCGTGAAAGATCGGGCATCTAGGGTTCGACCCTACATCATCTTGGTATCATGAGCCAAGGTTAATCACGATTTTGGAGCCTCCCTCTTTGTTTCTAGCCTAATTTTGTTGTGATTCGTCCCAATTTTGAAAATCCACACAAAAATAGCCCTCCCAAATTTTTTGTGATTTGTTGGTTCGATGAAGTTTGGATTTGATACATGGATTTCGCGTGTGGCACCAAGATCTAGCTTTCCCACCCTTCCATCCACCAAAAAATTTTCTTTCCCCCTCTGATTTGGGTTTCTTCCAAAGTTTTTCCGCCCAAATCCACGATCCCCAAGTTTCCTGTTCTTGGCAGAATCACGACCCCCGGCACTTCCGGCCCCGCCCGAACCTTCCGGCCTTCCCGGAACTTTCGGCTCCCGGACCTTCCATTTTCCTCAGAACGTCCGGCCTAGACAGAAAGTCTGCGCATCCTCGACTACTTCCGCTATTTCGCCAACTCCGACTACGGTGTAGCAGCATCTTCACCAACGTACTGAAGATCGTGCACTACAACATCGACAACGATAACATCACCTTTGACACTATCAACCGTAAGCAAGGACGGTAACTTCGACGACATCTTTGTCTACTCCTTACCATTGCATTGATAACCCCATAGCCTCTCTTTTGCGTCACTTACCCATCGAGACTAGCCTTTGAGTATTGCCGGCAATGTTACTTGTGCACATTAGTGATCATTGCATATATCATCATCTTGGTGTCCATATCTTGGTATCATATCTTGTGTCACAAGGTTGTCATAGCATATACGCAATTGCTATCTTGGTTCGTGAAGTTTTGCATGGGAAAGAGCTCCAAAGAGAAAGAGCCAAACAAGCTTTTAAGCAAAAGAGGAAGATACGCAAAGAGCTTTTAAGCAAGAACCATAGCATCATACTACATTAAGATTGTCATACTCGATCATCTTGGATCATACCACCGGAACATCATACATATAGCATACTTGGGATAGAAGTCATTGCATTTTTGCTTAGTAGGTTGTGCACAAGTCACGTATCCGCCTATTGTGCAATTGTGCTAGCGTCTCTCTTGTGTTGTGCAACACGAGCATTTTTCGTGGATTCCACATTTTCCGTTCATTTTTGGTTTGCACAACCCCATTTATCTATTGGCGTGTGTGTTCCCGTGTACCACTACTTGCTATCGGTCTACTTGTTGCATTTGCAAATTTGCGAATCTTCTCCAACATTATTGAGTCTTACTAACAATTGCAAAAAATTTGTCCACCATCCTAACCAAGCTCCACCAAAGGCTTTTATTTGTGTAGGTGTGAGAATCGACAAGAATTGGTACCAATTGTGCTATTTCCTTACAACACATTTGAGTGATCATTGACCCATTCTCAACATCGGTCAAGTTACATTTGGTATAGTTCTTCTATTTTCTCCCACTCACACATTTGCTTCCAATGATGGATAGGCCAAGTACTTCTACCAACCCACTCTTCATAGAGCAACACGATGACTCGAACTCCTATGTCACCAAGAGCCACCTTTTTGGTGCACAAAGAGCGTTGCATCAAGAATAACAAGCATTGAGCGACCGCATCGACAACCTCGCCACCGACTTGCGACATTCCGAGAAACGTACGAGACTACTTTGACACCAAGCTCAACGTGCAAAAGAGGAAAGCAATGCATGAATGGACGAGATTCACGCTTTGTTGATCAACCGCTCTTCTACATCCTCGTGCAATTCAAGACGGAGCCACTCAAGTTGACACTCCTCCGACACCATCTCAGGTTCAAGTACACCAACATCGAACACTCTTCGACAAGCCGCGCGCCAAGACCGTCAAGCAAACCGGAACCCTCTACACGGCAATGAGTGTCAAGAGCAACTTCAAGAGCAAGAACATCGGCATCGTCAAAATCAAGCTACTCTCACACAAGCACAAGAAAGGCAACGCCAACGCTAACGCGAGAAAGAACTAGCACGCCAACACCAAGACGAGGAAGACGACGAAGCTCTTCATCAACAACAACAACGGCGTGAAGCCCAAGCCCTTGAGGCGCAACGTGCCCTCCAAGAAACCAATCGTGCCATCGCCGAGCATAACCGACATGTTCGAGAAGAAGAAGAAGCCCTTCGCGAGAAAGTCCAAGAGCAACGACATCAAGTACGATTGCAATGACAAGCTCCACAAGTTCCTTCTCAAGCTAGACAAGCTCCTCCACAAGCTCGACAAGAACCACAACTTCAACAAGAGCAACTTGAGGTTCACAACCCTCCACATCAAGGGCGTCATCACCCTCGACCCCAACACAATGAAGAGTAACACTACGGCAAGCTCAAGTTCACCATGCCCAAGATTTTTGGAAGCAATGATCCCGAAGAGTATCTTTCATGGGCATTGAAGGTCGACAAGATCTTTCATTTGCACAACTATGAGGAAGAGAAGAAGATCGCCATGGCATCCCTTGAGTTCCAAGACTATGTCCTCATTTGGTGGGAACAAGTCATTGAACGTCGAGAAGCAAGAGGTGAACCACCCATCACAACATGGGATCAAATGAAGGATGTTATGAGAGCGCGCTTTGTGCCAACATACTATAACCGTGACCTCTTCAAGCGACTACAACTCCTCAAGCAAGGAACAAAGAGCATTGAAGAGTACTACAAGAAAATGGAGATTGCCATGATAAGAGCAAATGTCACGGAAGATGATGAGCAAACTATGGCACGTTTCTTGAATGGACTCAATCACTCTATCAAGAAGATCGCCGACTTCCAACCTTACTCCAACCTCATCGAGCTAGTGCATCAAGCCACCAAGGCGGAGCGACAAGTGCAAGATGACTTCAAGTATGCCAAGTACTCTTCCAAGACATACGGCTACAACAACCAAGCTTCAACGACTCCACCACCTTCTACCTCAATCAAACCTTCTACAAGTAATGATGACAAGTTAAGTTACAAGAAGACTTGAACAACCACAAGTCGTCCTCCTACTACAAGCAACTTCAAGCCGAGAGTTTCATCATCTACAACTCCACCGGATGAGACAATCAAGACAAGTTCCATCAAGTGCTTCACATGCGGCGGCCGAGGCCACAAGTCCTTCGAGTGTACCAACAAGCGCACCATGATCCTCAACGACGACGGCACATATGACTCCATGAGTGAAGAGGAAATGGAAGCCCTTGAGCATGTGGCAATGCACCGGTGCGTCAATGAAGACGAAGATGATCAAGTCTTTTGTGCCGAAGATTCGAGCCCCGCTCTCGTTGTCTCCAAAGTCTTGGCACTTTAACATCATCAAGACGAAGACCAAAGAAGCCATATCTTCCACACCAAGGCGGGCATCAATGGAAGGTCCGTGAAGGTCATCATCGATGGAGGAAGTTGCCATAACTTGGCAAGTGAAGAACTATGCTCCAAGCTCCAATTGGTCAAGATGAAGCATCCTCGCCCCTACAAGGTCCAATGGCTTAGCGATTCCGGCACTATCCAAGTGGAACATATGGTGCAAGTTTCCTTCAAGATAGGAGCATATGATGACACTTTGGAGTGTGAGGTCGTTCCAATGTTCGTTTGCCATCTCCTACTTGCACGACCATGGCAATTTGACCGAGGCGTCATCCACAACGGACGGACCAATCACTATAGCTTCAAGATGAAGGGAAAGGAGTACGTGCTACGACCTATGTCACCAAGCCAAGTGATCGCCGACAAGCAAGCAACCACCCATCATGGAGAGAATAGTGAGGGAGTGAGCCACCCAAAGGGAAGTGAGAGCCACCAGCCCAAAATGAGTGCCTCCACAATGAGCGACAAGAAAAATCTAGTGCTATTCGCTACAAAACGAGATATGAGAGAAGTGTGTGAGAACCCATCAAGTGTTATGCACTATGTCCTATTGTGCAAGGACGAGGCACCAAAAACTAACACCTCTCACAATCTACCTTTAGTGTTGCCTTCTCTATTGCAGGAATTCCAAGATGTATTTCCCGACGAGCTACCTCCAGGTCTACCTCCTCTTCGAGGCATTGAACACCGAATCAACCTCATCCCCAGAGCACCCCTTCCTAACAAGGCACCATACCGAGTCAATCCCGAAGAAACGAAGGGGTCCAATGGCAAGTACAACAACTCATCGACAACGGCCATGTATGAGAAAGCTTGAGCCCATGTACCGTCCCGGTAATCCTTGTTCCAATGAAAGATGGTACATATCGCATGTGTTCCGATTGTCGTCCTATCAATGCCATCACGGTTAGATGTCACTATCCAGTTCCACGCTTAGAGGACATTCTAGACGAACTAAGAGGAGCCACTATTTTCTCTAAAATTGATCTTAAAAGCGGCTATTATCAATCCGCATACAAGAAGGCGACGAATGGAAAACCGCATTTAAGACCAAATTTGGCTTATATGAATGGCTTGTTATGCCAATGGGCTTATCCAAAGCACCCGGTACTTTCATGCGAGTCATGCATTTTGTTCTTCGCCCCTACATTGGTGTATTTGTTGTGGTCCACTTTGACGATATTCTTGTATTTAGCAAATCTCCCAAAGCTCATGTCACCCATCTTCGAACCATTTTACAAACTCTTAGAAAAGAGCGCCTTTATGCTAATATGGACAAATGCCTTTTTGGTGTTGATAAGCTCGTTTTCTTGGGTTTCGTCGTGTCTTCTAAGGGTGTTCATGTAGATGAATCTAAGATCAATGCTATTAAAACTTGGCCCCAACCAACTAACTTGCAACAAGTGCGAAGTTTCCTTGGCTTAGCCAGTTTCTATCGTAGATTTGTTAAGGATTTTAGCACCATTGCATCCCCATTACATGCATTGAGTAAGAAAAATGCAAGATACCGCATTTAATGAGCTTAAGAATTTGCTTACACATGCTCCCGTGCTTACTTTGCCCAATTTTGACAAAACTTTTGAAGTTCATTGCGATGCTAGTGGCAACGGTATAGGAGGTGTGTTAATGCAAGAAAAGCGCCCTATTGCTTACTTTAGCGAAAAACATTCCGGAGCGCAACTCAATTATCCCATCTATGACAAAGAGCTATATGCTCTAGTGCGAGCTTTGCGTGAGTGGGAACATTATCTTCACCCTCATGAATTTGTCATCCATACGGACCATGAAACACTTAAGTACCTTAAGGGTCAAACTAAGTTGAACAAGCGTCATGCTAAGTGGAGTGAATTCATAGTCTTTTCCTTATATTATCAAGTATATCAAAGGTAAGGAAAATGTTGTGGCGGATGCTTTATCCCGCAAATGCATGCTTGTTACTAAACTTGAATTGAATGTTATTAGCTTTGAGCACATAAAATACTTGTATGCGCATGATCCTACTTTTGCTATTCCATATGCCAAATGTTTCACGCATACATCTTGGGACAAATACTATATCAAGGATGATTATCTAATGAGAGCTAACAAACTTTGTATAGCCGAGTCTTCTCTTTGTTTGTTACTTTTGCAAGAGGCTCATGGAGGAGGACTTATGGGACACTTCGGACGAGACAAGACCTTCGCTACGCTCTCCAAGAACTACTTTTGGCCCAAGATGTTCCGCGACATCTCACGCTTCACCAACCGATGCTCTACATATCACAAAGCTAAGTCTAAAGCTCAATCCCATGGTCTCTATATGCCACTTCCTATTCCGTATCACCCATGGGAAGATATTAGTATGGACTTTGTGCTTGGTTTGCCTAGAACTAGAAACGGCAAAGATTCTGTGTTTGTCATTGTGGACCGATTCTCTAAGATGGCCCATTTCATTCCTTGCAACAAGATAGACGATGCTTCACATGTTGCAAATATTTTTTGTATGGAAATCTTGCGTCTACATGGAGTGCCCAAGACTATAGTATCGGACCGCGACCTCAAGTTCCTAAGCTACTTTTGGAAGACCTTATGCGCGAAGCTTGGAATCAAGCTTTTGTTCTCTTCGGCATACCATCCTCAAACCGACGGCCAAACGGAGGTCACGAAACGGACGCTATCCACTCTCCTACGCGTGTTGATCAAGAAGAGCAACAAGGAGTGGGAGGAGTGCCTACCCATCACCGAGTACGCCTACAACCGCGCAAGACACTCTACTACCGGCAAGTCTCCCTTCAAGGTCGTCTATGGTTTCAACCCGTTGTCTCCATTGGACATTCTACATCCACCACTACAAGAGCGCATCAACATGGACGCGAGTGCATGAGTAAGCTGCCTCAAGAAGATGCATGAAGATACAAGGCACACCATCAAGCACCAAGTACAACGACTCATGACCAAGCTCAACATAAAAAAGCAACCCATGATATTCAACGTTGGAGATCTGTGTGGCTACACCTTCGCAAGGACCGCTTCCCCAACGAATGCAAGTCAAAGCTACTACCTCAAGCCGATGGACCCTTCAAGGAGCTCGAGCGCTACAACAACAATGCATACAAGATTGACTTACCACGCGGCAAGTACTCCGTGAGCGACATCTTCAACGTCAAAGATCTCTCCCCGTACCATGGTGATGAGTATTTCGAACCGAGGTCGGATCTTTCCCAGGGGGGTAGATGATGCGGAGCATCCCATGGTCATCCCCATGGACACTACCCAAGCTCCAAGTGGACGCATGATAAGAGCTCGAGCACATGCTATTCAATCCGAGGTGACATCTCTCCTACTTGAGCTTCCCTTACATTCGAGTGAGACATGGATGCTGCCTAAGTCAGAAACACTATGTGTAATCAGGTACGACGCACAAGCCATGGAGCCGAGAGCTGAGGGAGAAGGAACATGCGTCAACTCTCTGTTCACCCCGGAACTTCTGGCCAGAGCCCGGAACTTCCGGCCTCTGACGACCCCGATGAGCCCAGGCGTGCCAACTCTCTTGTTAGCCCGGAACCAGCCCGAAACCTGGCCCGGAACCTCCGGCTTGCCCGGACCTTTCGGCCCCCGGACGCCAGCCCAGCTCCCGCCGTGCCAACTCTCTGGTTAGGCCAGACCCTCCCCGGACCTTTGCCCGGAACCTCCGGCGCCCGGAACTTCCGGCCTCGTCCGGAACTTCCGGCCCTGCCCAGTGACTTGGGCTGAGGCCCATGTACCCTTCCACCCCTAGACTATAAATACTCTTCTTCTACCTACGTTTTAGGGTTAGCAAAGTAGTAGCTCATTTGAGATAGAGCTTTGCTCTCCACTTGATCCCTTCTCCATCGGAGTTCACGACCTCTACGGAGAAGATCCCCCAAGTGGATTCAAGACCCCTCACGAGAAGATCTTCAAGACCTCCTCATGGAGAAGAACTTGGTACTTGTATCGTCCGTTGTTGAATTTGAATCGTGTATCTCTTTGTGTGTTCGGATCTAGCACATGTGTAATCAAATCTTGTTGGTTTGAGTGATGTCTCTCGTGTTTCCCCTCGTGTTTTCCCTCATGTTCCTCGCAGGATTCTCTCCAATCGTGAAAGATCGGGCATCTAGGGTTCTACCCAACATCAATGATGCTGCCTAAATTGGATACATTTGTCTTGCTTACAAATGAAGGACCTAGCTTAGACAAGAAGGATAAACATTGGAGCAAGATCAAGCATGGAGATGATGGCATGTGCAAGGGGAACAAGAACGGAGTTACAAGTGATGATTTCAGGACTTTGAAGCCACCATAATGAGTGCATGAAGCCTTGGACGAAATATACAAGATGTCACTTCATAAATTTCATCGAGAGGCTATTATAGGTGATGCGTCACCTTATTATTGGGCCAGGCCCATGTAATTTCAAAATACTTGAGTATAGGCTGTTTTTAGAGTCTGTATGTGTGGGGAAACAAGAGATAGGGTTGGTTTCGGACCCCTCCTCCAAGGTCCACGAAATTCCCCCCTCTTCCTCCATATATACAGCCATTAGGGCACCATTTAGACTTTGGGTTTTGTTTAGATTAAAAGTTTGCCATAGCTGCAACTTTGCGTACTTCGTTTGTGTTCAACGACCAGACCAAGACGTCATAGAACCCCACCTTGATCAATAAAGCTTTCATCTTATATTCGCAATATCCAGATTGCAATCTTAGTTTCTTGCTTGTTCTTCGTTTGCTTGCAGGAAATAGACCTTTGTGGTCAAGTTGATCGTGCTTCGGCGTGGTCAATAACCTCTCAGAGTTGGTTTAGCAATTGCTAAGGCGCGACATCCTCGCACGTTCGTAGTCGGATCGTCAAAGTCTACTCCTCTGAAACGATAGTCTCCTTCTCATCGAAAGACGGGACACCTTTGCCTCTATGAAGTGGTATCATATTTCCAGGTTGCTCGGTGAGATTTTATAGTTTTTTGTAGTTTAGATCTAGTCTGTTCTTCATACCTATAGTTCACGAAAAAGCAAAAAAAAATTTATGGTTAGTTCCTCATATCCGAACCAATCTGAGACTTTGCATAATCTTTTTAGAGTCTTGCTTTGTTGAATTTTTGGTTGCATCGTCGTGTCGAGTTGCTGGTCTTAGCGTCTAGTCCTTTAGAGTTTCGAGTTCTTGTCATAGGTTTTCACACCGCCGTCGCACCTTCGTCATCGCTGCCATATATCACCACCCCACTAGATCCATCACCGCTGCCATATACCACCATATCTCCGCCACCAATCCGAGTTCCACATATACCACATATTTGCCATCAATCCGAGTCCACATATACCACCGTATATATGCCACCAATCCGAGTCCGTATATACCACACCACCAATCCGAGTCCACATATCTCACCGTCCTATACCATACCCAATCTGAGTTCTTTTCATATTAGGTTTGTTTTTGAGATCCATCTATTTTCTGATTCGTGTTTCCTTGCCTGAGTAGGTTTTGAAAAAAAAAGAGTCTGGAGACCCCCGGGCAGTTTTTAGGCCAAAATTTTGGCAGTCGAAAATATTTTTTCCCTATCCTATTTTTATGTCCCAGGGAGCGTTTTGAGACACTCGCCATCATAGTGATTTTTTGTCCCACTTTTTCATCGTCGCTGCCCTGATTTTCGAAAAAAAATAGTCAAAAAATTTTTCGTGCCTATCCTGTTATTTTGACTTGGGAAGAGTTTTGATACACTCGCGATTATAGTGATTTTTCGCAAAAAAAAGGATCGCAAAAAAAAGGAGCGCAAAAAAAGAGCAATTTTTTTCCAGAGTGTGATTTTCCCTTGTTTATGTGCCGCGCCGTGTTTTTGTTAGTGTTCTAGGCTCGCGTCTCTAGTACGGTCTAGCCTAGGACCAGCATAGTACCGTCATTGAGCGTTTATTCAACTTTGCATCTCTGAATTGATTATTGCTGGCCTTTTTTTTGCTACCATATTATAAGCCATCCCAGCTCCACATACATCTACATCGTGCGTTTGACTCTCTCTGGTAATCGCTCTAACCAAGCTTTGAGAGTTTTGATTACAACATTTGCCGATCACCGCCTGCTGCTTGGTAAGAACTGATAAGACTTTGAGATTCCCTTGACAGATTTATGACACCCCACCACTTTCTAGTAGTCTGTAGGATCATATTCTTGTGTGTTTCTATTGCTGCTAACCATGGCAGGATCACAAGCCGACATGATTGACTGGGAGAACATGACGAAGAAGGAGCTTCATGATAAATTTCAGCAAATGTTGAGTCAACAGGTGGAAGACGTGATGGCCAGCTTCAGAAAGGCACTAGAGAGGATTGATGACGTTGAGAAGACAATTGACACCAAGTTGGATGCCAAGTTCGATGAAGTACTCGCGCGTCTTCCACAACCACCACCTGCATCTGCTACACCATTACAACAACAACAACAACAACAACAACAACAACAACAACAACAACCACCTCCACATCGCGAAACAACCCTCCGTCGAGCGGGCCGAGTTCCTCTTGATCCTGGACAAACTTCTGGTGCCACTACTACTACTGTTGATGCTTCTGTAACTCCTACTGCTACTGCAGAGGTGGAGGACTATTACGAGGATAAGGTTGATCAAAATCAGAACTACGTGCAACCACCAGCACCAGGTCGACCTCATGCGTATAATCGCAACGGTAGGGCTGCAGCACCACCTCAGGTATGAGATTATGACCATATTCCTAAACTAAAATTGAATATTCCATCATTTGAGGGTACATACATTCCTGATGTATATCTGACTTGGGAGTTAGAAACTAAACAACATTTCACATGCTTACAATATCCTAAGGAAAGATGTGTTGCTGCTGCTCTTTGTGAATTCACTAGTTTTGCTTCTGTTTGGTGGTCTCAACATTGTAGATTATATCATGATAATATCCCTACTACTTGGGCTGCTTTGAAAACTGTATGCGTACTCGTTGGGTTCCATCATATTATCAACGTGAGTTACTTCAAAAACTGCAGCGTTTGAGACAAGGAAAAAATTCTGTAGAGGAGTATTATCAGGAATTACAAACTGGCATGATTAGATGTGGTATTGTAGAGGATAATGTAGCTATGCTTGCACATTTTATGGGTGGATTAAATAAAGAGATTCAGACCATTCTAGAGTATAAGGAGTATAATAATATAACTAGTTTATTCCATCTTGCTTGCAAAGCTGAACGTGAAGTGCAGGATTGACAGGCATTGGCGCGAACTAATTTTTCTGCAGGTCGATCTTCATCATGGACACCACGTACATCCTCTACTCCCACACGTCCTACTGCAGCACCACTGATTTCAGCCGCCAATTCCAACTGAGATACAAGAAAGTAGGCACCACCACCACCACCACCATCTGTCAGGAGTGCACCTTCCGGTCCCGCATAGAGCTCTTCTTCATCCATGGCATCAGCAGGGCAAACACATGAGTTTATATGCCGTCGTTACAAGAGTGGAGGTCACTATGCGAGCAAAAGTCCATCTCCGCGTGTGATGATTGTTACTGAGGATGGTGGGTATGAGTCCGCTAGTGACTATGATGAGGAGACTTTGGCTCTTATTGCAAGTGAAGAACATGGTGAAGATGATTCTGAACATGAGATGCAATACATGGCTGCTGAAGATGCTGACAGGTATGAGAGTTTAGTTGCCCAACGTGTTTTGAGTGTGCAGGTAACACAAGCTGAACAAAATCAGAGGCATAATTTGTTTCATACAAAGGGAGTATTGAAGGAACGTTCTGTCCGTGTCATCATTGATGGAGGGAGCTGCAACAACTTGGCTAGCATGGAGATGGTGGAGAAGCTATCTCTCACCACAAGACCACATCCACATCCGTACTACATCCAATGGTTCAACAACAGTGGCAAGGTTAAGGTAACACGTATTATTCGTGTGCATTTTAGTATCTCTACATATGCTGATTATGTTAATTGTGATGTGGTACCCATGCAAGCATGTTCCTTATTACTTGGTAGACCATGGCAATTTGATAAAAATTCTGTACACCATGGTAGAAACAATCAGTATACTCTTGTTCATAAGGATAAACATATTACTTTGCTTCCTATGTCTCATGATTCCATTTTGAAAGATGATATTAATAGAGCTAATAAAGCAAAACAGGAGAAAAATAAGAGTGACAATCAGATTGTGGCAAAAGAATTTGGGCAACAAATGAATCCTAATAATAAACCATCTAGTGTTGCTTCTGAAATTAAATTGAAAAGTTCATGTTTACTTGCCACCAAATCTGATATTGATGAGCTAGATTTCAGCAAATCTGTTTGCTATGCTTTTGTGTGCAAAGAGGCATTATTTTCATTCGAGGACGTCCTTCCTCTTTGCCTCCTGCTGTCACTAACATTTTGCAGGAGTTCGCTGACGTCTTTCCACAAGACGTGCCACCTGGATTACCAGCTATTTGAGGGATTGAGCATTAGATTGACTTAATTCCCGGTGCTTCGCTGCCAAACCATGCGCCATACCGTACCAATCCAGAGGAGACGAAGTAGATTATGCATCAAGTACAGGAGCTGCTCGACAAAGGTTATATACGCGAATCTCTTAGTCCTTGTGCTGTTCCTATTATACTAGTGCCAAAAAATGATGGTACGTCACGTATGTGTGTTGATTGTAGAGGCATTAATAATATTAGTATTTGTTATCGTCATCCTATACCTAGGCTAGATGATATGCTTGATGAAGTGAGTGGCTCTACAATATTCTCCAAAGTTGATTTGCATAGTGCATACCATCAAATTCGTATGAAATTGGGAGATGAATGGAAAACAACATTTAAAACTAAGTTTAGGTTATATGAGTGGTTAGTAATGCCTTTTGGGTTAACTAATGCACCTAGTACTTTCATGAGATTAATGAATGAAGTTTTACGTGCTTTCATTGGACGATTTGTGGTAGTTTACTTTGATGATATACTGATTTATATCTGATCTTTGGAGGAACTTTTGGAACATTTACGTGCTTTTTTTTATTGCTCTACGTGATGCACGTTTGTTTGGTAACCTTGGGAAGTGCACCTTTTGCATCGATCGAGTATCTTTTCTTGGCTATGTTGTTACTCCATAGGGAATTGAAGTTGATAAAGCCAAGATTGAAGCTATTGAGAGTTGGCCGCAGCCCAAATCGGTCACACAAGTGAGGAGTTTCCTTGGCCTTGCTGGTTTCTATAGGCGATTTGTGAGAGATTTCAGCACCATTGCTGCACCTCTCAATGCTCTTACGAAGAAGGATGTGCCTTTTGTTTGTGGTACCGCACAGGAAGAAGCCTTCATGGTATTGAAAGATAAGTTGACACATGCTCCTTTACTCCAACTTCTTGATTTTAATAAGACTTTTGAGCTTGAATGTGATGCTAGTTGAATTGGATTAGGATGTGTGTTATTACAAGATGGTAAACCTGTTGCATACTTTTCTAAAAAATTGAGTGGGCCTAGTCTGAATTATTCTACTTATGATAAGGAATTATATGCTCTTGTTCGGACTTTGGAAACATGGCAACATTATTTATGGCCCAAAGAATTTGTTATTCATTCTGATCATGAATCTTTGAAACATATTAAAAGTCAAGCAAAACTAAACCATAGACATGCTAAATGGGTTGAATTCATTGAGACTTTCCCTTATGTCATTAAACACAAGAAGGGTAAAGAAAATGTTATTGCTGATGCATTGTCTCGTCGTTATACTATGCTTTCACAACTTGACTTTAAAATATTTGGTTTGGAGACCATCAAAGATCAATATGTGCATGATCCTGAATTTAAAGATGTATTGCAGATTTGTAAAGAAGGGAGAACATGGAACAAGTTCGTCATTAACGATGGATTTGTGTTCCGTGCTAACAAGCTATGCATTCTAGCTAGCTCTGTTCATCTTTTGTTGTTGCAGGAGGCGCATGGAGGAGGATTAATGGGACACTTTGGCGTGAAGAAGATAGAGGATGTACTTGCTACACATTTCTTTTGGCCAAAGATGAGACGGGATGTTGAGTGCTTTGTTGCTCGCTGCACTACATGTCAAAAAGTTAAGTCACGACTCAATCCTCATGGTTTATATATGCCTTTGCCTGTACCTAGTGTTACATGGGCGGATATATCTATGGACTTTGTTTTGGGTTTACCTCGAACAAAGAAGGGGAGGGTTAGCATATTTGTTGTCGTGGATAGGTTCTCAAAAATGGCACACTTTATACCATGTCATAAAAGCAATGATGCTGCTAATGTTGCTGATTTGTTCTTTCGTGAAATTATTCACTTGCATGGTGTGCCAAATACTATTGTTTCAGATCGTGATACTAAATTTCTTAGCCACTTTTGGAGATGTTTATGGGCTACGTTGGGGACTAAACTGCTTTTTAGTACTACTTGTCACCCCCAAACTGATGGACAAACTGAAGTAGTCAATAGAACATTGTCTACTATGCTTATTGCTGTTTTGAAGAAAAACAAGAAAATGTGGGAAGAATGCTTGCCTCATATTGAATTTGCTTATAATCGTTCGCTGCATTCTACTACTAAGATGTGCCCTTTTGAAATTGTATATGGTTTCCTACCTCGTGCACCTATTGATTTGTTGCCTCTTCCATCTTCGGAGAAGGTTAATTTTGATGCTAAACAATGTGCTGAATTGACTTAAAAAACACATGAATTAACTAAGGAGAACATTGAGCGTATGAATGCTAAATATAAACTTGCTAGAGATAAGGGTGGAAAACATGTTGTGTTTGCACTTGGAGATCTTATTTGGTTACATTTGCGTAAGGATAGATTTCCTGATTTGCACAAATCAAAGCTAATGCCACGTGCTGATGGTCCTTTTAAGGTGTTAGAGAAAATAAATTATAATGCATATAAACTTGAGCTGCCTGCAGATTTTGGGGTTAGTCCCACTTTTAACATTGCAGATTTGAAGCCTTATTTGGGTGAGGAAGATGAGCTTCCGTCGAGGATGACTTCATTTCAAGAAGGGGAGGATGATTAGGACATCAATACCATTGTTACACCCACAGCCCCTGCTGCTATACATACTGGACCAATTACTAGAGCTCGCGCACGCCAAGTAAATTATCAGGTACTTTTGTTTCTTGGTAATGATTCTAATGTTCATGAGAATATGATGCTGCCTAAATTGGATACATTTGTTCTGCTTACAAATGAAGGGCCTAGCTTGGACAAGAAGGATGAACATTGGAGCAAGATCAAGCATGGAGATGATGGCATGCGCAAGGGGAACAAGAACGGAGTTACAAGTGATGATTTCAGAACTTTGAAGCCACCATAATGAGTGCATGAAGCCTTGGATGAAATTTACAAGATGCCACTTCATAAATTTTGTCCAGAGGCTATTATAGGTGCTGGGTCACCTTATTATTGGGCCAGGCCCATGTAATTTCAAAATACTTGAGTATAGGCTATTTTTAGAGTCCGTATGTGTGGGCAAACAAGAGATAGGGTTGGTTTCGGACCCCTCCTCCAAGGGCCACGAAATTCCCCCCTCTTCCTCCATATATACAGCCCTTAGGGCACGTTTAGACTTTGGCTTTTGTTTATATTAAAAGTTCGCCATAGCTGCAACTTCGTTTACTTCGTTTGTGTTCAATGACCAGACAAAGATGTCACAGAACCCCACCTTGATCAATAAAGCTTTCATCTTATATTCGCAATATCCAGATTGCAATCTTAGTTTCTTGCTTGTTCTTCGTTTGCTTGCATGAAATAGACCTTCGTGGTCACGTTGATTGTGCTACGGTGTGGTCAATAACCTCTCGGAGTTGGTTTAGCGATTGCTAAGGCGCGACGTCCTCGCACGTTCGTAGTCGGATCATTAAAGTCTACTCCTCCGAAACGATAGTCTCCTTCTCATCGAAAGACGGGACACCTTTGCCTCTATCAGGTTGCCCTATAGGAACTCACTCGCATGCGGTGCTTCCATCTGTGGGCCCGCGAGGTTGTCCTCCATCACTTTGACCCAATGATAGAGAGGTTAATTTGACCATCAAAGAATGATTCTTTTTTGGTTTGTGCTATATAGTAGAAGTATATATATACCACGAGTTGAATGGCGGCGTAGCACATACCACGCATCATGAACCTCGCTCTCTGTGGGGACTTTTTGGTTTTCGAGGTATATATATATATATATATATATATATATATATATATATATATATATATATATATATATATATAGTGCCACATCAAAGTTGTGCATTCCGTATTCCAACATCACACAAACACCTCTTTGGGCCACATGCAGACGATGGTACATAGTCCTATATAGGATGCTCACTTGCGTGTGACGTACGCTTCGCTCCTGTGGGCCCGCGAGGTCGTCATCCATCACTTTGCCCCAACGAGAGAGAGGTACATTTGACGAACAAGGAGGATTAATTCTTTTAGGGCTGTATTACGGTAGGAGTATACTACGTGTGAAAGGGGGGTGGGACCAGCATATACTAGCACTGGTACAGCAAGGTGCAATACAAACGGTTTTTAACCCCTTTCCGCGACGGCGTTCTGAACCGTCGCCTAGTGAGTGACTGCGATAGGGGGGTCCTTCCCACACGACCCAGGAACCGTCGGGGATATGCGTTCCTGGCACACACGCTCGGCAAAATGATGTCGTATGCGACCGGCGAGCGATCAAATACGGTTATAGCTACAGTAGTGCTAAAAAAATACAATTATACAGGCGAAATCATTTTTGGTCGTAAGTACATCCAACACAGTCAGTCCCCGCTAAACGTTTCCGTTCGTATGTACATTCCACATAGTCAATCCAAGGAATACGTTTCCGTTAGTATGTACATCCCACACAGTTAATCCAAGAAGTACGTTTCCGTTCGTATATACATCCCACATAGTCACTCCAAGGAAAATGTTTTTGTTCGCAGGTACATCACACACAATCTTTCCCATTAAATCGTTTGTGATAGCGTTGCCATTGCACACGATATTAACAATTTTATTGTTTGTGTTATTGAATGCATCACACACGGTACGTAGAAGAAACTGTGTGGCAAAGGCTGTCCATCACACACAGTTTTTATGTGGTAAACGTTTGCGCAAGGAGGCCTAATGCAAACAGTTTTCAAGAGGATGTCGTGTGTGATTGTTCATTGATCCAACATGGTTTATTCCTAGAAACTTTGTGCGTTGCCTGAGGTCATCGCCCACGGTGTTTTCTCAATAACTGTTTGCAATAGGAAAACCCAATTAGCAGGCTAATTGCCCATTAGCAGGCTAATTGCCCTATTATTACTAATCCATTTATTAATCTAATTGACATTTCATATTAAGCACACAATATATTTCGTTTCCATATTAAGGAAGCAAGATTTCATAATTGAAATACATCAGAGTACAACATCATATAGCTTCAGCACTCAGCTACCTGTAACACCCTGGATTTTGCCCATTTTCTTTTTCTTTTGATTTTGGTTTGGATTTGCTTGTTTGTGGCTTAATAGTCTTGCAACCTGGAGGGATCACCCTTCATTCTTCTTCCCGAGTGGCTTGCCAACCTCAAAACCATCACAAGACCATGTCATCTCCATCTTGGACCAACCCCAATATTCTTTTTCTTGGGAATATTCCTTTTTCTATTAAAGGAATAACCCTGTTTGCCCAAAGTTGTGAAGCAACCCACATTTCCATCATTCCCTCGCCACCTCTCCATGTCCAGCAGGTTCGTCTCGTCATTGCCCATCTCCTGGAAGCCTCTCCCCCTCCAGTTTCTTCTCCGACGCGCCGCAACGAGCTCCGCCACTGTTTAGCCCTTGACCGTCGTTGTCGTTTTCCCCTGTCCCTATCTCCCGTGAGCTTTCCCAAAGCCACTACCTGCTTCTCCACCCTCCCGGAGCTCTTGCTGACATCGCCAACGCCCTCCGCATGTCCCCGAGCACCAGTGCAGCCAAAAGGCCGCCACGGCGGCCGTCCTGATCGCCTCGGCCGCCCTGGCTATATAAAGCCGAGCCCCAAGCTCCTCCCCGAGCACCACACCCACCGCAGCAACTCCCGCTCCCTCCCTGAAGCCTTCCCGACCCCTCCGTTTGCCTCTGGAGCTGCTCCTCGCCGTCCATGGCCGCCGGCCTCCTCTCCTAAATTCAATCAACACCGAGCTTTTCCCCTCCCCATTCCACCTCCAGTAGCTCCCTAGGGCTCCGGCGGATCCCCCCAACTCCTCTCCTCGGCCACCGGAGGCCTGCAGTGCCGTGCCCGAACCTGGCCGAAGCCGCCATCCACCGTGGCCGTAGCCCCGCTCGCTCCCGTGCTCCCCTACGAGCGTGCTACCTCCGGCCAGATGCGCCGCTCCATGTTGGTCGTTTCGGTGGCCGGAGCGTCGCCGGAGGTGGCCGGTGGTGCCGGGACGGCCGCCGGCGCCGAGCCCCTCCTCTGGCCCCGCAAGCGCACGCCAGGAGGAAGAAGGCGAGCTCACCAGGTTGGCCTCGCTCGCCTGGCCCCACCCGTCAGCCACAAAGGCAAAGTCAACGCGGGCCTGCGCGGGAGTAAGTGGAGACGCATTTCTCCGAATGCGCTTTCAGAACGCTGAAAGCGTATTTTCTTCTACTGCGGCCAAGTTTACATTTTCTCTTTCAGAAAACGTACTCTGCCCGAAGGCGCTTTCGGTTTTAGCTGGCAAGGGCTTGTCTGTAAATAATCTTTTGCAGATTGGTCCCTGGACTTCAAACGGCTATAACTTTTTAACCGTAACTCCGATCGAGGTGATTCCAAAGCCTACTTCTTCGTCTCGTCGAGGCCATTTTTTGGTATCATTTTCATAATGTTTTGACACTGTGAAAATGACCATTTTGCCCTTGCCCGTAAACAGCCCCTCCGAGAGAGAATTGTTTCTGGCAGTCAACTCCGCAGACTCTCCGCACTCCTTCCCGATGGTTCCTTCATCCCCAGGCAAGCCACAACTCTCATCTGCATAATTGCATGTGGCACCCCGATAGAGGGCCGACGCACGCCAGCCCCAGGATAAGACCTGGCGCATGTCAAAGACATGATACAGCAATTTCAGGCACAAAAATGGCTTTATTATATAAAATGGAGTATTACAATACTGTTGCTTACAACAATATTACATAGCTCCAAGGCTAGCTAAAATGGCAGCGAAGGTCTTGGTTCAGTGGTAACGATGTCTCTGGCTGGGCTCCACAACTCATAGGACTGGCTGGGTTACGATCTAGCACGACGGATCTTCTCCTGCAACGGGCCACGTGCAAGGCCAGGTGAGTACTTTGAATGTACTCGCAAGACAACCAAATAGATAGCATCCAAACAAGGAGATAACAAAGCAAGCCCTATGCTATGCAAGAATTTATTCTAAACATGGTATGGAATTAACAGGAAAACATGAATCAAGCATGGCATACATACCTATCTAGCATTACTAATTATCATGTCATAGCAAAATTACCTGGCATGATTAAACATCTAGCAGCATCAATCATCATGACCTAACGAGGTTATCTAGCAAGATCACTACTGAAGTAGAGTACAGTAAAGTAAAGCATATTAAGTATATAATCCATATCCCGAACATTCTCATGATCCAATCTGAAACTGATCCCAGTCCAATCCAAGTTTTTCGGTCATCTGACCATCTCTTCCATAGCCATCCCATGGCTAACATACCATATTCCTGACAACATCTGATGTCTATGCAGGGCAGGTTCTTTTACCATTATTATCATCATTACGGTTGACCACCTAGTGAGGTCTGGACGGGCTGTCCAATACCGTGGACGCGGCTATTCGAATAGATTTTAAACTCTGCAGAGGTTGCGCACTTTACCCACACCATGGAGCACCTGACCTCGTGATCCCATTCGGGTGGACTAGTGTTGCTCCAGTGAAACTTGCCTAACCCGTGACTCCTCCATCGTACCACCAACAATCATACCCTCCCAGGGTCATGTCCTGGGTGGCCCCTGTGTCACTCTTGACACCTGCCACCGTCGTGGCCAACACAACTGTCCCAAACGGGGACTCCCGGGCTAAACAATCAACTGGGCTCACAATGTTATCGCCGCCTACCTGATCAGGGCAGCACGCACGCATAACCTTCCCTAGTTGGTGGTACCGATGAAAGATCAAAAAGCTAGACCAAGTCAAGGCTGTCCCATACCAGCAAATGTGGCTGCACGAATAAGCCTGGACAGGTGACTCTAGATCAACCGACTAAGTTTAGTTATGTATTTAATTCAACATCTCCATCATCCCACCATTACCTCAACAATTATAAGTGTGAACAGCCACTTAACATCAGCATAGCAAAATCATTACAACGTTGACAAACATGGCATGAAATCAAATCATGGCACTAACATGATAACGGTATTCAAAATATTGTTACTAGCATGGCAAGATATGGCATGAAAACAAGTCATGATATTAGATGAAAAGTAATGCTACCATCTAATGCAGATGACATAACAGGTGTATGCAAGTGCAGACTAACAGGTGATACAGACGTACTACGATAAACACACAGGGTGCAAGCAAAGTCATCACGCAAGTCCGGAGCTCATGATAAGAGGTTGGCTTGCCTGGGGGTGAAGGAATACACCGGGTGGAAGCGTGATAAAACTCCGGGAAGATTTGCCGGAAAGGATTCCCTCTCGGAGGGGCTGATCGAAGGGCAAGGGCAAAATGGTCATTTTCACAGTGTGAAAACATTATGAAAATGACGGCATCGGAACGGGCTCGACGAACTGAAGACGTGGGCGTTTGTTTAACCTCAATCGGAGTTACGGTCGCGGAGAAACGGCCGTTCGTTCGTTAAGCGCAGAAACAGACAGAAACTGTCCATTTTGGGTCTTAACGGACGAACGTTCACTAAATAAACAGTTCGGCCACCGACTGGAAAAAGGGAAAGCGCACTTCTAGAAATACGTTTTCAGCAACCGAAAACACCTTCTGTGGAATGCGTTTCCACTTACAGCGGCTGGGCCCGAGCCAGGTCAATGTTGTATGGATGACAGGTGGGCCCCACTTATCTCTATCTCTCTCTCCTCCCTTTCTCCTCTGTCTGCGTTGACCCCGAACGAAACAGAGGCCGTGGCAGCTCGGGCCTGGCCAGCCGCCGGCGTAGCTGCCGCCTCGCCGCTCCCCAGGGCCGGCCGTCACGCGCAGGAGCACCGCCGTTCCTCGCCGCGCCCGGGGATGATCGCGGGGTCGTCGGAGGCAGACCGCAGCGCCGTCGCCACTGGCCGGGCTGCAGCAGCCGAAGCGCCATGCAGGACCATGCCGGTAGGGCTCCCCCGCTAGAGCTCAGGGCGGCGGTGGATCCACGGGGTCTTGGGGAAGGTCTCAAGCGCCGGGAAAGAGGAGGGGAAAGACCGGGGTGGTGGGTTGGCTCGAGGGGGCCGTGAGGCATCGGCGGTGGCCTTCGGCCATGAATGGGGAGAGGGAGCTCTTTCGAGCTCGAGGGAGAGGGGACTGGGCTTGCTGGTGAGGAGAGGGCTAGGGGACGCGATATTTATAGCAGAGGGGAGGACTATGCGGCGATGGCCGAAACTCCGAGACGCACGGTAAGGTGGCGGCAACCTAGCAGCGAATCGACGTCGGTAGAAGCAGCCACGAGCTATGGGACAAGGGGAGAGGTGACCAGACGTCGCCAACGAGTGGTGGGGAGCTCGCCGACGCTCTCGGACAAGCCGGAGCTCACTGGAACCGGCTTCTCGAAGCCTCCCAAGCACAGAGCGCCCGTTCATCGCGTTCTGGCCATGGTCACCGCGTGGCCACGGTGATGCCACGGAGCACTTGATGCCAAAAGATGTTTGGGAGGTTCTCCACACATCGCTGAGTTGATATATGCAGCTGGATGGGATGGAAGAGGTCTGGGGTGACTACACCCTGGTCAAATAGTTTCTTGCAGCAAACTTTGCACACGTGGTGTGGCCACCACAGTGCTCCGTTTGGCAAGATCCTTGGTTGAGGTCAATCATCTACTAAGGTAGTCATCCTGGCAAAATTTGAGCACAAATGGACAGGTCTAGCTAGCACTTCCTTCAAAGAGTGCCAATCTGGCCAGAAATGAAGATATTGATGCTGGGATCAAATGGCTGGATGAAAATGGCCCAAACTTTGTGGAGACCAATAATTTAGGTACATGGAGGCACTGTAAAAATTTCATACCATTTGCATAAATAAAAATGGCACTTCCTTCACAGTGCTTCAATCTGGATAGAAAATTAGATAATTTACTGAGGAAGATTGGCTAGATGAAATGGGCTGGTTTTTGGTATCCATGGGTGATTTCTCATAGTGAATCACCCTACAAAATTTCAGTCCAAGAAGATCAAGTAATCAAGCACTTCCTTTGCAAACTGAAAATCTGGACAGAATTTGCAAAGTGGTGTTGTGCTCAAAATTTAATGGGTGGAACTTGAGATCTTGACGGAAATGGTGAAGATATGGATTGGAGAAGCTCCAAAAATTATTTGGGATTTTTCCTAACTAGCAAAATGGTAGTTCCTTTGGAAAGGCCCCAAATTGAAATATTGGCTTTAAATAGGAAAATGCAATTTTCCCTATTTAATTATGGCCAATATTTTTATGAGAGCTCAATATGATCACAAAGAATGTCTCCACAAGTTTTCATGAACTTTGGAGATGGATAGATATTTTCCTGGATTTAATTCCTCAGAAAGGCAGAAAAAGGAATTAATTCTAGATGAGAAATATTGCATATGACTTGGCAATATTTTTGCACATCCAGGGTTTATGAGTGAAGGAGGATCTCTGGGAATTTTGGGAGGATTAACAGAGCAAGGAAAATGATAGCTCCTTTGTAAACGCAAAGACAGGATTTCCAGTTCCCATATTTTGGAACTAGGGTTCGAATGAGGTTCGAGGTTTACTAACATGAGCTTGACTGGCACAAGAGCATGGGAAAAGCATTGAGACATTGAGGATTGTCTGGATTCACCTGGTCACTTACCAGATTCCAGAGGAAAAAATCGGGAGAGGAAAGCTAGGAAGGAATAACAGCACAAAATCGATAACCCGATTTTTGGGGTGTTACATCACATTGCTATATCATAGTTTAACTATTTACTTTAACAACGAGTATGAGTTATTTGTGAAATGAATTGGATCATTCAATGCTTGAGTAAATTCTTGGATAGGTGACGACCATGTTGAGTACCGGATTGTTAGTGACTAGTAGTTTAACCACTCGTTGATGCCATGATGTTGAGATTACCATCGATGATTATTCTGGATTTCATCCGGCAGTTCATGGAGATGAGTTAGTAGCAGTGGATTAAGCATACTGGTTACCGGGTTTCTAGCCAAATATCGTTTTGACGTGGATTACTATGATATCGGAGTGTCAGCTATGACAGAGATATTGTTCGGAGATTAGATACTTCATGGTTGATCCAGAGTCACCTGTCCGGACTTATTCGTGCAGCCACATTTGCCGGTATGGGATGGCCTTGACTTGGTCTAATCGCGTGCTCTTTCACCGGTACCGCCCGATAGGGAAGGTTATGCGTGCGCGCTACCCTGGCGCGGTAGGCGGCGATAACCTTGTGAGCCCAGTTGAGTTATATGGTACCAGGTCCCCGTTTGGGACAGTTTGTTAGCCACGACGGTGGCAGGTGTCACGAGGTGACACAGGGGCCACCCAGGGCAGGACTCCAGGGGAGGATGATCGCCGGTGGTACGATGGGAGAGTCACGGGTCAGGCGGGTTTCGTTGGAGCAACGCTGGTCCACCCGAATGGGATCACGAGGTCAGGTGCTCCATGGTGTGGGTAAAGTGCGCAACCTCTACAGAGTGTAAAATCTATTTGAATAGCCGTGTCCACGGTATTGGACAGTCCGTCCAGACCTCTTTAGGTGGTCAACCATAGTAGTGATAATGATGAAAGAACTTGTTGTAAGATCGGAAGTACTCGGTGGATCGTGAGTATTCTGAAGGTTGTGAGGCAACCCGAAAGAGAGTATGTTGGTCAGACTTGTCGTGCAGATGGAGTCAGGTATATGATATGTCAGCCATGGGATGGCAATGGGATGAGTGGTCGGATGACCACATGATTGGGATTGGACCTGGAGCAGGTTCAGATTGGATCCTAAGATTATTCGAAGTATGGACTAAATATGCTTTACTTTACTGCATATACTTTAGTAGCTATTTTGCTATGATGTTGTCTTGCCTTAATGCTGATGTTTGTTGTGAGCTTGCGAGTACATTCAAAGTACCCACCTGGCGTGTCATGCCAGTTTGCAGGTCATGCCATGATTGCTTGCTTGTCGAGGATCCCGAGTTTGCGACCTAGGTTACGCGTTCTAGCCAGAGTCCCTACGGAGTGGAGTCCATCACCGCCGTCTCTGTTCCACTGCCGAGAGAGTTACTCCGCTGTTAGCATAGAGCTACCCCGGGCAGACATAGTGTCGCCGTGCCGATGTAATCCTTGTACCCTTTGTAACCATATCCATTGTAATAAAGAGCTGATTTGTTCTAAGCCAACAGTGCCGTATTCCAGAGGACTTGTCCCTGGGCTGGAACACAGGGCGTTCCGGTCTTCTCTGAGCCGGGGTGCCATAGGCGTTGGTATCAGAGCAAGTCTGGCTACAGGACGCGCGGTCTAGGCGCGAGCGTTAGTAACCGGTAGTATAGGATCCAGTTGATTTGCTGCACTTGTTTGTTGCATTTGTTTGTGCATAGCATGCATATAGACTAGATATCTTATCACAAACGATGGATCTGGTGAGTGTAGGTGGCATCTGTTTCGATTCCCTACCTGCGCTCTCCAGTTTGCATATTTGTTCCTTGGTGTGGTGTCATCTTCGTCCCAACGGAGTGATGCCAAGGTGCTTGGTGGTGTCGATCCCTTGTCGGATTGATGCACTGGTACCACACCAATTTATTTTCTTCAGCCACCCCTATCGTTTTGGTGATAGACATGTTTCTATCCTGGATCGTGCCATTCCACTAGCTGCTTCGGCAACCCTTCCTGATCCTTGTTATCAGAAAAGGGCAATGCCTGCAAGCCTTTCTCTCCACCACTATCTCATTCCGCCACCTATTCTTTGGACGTGTACGGTCTTCTTCCGTACGCTTGATGATGATCTGGTCGTAACTTCTGTGTTCCGACCCCCGATCAGCAAGTTTGTCCTCGCCACCATGTCCGTCCAGATGGAACTGGTGTTAAGCTCATATTTGGTGTAGCCTTGTTTACACCAATTTTCTTCCACACATTGATTCACTTTCATGCACATCGCCACAACATGTTAGACTGTAATACTGGAGTTCCTGCGATTTTTGTGTGCTTAAGTAGGAATGCATATTATTGCTGTGAATAGTTGTAGAATGTGATATTGCTTGTGTGTGTGATCTTGCTGCTTTGTGTGCTTTTGTTTTAGTCGTTTCTTTTGCTTCTTTATTTGGGCCCTTGCTGTTACCTTATTTTCCCCTTATGGAAGTTGCTCACCGACCCTGAACCCAAAGAGTTAGTGAAGAGACAGCCATTTGTAAGCTCAGCTCAGCAATATGGAATTTTGAGCAGACTGTGTTATATCGAGAATATCGGGCCTGAATATACATGATATCCTAGCTGGATTGATTATCAGCATCAAGTATACCTCAATGAGCAATCATCACAGCAGCAATGATCGAACCAGCAAGAAGGCAAATCGTGTATATGATCCATAGTGCATTATGTGCCAAAGGTATGATTCATATATACAAGGTTTGAGTCTGCTATGAGTACAATTTGAACCCTGCTATGTCTTGGAAGCAAGCTAGCATGTGCTATGAACTTAGTGTTTAGCAAGAAGGATATCCGAATACCCTGTATTCATAATAGTGAGCTGTATGGGACATGGATGAACCCTTGCCCATCTTTCTTTGGTGATGGCACCATGCCTGTGTTCTGAGCTGTTTCCGACTATCCGGGGTGGATGCCAACTTTTATTTCTCTTGTCAGCAACTGGCCCGTGTTCTAAGCTGCTTTTCGGCCGTCTCGGGCAGCTGTTGAATTTCTCTCCGTAGCAGTGACCCTTTGCTCTGAGCTATTCTTCGGCCATCTTAGGGAACTGCTACTTTCTTCTTATCGACACCGTCTCATGCTCTGAGCTGATTTTCAGCCGTCTTGAGTCAGGGTTGAGTTACTCCAGTAATGTCCCAGATCTGAGTTGTAAAGACCGTTCTGGTGGCTACTGGTTTATTTGCCGGTGTTATCCAAGGGTTCAGACGGTCGTTACCCTACAGCTACAACTTGTAAAGTAATATGCCTGCCGGAATTTTGCACCTGACAACACCTATGGTCACACGGAGAATCAAGAGCATATTAGGCCAAGTTCCTTCAGCTAAGGATCCAGGTAAAGAGAATCATAATGAAGGAGCAAGATTGGCCATACAAGTATGATAATGGTTGCAAGATCAACATGGTACATATACTTAGAGCAGTCGGGTTCGATACCACTCACCATGGGTACACACCCACGGAGTCTATTCCATTTGCAAGGACCCCACATCGAGACAACCCACCCAGCCAACCAGATATGCTCAGAATTGTCAGAACATGGCAACCAAGCTGGTCAGGTCAGCCGAAGGATTAACTCAGCAGTTCAAATTCAGCAACCATGTTAAAGCATTACATGGCCTACCATCCTTATGGAGATACCGACAGACTGAGTAATCAGAAGGATGAACAGCAGTCTCGAAGCATGTGTTCTCACAGATGGGAATTAGTTAAAGAATAACCTACCGTGAACAAGATTCTGCTGTCAGGACCATTGTCAGTCAAGTCTATGGATAATATCATAGTAAGACCGTACACCTTTATGTTGGTCATGATAGGTGACAGTCAAATATTTGGTAGGAGCCTTATACCCAAGACAGTGAAGATACCCAAGATGACTCAACAATCCGTGCGAGAAGTCAGATTCTGCCAGGAGAACGGTACGATTTACAGTACTATTTTGAACCAGAAGGACACACAGCCAATTGAAGTCACCCAATGCAATGAGTAAAAGATTTCGTGTCCACCAAGAGAATCTGTTCACAACTCAGTGAACGGTCATTCGTCTTGGACCTCGTCATGACACGACCATGAGGAACCACCCTCGGACTTACGAGCAGGGCACATAGTTTGGTCAGGATAATTTATTGCCCCAGACCGGTCAGCAGACACAAAAGGAGTGAGTCAGAGTAACATATGAGGTAAGATTTGCCAGAAAAAGGTTCCAGTGAAGCAAACCACCCCGAAGCAAGGCAGTCAGTCATATGAAACTCAGTGGAAGCAATATAAAAAGGTAAAAAGGAAACCCGAATTGGGAAACGGTTTCCTCAAGTGGAAATATTCATGTTTGATCCCTGAGCTACCAAATCTCGAGGACGAGATTTCTTTAAGGGGGGTAGGTTTGTAACACCCTGGATTTTGCCCATTTTCTTTTTCTTTTTCTTTTGATTTTGGTTTGGATTTGCTTGTTTGTGGCTTAATAGTCTTGCAACCTGGAGGGATCAGCCTTCATTCTTCTTCCTGAGTGGCTAGCCAACCTCAAAACCATCCCAAGACCATGTCATCTCCATCTTGGACCAACCCCAATATTCTTTTTCTTGGAAATATTCCTTTTTCTATTAAAGGAATAACCCTGTTTGCCCTGAGTTGTGAAGCAACCCACATTTCCATCATTCCCAAGATTCCCAAATAATTCTCATAAATACCTTGGGACATATCTTGCATAAATATGTCAAAACACTTCCTTGCCATGTTCAAAAATATTTCACAAATATTCCTTTTCTGATTCTGCCCTATCTGTCAAGTGGAGAAGCAAGTACCCTTTATATTTGCTTGCTTGGTCTCAAACTTTTTGGGCTTTCTTTCCTATCCATATCATTGCCACATGCCAAAATTCAACTCCATTTGGATATGAAATCTTCCTTGGCTAATTTCCAAAGTTTCTGGTCAACTGGAATCTTTGTGAAGCAAGTGCAATCTAGGAGCATACAAATGAGTTGAAATTTTTCAAGCATCTTCATATGCTCAAATCATGACTCTCCACCAAGTTTCAACCCTATCCAATCATCTATGTGAGCACAGCCTCAAATCTTGGTTTCTTGTCAGATTTTCACATTGTGAAGCAACTATATTTTATACTGCTCCATAATTGCTGAAAATTTACCAGGGCGTTCTCCTGCCCCTGTAACCTATCTCCACAAAATTTGGGCTCATTTTATCTTCCCAATAATTCCCTAGAATTTTTCTAAGATTCTGGTCAGAGAGGATAGCTATGAAGGAAGTACCATTTTGGCTTGTCCAAATGGCATGAAATTTTTATGACACTCTCATGTGACCAAATCATCATCCTATACCAAATTTCAGGTCAAGTTGCTACTCCATGTGAGTGGCACATCAAGATTGAGTTTCTGGACCAGATTTGACAGTTGCAAAGCAACTATATTAAATCTTGGTCCATTTCTTTCCAAATTTCACAGGACTGTAGTCCTTCCTACCCTAAACCTCCTAGACATCACTTTTGGTTCTTATCACCTTCCTGTTCATCACAGAGGTGAGGTCAAGTTTGCTACAGCAAACTTCCAGTGAAGCCTCACATCTACTCTTGGCTTCTTTTGGTGATTTTCACTTTCAGGCTGCCTTGGGGAGCAAGGACTTCGCCCCAGACGAGGTTTGCCAGCCCCTCTAGTCCTATCTTTGCCAGTACACGCAGTGACCACGCGTTTGGCATGCCAGTCAGCGCGCTTTGGCAATGAAACCGCTCGGTTTCGTGCGTTCCTTCGCTCCCTCGCCACCTCTCCATGTCCAGGAGGTTCGTCTCATTGTCGCCCATCTCCTGGAAGCCTCTCCCCCTCCAGTTTCTTCTCCGACACGCCGCGACGAGCTCCGCCACTGTTTGGCCCGTGACCATCGTTGTCGTTTTCCCCTTTCCCTATCTCCCGCGAGCTTTCATGAAGCCCCTACCTGCTTCTCCACCCTCCCGGAGCTCTTGCCGACATCGCCAACACCCTCTGCGTGTCCCCGAGCGCCAGTGCGGTGATAAGGCTGCCACGGCAGCCGTCTTGATCGCCTCGGCTACCCTGGCTATATAAAGCCGAGCCCCAAGCTCCTCCCCGAGCACCACACCCACCGCAGCAACTCCCTCTCCCTCCCTGAAGCCTCCCCGACCCCTCCGTTTGCCTCTGGAGCCGCTCCTCGCCGCCCATGGTTGCCGGCCTCCTCTCCTATATTCACTCAACGCCGAGCTTTTGCCCTCCCCATTCCACCTCCAGTAGCTCCCTAGGGCTCCGGCGGATCCCCCCAACTCCTCTCCTCGGCCGCTGGAGGCCCGCAGCGCCGTGCCCGAACTTGGCCGAAGCCGCCGTCCACCATGGCCGTAGCCCCACTCGCTCCCGTGCTCCCCGACGAGCGTGCGACCTCCGGCCCGATGCGCCGCTCCGCGCTGGTCGTTTCGGTGGCCGGAGCGTCGCCGGAGGTGGCCGGTGGTGCCGGGACGGCCGCTGGCGCCAAGCCCCTCCTCTGGCCCCGCGAGCGCGCGCGAGGAGGAAGAAGGCGAGCTCGCTAGGCGGGCCCCGCTCCCCTGGCCCCACCCATCAGCCACAGAGGCAAAGTCAACGCGGGCCCGCGCGGGAGTAAGTGGAGACGCATTTCTCTGAATGCCCTTTCAGAATGCTGAAAGCGTATTTTCTTCTACTGCGGCCAAGTTTACGTTTTCTCTTTCAGAAAATGTACTCTACCCGAAGGCGCTTTCGGTTTTAGCCGGCAGGGGCTTGTCTGTAAATAATCTTTTGCAGATTGGTCCCTGGACTTCAAACGGCTATAACTTTTTAACCGTAACTCCGATCGAGGTGATTCCAAAGCCTACTTCTTCATCTCGTCGAGCCCGTTCTGTTGGTATCATTTTCATAATGTTTTAACACTGTGAAAATGACCATTTTTCCCTTGCCCGTAAACAGCCCCCTCCGAGAGAGAATTGTTTCCGGCAGTCAACTCCGCGGACTCTCCGCACTCCTTCCCGATGGTTCCTTCATCCCAGGAAAGCCACAACTCTCATCTGCATAATCGCATTGCAATATCTTAGTTTAACTATTTACTTTAACAACAAGTATGAGTTATTTGTGAAATAAATTGGATCATTCAATGCTTGAGTAAATTCTTGGATAGGTGACTACCATGTTGAGTACCGGATTGTTAGTGACTAGTAGTTTAACCACTCGTTGATGCCATGATGTTAAGATTACCATCTATGATTATTCTGGATTTCATCCGACAGTTCGTGGAGATGAGTTAGTAGCAGTGGCTTAAGCATACTGGTTACCAGGCTTCTAGCCAGATATCGTTTTGACGTGGAGTACTATGATATCGGAGTGTCAGCTATGACAGAGATATTGTTCGGAGATTAGATACTTCATGGTTGATCCAGAGTCACCTGTCCGGACTTATCCGTGCAGCCACATTTGCCGGTATGGGACAGCCTTCACTTGGTCTGATCGCGTGCTCTTTCACCGGTACCGCCCGACAGGGAAGGTTATGCGTGCGCGCTACCCTGGCCCGGTAGGCGGCGATAACCTTGTGAGCCCAGTTGAGTTATATGGTACCAGGTCCCCGTTTGGGATAGTTTGTTAGCCATGATGGTGGCAGGTGTCACGAGGTGACACAAGGGCCACCCAGGGCAGGACTCCGAGGGAGGATGATCGCCGGTGGTACGATGGGAGAGTCATGGGTTAGGCGGGTTTCATTGGAGCAACGCTGGTCCACCCGAATGGGATCACGAGGTCAGGTGCTCCATGGTGTGGGTAAAGTGCGCAACCTCTGCAGAGTGTAAAATTTATTTGAATAGTCGTGTCCACGGTATTGGACTGTCCGTCCAGACCTCTTTAGGTGGTCAACCATAGTAGTGATAATGATGAAAGAACTTGTTGTAAGATCGAAAGTACTCGGTGGATCATGAGTATTCTGAAGGTTGTGAGGCAACCCGAAAGAGAGTATGTTGGCCAGACTTGTCGTGCAGATGGAGTCAGGTATATGTTATGTCAGCCATGGGATGGCAATGGGATGAGTGGTCGGATGGCCACATGATTGGGATTGGACCTGGAGCAGGTTCAGATTGGATCCTAAGATTATTCGGAGTATGTATTAAATATGCTTTACTTTACTGCATATACTTCAATAGCTATTTTGCTATGATGTTGTCTTGCCTTAATGCTGATGTTTGTTGTGAGCTTGCGAGTACATTCAAAGTACTCACCTGGCGTGTCATGCCAATTTGCAGGTCATGCCATGATTGCTTGCTTGTCGAGGATCCAAAGTTTGTGACCTAGGATACGCGTTCTAGCCAGAGTCCCTGCGGACTGGAGTCCATCACCGCTGTCGGTGTTCCACTGCCGAGAGAGTTACTCCGCTGTTAGCATAGAGCTACCCCGGGCAGGCGTAGTGTCGTCGTGCCGATGTAATGCTTGTACCCTTTGTAGCCTTATCCATTGTAATAAAGAGCTGATTTGTTCTATGCCAACAGTGCCATATTCCAGAGGACTTGTCTCTGGGCTGGAATACGGGGCGTTCCGGTCTTCTCTGAGCCGGGGTGCCACACTACCCCATTACACAACTCCACCAACACGAAGTTTCACATGCAACATCTACAACCTTTTGAAATTAGCATCATAGACGGAACATAGACAGATGAATCTCATCTAGAAAACTGCTGAAGCGGAAGGCGAATATTGAGCCTTCATTGATGTTGAAGGTCTTTGCAACTTTAGGCCAGTGCCTGTGGATGATTGACCATCCATCCTTCGTCCTCTTCAGGAACACTTCAATAGTGAACCGTGGGTGTTGTATGAAAACCTTCCTCGCCTCCTGACCATACAGATGGTTTGAGAGGTAATCATCAGTGAACTGCTTTGGAAACGCCTGAAAACAAGGATATGCATAAATATCTTCTCCAGATTTGAAATAGCGTAAAGGAATTAAAAACACAAGGTATAACAGTTAGTACCATCCCGTAGTGAACTGATATCTTCTTCATTGTGCAGACAAAGATCCTGTTGTTTTTTTCGCTAATTTCTTTATCGTAACAATCTTTCTGAGTGTCTTGACTTGACTAGTACTAATGGACAACTCATTTCCACATATGCAAAAAGGGTTAAATAGTGGGTCAAAACCTCTGACAGGAGGACCTACATGTGCAAGACCAAATTGTTAAAGACCTAATATTTAAAAACAAGAAGTGGAAAGGTGTGTTATTAACTGCAACAGGCCTAATATTTAAAAACAAGTAAACGTAGTCATTCAAACTTGTATTGTGCAGGTCTAAGTACACTAGTTATTGGCCCTGTTTGGATCCATGGGTTAGAGTTAGTTTGAGCTAGTTTGGGCTCAAATAGCCCTAAAGTATCCAAACATGAGGGCTAGTTTGAGCTAGTTGCGTCAAACCCACCTAAAACAACTATCCCACCCAAGAGGTGCTGATTGGGGCTAGTTATCCTAGTGCATTTATTGTCAATCTAACACTGACATCCAAACACCTCTTTGGCTAGAGTTAGTTCAGGGTTAGTCATTGTTTAGTATCATTGTTATTTAGGAAACGTAGGATAGCGTCGGATTTATTCTACCTTGACCTGTACTCCAAGATGACCATGTACTCCTATATATATGCCCACGAGGCTCAAGCAATACAATCAACTATTCCACCAATCTCTCTCTCTCCCTTTTAACTGTCATGAGCTACAAACTAACTCTAACCTCTATCTAAGTTAGAGTATCCAAATAGTGCCATTGTTAAATCAAACAGAAAGGCGTGTTCAATACTCCCTCCAGTCCTTTTTACTCTGCATATAAGAATTGTCTGATGTCAAACTTCATAAAGTTTGACCTTATTTATATGAAAAAATATCAACATCTAGCATGCTAAAGTTATACAATATGAAAATTTAAGTCATGACAAATGTACTGATATTTATTTCATATTGTGAATGTTGGTATTTTGTTCTATAAAGTTGGCCAAACTTTAAGAGGCTTGACTTTAGACAAATCTTATATGAGAACTAAAAAGATTCGGAAGGAGTACAACAAGCTTAACAGCAACCAAATATAGTCATTCATAGAGCTATTGTTAAATTTGGTATTGATGAAATTGAACTGCACAGTTCAAACTAGCACATATAGAACATCACATTGTTAATAGCTGAAATAAACAAGGCATACTACGAACAACCAAATATGGCAATTGAAACTGGACATATGCTAACTACAAACAACCGAACAACCATAAACCGTAGAAATAAACAAGGCATAATGCAAACAACCTAATATAGCAATAAATACTGGACAGGTTCTCACTACAAAAGGGGTTCGAGGAAACAAATCATGGGTTTCCTCACTTGTCACAGATTGGCTCCTCCTCGTGGTCGCCGTCGATGAGGTCTGACTTGCCAGCTGAGGATCCCAGGCCAGCGTCACAGAACGTGTCCTTCAGAAATGACAAAAGAGGCTCCATGGCGATGAAGGATGGCAAATTTTTCATAACGAGCCGCAGGAGATCAGCAGCAGGGCCCTCGATGAGATCGACGGCTGTCGAACCCGAAGGGTTGGAGGTGGGCAACTTAACCTGTGACATAACTCGCGTCAAGCCATCGGTGTCAACGACCTCGATGTCGTAACCAGCATTCGCGACATGCCAGAATACTCTAGGCCACTGATTGAAAGGCTCAATCCAGGTCCAGTCATCGTCGTCAGCTTCCTCGGCGGCCACCTCGCCGATGTCGGGCGAAGAGGCCGCGGTAAAGCTATTTTGGGCCATTCGCTCCTCGAGCTCCCCGGGAAGCATAGCCGGGCTTAGGCTGTGATGCTCTGGAGTGGGGCAGGGGGTGGGGATGGGGATCTCTGGGAAAGGGGGCATTTCGCAGGCGTCATCTAAGAAACTCAGGGCGGCGAGGGTATGTATATCGGTGGGTAAACTGCACGGGCAGACCAGCAGAGGTTGACGATGGCGGCGGCGGCAACGACCTAGATAGGTTTGGAGCGAGGGAGGGGTGGTGTGTATGTGTGTGAGCGGGGGATTTGGGGTGAGCGAAGGATTTGGGGTGTGTGTGTGGAGGGGGTCCAAGGTGGTGTTTGAGGAAATGCCGCGGGTACTGGAAATTTTACTAGGCAGGAGTAAAATGGCGGGCCTACCGAAAATTTGGATCAAGGGATTGAAGCAGAGGGAGGCGGGAGTAAAATGCCGGGGCTACTAAAAATTTGGAGCTACTGATTGAAGCAGAGCGGGAGTAACAGACATCACACATGGTCCAGACATACTAATCGTGTGCTATCAAACAGAAAAACCATCTACGCGGGTAGATATTTTCGAGATTGCGAGGGAGTAGATATTTTTGAGAGGGGGAGGGAAGCCTCGTGGAGACCAATCTACTGTGATCATGTGGGTGACAGGTGAGGGGCAGGGGCGCGCCACACGAGTAGTCCTAGGGAACCGTGTATGTTTTGTACCCGATCGCAGACGGTTGCTGCGTCTGACTCGTCTGCTGTTTATAAACTTGGCCAAAAAACGCGGGAAAGGGTCAGAACACGAACGCACTTGCATGTGGACCAAATATATGTATGAAAAGGGTGGTTTGATGTTCAAATACCCAATGCACAGCTTTGATATGGCACCCGTCGCACAAAGCGCACGTTATTATTCCTAGCCCCCGTCCCCAAACACACACACACACACTTCGTGTTGCCGGGAGGGGAATCCTAGCTATGAACGCATGCCCCCAAATAGCTAGGTCTGACATCTCACCGTACCGTAACACAAAACCGAAAGGAGTACATCAACCCCCCCCCCCCCCCCCCCCGTCCCCCCTTTGCTTCCAATCAAATGTGGACCGTGTGCGGGCCCAGAGATGTGTTCTTCGGGCGTTAGATGGGTGACACCACTTACCAACCACACCTTCGGGTGGCCCGATGTATGCGTGTGTGTGTGTGTGTGAATGTGATGTGCTATGATATTTAAATAACCAAATCACAAATTTGATGTGGCACATGTGCATCGCAAATGAACCGGGCATCCCCGACCCCACGGAGGTTCATCTAGTATGAAGTAGTACTGTGCCCCCCCCCCCCACACACACACACACTTTAAGTCGGTGGGAGGGGGCATCTCACCAAGGCGTACTGTAAAGACTGACCAAGAAGAATCACCACCTTGGTCGTATAACCTCTCTTGTTTGTTGGGTCAAAGTCATGCATTGACGTTCCACATGTGGCCCCACAAAATAGGCTAGCTTGTCGCCGATAACCACGCGAGGGAGTGCCTGAAGACAACCACTGCGTGCATGTGGCCCAAACATATGTATGAAGTGTCATGTGGTGTTTGAATATACCCAATGCATAACTTTGATTCATGTGTATGCGAGCCCTCAAACTTAGGTCTCGAATCTCACCATGATCGACGTACGACTAGCTATACGGTAACGCGAACCAAGAGAAGAAGAATCCACCCTGGTAACCTCTCTCGTGTTGTTGGTCGAAGTGATGGAGACGTCCACGCGGGCCCATGAATATATAGGCCGTCGATGATAACCAAATGAGGGAGAGTGTCCAAAGACAACCACTGCATGTATGTGCCCCAACATATGTATGGACATGCGTGATGCATGCATATATGTTTGAATACCAAAAGCACAACATTTTGATGTGGTGCATGCATGCGTCGAAAAACACACAGTCCCCACACAGATCTGGTTCATGATGCGTCGCGTGCTAGCCCACCCCCCCCCCCCCCCCAACTTCGACATGGTGGGAGGGATTCATGCGTACACATGCGCGCGAAGTATAGTTGCATGTACCAAACCGTATAAGATGAACCAAAATTTAATCCCCTCCTAATTATAAGTCAAATTAACCTCTATCGCTGTCGGTCGAAGTGATTGACCAAGCGGGCACACAAAGATGGACGAAGCATCTCGCCGATAACCCCGTGAATGAGTGGTAGAGGACAACCGCCATCGCTTGCTTGTGGGCCAAACACATGTATGGAGATGTGTGGTTGTGATGTTTGAATACCTAATATATATGCAGAACTTTGATGTGGCACCTACCTCGGAAACCTTTAAGTCCCCCACACAAACCGAGGTTCATGACATGTAGTATATATATGTTGCCCCCTCCCCTCTTCGACGTGTAATATATACCTTACGTACGTACCGTAACACAACCCGAAAATAATCCTCCCTATTCGTCAAATTACCTTTCTCGTTGTGTCATATATTAGATGGACGACGACCTCGCGGGCCCATGGAGGGAAGAGTCGCAGGCGAATGAGTGACAACCATCGTCTGCATGTGGCCCAATGTGTTGGTGATGTTTTTAATACCCAATATGCACAACTTCTTTGCGGTACCTGCCTCGGAAACCAAAAAGTCCCCACACAGAGCGAGATCGATTCATGACGTGTGTGTAGTATATATGTGCTGCCCCGGCCCCCTCCTCCCCTCTTTGACGCGTACTATATACTCCTACCGCAACACAACCCAAAAAGAAACCTCCTTGCTGGGTCAAAGTGATGGAGGACAACCTCGCGGGCCCACCGATGGAAGCATCGCATGCAAGTGAGTGTCCTATATGACGCGTAGTATTGCCCCGGCCACCCTCTTCAACGCGTACTATATATATATACTCCTACCCTACGTATAACAAAAACCAAAAAATGACCATCCTTGTTGGTCAAATTAACTTCTCTCATCGCATGTCATAGTGCTGGACGGCGACCTCACGGGCCCACGCGAGTGAGTGTCCTAGGACCACCGCGTGCATGTGGCCCAAAGATGCATGTCAAACTTTTTCTGCAACGAACATGCAACCAAAGGAGTTTAGTGTTGAAATTGAAAAAAATAGATAACATCTATCCGTTTTTTATTCATTGATTGATTTCCCAGGGATTTTAATGTGCAAAAATCAAATTTGATCTACATGAGACCATTGATAGTACACGAAAATGGATTGCAAAATCATCCCCATGCAAGAAATTTCAAACATCTAGAATCTTGATTTTAAAATCCTATAAATCCAAAACTAAGTTGAAATTCATGAAACTTATCGTGGTGTCATATGGACACCAATAGACTGTGATATTTTTTTTTTCAAATTTGAGACAAGTTTTGATATAATCTTCTTACATATAGGAAATTATAAATAATTATCAACCAATATCACAATTGAACTCTTTATTCGAATCGTGTGCTTTAGACCAACAATGTAAGTGCGGTGCTTTGATTAAGCAATAAAGCGGCGGAATTAATCATTAAAAAGGAAAAATCAATATAATACGGGCCGCACACACGTCCCGTGTGCCGTACGAGCATGTGTGAGTTGACGAGATGCATGCTAGCAGGCAGACCGGGAGGCCGAGGTATGCGCGTGTTCGCTACGCACTCACCGTGGGGCGTGCTAGTAGCTGTGTGAAATGACGGTAGGCATGCCAGTAGTCCGCTGCGCAGGCTTACCGGGAGGCGAGCCAGCCCTTTGACCGCCGCCGACCTCGCTCCCAATGCTCCATATTAATGGCGCGCCCGATCGGCGGCCGCACACCCTGTCCACAGTTGTCACCGCCGCATGGAGTGTATTAGGATTTTGCTGAAGCGCACCATCGGTGGGAGTGGCGACGCCGGGGCTGGTGAAGCACCCGCGCAACGCATGAAGCTGGGCGCAGAGGTTGCTGTCACCGCTGATGAGGTCTCGCGCGGGCAGCAGCGCGACCTTGACTTCATCGCCATTGTCGTGCCTCCCCAGCCGGAGCCGGAGGTCCACAGCTACTCCGGCAACGATTCCGACTCCAACGGAAAACCGGTTAGTCCCCCCCCCCTTGTTGGGAACAAAAACCCTTGGTTATGTTCACCCAGTCCATGAAATCAGAGTAAGATTCGTTAGATCCGTGTAGTGTATTGATTCTTTGAATGGTATCTATGGTTAGTGATTAATTGTTTGTTCTATACAAACTATTATTTTGCCAATAATTTGACTAGGGTTAGCGTGCGTGCTAATGAATCGTAGCCAGATCTTAAGAATTGATTTTGAATGTCCTACATATATGTTTGTGCCCATTTTTTCTTCCAGATATTGAGAATTGATTTTGAATGTCCTACATGTATGTTTCTGCCTTTTTTTCCTTCCAGATTGCTATGTACATAGATGAGGCTCCGGCCAGCGGCGCCGCCGGCTGTAGATCCTGCACCCGGCAGCGTGGGCAGAAGCGGCCACGCCCCCTGGATCTGAGGAACCCGTAGACTATCGGGCGGACCGCATCAGCGATCTCTCGGACGCCATCCTTGGGGAGATCATCTTCCTTCTCCCCACCAAGAATGGCTGCTGCACATAGGTCCTCGCATCTCGGTGGCGCACTCTGTGGTGCACCGCACCTCTTAATCTCGACTGTTGCTGGCTATCTGTCGTTCATGATTTTGAACTCCACGGAGGCATCATCTGCTCCCACCAGGGCTCCGTTCAACGCCTATGCATCCCGACATGCTGCCTGCTGCATATACCCTTCATGGTGACTGCCTGGCAGACATCCCGTCAATTTGAAAAACTCCAACATCTTGAGTTCTACCATTACTATGGAAATAGCTGTCCACCAAGCATTGTAGCTGTGCCCTCACCACCAGTGTCCATCTCATGGTTTTGCTCCTCTCTCCACACCACCACCCTGGCCCGGTGTCATCTACCAGACAATCTCGTACAAATGATTCGACTCCCACTGCTAAAAAAACTCGCGCTTGTGGTGGTCGATCTGTCGGAGGCCTCACTGCATAGCATCATCCACTCCTGCTGCCCTGCCCTGGCGCACTTGTTGCTTGTTTTTGGAAAAGAAATCCGTATCCGTTGTCTCCAAATAAAGTTGCCTCACCTTGTAAGCATTGGAATTTGCTTTAAAGGAGAGGAGCTCATCATCAAAGATGCCCCTTCACTCCAAAGGCTGCTCCTTGATTATCGTTATGCACCTTCGCAAATAACTATGGTCTCTGCGCCTAAATTGGAGACCTTGGGTGTAATTCCTGATCCGTTTGAAGGTTACAAGATGGTGGTTGGCTCCACACTTATTCAGGTACTGTATATTATCATCAACACTTTTGTAATCATAAGCTGCATTTTTCATTTGTGTGCGTAAGTTTTATATCATCAACACTTTTGTAATCATAAGCCGCATTTTTCATTTGTGCGCATAATCTTTATATAATCTTGGAGTACGCTTTTGGTACTAATATTATGTTCTATGCTCAATGAAGAGTTTGTCCATGGGTACCCTATCAATGGTGCTGGATTCAGTCAAGACCTTACATATCAGTACCTGGTGTTTTGATCCGAACATGGTTATCGGCTTGCTGCGATGCTTTCCATATCTAGAGAATTTGTATATACAGGTGATGATATCAAGCACATTGATATACTTTACTAGAACTAATCGTTCAGATGTACTATTTTTTTTAGACATTAATTGTTTTCAGTCTTCATGTCTATTTAGGCTAAAGGACATGGACAAAAAGGCATAACAAATCAGTGGCATAAGAAGCACTGGGATTTTCTCAGTTCTCATGACATTCGTTTGAGGACAATAACGCTGGAAGGATATGCATCCAACCATGCAAACACTAGCTTTGTCACATTCTTCCTATTGAATGCGAGAGTACTATTGTACATGAGGATTAAGTTTTTTAACAGACACTTTCTCACGGATGGACACGTTGAACAACATAAAAAGAAGTTTCAGGTGGACAAAAGGGCTTCTGAACATGCCTGGCTTCTATTTACAACAACTTGTCTTCATGTACCAGTAGATTTTCTGGTCCAGGATCTTCATTTTATGGATCAGACCGATCCATTTGACTCTGACTGCTCAAAACTTTGGTTGAGTTAGTTGTTATTATCATGTTCAATCGAGATTTTGTGTAAACCTGATGAACAATTAATCATCATGCTTTTGTACCTTCTGTAAGCTGGGGTTAGATATTGCTGCCCTTTTCAACTCGGCTTTGACCCATATTTTCTTTCATACAAACCGGAGCTTCCATCAAGAAGCCTCATGGTTCCGAGAGCGAACTTGGTCACATGATCTAGTCGCGAAATGACATACGCTGTATCTTCCTGCCTTGATTTATTTTTACAGAGGCAACACGCAACTGTGCTAAACATATGAAATTATTCAGGGTTCGTTTCGCCTTTTTATACATTGATTTTCCTAGTCATTTTTAACAAATAGCCACCACATTATTATCGCACACGGTCGTATTAGTCAAACCATGGGCGTTCAACTAACCATTTACTACCGCGGGCAGTTGTTTGATTAGACGGGACGACTATGAGCAGTCCGCCGTGCACGCCGCGAGCGCTGCAATTTATTGCTGGTTTTGGACTTCTGTTTTGGCCGCCTCGGGAAGGTACGTAGAACAGTCCTCCGTTCTCATCTACAAGCACCGCCACCGAGGATCGCTGCCTGCTGCGAGATGGAGGATGAGCCAGCCAACAAGCGGGGGCGGGTCGAGCCAGAACCGCAAGAGCCTCCGGCGAACGTGGACTTCATCAGCAGCCTCCCCAACGAGATGTTGGTAACCATCATATCCCACCTCCCCATCAAATATGGCGTGCCGACCACTGTCCTCTCGTAGCGGTGGCGCCCCCTCTGGCACCACACTCCCCTGGACCTCATCGTCGACCACGAGTTCTGCAGTGGGGAGTAGCAACGCCTGGACACATTGTCCCACATCCTCACCACACACCCTGGGCCGGTCAGACGCCTTGCTATCGGCAAGCTCAGTCCCCACAACAACACCAAACCCAGGTTGCACTACTGGTTCCTATCCCCAGCCCTGGATCGGCTCGAGGAGATCAGCCTTCATGCTAGACGTCCTTGCTCGCTGCCGCCGTCCGTGTTCCACCTCGCGCCCATGCTGCGCCGCGCTACATTCAGGCGGTGCATTTCCCCCGGATCGATGCCGCGCGCGCTCTTCATCTCCCTAAACTTAAGCACCTCGAGCTCATTGCCGTCCGCATCTCGAAGGAAGATTTGGAGCGCCTGCTCGTCGGCTGTACAGCGCTCGAATACCTTCATCTTCATGCGATGGATGGGTTCAGTAGCCTCCACATCACCTCGAAGAATGTCCGTGCGATTGATGTGCATTGCTGGCACCGCCCAAGGCTGTCAGTTAAGGTGTTTCACGATATTGTCATTGAGAATGCGCCTTTCCTCGAGAGATTGTATGTACATGATAAATTAGGTCCAGCAAGAATCAGGGTCATTCATGCACCAAAATTGACAGTGTTGGGCTATTCATGTGCTGAGTTCAACGAACTTGTTACTAGATCATTATCCGTTTAGGTACAACAATATTCTTCTTCTCCTTCTTATATATTATCAGACAACACATTTTATCTAATTGTTGTTGATCTATATGTTCGCCTGTCATCCAGAAAATGATTCCCACAAGCTTGACCCGGCCTCTGCGCACAGTGAAGATCTTGGCACTACAATCTATCAGCCCTGATCTAGATGAAGTTGTTAGATTCCTTAGATGTTTTCCTTGCACGGAGAAGCTATACATTGAGGTGATGCTCCTTTCCTGTTAATTGTTAACCACAACGGAGCTCAATTTTTTGTTACTTTTACCCATGATTACAATGACAAATGTAGAAAGATTTCTAAAGGAAATTTGGAGGATTTCAATACATATATTTTTTGAGATGCTAGTATTGTACGCGTTTTATTCCTTCGCCCGACATGCTTTCGTGATAAAAGCTTATCATGAAAGATTGAAGGTGGCATCTCACTCTTTTCGAGTATTTTAGAAACCTTGCAAATCAAAGAGGCCTGAAGTGTTCAAATATGAAGCTATGCACTAATATGTTGTCTACGTTTGCAGATACTAGCAGGCCCGAAAGTAGAAGATGTTGGGGAATATAACAATCCCATTGGATTCCTTGTCTTCATCTCACAGAAATTACTTTTAATGAGTATCGAGGCACCACACTAGAAATTAAAGTCACCAGGTTCTTTGTTGAGAAAGCAAGGTTGCTCAAGGTAATGAGGTTTGCCCTATATTTACTTCGCAGAGGTGAATGGATTGCTAAAGAGCACAGGCATCTACAGCTGAATGGAAAAGGCTCTGGATGCTGAATTTCAGTTTGTAACTTCATATGATAGATTATTCGGAAGTCACTGTATCGAGCCGCTATATGACTTCTCGGTGGCTGATCCTTTCGCAGAAATAATGCATGAAAAACATTCTGAAGAAGATGAATTTTATGTGTCTGAATAGTTTGAACCTTGTAATCTTTGTATTTGTGCCTTGTAATGCTGGAATTTGAACCTTGCAATATTTATGGTATTTGTTATATAACGTAATTGGATGTTTAATTTGGTCTTGCAATCATGTCATGTTACAAGTATACATATGTTGTTCTTCTGTACACATAGCATAGATGTTCTGTAGACAGAGCATATCACATCGCACATGGACCACACTAGGTAACCCGTCGGTGATGAATTCATCAATCGCAAATGGTTATATACCAGCAAGCATTTGCCCACAACACACACGGCTTATTCCATCACAAACAGCTCAGATGGATCAACTGTATGCCACGTATTGCACACACAACTCTAATCTGATTCGCCGAATTTAGTCTGTAATAAGAAAGGCTTACCGGCCGCTATCTCCCCAGCTTGCCGGATCTCTTCCCGAGCCGCTCTAGACTCGGACCGTGCTTCTCTCGCCTCTTGTAAGGCCTTGCCGAGTTTGACCGTTCTGGCTTTGTTATCCTTCTCGAGGAATTCGCATCGAACATTGGCATCCTTTAGCTCGTGCGTCATGGTAGATATTCTCTCCTCGCACTGGCACCGAGGAGCCTGTTCGGCCTTTAACTCAGCAGCTGCCTTCTTGGCAGCCGCCTCACTCATCCTGGTTTGCTCCTTGGCCCGGGCAAGTTCAGCCCGTAGGGCCTCAACTGCGGTAGCATTATCTGCAGTTATACATATCTCAGTATACAATTTTCAGCGTCATGCTCATATTATCATACTTACATATACTGACTGCCCCAAAAACATACCTTGCGCCTTGTCGAGCCGCTTGTTAATAAGTGTGAGGTCATCATCCGCCACTTCAAGTTTCTGCTTCAGCCTTGCAACCTCTGTAGCTTGGGCAGTCGTCATGGATGAAACAGCCTCTGTTCCAATCCATCAGATTATTTCCTGGGAATATCTTTTTTGATCCTCTGATCGCCTCCCTTCGGATGCCAACCAGAGTCTCACGGGCTACTATCTATACACAGGTGCATTTTGCACGTAGAAGTGCAATTAAAGATATTACATTGCATACCTCGAAGCCTCTTAGTAGGCTCATGAAGGATTCATTCAATCCGCTTCTCGCGGACATAATCCTCTCAACTACCGTACCCATTAAGGTACGATGTTCCTCTGAAACGGACACATGTTGCAGCATGCCCGTCATCGTATCCGGCGCCCCCGGATACCTGGGAGCGGCCGTGGGAGTACGGACTCCCTTTGAAAGAATATGTTTACCCGGCTCTGGAGTCATCCCTGGCTGTAAACCGGATAGTCCGGGCCCTTTATTGTTGGTCCCCACAGGGTCCGCATGCCCCGGACTCTAGACGGCCGAAGTATCCCCTTCGGGCGTAGTTTTCATTATCCCTCGCACCGCTTGTTGGTCGGGAGAGATCCTCCGGGACGACACCTCGGAGTCGTCTACCCTGTCGAGCGAGAAGGTCTGTGGAGGCGTCTCACTTTCCATCATCTCCAGAAGAAGATCCCCCGAGGAGGAGGACTGTTGAGGAAGACTGCGTGCCGGACTGCAAACAAATATTTTAAATGTTACCCTGGTAACCGGAAAGCAATGGGATAAGTTTCGGACGCCCCTGTTCACTTATGATTCGGCTAAAGGCTTGTCCTTACGGAGGAACTGCGCGACAACGTCGTCTTCTGAACCCGAGCCACCTGACAGGGACATCTTCCCTCGCTTAGGAGCCTTTGCTTCCAAATCTTCGGAGGCGGCCCTTTTCTTCCCATCGGGAGAGGGGATGTCAGTTTCTCCTTCTCTTTTGTCTTCGGAAGAGGGAGTTCCAATCTCCCCGGACAGAGTGTCTGGTGTACCTTTAGAATAGAGGCCACCTTTGGCCTTCTTGCTCTCCTCTTTGTCCCCCTTCACCGACACTTGGTATGGCGTCGGAGCCAGCATCCTTGTTAACATAGGATCTGCTGAGTCTTCGGGAAGAGGGGCCGAACACCTAATTTTTTCCGCCTTCTTGATCCAGCCCTAATCGAAGATGGTTTTCTCAGTATATTGTTACGAGATATTTAACTAAGTTGTGTTCAGGAGTCGAGGGCCTACCGAGGTATCCGGATGGTTGCAGTCGAGGCCGATGTCCTCGGTAGTATCCGGCCACTGTTTTCGGGTCCCGAAGAATGACCTCCACATTCCTTTGTGCGTCGAGCCAAAGAAGTGCTGAAGAGTCCGTGATCCTTCTGGATTGAACTCCCACATGCGGAGGGGCCGTCGCTGGCATGGCAGGACCCGGCGGACTAGCATTACCTGGATTACGTCGATGAGGCTGGTGTCCTTCTCGAGGAGGCTCCGGATGCGGCTTTGTAGCGTCTGCACTTCGTCCATTGATCCCCAGTCCAGCCCCTTATTAATCCATGATGCGAGCCGTAATGGAGGGCCAGGCCGGAACACAGGTGTAGCTGCCCACTTGGTACCATGGGGTTCAGTGATGTAAAACCACTCCCGTTGCCATAGGTTGGAGGTTTCCGTGAAAGAGCCTTTTGGCCAAGGTGTTTGGGTGAGTTTCCTCACCATCACACCGCCGCACTCCGCTTGCTTCCCATCGACTACCTTCGGCTTCATATTAAAGGAGTCCGGAGCTAGATCATCAAAATCTAGCCCGTAATAGAACATGAGTCCGCGGACGAAGGGATGGAGAGCGAACCCTAGCCCTCGGAGGAAGTGAGAGATGAATACGACCCTCTCGCCGGATCTGGGAGTAGGAATGACCTGCCCTTGAGCAGGGAGCCTGTGGGGGATTTCCGCGGTCAGCTATTTTGCCGCCCGGAGCTTCGCGATATCCTCCTCTGTGACAGAGGAGGCCACCCAACGGCCTTGAGGGTTGGGTCCGGACATGACTAGGAGGCTCGGAACAAATAAATTGAACCTTGGGTGCTAGAACTCGAGGTTGGAAAGGATGAGGAAAAGGGAAAGCGTAGAGGAGAAAGACGGGTCTGCGCCCCTTTATAAAGGCGATGAATATCAAAACGCCTCCTCCTAGGCCTCAAAACCAGCCTATTCCCAAGGAATCATACCAACGGGACGGTTGGATTACCCACGCCCGTATTGATGAGGATCCCGTAATGAAGGGACACGATCTCTGCTGTGACAAGATGTGCCACTGGAAACCGCATCTTAAAGCGTGGAGCGGGAGGCTAAAGACCGGTTCAAAATAATGACCGTGCAGGAACGTGGTGTCGCATTACAAAAAGTTGTCAGCGGATTTGACTCCTGAAATATTATACTCTCTGCGGTTGTGTGTGGTACTTGTTTTGCAGAGCCGGACACGCTTTCTGTGCTCGAAGTCTGTTTTGGAGTATTCGGAGGAGGAACCCGCCTTGCAATTCTGAAGACAATCTGCGCGCCGGACACATCGTCATTGAAGCCTGGTTCAGGGGCTACTGAGGGAGTCCTGGATTAAGGGGTCCACGGGCGTCCAGGCTACGTAAGGTGGGGCGAACTGATGGGCCATGAAGATACAAGACAGAAGACTCTCTCCCTTGTCCGGATGGGACTCTCCTTGGCATGGACGGCAAGCTTGGCGTTCGGATATGAAGATTCCTTTCTCTGTAATCGACTTTGTGCAACCCTAGTCCCCTCCGGTGTCTATATAAACCGGAGGGTTTAGTTCGTAGAGCGAATCATAATCAGACAGGCTAGACTTCTAGGGTTTTAGCCATTACGATCTCGTGGTAGATCAACTCTTGTAATACTCATATTCATCAAGATCAATCAAGCAGGAAGTAGGGTATTACCTCCATAGAGACGGCCCGAACCTGGGTAAACATCGTGTCCCCCGTCTCCTGTTACCATCGACCTTAGATGCACAGTTCGGGACCCCCTACCCGAGATCCGCCGGTTTTTACACCGACAGCAGTCACTGTGCATTTATTTGTGTAATACATTTTCTTTTCTGCCTATGAGCAAAAGATAACTCTCGCGATACAATGTCTTTAGAACTAATCGGTTTTCGACCAGGGGCTCAGATTTACACCATTCCCATTACATTGCTCCGGTGCTCACATAAAAGCGCTCGGCGTCTCAGATTGTGCCTTATATGCATCCGTTTTGAATCTTGCCTTTGGTCAATAGTTGGGTTGCCTGGCTCCTGTCCTATCCCCTTACATTTCTGCATTGTCCGGCTAAGGACGTAAATGGAGAACCACTGCGATTGTGCTTCTAGTTCAATTGGTTAAGTACCTCAGTGGAGAAAGCCGAAAACTAACTATCATGATAAGCGTAAACTGATCAGCGATCCGATCACGGTGTCAAACTGAAAACCGATAGACGTTATCCTGTGTCAAACGAAGGGTTCTTATCAATTGGACCAAAGTGTTAGTGGTTTGACCTCAGAACATGTGAACACTCAAAACACCGGGGGTTAGTCACTCACCCTCACAGTCAAGCTCCAATGACTAAGTGAAAGTTATAAAACCTTTTAGTCTGATTGCCTCGTTTCTATTAACACAACTGCCTCCGGGAACCGAGACGTCGGCTAAGGGTTGCACTGTTATGGAAACACCCTGCGTAGTATCTACAAGGGGGTAGAAGCCGACGATTGGTCTCTTTGAATATTTAAACGGTTACACAGGAGTCAAAGTAACACATCAGACATAAAAAGATTCATACATGACAAAATAAAGCTTGTCTTTGTACATTATCAAGCCTCAGCATACCGAGGAGGCATCTACTCTAGATTGGCATTCTTGCTACTCCGAGCCTCGGTTATATGAGCACCCTAAATCACCCCGGGGAAATACTTCTCGGGGACACGATTCTTCCCTTCAGAAGCCCCGCAGCCACAACCTCTGCCTTCAGCCCTTGATAGTGCATCCTCATGGACGCATACGCTAGTCGAGCACCCTCCAGATAGGTGGACTACTTCCAGAGGTGGACTTGGGGGCTGGCATTTTGGAGCCGCTGAACCAATCTGAAGTAACTGCTCGGCAATGACTCCCTGGGCCACAAGCTGGTGCAGAGGTCCTCCATGGCCGGTCTCGCCATGCGGCGTAGCTCCATCGGGTCGTTAAGGAGCGGCGGATGCGAAGGCCCTTCAAACTATGCCAAGAATGCCTTCTGCTCGGCATCACCTTCGTGGGGGCCGTAGTATTGGCAAGTATCTGAGGCACTCCTCGGCAGGTCTATGAAGGTGCTTGAGGAATGCTACGTTGGCGTCACCTGTGCGAACCTGATATCACCAAAGATGCACTACAACAAATAGGGCTTACCAGCATCTATCTGCTTCACTTCCTGAAGCTCCGCATGGTCCGCCCTCGCCTGGCTCTGTGCCTCTTTGCACGCCAAGCCCAGTTTCTCGAGTTCAGCGACTTTCTTCTTCTGGTCATATTGAAGGTCATCGTGTTGCGTGTACAAACCCTTCAGGTCTTCCTTGACCTCGATCACCTGGGCCTGACACTTTCCACGAGCAACCCTCTCCTCGGCTAGCTCCGAGTTAGCCTTCTTAGCCGTAGCCTTTTGCTGCTCGGCTTCTCGCTGAGCTTTTTTGACCTCAGCTTGGAGAGCCTCAATCTCCGCTGCGGCAGCTGAAAAACAATAAAACACACTTGTGTTAAAAATACTTTTGTTTCTGTTGAAACAATATTAAGTTCGGGTACTAGTTTTTTCTCACCTCGCACTTTATCCATCTGCTTTCTAAGTAGATCGATATCCTCCTCGGAGCGCGCACGCTTGTGGTTCCACTCCTCCAACTCCTTTGAGTTGGATGCTGAAGCCGAGGCTGAGGCCTGAAAATAAATTGCTCTTGGGGCTTTATCAATCCGATCAGAGTCCCGGGGGCTACTTCATATTCTATTTTATACACATTAGAGTAAAAACAAATGACCCCCAAGTCAGTTTGTCAAACCAACTTAGAGCTCGGGGGCTACAGTAACTGCTCTCTTAAACATATATACATAGTTTATCTTTGTATTTCATGATAACACCTTTGGAAATTTTCCCATATTGGTCCGTTAAGGGCTACTGGGTATATTAGGTGCGAACTAAAAGCCCTAATATCATAAAAATGGCAAAAATTGCGTATGCCATACCTCAAAACATTTAATAAGGCCTTTGAAGGTCTCCTTGATCCCGATCTCTGCTGACCGGAAGTGATGAAACGCCGTGCCAAGGAGGGAACAATGTTAGGGAATGACAGATGGGCTCATCATAGCTGCCTCCATCTCCTCTTGCCACCTCACGAAGGCCTGTCCTAGAACAGGTGGGGATGGCGGAATCACCTTGGCTCCTCCCCCCTTTGAGGAAGAGATGGACGTCTCCGGCTGTCATAGTGGCTCTGGGGTGATTGGGGACGAGGACTCAGGGCGACCGAGCCCCACTCCTTCTTCAACCAAAGGGGATATTTCCCCTTGGGTAGAACCTCGGCCGTAGGAACACGGGTGTCACCTTTTGTGTTTAACACAGAAGGCCTAGGTGTGATGACACCCCCACCTCGTCGTGAGCAGGGGGAGGGAGATGCACGCGCGCCTATTCCACTCTTGGCCATTTCGGCCAGAGGGAGCTCATCCTCCGACTCTCTATCGCCAGGGAAGGCGCATTGTGGGTTGTGAAAGCAGACAATGCACCAAAAGTCAAGAATATGTTAATAAAAACATGTTTTATGAAACACACTAAATGGAGTACCTCTTTGGCGGCGGTTTCTCCCTGCATCATGAAGGCAGCACGTCCTCGGATGACCCAGAGGGCATGACCTCGGCAGGGGCAGACGATTGGTCGGGCTGGCCTGCAGAGGCTTTCCGAAGCCTTCTATTAACACGCGGAAGGTCATCTTCCTCGATGTTCTTGGACTCCACCCTTTTCCTTTTAAGGGATGATGCCTCTTCTTACCCTCATCCTCCTTCTCCTCCTCTTTCTCCTCTTCCTCCTCATGGATGGAAGAGGCATGGGTGTCCTCCGACCTAGCATCCGAAGGACCTTGAATCCGTAGACCCTTCCTCTTCTTCTTTGGCTGCATCTTCTCCTTGACTGGGACCATGTATAGTTCCTCGTCCAAATAAGCTTCGAGCTGGGGAGCCTTGGCCTCTTCGAGCAATGGCACCGGGCACTTCATCTTTTGTGCCTTGTTGCAACAACTCTGGTTATGTGAGGGTGAGCATGATAACTTTATTTAAAGTCGGAAGATATTGAATGGATAGTAGCATAGGTAAATTGTTTTTACCTCGGGTGGACCATTCTTGGCATCAAGGCCGCAGTCTTCCCCTTCTTGGGAATCTATTCTTGGACAGCTTGAAGAGCGCCATCCACATACCACTGAGGTCGGTGCGGAAGAAGTTCCGCACAGTAATCTCATCCTCGGGCTTGTAGAGCCACAACGGATTAACCTGAAGTTGGGTGGGGGGGGGGGGTTGCGGCGCTGGAGCCTAACCTGGATCACATCCACCAGCTTGATGCCTAGCTCAATCATTGACTTGAGCCTCCTTTGGAGCGCCTTCTCCTCATTTGGATTTCCTCAATCGAGGCCCTTCTTCATCCAGGAGACTAGGCACTTTGGGGGCTCGACCGTGAAGGCGGGGATCTCCGTCTGGCCTTCAACGGGCAGCTCGGTGATATAGAACTACTCCCGCTTCCACACCTTGATTGTCTCCACAATGGGCCCTCTGGATAGAATACCATTGGGAGCTTGCTTATCATGGACCCGCCACATTCAATGAGTTGGGAGCCACTACTCTTCGGCTTGACGCTGAAGATCTTCAGCCACAGGCCAAAGTGCGTCTCGACGCGGAGGAATGCCTTGCAGCCAGTGATGAAGGCCACTATGTGGAGAATTGAATTTGGGGCTAGATGATGGAAATCTAGCCCGTAGAAGAATAATACACCCTCGACGGGGTGAAGTGGAAACCCCAGTCCACGGATTAGGTGGGGAACGCAGGCCAGCCTCTCCCCTTCCTTGGGAGTAGGGATGGGGCGATAAAGCTCCGGGACCCAACAATTCCCTTTGGTGGGTACGTACCCCACCGTCGGGAGCTCCATGATGGTGACCTCCATGAAATTCGAGGACACGCACTTCCCCTTCAGCTCAGCATCGACCATTGATGATGAGAAAATTTGCACAGGTGAAATGGAGAGGCTTTGGAGTGGATCTGGGTGCTAGAGCTCTGGAGGCTGCACGCGATGGCGCAGGAGATGGAAGCGTGGAGGAAAGTAAATTACCAACGTTTGCTTTTATAAGTCAGTGAAAAACCAAGAGTCCCTTTACTGTGCCGCATGAATTGCCACCTTCCAAACCTTCGTGCCGTTAGACGGGCACCGATAAAAACAATTCATTGATGATATCCCTTGAAAACCGGAGCACGATCTCTGCATTGATAGGACGTGCCAATGAGAAAGCTGCCTTGCACCGTGATTTGATTTGCAATAACTGGGTCAACTAGCATTATGGGCGGTGACAATTCCGTAAAAAGTTGTCAGATAAAAACCACTATTCCCACCTATGTGGTAAGTATTTGAGGCTAAGCTACCCTGGACCTCCGATACAGGGGGATACCTTTGTAAAAAAGGGACCACTTACTTCCCATACCGAGAATAAGGTTTCGAGCATAAGGTCAGAAGGGTCAACTATGAAAGAAAAATAGGTAATTTATAAGCTTCGGATTTGTGTAATAGCTGATAGTGGAGGAGCTCACCAACCAAGTTGGAGACATCTAGTCAAAGACATCGAGCCGAATACATTGGTCCGGGGATAGAGCTATCATCCTCGGCTTCAAAGACAAGTTCGGGGGATACTGACGGTGTCCTGGACTAAGGGGTACTTACCTGTATGATTCATAGTCCATGGGATGAACATGCGGCCCACCGATCTCTAGAAGGAAGGTGATAGAGGCGAGGGGCCCGATCTTTCGATGAGATGATAACTATCGATTTGGTGGAGATGACTTTCACGGTCTGACTACAAACATGCAGTCGTTGCGCCTTAGCAATCACTAAAACAACTCCGAGAGGTTATTAACCACGCCGGAGCATGATCAACCTAACCACGAAGGTCTATTCCTGCAAGCAATCGAAGAACAAGCAAGTCTATGATAAAGCAATCTAAATATTGCGAATATAGATGAAGTGTTCAAAAAAAAAGTGGGGTTCTAAAAGCAGTCTTGGTCTGGTCATTGGACACAAGCGAAGTACACGAAGTTGCAGCAGTGGCTAACTTTTAACTAAATAAAACCCAATTCTAAAGGATGTGATGTGGAGCATCCTTCCATCATCCTCATGGACCCTACACCTACACATCAAGCCCCACGTGGACCAATGACAAGAGCTCGAGCACGCGCAATGGAAACCGAGGTGAACTCCTTCCTACTTGACTTACACATGAGCTCAAACGGGATTTGGTTGCTACCTCACCAAAATACGCATCATTAGGTACGAAGAGGGGCCATTCCAAGCAGCTGAGGAGCACCACCAAGTCCAGGGAGAAGCACCCCAAGTCGCCAAGGAGGAAGAAGGAGTCCACAAGAAGCTGGACAGGAACTCCCAGGCAACCCCGTGCGCACGGCCCCCGAGACCCCATGTCCATGGGCTACTCAGAGAGTTGGCACTGTAGCACCCCATGCGCACGGGCATGTACCGTGCACACGGGACCCCCGTGCGCACGGGCCCAACTAACACCGTGCACACGGGCCCTCCAGGATGGCCGGCTGAGAGGGCTGTTGGGCCTCCACTTCATCTCCTACCTACCCAAGCCTATATAGTTCGTACCTAGGGTTATGTTTAGGGTCAGCAAAGACATGAGATATTTGTGAGCTTTGCTCCTTCTACCACTCCATTGGAGATCAAGGCCTCTTCGGAGAGGATCCACTTGTGGATTTCAAGACCTCCATCTTGGAGAGGACTACCATCATCAAGACCTCATCTCCTAGGAGTGGGAAGAACTCTACCTAGTGCTTATTTCCTTGGATTGTGCTTGTAATCTTGTGGATCTCATGTATGCTATTCTAGTAGATGTGTGATTTGGGTTTTGTTTGAGTGTTTTCCCTTGTGTTCTTGTGTGATCATCTCTTTCCCCCACCTCCAAGTGTGAAAAGATCCCATCTAGGGTGCAACCCTACAACATCTTGGTATCATGAGCAAGGTTGATTCGCATCTTGGAGTCCCTACCCCCCATTTGCTAGCTTGATTTTGTTGTTTTTCGTCCTAATTCAAAAATCCCGACCAAAAATAGCCCCAAAATTTTTCTTGCAATTTGTTGGATCTTGTGAGATTTGGTAGATTTGATCCACGAATTTGGTGTTTGACATGTGGATCTACCCCTTACCGCCTTCCACCACCCTTCCATGCATCAATTTTGGCCGGATTTAGCAGAATTTCCACGGACCCAGAGGTGTTCATCCGCTCCCGAAACACCCCGTGCACACGGGCCATCAGGACCCCATGCACACGGGACCCCGTGCACATGGGCACCACTTACCCCGTGCGCACGGGCTACAAAGAGCAGTTCGGCCATCCCCATTTTCCATCATTTTACATTTCCTCCACCACTTGTGTTCTTCCGCAATATTTCTCGTGGTCGTTTGAGTTTTGGGTTGCGGTTTCCCTCGTGTCCTAAGGTGTTTCGGCTACTTAGGCGCGATTCGTCATCACCATCACCGCCACTCGACATTCGACTCGGACTCCACATCGACATCATCAACTCCATCCTCACACCAATCGTAAGCAAGGTTGGTAACCTCGACGACACCATAGCATTACCCTTGCCATTACCTTGATAGCTTCGAGACCCTTTTGTGTAGCTTACCCATCGAGACTAGCGAGTTGAGAATTGTCGGGCCATGCCTTAGTGCACCTTTAGTGTTGCGTCTCTCCCGTGCATATCCTACTTGTTGGTTCGCATTGTGACTCGCATATCAAGCATTGTGGCATAGTAAAAAAAAGAGCTTTTAAGCAAAAGAAAAAGAAAGAGAAGCAAGAGCTTGTCAGCAATAACATCGGGCCTTATAGCATAGTTCATCATCTTGGTTCATACATACATAAGCATAATTGGGATAGAAGGCAACCCGTTTCTCTATTAGGTTGGTGCACTAGCGTATCTAGCCCATTAGAGCAATCGAGATAGCATCTTTCTCGTATCCGTACAACAAGAGCATTCCTGTGGTTCCACCTCTTAGAGCTCATTCCTTGGTTGTGCGGAGCCCATCTATCTTCCGTGTGTGTGTTCCTAGTGATATACTTGGGTTTGATCTATTTGTCTTACTTGCAATTTGTGCATCTTTTCAACTTATTCAACATCTTGACTAACATTTGCTTGAATTATTTGTGCCACTTCCTAACCGAGATCCTCCATAAGCCTTTTACTTGTAGGTGTGAGAAACAAAACCCGGTACCAATTCTCCTATTATAACATCACGTGGAATCATCCTTGATACATCCACAATCTTCGGAAAAGGTAACTTTGGTTTTGTTCTCTCATTTCCTCCTCACCACCACTTCTATATAATGGATAGGCCTTCTTCTTCGGCGAACCCTCTCTTCGAGGAACAAGATGATGAACGTGACTATGTCACCAAGAATCACTTCTTCATCGCGCAACAAGCTCTACATCAAGAGAGTGAAGCTTTGGGTGATCGCATCGAGCAACTCGCCACCGACCTACGACAATCGGAAGCACGACAAGGGGACTATTTGGACGCCAAGCTCTCCAAAAAAATGGATGAATTCCGCAACATGATCGTGAGCTGCGTGTCTTCCTCAACCTCTTCTCCAAGACGGCGCCACTCAAGTCGCCACTCTTCGTCATACTCTTCTTCTGATGCAAGTCCTCCTCCTCGAGCTCGTCCTACTCAAGATCACCAAGCTCAAGAAAATCCCTTCCATGGCAATGGACTCCAAGACCGAGTTCGATCACGTGAGCAAGCACGACGCCAAGAGTGAGAAGCCATGGATCAAGAACAACTACCACCACATCGTCCATGTCAAGCATCTCAAGATGGCGATGCAATCCGGCAAGAGCAACAAAGCCGTGAAGCTCAAGCTCAAGCGGCTCAAGATGCACTACGAGAGTCCACTCGAGCCATTGCTTAACGCATTCGCCTAGTACGTGAGCAAGAGGAAGCCCTTCGTCAAGCACGACAAGAAGAAGCTGCTCGGCGTGAAGAACAACAAGAACAGCGAAACCGGGCAGACATGCCTAGACCTCCACTACGCCAAGAGGACAACCACGACGAAGACCCTCTTCCACGCCAAGACCAACATCAACATCGTCACTATGATGAAGAACTCTGCTACGGCAAGCTCAAGTTCACCATGCCCAAGTTCTCCGGAAGCAACGACCCCGAGGAGTACCTATCATGGACATTGAAAGTCGACAAGATATTTCGTCTTCACAAGTACGACGAGGAAAAGAAGATCGCCATGGCATCCCTCGAGTTTCAAGACTATGTCCTCATTTGGTGGGAGCAAGTGATCGAGCGACGCCGCGAGAAGAACGAGCCACCCATCACGACTTGGACACAAATGAAGGACGTCATGCGAGCCCGCTTCGTGCCCACATACTACACACGCGACCTCTTCAAGAAATTACAACTACTCAAGCAATGCACGAAGACGGTGGAAGAGTACTATCAAGAAATGGATATTGCCATGATACGAGCCAATGTCAAAGAAGATGATGAGCAAATGATGGCACGCTTCTTGAACGGCCTCAACCACCCAATACGGAAGATTGCCGATTTCCAACCCTACTCCAACCTTCTCAAACTAGTTCATCAAGCGACTAAGGCGGAACGACAAGTACAAGAAGACTTCAAGTATGCCAAGTACTCATCCAAGACCTACGGCTCCTACACTCAAGCTACCTCTACTACCACTTCGGCACCTCCTACCTCGACTAGAGCATCACCAAGTACCGGCGACAAGTCAAGCTACAAGCAAGCGTTGCCTTCCTCAACACGACCTCCGGCAAGCAACTACAATAACAAGACTTCTTCTTCATCGGCACCACCGGATGATACCATCAAGACAAGTTCTATCAAGTGCTTCACATGTGGCAGCCGCAGGCACAAGTCTTTCCAATGCATCAACAAGCAAACCATGATCGCCAATGATGATGGAACGTATGACTCCATGAGTGAAGACGAGATGGAAGCTCTCGAACACGTCGCCATGCACCATCAAGTGAACGAAGAAGAAGATGCTCGCTCAAGTCTATTGTGACAATGATCCAAGTCCCGCTCTCGTGGTCTCCAAGGTCTTGACGCTTCAACACCAACAAGATGAAGATCAACGGTGTCACATCTTCCACACCAAGGCCGGCATCAACGGACGCTCCGTGAAAGTCATCATCAACGGAGGAAGTTGCCACAACTTGGCAAGCGAAGAACTATGTTCCAAGCTACAATTGGTCAAGAAGAAGCATCCTCGCCCCTACAAGGTTCAATGGCTAAGCGACTCTGGCACCATTCAAGTGGAGCACACGGTGCTAGTTTCCTTCAAGATAGGCGCTTACGAGGACACCTTGGAGTGTGACGTGGTTCCTATGTCTGTGTGCCATCTTCTCTTGGGAAGACCCTGGCAATTCGACTGCGGTGTCATCCACAATGGAAGAAAAAACCATTATAGCTTCAAGATGAAGGGAACGGAGTACGTGGTACGCCCTATGTCACCAAGCCAAGTGATCGCCGACAAGCAAGCATCCACCCATCGTGGAGAGACTAGTGAGAGAGTGAACCACCACAACGAGCGTGAGCGCCACAAGCCCAAATTGAGTGACTCTTCGCCAAGAGAGAAAAACTTGATCCTCCTAGCCACAAAAAGATAGATGAGAGAAATGTGTGAGAACCCATCGAGTGTCATGCACTACGTCCTATTGTGCAAAGATGAGGTGGCAAAGACTAACAATCCTAATCCTCTTCCTCTAGTGTTGTCTGATTTGTTGCAGGAATTCGTGGATGTCTTTCCATATTAGCTTCCTTCCGGTCTTCCTCCTCTACGTGGAATCAAACATCGGATCGACCTCATCCCCGGCGCACCTCTTCCTAACAAGGCCCCATAATGCGTCAACCCCGAAGAAACTAAAGAAATACAAAGGCAAGTCCAACATCTCATAGACCACGGACATGTGCATGAAAGTTTGAGTCCTTGTGTCGTACCGGTCATTCTAGTGCCAAAAAGAGACGGTAGCTTTCGCATGTGTTCCGATTGTAGACCTATCAATGCCATCACCGTTCGCTATAGGCACCCCATTCCATGCCTTGATGATATGCTAGATGAGCTTAGCGGCGCCACCATTTTCTAAAAAATTGATCTTAAAAGTGGCTATTATCAAATCCGCATACAAGAAGGTGATGAATGGAAAACCGCTTTCAAAACTAAATTCGGTCTATACGAGTGGTTAGTTATGCCTATGGGTTTATCGGACGCACCCGGAACTTTCATGCGTGTTATGCATTATGTGCTTCGTCCTTACATTGGAGTGTTTGTTGTGGTTTACTTTGACGACATTCTTGTGTTTAGCAAATCCCTCAAGGAACATGTAGATCATCTTAGGGCCGTTTTGCAAACACTTAGGAAAGAGCGACTTTATGCCAATATGGAAAAATGCACTTTTGGTGTTGACAAGGTTGTTTTCATGGGTTTCGTTGTGTCCTCCAAGGGTGTTCATGTTGATGATTCTAAAATTGAAGCAATTAAAACTTGGCCACAACCCATAATTTGCAAAAAGTGCGTAGTTTCCTTGGTCTAGCGGGTTTTTATCGTCGCTTTGTGAAAGACTTTAGCACTATTGCCGCATTGTTACATGCCTTGAGTAAGAAGAACGCACCTTTTGTTTGGGGACCTTTGCAATCTACCGCATTTGATGAGCTCAAATCTTTGCTTACACATGCCCCAATTATTGCATTACCAAATTTCAACAAAACTTTCAAGGTTCATTGCGATGCTAGTGGTAATGGAATTGGTGGAGTTTTGATGCAAGAAAAGCGACCCATTGCATACTTTAGTGAAAACTTTCCGGTGCTCAACTTAACTATCCTATATATGACAAGGAATTATATGCTTTAGTGCGAGTATTCCATGTTTGGGAGCATTATCTTCGCCCACATGAATTTTTCATACATATCGATCATGAGACACTAAAGTACCTTAAAGGTCAAACCAAGTTGAATAAACGACATGCTAAATGGAGTGAATTCATTGAGTCTTTTCCTTTTGTGATCAAGTACATTAAGGGCAAAGAAAATGTTGTGGCAGATGCTCTTTCCCGCCTATGCATGCTTGTTACTCAACTTGTGTTGAATGGTATTGGCTTTGAGCATGTTAAAGACCTTTATGCCAATGATCCTATGTTCGCGCTTCCTTATGCAAAATGTCTTGCTCACACTTGTTGGGAGAAATATTATCTCAAGAATGACTACCTTATGCGCGCTAACAAACTTTGTATACCCGAGTCTTCTCTTTGTTTGTTACTTTTGCAAGAGGCTCATCGAGGTGGACTTATGGGACATTTTGGACGTGACAAGACCTTTGCAACACTCTCCAACAAGTACTTTTGGCCAAAGATGTTCCGCGACGTCGCGCGCTTCACCAACCGATGCTCTACATGCCGCAAAGCTAAGTCAAAAGCTCAATCTCATGGTTTACATATGCCACTTCCAATTCCATATCAACCATGGGAAGATATTAGTATGGATTTTGTGCTTGGTTTGCCTAGGACTCAAAATGGAAAAGATTCCGTATTTGTTGTTGTGGACCGATTTTCAAAAATGGCTCATTTCATCCCATGCAATAAGATCGACGATGCTTCACATGTTGCAAATATTTTTTGTAGGGAAATCTTGAGGCTACACGGAGTGCCAAGGACCATTGTGTCGGACCGCGACGTCAAGTTCCTAAGCTACTTTTGGAAGACAATATGCGCCAAGCTCGGCATCAAGCTTCTATTCTTCACGGCATATCATCCACAAACCGATGGTCAAACCGAAGTCACCAACCAGACGTTATCCACTCTCCTACGCGTGTTGATCAAGAAGAACATCAAGGAGTGGGAGGAGTGCTTACCTATCGCCGAGTATGCCTACAATCAAGCTCGACACTCTACTTCCGGCAAGTCCCCCTTCGAGGTTGTCTACGGCTTCAACCCATTGTCCCCATTGGACATTCTCCCTCTTCCGCTCCAAGAATGCGCGGGCATGGATGCTAGTGCAAGGGCAAGCTTCCTCAAGAAGATGCATGAAGATACAAGGGCAACAATCGAGCGTCAAGTACATCGCATCACTACCAAGCTCAACATCAACAAGACACCAATGGTGTTCCAACCGGGAGATCTCGTATGGCTTCATCTTCGCAAGGACCGCTTCCCCAACGAGCGCAAGTACAAGCTACTACCACGAGCCGACGGACCTTTCAAGGTGCTAGCACGCTACAATGACAACGCTTACAAGATTGACATCCCACGCGACAAGTGCAACATAAGCGACATCTTCAACTTCAAAGACTTGGCCAAGTACCATGGTGATGAAGATCATGAACCGTGGATGGATCTCTCCCAGGGGGCAGATGATGCGGAGCATCCTTCCATCATCCCCATGGACCCTACACCTACACATCAAGCCCCACGTGGACCTATGACAAGAGCTCGAGCACGCGCAATGGAAACCGAGGTGAACTCCTTCCTACTTGACTTACACATGAGCTCGGACGGGATTTGGTTGCTATCTCACCAAAATACTCTATGCAGCTGAGGAGCACCACCAAGTCCAGGGAGAAGCACCCCAAGTCGCCAAGGAGGAAGAAGGAGTCCACAAGAAGCTGGACAGGAAGTCCCAGGCAACCCTGTGCGCACAGGCCCCCAAGACCCTGTGTCCACGGGCTACTCAGAGAGTTGGCGTTGTAGCACCCTTGCGCACGGGCATGTACCATGCACATGGGACCCCCGTGCGCACGGGCCCAACTAACCACGTGCGCATGGGCCCTCCAGTATGGCCGGCTGAGAGGGCTGTTGGGCCTCCACTTCGTCTTCTACCTAACCAAGCCTGTATAGTTCGTACCTAGGGTTATGTTTAGGGTCTGCAAAGACATCTATGAGATATTTGTTAGCTTTGCTCCTTCTACCACTCCATTGGAGATCAAGGCCTCTTAGGAGAGGATCCACTTGTGGATTTCAAGACCTCCATCTTGTAGAGGACTACCATCATCAAGACCTCATCTCCTAGGAGTGGGAAGAACTCTACTTAGGGCTTATTTCCTTGGATTGTGCTTGTAATCTTGTGGATCTCATGTATACTATTCTAGTAGATGTGTGATTTTGGTTTTGTTTGAGTGTTTCTCCCTTGTGTTCTTGTGTGATCATCTCTTTCCCCCACCTCCAAGTGTGAAAAGATCCCATCTAGGGTTCTACCCTACAACAGGATGCCTTAAGGGCTGCATTTATAGGGGAAAAGAAAGGGGATTTTGTCCACCCTTGGCAAGGTGGGACTAAAACACCTCCTGAGTCGTTTCCCCAATAATACAGACTCTAAAAATAGCCTATGAAGTACTATTTTGAAATTACATGGGCCTGGCCCACAAATAAGGTGGTGCAACACCAATAATAAGCTATGGACGAAATTTATGAAAGGTCATCTTGTATATTTCGTCCATCTTATGTATGTCATTATGGTGGCTTTAATGTACGGAAATCTCCACCGGAAACACAGTTCCTATTCCCTTCGTGCGCACCTTCATCAAAGAACTTGATGAGGACATGACTACCTTGGATACGACCAAAAATATTGCATACATGCATATTTGTGAGGTGATTTCTAATGCAAACTATTCAATAATTTATTTATGTTATCTAGAACAAAAACACTTCACACACTTTTGTGCCATGTCTAATTGCAGGTGTATGGGACATTTGTACAATCCACATATGAAGACAAGGGAGAAAGGGACATTTAGGTGCTGTTCAAGAAGTCCTCTCACGTCACTTTTAGCACAAGAGAAGATAGAGTCCAAGTCTCTCACGTTCTGCACTCAGATTTGGACTGCACAGACATACCTAACTCAAAACACCAATTTCTCTTTCATCCGGACTCTAAATTGGGTGATTCTTTTTTGTTGGAATGTAGATTTCGTGCTCTTTCCAACCCAATTGGATTCACCTTCAAATTCGTCTGGAGTGTTGTGATATCGACGAAACAATCTAACGCTGCAGTAGAATCCGAGTCAAACTACAAGTCCAAAGGTGTTGCATCACCTCCACTTGGGCCCATGAGCCTTGTATGACCTAGATTTGGTTTTAGGCTGCCTTGGGACATCCTCCCATCTCCTTGGCCGCCACCCCTTGCTCCTATATAAGTAGATCCATCTAGTAGCATTTTCCTTGGGATTTGTTTAGTTAAAAGTTAGCCAATGCAACTTCGTGTACTTCGTTTGTGTCCAACAACCAGACCAAGACCGCTTTCGGATCCCCACCATTATCAATACTTCATCCATATTCGCAATATTCAGATTGCTTTTGTAACATCCCTAGTATCACACCACAGTAATCCCTTATGATCATGCCAAGTCATCATCATTTGCATTGATTAATCACAGTGGTTAAATATCTCATTTCAAATTTCTTCTCTGAATTCAATTCAAATTCAAAGTGCAATTTGACGTTGCTCAAATATTGCTGCAAAAATGTTCATCATTTAGCAAATATTCCAAAACAAATTGTTGTTAAGGAAAACAACATTACCTAAATGCTATTTGAGTAGAAGCATTTGAAACAGTGCCAAAACAGCACTTTAAATGCCATTTCCATTTTCGCAAAATTCAAATGGATTCCAAAACTCCCCAAACTTTTTGTGGCAGTGCAGAATATTCCATTATATTTCTATGGACAAGTTTCACATTTATATAAAATTATTTGGCAGCTCATTTTAATCCTAATAATCCTCTGAAAAAGAAAAACAGAAAAATAAAACGGGAAAAAGAAAAATTGCTACTAAGGACTGGGCCTAAGTGCACAGTAGCACGGCCCAGCCTAGCGGCCTCTTTCTCCCTCCTCCCTTTCTCTCACCGGTGTGTGTCGGCCGCGCGTGGCTGGGCGCGCACGCGCCGACCAGCCAGCGACACGCCGACACCCACCGACGTGAGGGGATAAGGCCGAGGCCTCGGCCATTCCCCCTGGACGCCTCGCCACTTTCCCCCCTCCCTCCATCGCTCTCTCCCTCTCGTTTCCATTGTCGCCCGAGCGCTACCGCGGCCGCGCAGCCACCGTCGTCGTCTCGCCCCTCCATGGTGTCCTGCGTCTCCGCCGTCGTCGTCTACCCCGTCCCCGTCCACGAGCGCGAGTCGGGAGCCACTGCGGGGAGTTGATCGAGCCGCCCCCTTTGCTTCGGTCGCCGGCGCTTCTCCGACGAACCTCGCCGTTCTGCTGCTACTAACCCACTGCCGAGCCTCTGTGTGCCTTCACGGTGAGCTCCTCCCCCTTCCTCCTCGCTCCGTTCGTCTGCACGTGCTCGCTAGCTGGTAGCTCCGCTCGGACCCGACCTCGCCTCCGCCGAGCTCGTCGCCGGCATTGCTCCGGTGACTAAACGGCCACGCAACCGTGCCCGTCATCTTCGCCGCAACGAGTAGAGTCCCACTAGCTGCCTAGTTCGCAGGTTAGCACACCACAATGTTGATTTCCATCACGACCCGAATGTCACTGCCGCTGACCTCGTCGCCGTTCACGATTCCGGCGACCATTTGGTTCGGCGACGCCACTGAACGACGCGGCATCAAGTGCCCGTTTGAACGCAAGTGGCCGCACTCGAAACGGGCCATCGTAGCGCGATTCCGACCGTCTTCGGCGAAGAACCGTCGCGAGTGCGCTCGTCGGAGCAACTCCGACGCCGGCGCTGACCTGGCACCGGCGGGGCCCGCCTCTGGGTCACTGCTCATGGGCCCCCTGGACCCAGTTGACCACGTTGACCGTGGTCAACTATGCTGACTGGGCACTCAGTGCCACTGACATGCGGGCCCCACCGCGTAATTAACCTAATTAAAATGATTTTATAAATAAACTTAATTAATAAGTCTAATCAGTCACTGACATGTGGGGCCCAGTAGCTAATTAACCTCAGATTAGTTTAAAATAAACTCTGTTAAGTAACAGAGGTTGATAGGTGGGACCCACTGGTCAGGTTTGACCTGGTCAGCCACCCTGCTGACTACTGATGTCACTATGACATCATGCTGACGCAATAAACCTTTTCTGTTAATTTAAAATAATTCTGGAAAATTATTTAATCTTTGAAAATTCGTAGAATTTAAACCGTAGCTCGGATCGGAAAACTTTATACACGAAAGTTGCTCAGAACGACGAGACGAATCCAACTGTGCCATCTGTTTCCGTGTCGGGACCCTCTACGGAGGTGAACCCGCAACTTTTAGCATGTTTTGGATAGATGAATAGTGCATATACACCGGTTAATAAATCCAACTTAAATCCTAAAATAACTAATATGATTTAGACATGTCTTTAGGCAACCCTGCACTTTACGTTAGCATAGCATGCTCTGTGCTGCATATGTTTGCTGTGTTTTTATTTGTTTCCTCCCCCTCTTCTCTCTCGGTAGATCTCGGTACCGACGTAGTCCTCGAGACCGACGCAGCTTCGGAGACTGACAACACCACTGACGACCCTGCCTTTGCCGCAGAGCAACCAGGCAAGCACCCCCCCCTTGAGCATGCCTATATCGCCTATTCTCTTCTCTCTTGTGCTTGCATTAGAATTGCTGATGCTACTGCATTACCTATTCTGATGCATAGCCTGATTTTGTAATCTGCTTTTGATAATTACCTACTTATCCTAAACTGCTTAGTATAGGTTGGTTAGAGACCCACCAGAGACCCCACTTTGACCCAGTTTCCCCCGCTGGATTATCAGATGACTTGATCAACGTGATCGACAACCAGGCCCCGGCACCGCACATCACCCCCCTTAGTTGTACGGCACTATAGCGTTACTATTGAGTGCCGAGGGTGATACCTCGTATAGCACTTCTGATGTTAACTCTGTAGAGTAGCTATTTGGTCGTGGTCATCGAGGGTGATTCCTCCTTCACCACTCCCGATAACGACACTGTCGTGCAACACCTCAAGTGTGAATCCAATGAGGGTGATTCCTCCGAGTTCACCTTGACGGATACATCGAGTAGGAATCCAACGAGGGTGATACCTCAGATTCCCCTGATGTTATGGACACACGGTAACTTGGCCTTTACGACTGTTACTTGGAAAGTCGGGTCGACCCTGACGGGTACCCGAGCAAGCACAAGATGCGAGTGATGTGGAGACGGGTTGACCTGGAGGGTGCCCGAGAGATAAATACGAGGCGCGGCCGGGCATTCTTAGCCCTTGTAGCAGGTCCTCGAGATGGGGCGATGGGGTCACATCGATCGTGAGTCTCTGCTCATTACCGCAAACCCCCAATAAACTAACGATTTGGATATTTGATCCGAGTGGGCCTCTGGCCCGATAACACTAACCATCACGTGGGATAAGTTATGGGCACTCTCCGTCGTATACATCAGCTGAAGCATTCTAGACGTCAGCGACTGAGCGGCACACGCTGGGTTGGACTGGGAATGCAGCCGCGCTTGTATTAAGGGGTTGCTAGGTCTGCTCACCGGTGGTGCACGTAACGTGCAGGAGTTCCCGGGGCGATGGCCCAAGACCCCTGGGGGCATAGGTTAGTCCGGCGTGCTGACCTCTCTGTTAAGCCTAGGTCGGGTTGCGGCGTATCATTTGGTCGAGGCCGGGCATGACCCAGGAAAGTGTGTCCGGCCGGAGTTAATCGAGCGTGGTGGGTAAGTTGGTGCACCCCTGCAGGGAAGAACTAATCTATGCATAGCCGGATCCTCGGTAACGGACGCTCGGAGTTGTATCCCGATCCATACAACTAGAACTGGATACTTGTGATGAGAAATGGATATTAGGGCTCTGGGATCGCTTTCTTGCAGGGAGTCGAGGAAGGATCTCTGAGTGAGGTTGATACTTAATACTTCTACTACTTTATACGGTGCTAATCTACACTCTTCTAATGCTGCCAGACCGCTGAAGATGCTAGTCTTCGATAGGACTAGGCCTTCTCTCTATTCTGGCATTTCTGCAGCCCAGTCCACATATACAGCCTTTCTTTGATAATGTTGCATATGTAGTGTAGATCCTTGCTTGCTGAGTACTCCGGATGAGTACTCACGGTTGCTTTGCTTCCTCTTTTTCCCTATTTTCGTTTGATGCAACCAGATGACGGAGCCCCCGAGAAAGCTGTCCCCATCGACGACTACTACTACTACCCCGATGGTGGTTACTACTACAAGTTGGCTGACGACCAGGAGTAGGTTCGGAGGGTCCCAGGCAGGAGGCCTGCACCTTTTCGATCGTAGTGTTTTCTTTTGCCCTGCCTTTTAAAGGCCTATCTGTCTTTCTTTTATACCTGTACTCAGATATCTAATGCTTCCGCTGATGCTTGTTCACATCAAGCTTATGTATTCGAGCCCTCGAGGCCATGGCTTGTAATATAATGCTTGTATGCCTTTATTTATGTTTTAGAGTTGTGTTGTGATATCTTCAAGTGAGTCCTTAGGCTTGATTGTGTGCATTTGCGTGTATGATTAGTGCATGATTGAGCCGAGGGCGTCAGAGGTTGGTATCAGAGCCAACTGCCTGTAGGAACCCCCTTTCCAACTCCTTGGCTGAAGTTGAGTCTAGTCTATGAAAACTAATTTACTAACTAGGCTGTGTGGCTTACGGGCCCATGTGGCCAATTGGGTGGTATTAGGATCTTTTATTCCTCATCTTTACTCTGGGACTCTGATCTTTCGTCTACTCGGGTTAAACATTTTACTAACTCTGACATTAGGTTCTCGTAACCACTTCATTCCGGAGAGCTCCTTCACCACAAATCATCACTTGCTTCGCCAGAAGATTCTGCAGATACTCCTTGATGTTTCCCAAGACCATTATGCGCACTGCTTTTGCAAGTTCCCTACTACCGATAATCACCGTGGACAGCTACACATCTTTGCCGTTTGTATCTTCATTCCCAGATACTCCTTTATGTACGAGATATCCCGAAATACTCCTCATTAATCCGGGAATCCTTTGAGTCTATTGACGTGCAGCTTCTTTCGCACTGCGGATAATTCCTCACATTTACTAGGGATCCGTTCATCCCCAGTTGTTCAGGTGTTTCGCAAAATACTTTCCATTGTTAGTCGATCTTCCGAAAATCCTTTGCAGATTATTGCTCTTGAAATTCTTGCCTGCTTGCATTACGGTTAATTCCATATGTGTAGCAATTTTCGTTGACATTCCTTGTCTATGCCTTTGCATCCCTTCTCCCTCTGATTGATTACCGATACTCACATCAACTCCGTCGTGAATCGCCAGATCCATTGTTGGGTTGTTATTCGACAATGTCCTTAACATCTGAAATCTCGTAAGTTCTCCCCTGATACATAATGCCTTCGGTAAAATGTATCCTCTCCTTTAGTCAGCCATGCTCTACCATCGAGCTTGAGTTATGTACTCTTGAAGTTCATGGTATATGTTCCTAAGATGCCCCGATGGGTTGAACCTATGCCTTCTTAATCTGTGTGAACCCGATAATTTTTGCGGGTCATACTCCTCTGGTATTTCACCAGGTAGTTCTTCACGTTCATATAATCTTTAACAGAGCAGTGAATGAAAGGTTATGCATTGAAGAAGTGGGAGTCGACCTTGAACCTTTGTGTTCATGCCCATGGACACGATGTAGAAATTATCATGGAAGCTGCTTGTAAAAATAATTATTTCCTTGGTACAAGTTCATCTTGTATCTATGAATTGATCCTTTGCAATCGTGGTTCCGACTATATTTCCTCCTTGATTCCATTTCCCGGATAAGTTAAAATACTTGCCCTCTGCAAATCATTTCACCCGTCCAACCTCTACTCTGATTCACCTTCCGGTATTATCCCTAGTACTTGTTACTAGGAAGTTTAATACTCCATCACATCATTCCTAGCCTGATCGGCTATATCATTATCATGCTAATTTTAACTGTGCTACCTGGTTCTTATTCTCGGAGCACAACTTTTCGATGCTAAGCGAAGCTTACGTTGATCTTCCTCATCTTATCATTCCACCCTGAACAACAAGCTTGATTTCGAGCTTGTGTCGTATCCGTGGTTCCAATAGCCTTCACTTTATCATTCCTCTTGCTTGATGTCGTTGCTGCTCGATGGCATCTTCATAGAGCCTCTCGACAAAATTAGTCGTGATCACCATCTATATACTGCCTTGTTCTAAGATATCATTCGAATTCATGATGCAAAATACCCTCCCTGCCCCTCGATGATTTGGGTTATCATCGACAACATCCTTAACTTCCTACCAATACAGACTTGGTCATGTTTTGGGTATATCTTACGTTCCTCGACATTCTTGGAATTGTTCCTTTGTACTTCTTGTGACTTTCAGATTCAATCTTACTTGAAACACCATATTAAGGCTACCTTGAAGCATGACTGTGGTACGCCGAACAACAATGAGAACATTGGAAGTGCATTGCCAAATGTTTCTTGCTCTATTATCCAAACACCGTTGTATGGATAACATCATGAATTCCCTTGCCCCTTTATCCAAATGGTGATGTACTTGTTGTTCTGACATGTATATCATGCACTACTTTTCCTTGGGAAGGATATACACCAAATACTTGTGTATAATCACATTTCCTTTCCATTGGTCTGTTTAATCTGATAATCACATTTTCCTTCCATTCATCTAATTAACCTTTCTTGTGATTGGTATGATCTAAGCAGTAACAATTCCCTGCTTATGTAAACATCTCGAAGTACAATTCGGTCAAAAAGACCCTGTTGCTATTGTTGATGACATTTCGGTAACCACCGATGGACGAGAACTTTACCTATTGCTCCGCCTCGTTTTAACAAGCAGGAAAATGGTTCTCTTCATCCCTCGCCCATGGTACCGATGTTGTTACCGACATAATAGAAAGACTATCTTCTGACATACCTTGTTGTCGTGACCGGTAAGATGTCACCGTTCTCCCTACTCTCGATCGACCCTCATCACAATTCCACAGGATCAGAACCTGACTCTCCTGTATATCCTTGATTCCGAAGTATCATATGCTCTTGGCTTTGTGTGTTATCATGAGCCACCCTCTGAGAGATGATCTATTCCCGATGCTCTGAACCCCTTTACACACTCTGATCAGATATCGATCGTTTGTCCATTCGCTTGAAACTTCCTATTGTACCTTCAGACTTTGCTCTCAATGTTTAGCTAGGTTTCAACTCGAGAGGTACTTCTGCCACGTTCCCTGAATTATCTGCCAGATAATTGACCTTGCAAAGGTCCGTTCTCTCGAAGTCACCTCTTACTCCACTGCTAAAATCTTGGGACTAGATTTCTTGTAGTGGAGGAGATTTGTAACATCCCTAGTATCACACCACAGTAATCCCTTATAATCATGCCAAGTCATCATCATTTGCATTGATTAATCACAGTGGTTAAATATCTCATTTCAAATTCCTTCTTTGAATTCAATTCAAATTCAAAGTGCAATTTGACGTTGCTCAAATATTGCTGCAAAAATGTTCATCATTTGGCAAATATTCCAAAACAAATTGTTGTAAAGGAAAACAACATCACCTAAATGCTATTTGAGCAGAAGCATTTGAAACAGTGCCAAAACAGCACTTTAAATGGCATTTCCATTTTTGAAAAAATCAAATGGATTCCAAAACTCCCCAAACTTTTTGTGGCAGTGGAGAATATTCCATTATATTTCTGTGGACAAGTTTCACATTTATACAAAATCATTTGGCAGCTCATTTTAATCCTAATAATCCTCTAAAAAAAGAAAAACAGAAAAATAAAACGGGAAAAAGAAAAATTGCTACTGAGGACTGGGCCTAAGTGCACAGTGGCACGGCCCGGCCCAGCGGCCTCTTTCTCCCTCCTCCCTTTCTCTCACCTGTGTGTGTTGGCCGCACCGTGGCTGGGCGCACGCGCGCCAATGAGAAGCGACACGCCGACGCCCACTGACGCGAGGGGATAAGGCCGAGGCCTCGTCCATTCCCCCTGGACGCCTCGCCTTTTCCCGCCTCCCTCCATCGCTCTCTCCCTCTCATTTCCATCGTCACCCCTTCGTGGTGTCCTGCGTCTCCGCCGTCGTCGTCTACCCCGTCCCCGTCTGCGAGCGCGAGCCGGGAGCCACTGCGGGGAGCGGATCGAGCCGCCCCCTTTGCTTTGGTCGCCGACACTTCTTAGACGAACCTCGCTGTTCTGCTGCTACTAACCCACCGCCGGGCGTCCGTGTGCCTTCACGATGAGCTCCTTCCCCTTCCTCCTCGCTCCGTTCGTCTGCGCTTGCTCGCTAGCTGGTAGCTTCGCTCGGACTCGAGTTCGCCTCCGCCAAGCTCGTCGCCGGCATGGCTCTGGTGACTAAACGGCCATGCAACCGTGCCCGTCATCTTCGCCGCAACGAGTAGAGCCCCGCTAGCTGCATAGTTCGCTGGTTAGCACACCGCAACGTTGTTTTCCGTCGCAACCCGAATGTCGCCGCTGCAGACCTCGTCGACGTTCACGATTCCGGCGACCATTTGGTCCGGCGCCGCCACCGAACGACGCGGCATCAAGTGCCCGTTCGAACGCAAGTGGCCGCACTCGAAACGGGCCATCGTAGCGCGATTCTGACCATCTCCGGCGAAGAACCGCCGTGAATGCGCTCGCCGGAGCATCTCCGGCACCGGCGCTGACCTGGCATCGGCGGGGCCCGCCTCTGGGTCACTGCTCGTGGGCCCCCTAGACCACGTTGACCGTGGTCAACTATGCTGACTAGGCACTCAGTGCCACTGACATGCAGGCCCCACCACGTAATTAACCTAATTAAAATGATTTTATAAATAAACTTAATTAATAAGTCTAATCAGTCACTGACATGTGGGGCCTAGTAGCTAATTAACCTCAGATTAGTTTAAAATAAACTCTGTTAAGTAACAGAGGCTGACAGGTGGGACACACTGGTCAGGTTTGACCTGGTCAGCTGCCCTGCTGACTGCTGATGTCACTATGACGTCATGCTGACGCAATAAACCTTTTCTGTTAATTTAAAATAATTCCAAAAAATGATTTAATCTTTGAAAATTCGTAGAATTTAAACCATAGCTCGGATCGAAAAACTTTATAAATGAAAGTTGCTCAGATTGACGAGACAAATCCAACCGTGCCATCTGTTTCCATGTTGGGACCCTCTACGGAGGTGAATCCGCAACTTTTAGCCTATTTCCGATAGATGAATAGTACATATACACTGGTTAATAAATCCAAATTAAATCATAAAATAACTAATATGATTTAGACATGTCTTTAGGCAACCCTTCACTGCACGTTAGCATAGCATGCTATGTGTTGCATATGTTTGCTTTGTATTTATTTGTTTCATCCCCCTCTTCTCTCTTGGTAGATCCCGGTACCGACGTAGTCCTCAAGACCGACGTAGCTTCGGAGACCGACGACACCACTGACGACCTTGCCTTTGCCGCAGAGCAACCAGGCAAGCACCCCCCCTTGAGCATGCCTATATCGCCTATTCTCTTCTCTCTTGTGCTGTCATTAGAATTGCTGCTGCTACTGCATTACCTATTCTGATGCATAGCCTGATTTTGTACCCTGCTTTTGATAATTACCTGCTTATCCTAAACTGCTTAGTATAGGATGGTTAGAGACCCACCAGAGACCCCACTTTAACCCAGTTGCCCTCGCTGGATTATCAGATGACTCGATCAACGTGATCGACAACCAGGCCCCGGCACCGCACATCACCCCCCTTAGTTGTACGGCACTGCAGCGTTACTATCGAGTGCCGAGGGTGATACCTCGTATTGCACTTCTGATATTAACTCTGTAGAGTAGCTATTTGGTCGTGGTCATCGAGTGTGATTCCTCCTTCACCATTCCCGATAACGACGCTGTCGTGCAACGCCTCAAGTGTGAACCCAACGAGGGTGATTCCTCTGAGTTCACCTTGACGGATACATCGAATAGGAATCCAATGAGGGTGATACCTCAGATTCCCCTAATGTTATGGACACACGGTTACTTGGACTTTACAACTGTTACTTGGAAAGTCAGGTCGACCCTGAGGGGTACCCGAGCGAGCATAAGATGCGAGTGATGTGGAGACGGGTTGACCTGGAGGGTGCCTGAGAGATAAATACGAGGCGCGGCCGGGCATTCTTAGCCCTTGCAGCAAGTCCTCGAGACGGGGTGATGCGGTCACATCGATCGTGAGTCTCTGCTCGTTACCGCAAACGCCCAATACACTATCGATTTGGATATTTGATCTGAGTGGGCCTCTGGCCCGTTAGCACTAACCATCACGTGGGATAAGTTATGGGCACTCTGCGTCGTATACATCAACTAAAGCTTTCTAGACGTCAGCGACTGAGCGGCACACGCTGGGTTGGACTGGGAACGCAACCGCGCTTGTATTAAGGGGTTGCTAGGTCTGCTCATCGGCGGTGCACGTAACATGGAGGAATTCCCGAGGCGATGGCCCAAGACCCCTGGGGGCATAGGTTAGTCCGGTGTGCTGACCTCTCAGTTAAGCCTAGGTCGGGTTGTGGCGTATCGTTTGGCCGATGCCGGGCATGACCCAGGAAAGTGTGTCCGACCGGAGTTAATCGAGCGTGGTGGGTAAGTTGGTGCACCCCTGCAGGGAAGAACTAATCTATGCATAGCCGGATCCTCGGTAACGGACGCTCGGAGTTGTATCCCGATCGATACAACTAGAACTGGATACTTGTGATGAGAAATGGATATTAGGGCTCTGGGATCGCTTTCTTCCAGGGAGTCGAGGAAGGATCTCTGGGTGAGGTTGATAATTAATACTGCTACTACTTTATACGGTGCTAATCTACACTCTTCTAATGCTGCAAGACCGCTGAAGATGCTAGTCTTCGATAGGACTAGGCCTTCTCTCTATTCTGGCATTTCTGCAGCCCAGTCCACATATACAACCTTTCTTTGATAATGTTGCATATGTAGTGTAGATCCTTGCTTGCTGAGTACTTCGGATGAGTACTCACGGTTGCTTTGCTTCCTCTTTTTCCCCATTTTCGTTTGATGCAACCAGATGATGGAGCCCCTCAGACAGCTGCCCCTGTCGACGATTGCTACTACTACCCCGAGTGTGGTTACTACTACGAGTTGGCTGACGACCAGGAGTAGGTTCGAAGGGTCCCAGGCAGGAGGCCTGCGCCTTTTCGATCATAGTGTTTTCTTTTGCCCCGCCTTTTAAAGGCCTTTCTATCTTTCTTTTATACCTGCACTCAGATATCTAACACTTCCGCTGATGCTTGTTGACATCAAGCTTATGTATTCGAGCCCTCGAGGCCCTGGTTTGTAATATAATGCTTGTATGCCTTTATTTATGTTTTAGAGTTGTGTTGTGATATCTTCAAGTGAGTCCTTAGGCTTGATCGTGTGCATTTGCGTGTATGATTAGTGCACGATTGAGCCGGGGGCGTCACAGCTTTATCATATTGTTGCTTGTTCTTTGATTGCTTGCAGGAATAGACCGTCGTTGTCAGGTTGATTGTGCTCCAGCGTGGTCAATAACCTCTCGGAGTTGGTTTAGCAATTGCTAAGGCGCAACGTCGTGCATGTTTGTAGTCGGATCGTGTCAGGACCCCGATTCCAAGTCACATCGATCTAGCCGGTAACACCTCATATTCCTTTGGGGTCTCATGCACGGTATTCCCACGGGTGTCGCCTTACCATGGCCCGGGACCGTTTGCGCCTTTTGGCTCACGTATATGATAGTGTCGCTAGCATCCATATGACAGAGAACCCGGGCCGACATGACTAGTCGTGAACCCAAAGTGGCACTAACTTACGGGGACAGGCATACATGACCCAGCAACGAACGTGTCGGTCATCAGCGAGTGAATTCGGGCTGTAGCAACTGGGCTAGCAGGACTCCGGGAATCCGGGCTGTAGCAGGCTAACAGGACTCCGAAAGACACCGCGTGACGTTTCCCCGAAGGGACAGACACAGGATCGAGGAAGGACACATGCCGGCCAGTCTAAGTGTTCCGGAGCAGTAGCAAGCTAATAGGACTCCGGTAAACCGGGCTGTAGCGGACTACCAAGGCTCAGTGGGAGCACCAGACTACATTTCCCCATAAGAGAGGCTACCAAGGATAAACAACTAGGTTGTCGGATCCCACACATACCAAGCATTTCAATCATACACACAATATGCTGGATATGGGCAAATACAACATGGCATCACAACAAGACTCTATGACTCAGAGTATTTATTCATTAGGCTCCGAGGAGCCAAGTATTACAAACATGGGTCTCATGACCCAACATTCAGAGCATACAAGACAAAACACATGCGGAAGCTTAACATGTCTGAGTACAGACATCTATAAATGAAAAGGGCTGAGAAGCCTGACTATCTACCGGATCCTGCCGAGGGCACAAGATCATAGCTGAGGTAACAAGCTAAACATCGAAGTCCACGTGGAACTACTAGCAAGACTGGAGTCTCTCTGCAAAACATAAAATAGGCAAACGTGAGTACAAATGTACCCAGCAAGACTTACATCAGAACTATCTACAAATGCATCGGTATCAACAAAGAGGGTGGTGGAGTTTAACTGCAGCAAGCCAGCTTTGACTCAGTGGCTATCCTGAACTACAAATGCTGGTAACTCTTTTGAGGTGGCGTACACGAGTCCACATATTCACCATACAATACACCACTATGGATCCGCTCCCGTCTACCTACGAGAACGCCATCCATAGCACTCACGCTTATCTTGCGCGTTTTAGAGTATCCACTTCGAGTTATCTATGAACTGCATAAGTGACCAAGTAGTCCTTTACCGCGGACGCGGCTATTCGAATAGTTTTATATTAACCCTGCAGGGGTGTACTTCTTCACACATGTTTCCACCACTTAGCGTCTGCACACGACATGTGCTCGGCAGACTTCAAGCGAAAGCCGACGTGGGTGTAGACCACGACCTGACTAACCACACAAGTCTCTAATCCAGGTTTATCGCCTATTCGGGTTCCATCCGGAAGGAAATCCGGCCGGGGTGTCCTCAACGGCCCCAAACGATGTGTGCAGGGTTCCCGAGACACCAAACGGGCGACTCGGTACACCGGCCACGTGCCTACCGCATCACAGCCCACCCCTAAGGTCAGCGCTGCGCACGGCCTCCAGCAACTACAAACACCAGAAACTACTTGCAACTCCTGGACAGAGGACGAGAGGGGTCAATAAGTCGAGCGGGGTCATATTTCAGGGCCCAATGTGTGGTACTAGCTGAATCTTAAATCACGCATACAGACCTCAGTTCTTAAGGACGGCCTCAATGAAACAACCCACCATGTACTCCTACATGGCCTTCCATCGATACCTTTACCAAATCATGTTCAACACTTCACTCTCATTACCGACACAACCATTCACTCTAGTTCATCACCCTGATGAGCCAGACCTGACACAACTTCTAAGCATAGCAGGCATAACAAACAAGCATGAATGAGTAGGCACATCAGGGCTCAAACAACTCCTACTCATGCTAGTGGGTTTCATCTATTTACTGTGGCAATGACAGGTCATGCAGAGGAAAGGGGTTCAACTACCGCAGCATGTAACAGTTGAATCGTTGTTGTCCTAATGCAGTAAAAGAGAGCAGAAGCGAGATAGTGGGTTTGTATAGGTATGAACAAGGGGGTTTTGCTTGCCTGGCACTTCTGAAGATAATATAGTTCTTCATCGGTGTCATCGAACACGTCGTCGGAACCACGTCTACTGAGAGGGAGCAACCACCGGCAAACACAAGAGAAACCACAATCAATGCGATGCACATTCATATGAATGATATGTCATATTAAGGTACTGAATTGACCTAGTGCAACAGCTAGTCATATTCATTGAAGTGGAATTCAAACCTATAGCAAATTCCAACTCCAAAACTAATTACTATTTATTCCATAATCATGAATTGTCCTATTCAGTGAGGTTAACTTGTTCAAACATGCATGAAAATGGTACAGATGGAAAGATTGGATTTTTCTGATCCAAATTCATATATAATTTGTTTGATTTGGAGTTACGGTTGAATTACTATGAATTTTTGAAGTTTTTGGTATTTTCTGGAATTTCCTGAATAAAAATAAATCCAGAAAAATACTTATTGCGTCAGCATTGCGTCAGGGTGACATCAGCAGTCAACGGGGCTGGTCCAGGTCAAACCTGGCCAGTGGGTCCCGCGTGTCAGTGTCTAACTAACTAACCTAAGTTAATTAGTACTAATCTAATCCTAAACCAGATTAGTTAAGGCCCTGGGCCCACACGTCAGTGACCCAGGGGGAAGTCAAACAGGGTCAACCCTGACATGTGGGTCCTGTTGGGTTATATTTAAACTAAGCAGAAATAAAGCTGGGGTTAATTAGGACGTGGGGCCCATGCGTCAGTGTCCCATGGGGTTAGTTAGCTGGGTCATTAGTGACTAATGATAGCGCCACGTCAGCTCGCCGGAGGCAAACCGGCGACGACCACGGCCGACGGCGGAGGTGCACCGTGCGCTCGCTACGGAGCTCCATTCGATGCGCGGTTTGCTCCTACGGGTTCCTGGGAGTGAGGCGCATCCAAAGAGTCAAGCAGCAGCAGCTGGGGTGGCCGGAGCTGACGGCGGAGAGCTCTTTTGCGGCCGCTGGAGTTCGGGCACCGACGGGTTAGGCGCTACGGTGCGTTTCGAGTTGAACTAGTGGGATCTGCGGCTTCCTGAGGAGGCGCTGAGCACGCCTACATGCTCTGGTGTGACGTGCGGGTGTTGCAACCGCGGCGGCGACATGGCCGGTGGCGGGGAGCGCTCGACTCTGGTGGTTGATGCGGCTAGAGTACGAATTAGGCAACGGGGCATGGGGGAAATGGTGTAGCGGCTCACCGCGGTTCTTCTGGTGCTGCTGGCGAGGCAGGGGAGGCTCGGGGTCCAGCGGAACGACGGAGGGGATCACCGGCACCCGAGGTCGGAAACGGTGGCGTTGGCGAGGCTTCAGGGTATCCGGTGTTGCGTAGCTTAGCGAGGAGGTCGAGGACGACATGGCGGAGCTTCTGGACCTGGCGGCATGGCGAGGGAGGGCTGGTGGCCACGGGGGTGCTCGTCGGTGTTCTCGGGCGGTCGCGGAAATCGCGGGAGAGAGAGACAGAGGAGGAGATGGGGACGAGGGAGAGTGAGAGAGATCCAGGGGGTCGGGGCGATGTACGTGGCGTCGTCAGCCGCGTCGGGGAGGAGCTAGGCAGGCAGGGAGGGAGGAGGTGGCCGCACGGCGGTGCGCGCGCGTCGGGCACGCGCCCGTGCCTACTGGCGCGAGGAGGAAGGCGACAGAGGGGCTGCGGTGGTGGGCTGGGCTGACTTTGCCCAGGTGGGCTGCTACACTGGTGGGCCGGTTGGGGTGCCAGGTAAGTTCTCTCTCTTTCTCTTTTAATTCCTGTTTTCTATTTTTCTGCAACTTTGTGGCTTTTCTAAAAATACCTAGGCAATTTCAAAAATCACCAAACTGCTCATGCCCACTGTATAGAGTATATCCAACAAGGAACATTTTAGTTTGGGATTATTTGGACATTTAAAATATTTAATAGCATTTAAATGTCCAAATGCAAATAACATAAGATTTTATTCAGTGACCCAATGATGTCCTAGAAAATTGTGCACCATTTTTGTCAGAGGTTCTAGACCAAAGCAAAGATGATGAACATTTTAGAAGGGCATTTCAGGTTCATTGAAAAAGATTTAGTAAACCCTAATTGTTTCCAGGGGGGGTGCTGGGGGTTCTATCATCCCCATTTCAAGTTTCTGGAAAAATTTAAACATGATGCAACACTCTACTGCATGAACTAGCTAGGGTGTGACAACTCACCCCCACTCAAAAGAATCTCGTCCCGAGATTCAAGCGTAGGGTAAGATGAAGGGGGAACGCAAACTAACACAAACTTCACAATCCAGGTTACATCTCATAAGAACGTTGATTCGATCACCATCTTTGTCTTGATGTCTTGCTCTGAGAACTCCAACTAACATGACAACGAGAGGAAAGGGAAAACTCTAGAAGGATCGATCTTCTCGAAGATCGAACAACTCAGGATCAAATCACGGAATGAGACATAGCAACATCTCTCGAGCTGAGACATGAAGCATACATCTAGAGGGATGGAGTGAAGCAGATGACGAAGGTTCACTAGGTAGACAACAATTTCACGCTTAACAAGGTGGTGAACGGTTGTCAACGTAGCGAGGATTTGAGTCGCCATGATACCATAACGAGACACCTTAGAGGAGGTGACTCATAGAGTTATTTCCTTAAGTGGCAAAAAGAATTACTTTTGATACAGAGATCAATAAAATTCTCTAAACCAGCCTAAGGCAATCACAATCGAACATTTGAAGGAGTTCCAGAGAATGACATAGTCGAACTAGGATGAATGATGTGGACTACCTTGTTGAATACAACGCAATGGATGATTTTTGCTTATCACCGGAAATGGGTGGAACCCATGGTAGGATGGCACCACGGCAGGTGCAGGCTGGGAACAAAATGCAAATGCTGGGAATGATTCTAGTAACTGGGAAGAAGCTCAACAGTAGAGAGTGATTCCACTGTTGGAATGGTTATAGCATAACCGAAGAAAACTGGGGGCAAATCCCAATTAATGTCAACGATAAACCCAATGTTTGCACGTGCTCTCAAGAACTTGAGCATTTCCATATTCATCAAGGTTCTACCAACAACCGTGTCGAGGATCCTAGCAACCCAACATACTACCATGATGAATAGTGATGGATAATGCAGATGCAAAGGAAGATAACATCTACTCAAATTTCACCCTAGCGAGGTCAAGGAAACAAAATCTAGATGATCGACCGAGAGACATTTAGCACTCCGCTTCTAATGTTCTCCTTGATGTACTAGCGTAACCCATTTGATATGGTTTGGCATCTTAACATCAAGTAGAAGGTCGGACTTCGGGAGCGCAAGAATCCATAAGAAATAACTACTGGAGTAAATCCTGCGAGATCCTTATGGGGAGGTGGCCAACTTTGTCAATCAGGATACTACAATAATAGGTCTTCCGGCTGGGTGTGTTGGCCACGACATCCACTTACCGGGTTACAGAGACCAATATTATAGCTCTTGGGAGACGTTCCAACCATCATATCTGCCTGAGATTCAGATCTGGTTGGTAACATGATATTTCAGACAGCATGTCCGGAAAAGGGAAGTTTGCAACACAAATCGACGAGATGGCGTTGCGAGATTCTCGGGGAGATGAACTTTGGTAGCAAGCTCCAAAACATGAGCGGGTTCTGCTACATACATGTGAACACGCTGTCCCAGACAAGCATGGCTACAGGATAGTCTTATAATAAAGCACTACAGAGTTCAGGTGGGGAACCATCATCGAGGATATCGGAGTCTTGTGCACTACCATGGATTAGCACTTAACTCCTTTTCCTAGAACAAATCAGTCAGTGGCTTTGTGTGCTAGGAACACATATGGAGTGGAGGCGGCCAACCTATCAAACCATAGAGCACTTTGCACGTGCATGACTAACTTGGGATGATTCCAGAGGAGGCAAAACAAACTTTCTCGAATTCACTGTGGCATCTTGCATCGAATGCACATGAATTAGAGGAAGTCATTTCTTTCGTCCAAACATATGCTCCATGAGCTAGCATGAAGAAATGCTTACAAAAGTTTCCAATACTAACTTAAATGTTCAACATGAATCATGGACAAGATAAGGATGTTGTCGATGGGCTCAACAACAATTTATCAAGATTCCCATAAGATGGGGTTACATGATTATGTGAACAAGATGATAGCATGGGTCAGACCAAAAGATATAATGGTGTATGCCCGAGGAAACAACCACGGATAAGACAACATTACGAACATCGTTGGTTCTGATTTGATTTGATGATAGCCCATACTCAAATCAAAGTTTGGATAAGATAATAGGTCCAACAATTGATCACAAGGATCAATCAATGAAGGTATCATCTTTCTTCAACACACACACACGAGGATATCCCTTAGGAATGAACTGAGTCAGACAAGCTCTCATCTTCTAGCTCTCCAAGTTGTTGTTTAGCTTAACCAACTAGCTCAGGGTATCCGACACAGATTCTTGGAGAAAGGGTGGTTTACAAGAAACCAACTTGATCACGAGCTCAACATAGCGATCAGGTGACAACCTGGTAGTACTTCCGAGAAGATATTCGGAAAGTCACGAACCACCGATATGTAACTAAGCTCGAGAACAATCTTGCTTTTCAGGGCAAGACGATGTGATCAAGAGAGTGATGGATTGACACAATCCTAACTCATCGATCGAAGAGTGCACCAACAAAAATGGACTAGGTAGCACGATCAGTCCTAGGATGGTGATTCAATAACCAACACACCAAGGATGAGAATATTGTCCTTTAACTACCAAGCAACACAGTTGCTAGGAGTATTGCTTTCACACATCACGATTCACCTGTCGGTATTCCGGTTACAATAACACAGAGACCGAGAAATGAATAATGATGGCGAGAAGTATCACTGTACCAAGAGTTCATAGGATGGTGTGCAATTCCCATGATATTCTTGATATAAAGATGGTAATACTCCGGGGTAGAACAAAATCAAAAGCTGGATTGGCATTTTGATCTGCGGAATACAACCGCTTTGACCCAATCCTAGATATGGATGAGGTACTGGAGTTTGTTTGTCCTAGTCATTCCGTAATAGAATGGCTTGACGGACCACAAGAATAATAAGCATCGATAACACGAATGCACAACTAGTCCTGACTATCAATTGATAGACGAAGGTCGGAATACAACTGGAAAAGGACAACTCAAAGGAACATATCACTTTCTGAGTTGTGGATGCATAGATCTAGAATGTCAAACTAACATATTTCTTCCAGATAATCCATGCAGGAAGGTAGGACTGGCAGATTCACAATGTAGAATGGAGAACTCATCAAGAGTACTCTGATTGTGATCTTTCGGTTCAACGAGGAACTTCTGCCATAAGTAGTTCATGGTATTTGGAAGAAGGATATACCACGAACCTCAAGGACTATCACCAAGGTTACTAATATCTTAAGGGAACTAGCAAACACTAACAACATGAAGTAGGGTGAATCTCGGGTTCAGAAACCCAGGAATAGAATGCCTACCAACTAAATAGCATTGCTGGATGCTTTCGAGAATGACGGCCAGAATCATCACACTAGGAATATAAAGCATTACTAGATTACTTGGTGGTTCTCTAGGATGCCTAGGGTCATAATACTAGCTCCAACACATATGTCAAGGCAATGGAATACCTCAACAGACCGTTAGTGTGCTTAATCTGGCCCAAAGGGACGCGGAAACAGAGGGAAAGGATTTTGCAAGTGCATCAGATTGTTTGGAAACCTGGGATGACTCGGACAGCATAACGGCTGTAAATGCTCAAAAAGATTTGAGACATCCTGCAAAAGGGTGGCATAACCACTTAGCAACACAATATCAAGGTTCTGAGATCAACTAGCAACACACAAAATTAGTAGGAACAGAACAGAGGCTTGAAACCAACAATCCTATAAGTTACTACGAATTAGTAACACGTGATCCTGATAGAAAGATGAGAAGCCTAGTTCTTAAACCCCGTAGAAAAGAAGAGGTTGACTCAGATCAGAAGGTCATAAGGTAAACGAGTAAAAAGAGCCTTACGTTCCCTTCCACAATCAATTCCCTTATATAACTAAAGCATTTCTAGACTCGACTTGACCAGTTTGGCTTGGTAATCCTACAGGCAGTCAGGCTCTGATACCAAAGCTGTCAGGACCCCGATTCCAAGTCACATCGATCTAGCCGGTAACACCTCATATCCCTTTGCGGCCTCACGCACGGTATTCCCACGGGTGTCGCCTTACCGTGGCCCGGGACCGTTTGCGCCTTTTGGCTCACGTATATGATAGTGTCGCTAGCATCCATATGACAGAGAACCCGGGCCGACATGACTAGTCGTGAACCCAAAGTGGCACTAACTTACGGGGACAGGCATACATGACCCAGCAACGAACGTGTCGGTCATCAGCGAGTGAATTCGGGGTGTAGCAACTGGGCTAGCAGGACTCCGGGAATCCGGGCTGTAGCAGGCTAACAGGACTCCGAAAGACACCGCGTGACGTTTCCCCGAAGGGACAGACACAGGATCGAGGAAGGACACATGCCGGCCAGTCTAAGTGTTCCGGAGCAGTAGCAAGCTAACAGGACTCCGGTAAACCGGGCTGTAGCGGACTACCAAGGCTCAGTGGGAGCACCAGACTACATTTCCCCATAAGAGAGGCTACCAAGGATAAACAACTAGGTTGTCGGATCCCACACATACCAAGCATTTCAATCATACACACAATATGCTGGATATGGGCAAATACAACATGGCATCACAACAAGACTCTACGACTCAGAGTATTTATTCATTAGGCTCCGAGGAGCCAAGTATTACAAACATGGGTCTCATGACCCAACATTCAGAGCATACAAGACAAAACACATGCGGAAGCTTAACATGTCTGAGTACAGACATCTATAAATGAAAAGGGCTGAGAAGCCTGACTATCTACCGGATCCTGCCGAGGGCACAAGATCGTAGCTGAGGTAACAAGCTAAACGTCGAAGTCCACGTGGAACTACTAGCAAGACTGGAGTCTCTCTGCAAAACATAAAATAGGCAAACGTGAGTACAAATGTACCCAGCAAGACTTACATCAGAACTATCTACAAATGCATCGGTATCAACAAAGAGGGTGGTGGAGTTTAACTGCAGCAAGCCAGCTTTGACTTAGTGGCTATCCTGAACTACGAATGCTGGTAACTCTTTTGAGGTGGCGTACACGAGTCCACATATTCACCATACAATACACCACTATGGATCCGCTCCCGTCTACCTACGAGAATGCCATCCATAGCACTCACGCTTATCTTGCGAGTTTTAGAGTATCCACTTCGAGTTATCTATGAACTGCATAAGTGACCAAGTAGTCCTTTACCGCGGACGCGGCTATTCGAATAGTTTTATATTAACCCTGCAGGGGTGTACTTCTTCACACATGTTTCCACCACTTAGCGTCTGCACATGACATGTGCTCGGCAGACTTCAAGCGAAAGCCGACGTGGGTGTAGACCACAACCTGACTAACCACACAAGTCTCTAATCCAGGTTTATCGCCTATTCGGGTTCCATCCGCAAGGAAATCTGTCCGGGGTGTCCTCAACGGCCCCAAACAATGTGTGCAGGGTTCCCGAGACACCAAACGGGCGACTCGGTACATCGGCCACGTGCCTACCGCATCACAGCCCACCCCTAAGGTCAGCGCTGCGCACGGCCTCCATCAACTACAAACACCAGAAACTACTTGCAACTCCTGGACAGAGGACGAGAGGGGTCAGTAAGTCGAGCGGGGTCATATTTCAGGGCCCAACGTGTGGTAGTAGCTGAATCTTAAATCACGCATACAGATCTCAGTTCTTAAGGACGGCCTCAATGAAACAACCCACCATGTACTCCTACATGGCCTTCCATCGATACCTTTACCAAATCATGTTCAACACTTCACTCTCATTACCGACACAACCATTCACTCTAGTTCATCACCCTGATGAGCCAGACCTGACACAACTTCTAAGCATAGCAGGCATAACAAACAAGCATGAATGAGTAGGCACATCAGGGCTCAAACAACTCCTACTCATGCTAGTGGGTTTCATCTATTTACTGTGGCAATGACAGGTCATGCAGAGGAAAGGGGTTCAACTACCGCAGCATGTAACAGTTGAATCGTTGTTGTCCTAATGCAGTAAAAGAGAGCAGAAGCGAGATAGTGGGTTTGTATAGGTATGAACAAGGGGGTTTTACTTGCCTGGCACTTCTGAAGATAATATAGTTCTTCATCGGTGTCATCGAACACGTCGTCGGAACCACGTCTACTGAGAGGGAGCAACCACCGGCAAACACAAGAGGAACCACAATCAATGCGATGCACATTCATATGAATGATATGTCATATTAAGGTACTGAATTGACCTAGTGCAACAGCTAGTCATATTCATTGAAATGGAATTCAAACCTATAGCAAATTCCAACTCCAAAACTAATTACTATTTATTCCATAATAATGAATTGTCCTATTCAGTGAGGTTAACTTGTTCAAACATGCATGAAAATGGTACAGATGGAAAGATTGGATTTTTCTGATCCAAATTCAAATATAATTTGTTTGATTTGGAGTTACGGTTGAATTACTATGAATTTTTGAAGTTTTTGGTATTTTCTGGAATTTCCTGAATAAAAATAAATCCAGAAAAATACTTATTGCGTCAGCATTGCGTCAGGGTGATGTCAGCAGTCAACGGGGCTGGTCCAGGTCAAACCTGGCCAGTGGGTCCCGCGTGTCAGTGTCTAACTAACTAACCTAAGTTAATTAGTACTAATCTAATCCTAAACCAGATTAGTTAAGGCCCTGGGCCCACACGTCAGTGACCCAGGGGGAAGTCAAACAGGGTAAACCCTGACATGTGGGTCCCGTTGGGTTATATTTAAACTAAGCAGAAATAAAGCTGGGGTTAATTAGGACGTGGGGCCCATGCGTCAGTGTCCCATGGGGTTAGTTAGCTGGGTCATTAGTGACTAATGATAGCACCACGTCAGCTCGCCGGAGGCCAACCGGCGATGACCACGGCCGACGGCGGAGGTGCACCGTGCGCTCGCTACGGAGCTCCATTCGATGCGCGGTTTGCTCCTACGGGTTCCTGGGAGTGAGGCGCATCCAAAGAGTCAAGCAGCAGCAGCTGGGGTGGCCGGAGCTGACGGCGGAGAGCTCTTTTGCGGCCGCCGGAGTTCGGGCACCGATGGGTTAGGCGCTACGGTGTGTTTCGAGTTGAACTAGTGGGATCTGCGGCTTCCTGAGGAGGCGCTGAGCACGCCTACATGCTCTGCTGTGACGTGCGGGTGTTGCAACCGCGGCGGCGACATGTCCGGTGGCGGGGAGCGCTCGACTCTGGTGGTTGATGCGGCTAGAGTACGAATTAGGCAACTGGGCATGGGGGAAACGGTGTAGCGGCTCATCACGGTTCTTCTGGTGCTGCTGGCGAGGCAGGGGAGGCTCGGGGTCCAGCGGAACGACGGAGGGGATCACCGGCACCCGAGGTCGGAAACGGTGGCGTTGGTGAGGCTTCAGGGTATCCGGTGTTGCGTAGCTTAGCGAGGAGGTCGAGGACGACATGGCGGAGCTTCTGGACCTGGCAGCATGGCGAGGGAGGGCTGGTGGCCACGGGGGTGCTCGTCGGTGTTCTCGGGCGGTCGCGGAAATCGCGGGAGAGAGAGGCAGAGGAGGAGATGGGGACGAGGGAGAGTGAGAGAGATCCAGGGGGTCGGGGCGATGTACGTGGCGTCGTCAGCCGCGTCGGGGAGGAGCCAGGCAGGCAGGGAGGGAGGAGGTGGCCGCAGGGCGGTGCGCGCATGTCGGGCACGCGCCCGTGCCTACTGGCGCGGGGAGGAAGGCGACTGAGGGGCTGCGGTGGTGGGCTGGGCTGACTTTGCCCAGCTGGGCTGCTACAGTGGTGGGCCGGTTGGGGTGCCAGGTAAGTTCTCTCTCTTTCTCTTTTAATTCCTGTTTTCTATTTTTCTGCAACTTTGTGGCTTTTCTAAAAATACCTAGGCAATTTCAAAAATCACCAAACTGCTCATGCCCACTGTATAGAGTATATCCAACATGGAACATTTCAGTTTGGGGTTATTTGGACATTTAAAATATTTAATAGCATTTAAATGTCCAAATGCAAATAACATAAGATTTAATTCAGTGACCCAATGATGTCCTAGAAAATTGTGCACCATTTTTGTCAGAGGTTCTAGACCAAAGCAAAGATGATGAACATTTTAGAAGGGCATTTCAGGTTCATTGAAAAAGATTTAGTAAACCCTTGTTGTTTCCAGGGGGGGTGCTGGGGGTTCTATCATCCCCATTTCAAGTTTCTGGAAAAATTTAAACATGATGCAACACTCTACTGCATGAACTAGCTAGGGTGTGACAGATCGTCAAAGTCATCTCCACCAAATCGATAGTTATCATCTCATCGAAAGATCGGGACACCCTTGCCTCTATCAAGTGGTATCAGTTTTCAGGTTGCTCAGTGAGAATTTCCTGTTTTCCCTAGATTAGATTTATTTTCTGACCTATTTTCCAAGAAAAAGCCATAAAAAATTAGATCTGTTCATCCTTTGTCCAAGCCAGTCTGAGCCTTTGCAATTTTCTTTTCATTGTTTGCAATATTGAATTAGCGGTTGCATCGTCGTGTCGAGTTGATGGTCTTAGTGTCTAGTTCGTTTAGAGTTTTGAGATCTATTCACATTACTCACGCCGTCGCTGCATCATTATCCCTTCCGCTGTCCACCACCCCATCCATCAATTTCCACCATGTGCTACCCATCGCTCATTGTCATAATCATAGTTGAGGTCGTTCACATCTTCGCTTGATCCAATCTGCATCTTATCTAGTTTGTCTTGGAAAGAGGAAGAGAGGAAAAAAAGATAGAAAAAAAAACTAAAAAAAGTCAGAAAAAAGCAGGAAAAAAAAGGAAAAAAATGTGAGAAAAAAAATAAAAAAACAAAATTCGGATCTATCTAAGTCTATCTCATAGCTGAATTCGGATTGGAATCTGTTTTGTGCACTGTTCAGTAAAACAGGCATATCTTTTTCATACGAAGTCCATTTTGGCTTCATAAGTACTCAAATTAAAGCTAGCGACGGGGCGCAACTGAATAGTTGCAGAAGTGTATTCAATATTTGACACCTCAAAATTGGCTTCTAAATATGTCTTTTTGCCCTCCGAAGTTCGCGATCACAGCTTGTTCCAGATTTTCAGGCCATTTTTAGATTTTTTTGACTCCTCATATCAACTCGGAATTGAGTGATTCTTTTTGTGTTTGAAAGCTTGAGTCAGTAGCATTTGTGAGAAAAATTATCAGAAAATTGGCACAAACTTTTCCAGAGTAAAGTTGGAGAGAAAGTTGTTGGTATATCCTGCTTGGCAGTTATTTCTCATCATTATCTTTACTGCCATTGTGATCTTCACTTATATCTTGCTGTCCAGAGCTACTTCATATCCTTTATTGATACTAGTTGTGCTACGCCGTGACCTCATTAGTGTTCTAGGCTCACGTCTCTAGTCCGGTCTAGCCTAGGACCAGCACAGTACCGTCGTTGAGCGTTTATTCAACATTGCATCTCTGAATTGATTATTGCTAATCTTTTGCTACTATATATTTAAGCCTTCCAAGCTCCACATATTTCTACACCGTGTATACATATGTTCTCCTGGCAATCGCTTTACTCAATCTTTGAAGTTATTCGACACTGCTGGTTGCCGATCATCACCTGCTGCATGGTAAGTACTTGTAAGATATTGATATTTGCTTTACCGTGAGCATTTTACCACCACATCCTAGTAGTTCATAGGAACATTATTCTTGAATTTTGTTTCTTGTTTCTACTAATCATGACACGTTCTGGGGATAGAAGTTCATGGACGATGGACACATCCTCACCACCACGAGAGATGCGACAACACATACAAGCACATGGTCAGGTTATCTCTTTACCGTCATTTGAGGGTAGATTTAATCATGCGATTTATCTAGCTTGGGAGCTTGAAGTAGAACAAGTTTTTAGTCACCATGATTTTTCTGAACTTGAGAGAGTACGAGCTGCCACTGGAGCATTCACTGGTTTTGCTTCTATTTGGTGGAGTGTACATTGTAAGAAAAACATTGATAACCAACCCACAACTTGGAAAGATTTGAAAGCTATAATGAGACAACAATTTTTTCCTTCTTACTATCGTCGTGAATTGCTTCGCAAATTGGAACAATTAAAATAAGGTAGTAACACTGTTCATGCTTACTACCAAGAGTTCAAATCTTATATGCATCATTGTGACATAGAGGAATCTGAGGATGATACAATGAATAGATTTTTTGGTGGTTTGAACCATGATATTCATGCAAGATTTCAGTATATTCCTCGTTGCATTACTGGTATGTATGTTCGCGCTTGTACCTTTGAGAGACAGATACAGGAGGATGCATTGGGTGACTACAACAACTACTATTCCAGTTCATGCTCACCATCATCGGTTGGTTCCTCCATCGTTGCACCTACTAGAGCAGCCACACCTCAGATTAAGAGTGCGACATCATCTCAAGAGTATGGTACATTGTCATCGTCCGTACCTGCATCAGCTACGTCTTTGCGACAAGGTAACAGTAAAGGTATTGATGATATAACTTCACATGAGAATGATGCATGCCTAGTTAACTTGAATACATCATGTGTTGAGTTACCTGTTGATTTGAGCACACCACCTATTTTAGATAATTGTGTTACTGTCATGAATGCGTCATGTGATCAAACAACTAAAATACCAACAATTTTGAGTACACCCATTAAATAAACTGCAAAAGAACCAATGTTTAATCATTTTGATACGACCTCTAATCTTGGTGATGATTCTGTGTCAAATGACTTATTGCATGTTTGCTTATTTAAGCATGTTGTAGCATGTAAATTTGGTACAAGTAAGGTTTATTCACCAATGTTGGGATGGTTTAATGATGAACATTGTCAACCTTTTGAAATGAATAAGAGCTTCACTTATATGTGCAAACTGAGTTGCAATATTTTCATGCCTTCTACTTCTTGTGATAATATTTTGGCTTTAGATTTTATGAACTATGAAAGTTACTCATGTATACATGTGTCATATGTGCAAAAACCAAGGGAAGTAAAAATGGATGACATACACATATACAACATGCACACCTTGTCTCTTTTGTTAGCCACATTTCCGATTAAGCAACTCCGAGGACGGCTTTGTTTTCAAGAAGGGGAGGATGATGAGGACATGACTACCTTGGATACGACCAAAAATATTGCATACATGCATATTTGTGAGGTGATTTCTAATGCAAACTATTCAATAATTTATTTATGTTATCCAGAACAAAAACACTTCACACACTTTTGTGCCATGTCTAATTGCAGGGGTATGGGACATTTGTACAATCCACATATGAAGATAAGGGAGAAAAGGGACGTTTAGGTGTTGTTCAAGAAGTTCTCTCACATCACATTTAGCACCAGAGAAGATAGAGTTCAAGTCTCTCACGTTGTGCACTCAGATTCGGACTACACAGACATACCTGACTCAAAACGCCAATTTCTCTTTCATCCGGACTCCGAATTGGTGATTTTTTTTTGGAAAGTAGATTTCGTGCTCTTTCCAACCCAATTGGATTCACCTTCAAATTCGTCCGGAGCAATGAGATATCGACGAAACAATCTGACGCTGCAGCAGAATCCGTGTCAAACTACAAGTTCAAAGGTGTTGCATCAGCTCCACTTGGGCCCATGAGCCTTCTACAACCTAGATTTAGTTTTAGGCTGCCTTGGGACGTCCTCCCACCTCCTTGGCCACCACCCCTTACTCCTATATAAGTAGATCCATCTAATTGCTTTTTTCCTTGGGATTTGTTTAGTTAAAAGTTAGCCAACGCAACTTCGTGTACTTAGTTTGTGTCCAACGACCAGACCAAGACCGCTTTCGGATCCCCACCATTATCAATACTTCATCCATATTCGCAATATTCAGATTGCTTTATCATATTCTTGCTTGTTCTTCGATTGCTTGCAGGAATAGACCTTCGTGGTCAGGTTGATCGTGCTCCAGCGTGGTCAATAACCTCTCGGAGTTGGTTTAGCGATTGCTAAGGCGCAATGTCGTGCACGTTTGTAGTCGGATCGTCAATGTCATCTCCACCAAATCGATAGTTATCATCTCATCGAAAGATCGGGACACCCTCGCCTCTATTAAAACTTGATCATGCTCCAGTGTTCATTCTTCTTGTCCATGCTCGGCGCTCCAACTATAAGCAACACATATGTATCTAAGTTAGGCAGCATCACATTCTCATGAACATTAGACACATGACCAAGAAACGAAAGTACCTAATAAAGCGACTGTCGTGCGCGAGCTCTAGTAGTTGACCCAATAGGTATAGCAGCAGGGGCTGTGGGTGTAACTATGGTAGCCATGTCCTCATCATCCTCCCCTTCTTGAAAACAAAGCCGTCCTCGGCGTTGCATAAACCGAAATGTGGCTAAGAAAAGAGACAAGGTGTACACATTGTATATGTATATGTCATCCATTTTTATTGATCTCAGTTGTGGCACATGTGACACATTTATACAAGAGTATTCATTAAATGTCGTGAAATATAAAGCCAAAATACTATCCCAAGAAGTCAAAGGCATGAAAATATTGCAACTCAATTTGCACATATAAGTGAAGCTCTTAATCATAACAAAAGATTGGCAATGCTCATCATTAAACCATCCCAACCTTAATGAACCATCACCAAGATTAGAGGTCACATCAAAATGATTAAACATTGGCACAATTATTTTCAAAAGTATTTGATCCAAATCTGATTTATTCCCTGATTCACATGGTTCTTTCGCATCAATAGTTAATTCAATGGGTTCACTCAAAATTGTTTGATCACACGACAAAGTGAAATCACCAACATAGTCCTTTAAAATAGCTGGTGTGATCAAAGTAGTGGGTAGCTCATCTCATGGTGCATTTAAATTGACAAGGCATTCAACATACTCATGTGGAGGTGGAAGATCGGTACCTTTTGGTAGAGGCAAGGGTCCTGATTTTTCGATGAGATGGTAACTATCGATTTGGTGGGGCCGACTTTGACGATCCGACTACAAACGTGCACGATGTTACGCCTTAGCAATCGCTAAACCAATCTCCTGAGGTTACTGACAATGCTGGAAGCACGATCAGCCTGACCACGCAGGTCTATCCCTGCAATCAATCGAAAAACAAGCAAGAATATGATAATGCAATCTAAAAATTATGAATATAGATGGAGTATTGATAAAGGTGACGATTCGAAAGTAGTCTTGGTCAGGTTGTTGGACACAAACGAAGTACACGAAGTTGCAATGGCTAACCTTTAACTAAACAAATCTGAAAGAAAAAGCTACTAGATTGATCTACTTATATAGGAGCAAGGTTTTTTTAGAGAACTATAGGAGCAAGGGGTGGCAGACAAGGAAGTGGGAGGACATCCCAAGGCAGCCTAAAACTAACCCTAGGTCGTACAAGGCCCATGGGCCCAAGTGGAGGTGATGCAACACCTTTGGACTTGTAGTTTGACTCGGATTTTGCTGCAGTGTCAGATTGTTTCGTCAATATCTCAATGCTCCACACGAACTTGAAGGTGAGTCCAATTGAGTTGGAAAGAGCACGAAATCTACTTTCCAACAAAAGAAGAATCACCCAATTCGGAGTTCGGATCAAAGAGTTCTTGGCGTTTTGAGTCAGGTATGTCTGTGTAGTCCGAATTTGAGTCCAGAATGTGAGGGACTTGGACTCTATCTTCTCTTGGCCCAAAAGTGACGTGAGAGGACTTTTTGAACATCACCTAAACTTCTCTTTTTCCCTTATCTTAATATGTGGATTGTACAAATGGCCCATACACCTGCAATTAGAAATGGCACAAAAGTCTGTGAAGTATTTTTGTCCTGGATAACATAAATAAATCATTGCATAGTTTGCATTAGAAATCACCTCACAAATATGCATCTTTGCAATATGTTTGTTCGTATCCAAGGTAGTCATGTTCTCATCATCCTTCCCTTCTTGAAAACAAAGCCGTCCTCGGTGTTGCTTAATCTGAAATGTGGCTAACAGAAGAGACAAGGTGTACATGTTGTATATGTATATGTCATTCATTTTTACTTCCCTTGATTTTTGCACATATGACACATGTATACATGAGTGACTTTCATAGTTCATAAAATATAAATCCAAAATATTATCACAAGAAGTAGAAGGCATGAAAATATTGCAACTCAGTTTGCACATATAAGTGAAGCTCTTATTAATATCAAAAGATTGACAATGTTCATCATTAAACCATCCCAACATTGGTGAATAAACCTTACTTGCATCAAATTTACATGCTACAAAGTCATTTGACACAGGATCATCACCAACATTAGAGGTCATATCAAAATGATTAAACATTGGCACAATTATTTCAAATGTATTTGATCCAAATCTGATTTATTCCCTGATTCACATGGTTCTTTCTCAGTTAATTCAATGGGTGCAATCGACATAGTTGATATTGCATTTGTTTGATCACATGGAAAAGTCAAATCATCAACATAGTCCTCTAAAATAGGTGGTGTGATCAAAGTAGTGGGTAGGTCATCACATGGTGTATCGAAATTGACAAGGCATTCATCGTACTCATGTGGAGGTGAAATATCAGTACCTTTATCATTACCTTTTATGACCAACTCAGATGATGTAGGCACTCCCGATGGTGATGTGTCACATGGTGGAGGTGATGTAGTCCTCACAACAATGGATATGGTTATCATAGTATGCCTAGTAGTTGAAGGAACAACCGTATCAACTCTTGGAATGTGCATCGTGCACTTGTTCTCCTTGTGGGCAACACATTGTTTTATTTCCTATTCAGCTTTGCAAGCAAGACGAAACAAATAATCCATAGGATAACACTCTTCATGAATTAGTGTCTCTTGAATATCATGGTTTAATCCTCCCCAGAATCTATCCATAAAATCTTCTTCACTTTCTTCTAAAAATGAGTGCAACAAAGTAGTTTGTAAATCATCATAATATTTTGTTACGGTGTCAGTGCCTTGTTTTAAATGTTGTAATTTTTTAATCATGCCATGAGTACAATAAACATCAACGAATCTATCTCTCATGACAAGTTTTAAATCATTCCAAGTAGTAGGTATAAAATCAGGGTTTAACCAACAATATTCAGTCCACCAAACTAAAGCAAACTACTGAAAGTACTAACCGCAGCTTGAAATTTTCCACGCTCATCAAAATTATGGGAAGCAAATATAGCATTTATTTCGTACTCCCATTCAACATATAAATCAGGCCGAAAACAACCATTAAATGTTGGCATGGAAACATTAACCTGATTATGCGCATTCTAATGTCATTGCTCCTCTCATGACTGTTGTTCTGTTTTCTTGGGTGGTGGCAAGTCTCCCACGATCGATGATGCCAAAGAACAAACAACTCCGGAACCTGCCATAATTAGAAGAAAACAAGAAACAAATTCGAAAATAATGTTCCTATGAACTACTAGGATGTGGTGGTAAAGCACTCACAGCATAGCAAACATCAATGTCTTACAAGTTCTTACCATGCAGTAGGTGTTGACCGACAACCAGCGGTGTCAAATAACTCCAAAGATTGAGAAAGCGATTGCCAGGTGAACGTAAATATGCACGGTGTAGAAATATGTGGAGCTGGGTTGGCTATATGTGGTAGCAAAAGATTAGCAATAATCAATTCAGAGATGCAATGTTGAATAAACACTCAACGACGGTACTGTGCTAGTCCTAGGCTAGACCGGACTAGAGACGCGAGCCTAGAACAATAATGAGGTCACGGCGTAGCACAACTAGCATCAATAAAGGATATGAAGTAGCTCTAGAAAGCAAGTTATAAGTGAAGATCACAATGGCAGTGAAGATAATGATGAGAAACACCAGACAACCAAGATATGCCAATAACTCTCACCCCAACTTTCCCCTAGAAAAGTTTGTGCCAATTTTCTGACAACTTTTCTACAAAATGCTACTGACTCAAGCTTTCAAAAGCAAAAAGAATCACTCAATTCTGAGTTGATATGAAGAGTCAAAAAATTCTAAAACTGGCCTAAAAAACTGGAACAAGCAGTATTCCCGAACTTGAGGTGCCAAATATTGAACTTGCTTTTGTAACTATTCAGATGCGGCTCATCGCTAGCTTTAATTTGAGTACTTGTGGAGCCAAAACGGACTTTGTATGAGGAAGATATGCCTGTTTTACTGAATAGTGCACAAAACAGATACGAATCCGAATTCAGCTACGAGATTGAGTCTAGATAGATCCAAATTTTGTTATTTTTTCTTCTCTCTTTTTTTTCCTCACACTTTTTTCTTTTTATTTCTCTCCCTTTTCTCTGACTTTTTTAAACTTTTTCTCTCTCTCTTTTTTTCTCCCTCTTTCCAAAACAAACTAGATAAGATGCAGATTGGATCAAGTGAAGATGTGAACGAACCCAATTATGATTATGACAATGAACGGTGGGTAGAACATGGTGGTAATTGATGGATGGGATGGTGGACATCGGAAGGGATAACGATGCAGCGGCGGCGTGACTAATAGGAACAGAACTCTAAACTCTAAACGAACTATACACTAAGACCAACAACTCGACACGATGATTCAACCGATAATTCAACTATGCAAGTAATGAAAAGAAAATTGCAAAGGCTCAGACTGGATTGGACAAAAGATGAACAGATCTAACTTTTTTATGGCTTTTCTTGGACAATAGGTAAGAAAATAAATCTAATCTAGGGATAACTAGAAGTTCTAACCGAGCAACCTGAAAACTGATACCACTTGATAGAGGCGAGGGTCCTGATTTTTCAATGAGATGGTAACTATAGATTTGGTGGAGCCGACTTTGACGATCCGACTACAAACGTGCACGACATTGCACCTTAGCAATCGCTAAACCAATCTCCTAAGGTTACTGACGATGTTGGAAGCACGATCAGCCTGACCACGAAGGTCTATTCCTGCACGCAATCGAAGAACAAGCAAGAATATGATAATGCAATCTAAAAATTGCGAATATAGATGGAGTATTGATAAAGGTGTGGATCCGAAAGCGGTCTTGATCTGGTCATTGCACACAAACGAAGTACACAAGTTGCAATGGCTAACTTTTAACTAAACAAATCCCAAAGAAAAAGCTACTAGATTGATCTACTTATATAGGAGCAAGGGGTGGCGGCCAAGGAGGTGGAAGGACATACCAAGGCAGCCTAAAACTAACCCTAGGTCGTACAAGGCCCATGGGCCCAAGTGGAGGTGATGCAACACCTTTGGACTTGTAGTTTGACTCAGATTTTGCTATAGCATCAGATTGTTTCATCAATATGTCAATGCTCCCGACGAATTTGATGGTGAATCCAATTGGGTTGGAAAGATCACGAAACCTACTTTCCAACAAAAAAAGAATCACCCAATTCGGAGTTCATATCAAAGAGTTCTTGGCATTTTGAGTCAGGTATGTTTGTGCTGTCCGAATCTAAGTCTAGAACATGAGAGACTTGGACTCTATCTTCTCTTGGACCAAAAGTGACATAAGAGGACTTTTTGAACAGCATCTAAACTTCTCTTTTCCCCTTATCTTCATATGTGGATTGTACAAATATCCCATACACCTGCAATTAGAAATGGCACAAAAGTCTGTGAAGTATTTTTGTCCTGAATAACATAAAAAAATTATTGTATAGTTTGCATTAGAAATCACCTCACAAATATGCATCTTTGCAATATTTTTGGTCGTATCCAAGGTAGTCACGTCCTCATCACCTTTTTCATTACCTCTTATGATCAACTTAGATGATGTAGGCACTCTCAGAGGTGATGTGTCACATGGTGGAGGTGATGTACTCCTCACAACAACGGATGTGGTTGTCATAGTACACCTAGTAGTTGAAGGAACAACCGTATCATCTCTTGGAATGTGCACCTTGTGCTTATTCTCCTTGTGGACAACACACTGTTTTATTTCCTATTCAGCTTTGCAAGCAAGACGGAACAAATGGTCCATAGGATAACACTATTCATGAATTAGTATCTCCTGAATATCACAGTTTAATCCTCACCAAAATCTATCCATATAGTCATCTTCACTTTCCTCTAAAAAGGAGTGCAACAAGGTAGTTCGTAAATCATCATAATATTTTGTTACAGTGTCACTACCTTGTTTTAAATGTTGCAGTTTTTTAATCATGGCACGAGTATAATAAACATCGACAAATCTATCTCTCATGACAAGTTTTAAATCATCCCATGTAGTAGGTACATAATTAGGGTATAACCGACAATGTTCACTCTACCAAACAGTAGCAAAACCAGTGAATGTACCAACCGCGACCTTAACTTTTTTACGTTCAGAAAAATTATGTGAAGCAAAAATAGCATTTATTTCGAACTCCCATTCAATATGTAAATCAGGCTTAAAACGACCATTAAAAGGTGGCATGGAAACAGGAACCTGATTGTGCGCATTCTGATGTCTTTGCACCTCTTGTGACGATGATTGTATTTTTGGAGGTGCTGGCACGTCGCCCACGATCGATGAAGCCCAACTGACTCTAGAACCTACCATATTTAGTAGAAAACAAGAAACAAAATCCGAGAATAATGTTCCTATGAACTACTAGGATGTGGTGGTAAAATGCTCATAGTATAACAAATATCAAAGTCTTACAAGTTCTTACCATGCAATAGGTGGTGACCAGCAACCAGCGATGTCAAATAACTCCAAAAGTTGGGTAAAGCGAGTACCAGGTGCACGTAGGTATGCACGGTGTAGAAATATGTGGAGCTGGGTTGGCTTTATATATGTGGAAAAAAATGCTACAGCCATGTTAGTTATTGCAAGATGAAAATCCATTCAAAGTGGTCGAGTGCTGGTACTAGGCTAGACAAAGCTAGAGACGCGAGCCTAAGACACAAGTGAAATTCACGCGCGGTACCAACAAGAACTCAAGTCGCAAGAAAAATGAGGAGTGACGCAACAACCAGAGTGTACTGGCACCAGTATGTGTCAAGGCACAGTAGAAGTGACTTGGCAAGCTAGTACTACTAGTATACAAAAGATATACCTCCAAATATGTGTGCCTTTTTTCCTCAATGCAACTCTCCAGCCAATCAAAACAGACCAACACTTTCGTTCTCTTTTTTTTCTCTCTCTCGCTACGGAAATATGCTTCGTCCAATATTTCTTTCCTTTTCAACTGATCCAAGTTTTCTCTCTCCTTTTTTTCACATATTTCTTTCAGTTTTTTTTTGCTGATCCAACGTTACCAAACGAGGAGGAGTCGGTCTGATTTTTTCTCAAGACTTGATCCGAAATAAAGAAGATCCTAACTTTCCAAGTAGTATAGCACACCAAGTCCTCCTTTCTCTTTTTGCTTTTTTTCTCCTTTATTTTCGCCAAGAATAATGCCAGACCTTGGAAACCACCAACCGAATCTAACTTCACATGGAAACAACTGTATTGCCAAACGGGGAAACAACCACCGCTCCTTGATTTACGTGCAAATTTCCTTTTAAATAGTTATCTCCTTCCAAAAGGAAACAACTCACATGGGATTACTTCCCCAACAAAACTGTTTTTTCTTCTTCTTGTTTTCTCTTTCCTTCTATATCCCTTTCTTGCAAAAAGGAAAGAACCACGCTAGAGATCCGGTCCCAAATCTGCACCTTTTTTTCTAGCGGTTAAAACCTTCCAATTGTATAGCACCACGAAATTTAATGCCCTTTTTTATGGAAACCAGTCTAAACAAATATGCTTGGCCGAATCTTATCTTCCCAAAATATCAACTTGTTTTTTCACCTGAACAAACTTCCCTTTTTTTTGTTCTCACATTTTATTTCCTTCCAAATGCAAATCGTGGCTAATCTCACAAAGTATACCAATGAATCTAGCTTTCCAAATAGGCACAACAATTAGCACTTTCCTTTTCTCTTTCCTTCCCATGTTTCTCTCTCACATTTTCCGAACTCCAACGTGAGCAACTAGTACTCTTTCCAAACAATCAACGTAGCAACAATCTGTCCATGAAATCTCCTTTTCTTTTTTTATACCTTCCCAAAGTACTACCAAAGATATATGCGGTTGCCTTTTTCTTAACATGTCCCTTCTTTCCAAACAAGCACTACAACCAATTTACAGATCAATGTGTCAAAGCAAACGGACCAAGACCTGCCCTCCTTTTTTATGCTCACAACGTTCCAAGGAATACTATATCTCTTCTTTGACCGAACCAAATATGCCCTGACGATTTTTTTTGCAACAGATGGAAAGAACAATGGCAGCGGCAGCACAATAACAGATGGAGGCGACAACGGCAAAAAGTGTATAGATGGCGTGATGGCGACGAACAAAATAGGCAGCAGCAGAATATGGTAATGAAGTGGATGATGGTGTATATGGATGCGGCGGGAACAAAAACGTGACTAGAACTCGAAACTCTAAAAGTTTAGACACTAAAACCAGCAACTCGAGACACGATGCAACAGAAAATTCAACAAGCAAAAATTAAGTGGCAATGGCCAAAAGGCTCAGACTGTCTTGGACACGGATGAACTAATCTAACTTTTTTGTGGCTTTTTCTTGGACTCTGGGTATGAAGAACAGATGCAATCTAGACTACAAAAAATTGGAAAATCTCACCGAGCAACCTGAAAACTGATACCACTTGATAGAGGCCGGGGTCCCGATCTTTCGATGAGATGATAACTATCGATTTGGTGGAGCCGACTTTGACGATCTGGCTACAAACATGCACGACGTTGCGCCTTAGCAATCGCTAAACCAACTCCGAGTGGTTATTGACCACGCCGGAGCATGATCAACCTGACCATAAAGGTCTATTCCTGCATTGAATCGAAGAACAAGCAAGAATATGATAAAGCAATCTGAATATTGCGAATATATATGAAGTGTTGATAAAAGTGGGGTTCTAAAAGCGGTCTTGGTCTGGTCGTTGGACACAAACGAAGTACACGAAGTTGCAGCAATGGCTAACTTTTAACTAATTAAAACCCTAGTCTAAAGGATGCCTTAAGGGCTGTATTTATAGGGGAAAAGAGAGGGGATTTTGTCCACCCTTGGCAAGGTGGTACTAAAACACCTCCTGAGTCGTTTCCCCTATAATACGGACTCTAAAAATAGCCTATGAAGTACTATTTCGAAATTACATGGGCCTGGCCCACAAATAAGGTGGTGCAACACAAATAATAAGCTATGGATGAAATTTATGAAAGGTCATCTTGTATATTTCGTCCATCTTCTTGTATGTCATTATGGTTGCTTTAAAGTACGAAAATCTCCACCGGAAACACAGTTCCTATTCCCTTCGCGCGGACCTTCATCACCAAACTTGATCATGCTCCAGTGTTCATTCTTCTTGTCCATGCTCGGTGCTTCAACTGTAAGCAACACATATGTATCTAAGTTAGGCAACATCACATTCTCATGAACATTAGACACATGTCCAAGAAACGAAAGTACCTGATAAAATGATGGCGTGCGTGAGCTCTAGTAGTTGACACAATAGGTATAGCAGCAGGGGTTGTGGGTGTAACTATGGTAGCCATGTCCTCATCAGAAGGACTCCAGAAGCCACGAACCTCGGCGTGATCAAGATGGAAACCTCTGAAGACTTGGCATGTACTTCAAGGATAGCTCACTAGCCGGTATGATCGGCCACCAACCATATGTGTAACCTAGGTACCCCTGGTGTGTATACAAGCCGTGGGGTTTAGCTTCTAGAGACACAATTACCAGCCTTAGGGTTTATAACAGAACATACGATCTCGAGGTAGATCATCTTGTATTGATACTCCATCACATCAATATAATCAAACAGGACATAGGATTTTACCTCTTCGAGAGGGCCCAAACCTAGGTAAACATCGTCTCATGTTTTCCCCCAATTACCATCGCTCCTAGATCACCAGCTCGGGACACCCTACCAGAGATCTGCTAGTTTTAGCACCGACACACGCATGTGAGGATCTTCCCCAACCTCACACCCACGACCTCCCCACGTCTCCCGCAATGGCCAGCCACTCCCCACCTCACCCATGTCGCCACGGCGCACCCCCGAGCCCCCTTCCCCTCCTATTTAAACCTTCGGAGCCCATCTCTACATTCCCCATATCCCCCGCGCCCCTTCGCTGCCAGGCTGCCCGAGCTTGAGCTCCCAACGCCTCCGCCTCCGCTCTGCTCCGGCGAGCCATTCTACTGCTGCCGAGGAGCCCCGAGACGAGCTCCAACACCCGTGCAAGCTTCGGCGACCCTGTCATCATAGTTTTGTCATCCCAAGCGCCACGTGACCACCACCGGACTCGCCACATCCCGTCGGACCCCGTCGTGCCGTCCGTTGACGCTGGCGACCACTGGAGACCTCGCCCGCGTTGAACCTGAGAGCCATCAACATCGTCTTCTCTATCTCCGGCGAGCTGCTCCGCTTGATGAGCCCTATCTCATCTCGGGCATCCGATCTCGCACGCACGCGATTAGATCACTTAACGCACAGAAGGGTACACAACGTCATCCATCCATCTCAGATCCAACGGCCACAACTTTTTTTTAAATGAACTGGTACCGTCCAATCCATGCTGCCACGTCACAACCTCATCCATAACCTTTATCCACTGGAAATTCATTTAATTAAATTGATTTGGCAATTTTGCATAAAAGCCCCTGAAACTAAAACCTTCATAACTAATTATCTACAAACCTAAATTGGATGATTTTTTTTGCTAAATGACCCCCATGAAATGTACATTCACCCTGTCTAGAAACATTTTAGTTTTTAATATTTAAAAATTCGAATTCAAATAGAATGAATTAAAATTCAAACACGACATAACTCACAAATTATAAATCCAAATAAATTGATTCTTTTTGCAAAATGAACCTAGTGAAAAATATTTTCATCTAAGAACACTTTAGTTCAAATTTGAATAATTTGAAAATACATTTTAAGTAGAATACAGTATGGGCGAGAATTCAAATAGAAACTAAACCTAAATTGGTTTAACTTTGAATAGAAATTGTTTAACAATTATGATACAAATGAGTTCAGAGAATATAATATGGTCTTTAGTAAATGTTTTTGGATTAATATTTGAGTTTAGGAAATTCAGATGATATTTGAATCCATTTCAAACATAGTTTGGTTATAACTCTAAAACCTTAAGTTCAATTTGATAGAAAGCTACTACAATATGGTTTAATAAATTGAATTTAACCCAGAAATTATCTTTGGACATAATAGTTGACTTTAGGGAAAGATGATCTCAAATTAAATTCTATGAAAGTTGAAAACTATTTGCACATAGTAAAACATTTTGGATTCATATTTGACTTTGGTTCAAATTGAAGAAATAAACTTAGTCATATGGTTGGATTTATATTTGACTTTAATCTAAACTAAAATCAAATAAAAAACTATAGAAAAATATATTGGATTCACATTTGACTTTAGTTGAACTTGAACCAAATAAATAAACATTAGCAATTATATTGGATTGATACTAGACTTTAGGGAAGCATTATTTTTGTTGAGTTGAGTGAAACTAACGAAGTCAGTTTTGAAATATTCATAATTAAATTTAACTTAGTAGAACCAAATCGAACTATGAACTCAACTCAATTTGAATTCAAATAAGATGAACCCTAATTCAAATTCAAATTGAATTGGAAGCCAGACCAAGTTATTATTTTTCACACCTTAGTGTATTCAAGCTCATGAAAGGTGAACAAGTTTCAATTTTCGATTCACATTTGAACATGAACTTGGCTACCCATGATTTATAAACCATGACTCCTGTTGTTAAGATTCTTGGATTGGATCTGAGAAGATCAACTTGACATCACTTACTACTTATGTGATGAACCCTTATTTGAAACTTGCATGTGAACCCTCATGTCACATGTATTCCAATTAAAAACCACTATGTTTTTTCCAAACTCTTATGAGTTAACTATGACACATGATCTCATAGCACAATGACACTAATACCATGCACAAACACTTGTCGTATGTTTGATTCTGTTGTATGGTTGTTTATGATTGCGCATTACTTAGGTTAGATTGTATGGAGAGCAAAGAGTAATGTCATAAAATTGTGAGATTGAAGAATCGTCAATACCAGACAAGTTCCACTTTGATCATGTCACCTTGTATTTTACTTGCATTGTAGTTTTGCCATGTTAGGTGTGTGAGTTTAGGATGCTAAATTCTGTACAACCCAGTAGTTGGCAACTTAGGTCCAAACTTACCCTGACCTTTTAACCATCGAGTAGATGCTTAGCTGTTATAACGTGGATTGGCAAACACCAATTATTATTCCACCATACAACCTTATGGTTGACTATATAATTACAACTTAATTAATGAATCATCTAGGTGGTGCTTCGGTATTGCTTGGTGGCCGTGTGTTTTGTGGGCGATGCCCAGGCTCAAGGGGATTGTACGAGTTCAAGGTTGAATACCTTCCATGTCTGATTGTGATATAATATGGGCTCTACCAAAACCAAGTTGTGGGAATCCTCCTGGGTAGACCAGTAGATGTAGGTGTGTAAGGCGGATTGGGTTTGCCATTCAGAGTGGGCTACTACTTCCCAAAAGTCTAGTCTTAATCTACCTAGCTACTTCACAAACGAAGTTTAGTAGCACAAGCGTGTGATTAGGAATCATGGCTAAAGTACACAAACCTCTACAGAGTGTATAAAACTGATCATGGCCAGCCGTGTCCTTGGTTACAGACAACTTGAGTAACCAATTCGAGAATTATTAGCTTGATCTCCTCACCTCTTCCCTAATAAAATCAATTGGTTGAACCAAAGGGTAGTGTGGATCTAATCTCAGGGGACTAGGGTTACCATGGTCTCTGTAGAAAGGCTTGGGATAACCGGGATGTGCTGGGAGTCCACATGCTCAAGTGTATTGGGGCTACGACCGGGGTTTACCGGGAGTGTCCCTGACTACGACAGGGGTTTACCGGAAGTGTCATATTGAGTAGACCACTATAAAATAATAGGGTGAAACTATTTTGTTGTAAAGAGCCTTGAACCCCACCAGCCAAAGTGCGTGTAGGTGAATAGGATTCCATTGAACTGTGGACTTGCCAATACATTCAATGTATTAATCCTAGTGACTGCAACGTATCATGTTGTAGGTTTATCATATCGAAGAGAAGGTTGAAGTAGGGTTACGACGCTATACTCAACTCTTGCATGTGAGTTGATGGATGCCACAAGACTAGAATATTATCTCCACTGCTTGTTTGTAATGTAAGCTTGTCGGTGACATGAAAAATTGTGTCACGCACCCAACTGTGCACACCACCGTTGCCCCTGGACCGTGCTCAAGACGGTAGAAGGACTACTTGCCACTACTCCCTCCCGTAGTGGTATGCAGATCTTCATGAAGAAGAAGAACGACAAGCAACCTCATCCAGTACAACTTGAGCTCAGTGCTGGCATGTAGATCTTTGTTCAAAACTCCTTCACGCCTACCTAGCAGGGCCATCCAAGACAAGACATAATCCAGGTCAAGCTATCCGGCAACAACAATCGCCAGCCAAGACCTATGAACGACCTCACCCGGCAACATTTGTCCTTAGCTGGCGTGCACTCAGCCGGCCATCGATAGCAAGCTATCGCCTTACGTACGTGTGGTGTAGCCGTTCTGCACCCGCAGGAGCATTGTGCCATAGGGCTGGTGGGCAGGTGCGCCAGACGATGGACAAGACGCAAGGGGTGAATCACTCACCCACGCCGTCGCATGGTGCACACCTATACTGAGACGTGTCATGCCTCGGGAAGGACTCACCATAGTCGGTTATGACAAGATTGGGGTTCGTTCCTAGAATATAGAAGATGATGACACGTGACAACTCACACCTACCCTATTGGCTCTGGATATTTCCTTAGCCTCGAAGCCATTGTGGTATCCCTTGAGATATAAAAGGAGGACCAGACTGTCTAGAAAGGGTAGAGAAGAAAGAAGAGGGAGAGGAGAGAAGAAAAAAGAGGAAAAAGAGAGAAGACATAGAGAGCAAGGTTAGACACTTGTTGGAACACCAGTAGGAGCGCACTACAGAAACCGTCACTTGGAAGGATTTGTAGCTCTAATCCACCCATTAAAACACACAAAAAGTAGGAATAGGGTATGCAATCATGCGGCCCAAACCTGGGTAAATCATCGTGTGCTTTTCACATCTGTCAGTAGTGTAGATCATCGGCTTCGTGCCCCATCCCCGAACTAGCAAAAGGATGTCATCCGTTAATGCTACTTGTGAGTTGCGTTGGGATTTTCACCGAAGAGGAAGGTGAAGCAATAAAGTAGCAGATAGTATTTCCCTTAGTGAGAACCAAGGTTATCGAACCAGTAGGAGAACCACACAACCACCTAGTGAATAGTACCTACACACACAAGAGCAAATACTTGCACCCAACGCGGGCAAGAGGCTTGTCAATCCCCCTATACTCGATAATTGCATACATTAAAGCTGATAGTAGTAGATAGATAAATTGCAAAGTAAAATAAAAGGAGTAAAATTGTAGCAAGGTATTTTTGGTTTTCTAATATGATTAAAATAGACTCGGGGGCAATAGTTTTCACTAGAGGCTTCTCTCTCATAATAATAGCATACGGTGGGTAAACAAATTACTATTGGGCAATTGATAGAAAAGCACATAGTTATGATGATATTCAAGGCAATGATCATGTATATAGGCATTACTTCCGTGACAAGTAGACCGACGCCTGCTTGCATCTACTACTATTACTCCACCCATCGACCGACTCCTACCTGCATCTAGGGCATTATGTTCATGACAAACAGAGTAACGCTTTAAGCCAGATGACATAATGTAGATAGAATAAAACCAAGCATTATGATTAAACCCCATAGTTTTCTCGTTAGTGGCAACAATACAATACAATACAATACAATACAATACAATACATCCCTATCCACCCCTGCTCTCACTGGGTAAGGACACAGCAAGATTGAACCCACTACAAAGCACCTCTCCCACTGATGGTAAATCAATCTCATAGAGGCAAAGGTGTCCCGTCTTTCGATGAGATGGTGGCTATCATTTTTTATGGAGTAGACTTCAACGATCCGACTACGAACGTGCGAGGACGTCAAGCCTTAGCAATCGCTAAACCAACTCCGAGAGGTTATTGACCACGCCGGAGCACAATCAACCTGACCACGAAGGTCTATTCCTGCAAGCAAACGAAGAACAAGCAAGAAACTGAAATTGCAATCTGGATATTGCGAATAAAAGAGGAAAAGCTTTATTGAGCAAGTGGGGTTCTGTGACGTCTTGGTCTGGTCGTTGAACACAAATGAAGTACGCGAAGTTGCAGCTATGGCGAACTTTTAATCTAAACAAAACCCAAAGTCTAAACGGTGCCCTAAGGGTTGTATATATGGAGAAAGAGGGGGGAATTTCGTGGCTCTTGGAGGAGGGTTCCGAAACCAACCCTAACACTTGTTTCCCCACACATACGGACTCTTAAAACAGCCTATACTCAAGTATTTCGAAATTACATGGGCCTGGCCCAATAATAAGGTGACACAGCACCTATAATAGCTTCTGGACGAAATTTATGAAGTGACATCTTGTATATTTCGTCCAAGGCTTCATGCACTCATTATGGTGGCTTCAAAGTCCTGAAATTATCACTTGTAACTCTGTTCTTGTTCCCCTTGCGCATGCTATCATCTCCATGCTTGATCTTGCTCCAATGTTCATCCTTCTTGTCCAATCTAGGCCCTTCATTTGTAAGCAAGACAAATGTATCCAATTTAGGCAGCATCATATTCTCATGAACATTAGAATCATTACCAAGAAACGAAAGTACCTGGTAATTTAATTGGCATGCGCGAGCTCTAGCAATTGGTCCAATATGTATAGCAGCAGGGGCTATGGGTGTAACAATGGTATTGAAGTCCTCATCATCCTCCCCTTCTTGAAGTGAAGTCGTCCTCGATGGAAGCTCATCTTCCTCACCCAAATAAGGCTTCAAATCTGCAATATTAAAAGTGGGACTAACCCCAAAATCTGCAGGCAGCTCAAGTTTATATGCATTATCATTTATTTTCTCTAACACCATAAAAGGACCATCAACACGTGGCATTAGCTTTGATTTGTGCAAATCAGGAAACCTATCCTTACGCAAATGTAACCAAACAAGATCTCCAGGTGCAAAGACAACATGTTTTCTACCCTTATCTCTAGCAAGTTTATATTTAGCATTCATACGCTCAATGTTTTCCTTAGCTAACTCATGCATTTTTAAGATCAATTCCGCATGTTGTTTAGCATCAAAATTAACCTTCTCCAAAGATGGAAGAGGTAACAAATCAATAGGTGCACGAGGTAGGAAACCATATACAATTTCAAAAGGGCACATATTATTGGTAGAATGCAGCGAACGATTATAAGCAAATTCAATATGAGGCAAGCATTCTTCCCACATTTTCTTGTTAGTCTTCAAAATAGCCCTAAGCATAGTAGACAATGTTCTACTAACTACTTCAGTTTGTCCATCAGTTTGGGGGTGACAAGTAGTACTAAAAAGCAGTTTAGTCTCCAACTTAGCCCATAAACATCTCCAAAAGTGGCTAAGAAATTTAGTATCACGGTCTGAAACAATAGTATTTGGCACACCATGCAAGCGAATAATTTCACGAAAGAACAAATCAGCAACATTAGCAGCATCATCGCTTTTATGACATGGTATAAAGTGTGCCCTTTTCGAGAACCTATCCACTACAACAAATATGCTATCCCTCCCCTTCTTTGTTCGAGGTAAACCCAAAACAAAGTCCATAGATATATCCTCCCATGGAACACTAGGTACAGGCAAAGGCATATATAAACCATGAGGATTGAGTCGTGACTTAGCTTTTTAACATGTAGTGCAGCGAGCAACAAAGCGCTTAACATCCCGTCTCATCTTTGGCAAAAGAAATGTGTAGCAAGTACATCCTCCGTCTTCTTCACGCCAAAGTGTCCCATTAATCGTCCTCCATGTGCCTCCTGCAACAACAAAAGACGAACAGAGCTAGCTGGAATGCATAGCTTGTTAGCACGGAACACAAATCCATCGTTAACGATGAACTTGTTCCATGTTCTCCCTTCTTTACAATTCTGCAATACATCTTTAAATTCAGGATCATGCACATATTGATCTTTAATGGTCTCCAAACCAAATATTTTAAAATCAAGTTGTGAAAGCATAGTATAACGATGAGACAATGCATCAACAACAACATTTTCTTTACCCTTCTTGTGTTTAATGACATAAGGGAAAGTCCCAATGAATTGAACCCATTTAGCATGTCTACGGTTTAGTTTTGCTTGACTTTTAATATGTTTCAAAGATTCATGATCAGAATAAATAACAAATTCTTTGGGCCATAAATAATGTTTCTATGTTTCCAAAGTCCGAACAAGAGCATATAATTCCTTATCATAAGTAGAGTAATTCAGACTAGGCCCACTCAGTTTTTCAGAAAAGTATGCAACAGGTTTACCATCTTTTAATAACACACCTCCTAATTCAATTCCACTAGCATCACATTCATGCTCAAAAGCCTTATTAAAATCAGGAAGTTGGAGTAGAGGAGCATGTGTCAACTTATCTTTCAATACCGTGAAGGCTTCTTCCTGTGCGGTACCCCAAACAAAAGGCACATCCTTCTTTGTAAGCTCATTGAGAGGTGCAACAATAGTGCTAAAATCTCTCACAAAGCGCCTATAGAAACCAGCGAGGCCAAGGAAACTCCTCACTTGTGTGATCGTTTTGGGCGAGGGCCAACTCTCAATAGCTTCAATCTTGGCTTTATAAACTTCAATTCCATGTGGAGTAACAACATAGCCAAGAAAATATACTCGGTCGGTGCAAAAGGTGCACTTCCCAAGGTTACCAAACAAATGTGCATCATGTAGAACAATAAAAACAGCATGTAAATGTTCCAAATGTTCCTCCAAAGATCTGCTATAAATCAATATATCATCAAAGTAAACTACCACGAATCGTCGAATGAATTCAACCCATTTAACATGTCTATGTTTCAGTTTTTCTTGACTTTTAATATGTTTCAAAGATTCATGATCAGAACGTATAACAAATTCTTTGGGCCATAAATAATGTTGCCATATTTCTAAAGTCCGAACAAGAGCATATAATTCTTTATCATAAGTAGAATAGTTCAGACTAGGCCCACTCAATTTTTCAGAAAAGTATGCAACAGGTTTACCATCTTGTAATAACACACCTCCCAATCCAATTCTACTAGCATCACATTCAAGCTCAAAAGTCTTATTAAAATCGGGAAGTTGGAGTAAAGGAGCATGTGTCAACTTATCTTTCAATATCGTGAAGGCTTCTTCTTATGCGGTACCCCAAACAAAAGGCACATCCTTCTTTGTAAGCTCATTGAGAGGTGCAGCAATGGTGCTGAAATCTCTCACAAAATGCCTATAGAAACCGGCGAGTTCAAGAAAACTCCTCACTTGTGCGACCATTTTGGGTTGCGATCAACTCTCAGTAGCTTCAATCTTGGCTTTATCAACTTCAATTCCCTGTGGAGTAACAACATAGCCAAGAAAAGGTACTCGTTCGATGCAAAAGGTGAACTTCCCAAGGTTACGATACAAACGTGCATCACGTAGAGCAATAAAAACAGCACATAAATGTTCCAAATGTTCTTCCAAAGATCTGCTATAAATCAGTATATCATCGAAATAGACTACCACAAATCATCCAATGAAAGCACGTAAAACTTCGTTCATTAATCTCATGAAAGTACTAGGAGCATTAGTTAACCCAAAAGGCATGACTAACCACTCATATAATCCAAACTTAGTTTTAAATGTTGTTTTCCATTCATCTCCCAATTTCATACGAATTTGATGGTATCCACTACGCAAATCAACTTTGGAGAATATTATAGAGCCACTCAATTCATCAAGCATATCATCTAGCCTAGGTATAGGATGACGATAACGAATAGTAATATTATTAATGCCTCTACAATCAACACACATACGCGACGTACCATCCTTTTTTGGCACTAGTATAATAGGAACAACACAAGGACTAAGAGATTCGCGTATATAACCTTTGTCGAGCAGCTCCTGTACTTGACGCATAATCTTCTTTGTCTCCTCTGGATTGGTACGGTATGGTGCACGGTTTAGCAGCGAAGCACCGGGAATTAAGTCAATCTGATGCTCAATCCCTCGAATTGGCGGTAATCCCGATGGCACGTCTTGTGGAAAGACATCTGCGAACTCATGCAAAATATTAGTGGCAGCAAGAGGTAAAGAGGAAGGCACGTCCTCGAATGAAAATAATGCCTCTTTGCACACGAAAGCATAGCAAACAGATTTGCTGAAATCTAGATCATCAATATCAGATTTGGTGGCAAGTAAACATCCACTTTTTTTTTAGAAGGAACACCCAGATTCCATTACTTTCACAGGCTGGCTAAATCACCAGCAACTGCAGATGATACAAAGTCTGGGAGTTCTGTAAACCAGTGGTGCTGGCTTCCAGCCTTCAAACCTGCGCCATAAGATGCGAGTACATGGGCAACAGAATTACATGATCTTGAGCACCATCTTATAGTTGCATCATCAAAGTACAGACTCGGTAAATACTTGGCTTCAAAGAATAGAGCACCATGTAAAGAGAGGTCATATTCAACACCCAACACAGCGTGCTTTAGTGCTAAAGTGTCAGTTTCAAAAATAACCCGACTGCACCCTATCTCTCTAGCTTGTCTTGCCGCCATGATAAGTGCTATGCTTTTTGCATGAAGAGCGTCCGATAAATTCTGCAGCTTCCCTGCTCTAGCAGCTTCAACCAACCACTCCGAGTTCCTGATTATATAGCCCCAACCACCTGTATGATTTTCTGCTTGAAAAGCTCCATCAATATTTATCTTCAGGTAAGGACTAAGTGGGGGTATCCATCTGCTCTGTTCAGCCACACTCCTATTCTGTTTCCCCTTCTTACTATATTCCTAGAACTCCATCTTATGTTGTTCAACTGATGATACGATTTCTATGCAATTTCATGAACATTCTCTAGCATTTACTATGTTTCTCTCGTACCACAACAACCATAGGAGTGTGCATATCTTGGAGATCTCCTCTTCTTTGCGCTTAAAAATTTCTGTAAGAGCATCTTGTGGGTTGATGCACTCTGCAAGCAGTGCCCTCATATCCTCCAATTGTGCAGCCCTTCAAACCAGCTTAGCTTGCTTGCATTTGAAAAAATAGTGCCCTCCATCTTCATAATAAATGTTACAGACAAGGCATTTTGGGCTGACATCAACCCCTCTTCTAATTAGTTTGTGGCGTAAAGGCAGGCTATTATTTGCAAATCTCCAGAGGAAGTGAAGTACATTGTTTGGGAGGGGCAGTTTCCATAACTTCTTCCAATCAAACATAGATGTACTCTGTGAGATACCAGCAATTAATTGAATGGCTTTATTAGTTTTCTTGGCCTCCCAATCAACAACGACTTTATACGCTGACTTTACCGAAAAAATGCCCTTTTTATCATAGTGCCATGCTACCTTGTGATGCGGAGCATCCTACGGACATCACCATGTCAAGAGCCCGTTGGGCAAGTGACACGTGCGACATATACTTCACATACATAAAGGTGAATCATCTCCTTTACACGTGCTCACTTGACCCCTTCGAGGATGGTATACTACTTGACACTCCACTCGTGTGCATGCATAGGTATTGTCGGAGCTTCATGGATGACAAGGAGGAGTGCAAGTGCCAAGGAATAACTACACCATCCGCGAGGGAAGCGTGGAAGCGAAGACGGAAGAAGACGGAGCTGCGGAGTCTACAGCGGCCAGACGACTGACGTGCCACCGGACATCCGACACTGTACAGCGCCCTGACGACCAGCGTCCACCGGACGTCCGACACATCCTCCACCCAGGTAGAAGAACAGCCGACAAGACCTACAGCGGCCGGACGACCGACGACCACCCGACGTCCGACAAGTACCAGTGACCGGACGACCGACGTCGACCGGACGACCGGTGCCACCAATCCAGAGAAGAAACATCGGAAGTCCGACGCCCTCCGGACGTCCGGACCCTCGCAAGCGACCGGACGTCCGACACCGACTGGACGTCGGACGCTGCCTGTGCGCAGCCGGGCCTTTGGCCTTGTATCCCTCTCCCACTTACCCCTTCGTGGCTTAGACTATAAATAGACCACCTCCACCTCCTTTCTTGGGTTAGCAAATATGATAGCTCATTCTTAGGTGAGCTTTGCTCGTTCCACTCTACTCTTGAGAGAGAGAGAGACTACCACTCACATGGAGTTCAAGGCCTCCATGTGAGAAGATCCTGTAGGATATCATCAAGACCCCTCACGGGAAGATTCATCTAAGATATCATCAAGACCTCCTCATGGAGATGAACATTACCTTGTATCTTTCCTTTGTTGTTCATGTACCTTGTGGATCTTGTGTGTTTGATTGTCTAGTGGATGTGTGATTGGACTTGTTCTTGAGTGTTTCCCCTTGTGATTTCTCTCCGTTCTTCCCCGTGTTCATCAAGTTCTTCGTGTTCTTCGAGGGAATCCACTCCAATCGTGAAAGATCGGCCTACACCAGGTTAGCCCCGTATCATATGGAATCAGAGCTTAGGTTTATCACGAATTTGGAGCCTCCCCTCTTTGTTTTGTAGCCTAATTTTGTTGTGTTCTTCCCCAATTTCGAAAATCCCCACCAAAAATAGCCCCAATTTTTTTTGTGATTTGTTGGTTTGATGATGTTTTGTTGATTTTGATCCATGGATTTGCTTGATTTCGAGTGGATCTAGCATCTCCCCAAGTTTCCCCACTTTCCATCCACGAAATCTCATCAATTTTGCCCCCGAAATCCCCAATTTCCGCCCAAAATCACGTCTAGAATCTAAATCCCGAGTTGACCCAGACCCACCAGACGACCGACGTTTTCTCGGACGTCCGAGCCCCCGGAACCACCGGACGTCCGACACTTACCGGACGTCCGACACCCCCGATCCAGAACAAAAACCTCAGATTTCCGGTCACTTTCGGACGTCTGTCCAGCTCGAGCCCTCGGACTTCCGACGATTCTCGGACATCCGACACCTGTAGATTTTGACTTCGGCTGATTTTTGTTTCGGTCATAACTAATTCATCCGGACTCCGATTTTGAAGTTCTTTAGCTCGTTTTGAAGCTCTTGAAATCCCTCTCCCCACAAAAATAGTACTAACACCATTTGACTCCATCAAATTTTTGGAATTGTGGCATCTTTGCCTAGGGCCTTCCCACATCATCCGCATTACCACCATAGCCTTCCGCAACCTAACCCATTTTGTTCCCCATAGCATTAGTGGGTGCTTGAGTAGTGATTCGAGTCTCCTAAGGTGTTTCGGCTACTTAGGGACGGTTGCTTCTTCATCAACCACCACCATAAATTTTGCATAACCTTGCCCACCATACACTTCCGGCACCCCAACTTACCCAATTTTGTTTGTGTTGTGAGTTGTGTCTCCTAAGGTGTTTTGGCTACTTAGGGACCGTGTTTCCAACTCCGATACCGTGTATAGCCCATCATACCCTTCCGCCACCTTAACCCATTTTGACCGGATTTCGACCGATAGTTCCGCAACCACCACCGCTTTCCCGCTACCACCATTTGACATTTGGTCTTTGAGAAATTGAGTTGCGGTTTCCGTTTCCTAACATGTTTCGGCTACTTAGGGACGGTTCGACGACATCACCGCCGCTCATCCTCGTCATCGACCACGACCACATCATCATTATCCATCCTTGCTTACACTCGACAAACCATTAACGGTAACCTGGACGACATCATTGTATATTCTCCCTTACCATTGCATTGTTAACCCCTAGCCCATTTTGCGTCACTTGCCTATTGAGACTAGCCATTGAGTATTGCCGGCAACATTACTTGTGCACATTAGTGATTATCAATCTACACCTTCCATTGCATACATACCATATCATCTTGGTATCATCATATCATCTCTTGTGTCACAAGATTGTTCCCGCACATACACAATTGCTATCTTGGTTTGTGCATTTCGCATAAGTGGCCACATAAAAAAAAGAATAAGCTTTTAAGCAAAGAGTGAACAAAGAGCTTGTAAGCAATAGCCATAGCATCATACCACATTGCATATAAGATTGTCATATTCGATCATCTTGTATCATCTTGAGAGAAACACCGGGAACCATACATACATAGCATAATTGGGATAGAAAGTTGATACATTTTGCATCTTATAGGTTGTGCACAAGTGTCGTATCCGCCTATTCAGCAATCGTGCTAGCGTCTCTCTTGAGTTGTGCAACACGAGCGTTTTCCGTGGATTCCACATTTTGTGATCACTCCTTGGTTGCACGACCCCATTTATTTATCTGTGTGTGTGTTTCCGTGTGCCAACCATTGCTATTGGTCTACTTGTTTCATTTGCGAATTTGTGAATCTCTTTCAACATTATTGACTCTTGCTAACATTTTGCATCAAAAAAATTTGTGCCACTATCCTCATCGAGCCACTCCATAAGCTTTACTTTGTAGGTGTGAGTGAACAAGTCCGCTACCAATTCCACTATTCTTTCATTCCACATTGAGTGAAACGGGATACATCCTCAACTTTGGGAAAAGGTAACTTGCTATTGTTTATCTCATTTCCTACTCACCTCTACTCGAGTCTTGTGATGGATAGGCAAAGCACACCTCCTTCGGTCTACAACAACAACGACGAGTTCGATGCCACGAAAAACAACTTGGACGCCAAGATGGATGCTCAAATGGAGGAGATCAAAGCCCTCATCAAGGCCTACAAGCGGTCTTCCTCATCTTTGAGAAGACGCTCTCGAGCACATCCTTCCGAGCTACCATCTCCAGCAAGATCACATCGGCATCGACACCATCACCAACGAGATGGTGAAGGTCAAGAGCTCAACACCAACAACCGCTCAACGACTTCACCATCTCCCTTGGCATCTTCGCCAAGCGACTTCAAGGCATCTTCGCCTACAGACATACGGCATCTTCGTCAATAAGCACCTCAAGACTACACTCAAGAGAAGCTCCCCAAGCTCAAGTCCGCGACTTCCACGAGCTACTACGACCTCGACACCGACCACGCGATTCCTTTCTATGGGACTCACGAACTCGAGGAGTATATCGAGTGGGAGCGCTTGATGGACGACTACCTCAAGCTAAATCAAGTTCCTCCCGAAGATCAAGTGAAGTGCGCCACAATGAACTTCCGTGACTACACGTTAACATGGTGGCTTCACACACCTTCGGAAAGCTACGACATGAGTTGGCCCAAGACGAAGAGAGCTTTGCGGTGAGAGTTCATGCCTCCCACCTATATGGAACAACTTCTATGTCAATTGGAGAACACCATCCAAGGATCCAAGTCCATCGATGCGTACTTCAAGGAGATGAAGAATGCCTTGCGATGAGCCAGCGTGGACGACCCCATTTCGATGAAGTTCCACTTCATGATGGGATTGCACAACGACATCTCCAAGACTATCTTTCTCAAGAACTACAAGTCCCTCGACGGCTACTACATTGGTGCTCTCAAGGCGGAACAAGAACTCATGAAGGCCAAGGCTTCTCCACCCCAAGAACACTTCTCGAAGACCAAGCTCCAAGATGGTGAGCATGAGGCTAGTACCACCACGATGTCCAATCCCGACGAGCTCCAATACGGCGCTCCCAAGTTCGACTCCACTGCCATCCCTCTTTGTGGCATTGATGATGCCGAGTCTACTTCGACTCTTTTTCAAGATGGTGCGATGATGACTATGACTACGGAGCCATTCGAGGACCAAGCTTTGGAGGCGAACGACATGGTGATGAGCAAGGATGATGCTTCCATATTTGGCGGCGAGAGTAATGATGTGCCATCTTCGGCCTTCATCCATGGCGACGGTGACGAGATGATCGAGCATGGGATTTTCCCTTCGATCATGGAAGAGAGCGATGATGTGCCATCTTCGGCCTTCATCCACGGCGACAGCGACGAGATGGTTGAGCATGGGATTTTCCCTTCGACCACGGTGATGTTTTGTGATGATTTGAGTGACTTGTGCCACCATATTGAGAGTGAGAGCGACTTCACCACTAGCCCCATATATGATGAGTTGCCTCAATTCCCATGTGAGGAGAACCACAACCCCCACCACTTGAGTGAGATGAGTGACTTCACCATATGTGACGTTGAGTGCACCTACTTTGAGGGAGTGAGTGAGCCACCACATAGAGAGAGTGAGATAGTTGATAGGTCTCATGAGGCCATTTGCATTTCTAACAACTTGACCTCTACCTCTATTGTGTCTTCTCAATTGGTGCTAGGTCCCATATATGATGATGCGCCGATCCTCGACGACTTCGTCCTTCCTTCGGACAAGACGATGGCCATGGTGGAATATGATGCACCCCCACATGGTCCCATCAAGATGATGATATTGACCACCATTTGGTCTTTCCCATCTCACCTACACCACTTGAGTGGAATGAAATAGGTAACATAGGTGAAGGTGATGCTCTTGTCCCACTAGTGGACTATCATGACATTGATTGCTTGCATGATGTTGATCACCTTATGGATTCATCGCATACTATGTCTTGTTTCAATATGCCACCCATTTATGATGAATATGATGATGAGCATGTTGAATTGCCTAGTTGTGATGCTATGCTCCATAGGATATCATGTGAAAATTCTATTGGTCACGTCATGTTTGACAATCCGCTTGACTTGTCATATGCTATGCATGAGATCAACCATATGTCTTATTTGCAATCTCATCGTAGTGACTATGCATATGCCATTAAAATAAACCCAATTTGCACATATGGCATAGATGACAAGCCCATGGTTATTGGCATTTGTTTTTCTTGTGATGATATTGACATGCTCCCTTTGCATCATTTATCTCATATGCCATGCCATGACCACCTAGCTTCGGATATGCATTGTTTTGGATGTTGTCCATTTTCTCCATATGATGTTTCCGATATTGCTCATGAGGAGACCCCCATAGTTTCCTCATACATTTTAGGAGATTTTGATCCATCCCATCCATTGCATGATCCAAATAATTGTGTGCACAATATGCTCCCCATGAATGAACATGATATTGATGTGCCATATACTAGTATATATGCTCAATTTGTGTCCCCATCGTGTCATACACAATAACTATTCTTTCATGATGGATTGCATGTTCTTATACCATGCATCAAATTTCTTTGTGCGATGCATATCTTGTGCTAAATCACATGTGCACATACACATCATGATGGATGATGTGTACATTTACCACGCACACAATTTCTTTGGTTTGTGTCTCTTTTGTGTGGGTACCCATGAATACTTGTCAACCTCGCAATCCCATGAGTTGACAAAACAAGCTCTAGAGAGCAATGATGACTTGGGATCCCATGGATTGTCTTTCCCACCGCTCTCTTTGTGCAATGACTTCGCGCATTTCTTGTGCATGGCCCTCACATGGTTATGGCTTATTGTCCATTATGTATCATTTGCCCATATTGCCATGTTCACTTTGCATGATATGCTCATTCCTAAGCCTTTGCCATGCATTTGTGAGCCATGCTTTGCATTACACATGATGATTGATTCTAGTACTTGTATGTGTATTTGCAAGCTTGGTGGAGATATTACTTGTTATTGTCATGTTCCACTTATGACCCATTCCTATGATGATACTATGATCTTGCTTTGTGTTCGTGCTTGCGATATGTCATGTGCATTGCCTATGCCTATTATTTTCTCACATGACATGATTGCCATGATTTCTTCTAGTATGTTGCATCTTCGCACTACTAGCTTGCACGACATGATTGATATGCTTGCTTATGTTGCATCACCCATGATTCATACTTGCTCATTTCATGCGGTTGATGACAACCATTACCATGCTTTGCACATGATTCATATTGCTTCATCTCATATATCTCCATATGTTGCCTCTCTCATGCTAGATGATTTCCCATGTATTGAGTGCAACGATGCATTTAGCCTTGCTAATGAGATTGCCCCCATAGCATCCTCACATATGATTGGAGATTTTGACATATTTCTTGTGAAGCATGCTTGTCTTCCTTCTTTGCACCATATGCATCGTGCCATGAACATAAAGATTGTTGCGTCATATTCTTCATGCACTTTTGCTACTAATGATTATGTGCAAGAGAAGAGAACCATCATGATGGATGATGTGTTTATCTACCATGCGCATATGTTCCATGTTTTGTTGTGTGCATGTGTAGGAAACTTGGACTTCATGTCAACTTCCACATCACGTGAGTTGACAATCCGAGCTCTTGAGAGTGAACCACCTTCTACCACGATGATTCTACATCGCACTTGCTTGTGTTTCGTCATTGTGAAGGACGCACAAGGACACGCTTTCAAGGTGATATCCTTCTCTTTTGAGAACCCCCAAACCATGAGCATGAATATTTTGGATCCTACTTCATGTGTTGCTTGCTCCTTGACATATTGCACACATGCTAGAGATCTTGCTTTGACTTATCATTGCCACATTGCCATGCCTCATGACATATATACCTTGTGTGTTGCATCCAATTCTTGGTTTACTTCCTCCTATCATATGTTTGGTTGCAACAATGTCATTTCTTCACATATGCCATGTCCCATTGCTTGTCACATGATTGACTTGATTTCCTCACACATGATGAACAATTGCTCTTTCTATTGTGTTGAGTGCCACACGATTTTCACTACACCCTATGAATGTTATGCTTGGATTGTCTTGCACTTGACCCATGTGTTTAGACACTTCATTTTATTTGGTGTTGTGAATGATTCCTATGCCTACCATAGACCCTTCATTGAGCGCTTTGTGATTGCTTGATATATCTTTGAGGTACATTCTTATTCTCTTGTCACACATATTTGCATCGCTACCTCACATTTACATGCTTGTTTACATGATGTCCTTCATTGTGCTCAATTTATGTGCTTACATGCCATGTCACAATCCTTTGTCACACCTTATGCTATGCTTGATGATGACACTTGTTAGGAGAATCACCACTTGAATGCTTGGTTTTGCACTAATGCTAACCACATTTGTTTTTCCAAGTGTTTGTTGTCCTTGCTCCTTTTGAAGGAATCACTAGACGGTGCGACATTAGAGAGTGCCCATTGCGAGCTTGAAGATGATGAGTACTTGGTGAACATCCACATCTACACGGTGAAGCCATCTCTTTCCCATGGTGATTTTGTTTTCGATCCGAGGTCGGATCTTTCCCAAGGGGGGGGGATGATGCGGAGCATCCTACGGACATCACCATGTCAAGAGCCCATTTGGCAAGTGACACGTGCGACATCTACTTCACATACATAAAGGTGAATCATCTCCTTTACACGTGCTCACTTGACCCCTTCAAGGATGGTATACTACTTGACACTCCACTCGTGTACATGCATAGGTATTGTCGGAGCTTCACGGATGACGAGGAGGAGTGCAAGCGCCAAGGAACAACTACACCATCCGCAAGGGAAGCGTAGAAGCGAAGACGGAAGAAGACGGAGCTGCGGAGTCTACAGCGGCCGGACGACCGACGTGCCACCGGACATCCGACACTCTACAGCGCCCGGATGACTGGCGTCCACCGGACGTTCGACACACCCTCCACCCAGCCAGAAGAACAGCCGACGAGACCTACAGCGGCCGGATGACTGACGACCACCGGACGTCCGACAAGTACCAGTGACCGGATGACCGACACTGACCGGACGACCGGTGCCACTAGTCCAGAGAAGAAATGTTGGAAGTCTGAAGCCCTCAGGACGTCCGGACCCCCGCGAGCAACCGGACGTCCGACACCGACCGGACGTCGGACACTGCCTGTGCGCAGCCAGGCCTTTGGCCTTGTATCCCTCTCCCACTTACCCCTTCGTGGCTTAGACTATAAATAGACCACCTCCACCTCCTTTCTAGGGTTAGCAAATATGATAGCTCATTCTTAGGTGAGCTTTGCTCCTTCCACTCTACTCTTGAGAGAGAGAGAGAGAGACTACCACTCCCATGGAGTTCAAGGCCTGCATGTGAGAAGATCCTGCGGGATATCATCAAGACCCCTCACGGGAAGATCCGTCTAGGATATCATCAACCTCCTCATGGAGATGAACTTTACCTTGTATCCTTCCCTTTATTGTTCATGTATCGTGTGGATCTTGTGTGTTTGATTGTCTAGTGGATGTGTGATTAGACTTGTTCTTGACTGTTTCCCCTTGTGATTTCTCTCCGTTCTTCCCCGTGTTCTTCGTGTTCTTCGAGGGAATCCACTCCAATTGTGAAAGATTGGCCTACACTGGGTTAGCCCCATATCACCTTGTCTTCTAAGTCCTCGCTTATAGGGATCTGCAAAATTAAAATGGCATCCTCCTCATAAAATGTCTGATTGACCATGGCTTCATCCCATCCTCCTGTTACTGGATCTATCAACTCCGAGACTTTCTGAATTATATTTTGCACTCTTTGAGTAATTGGCCTTCGAGTATAACTCCTTGGTAACCAAGGGTCTTGCCAGATATTAACACTTCGGCCATCTCCTATGCGCCATATTATACCTTCATTTAGGAGCCTTACTCCTTTTAAGATACTTCGCCATGAGTACGACATTCCCCTAACTGGTTTTGCCTTTAGGATATGGCCATCTGCAAAGTATTTTGCTGAGAGCACCTGAGAACATAAGGATTGTGGATTTTGAAGGAGTCTCCAAGCTTATCTCGCAAGCATAGCCATGTTGAAGGCGTGAAGATCGCGGAAGCCTAATCCACCCTCCCTTTTTGGTTGTGATAATCTTTCCCAACTAATCCAATGGATTTTGTGCTCTTTGTCATCTTGATTCCACTAGTATCTGCATATCATGGTGCTCATCTGATCACACAGGGTTTTGGTTATATCAAAGCACGCCATTGCATATATGGGGATTGCTTGTGCTACAGCCTTAATTAGAATTTCTTTCCCTGCTTTTGAAAGCAGTCTTTCCTTCCAACCTTGAATCCTCTTCCATACTTTCTCCTTCAAATACTCAAATGCCCTGCTTTTAGATTTGCCAATGAACACCGGTAAGCCCCAGTATTTCTCTAATCTTGTTTCACGTCTTAATTGAAGGATCCCCAACACTTCTTGTTTATCTTTGTCGCGCGGGTTCTTGGTAAACATGATTGCAGATTTATCTTTGTTGGTCACTTGACCCAAGCAAGTTGCATAGGTTTTAAAAATTCTCTCTATCTCCTGCGCATTGCTTGCTTCCGCTTTCATGAGAAGTAGGGAATCATCTGCAAACAGAAGATGATTAACTCTTGGCGCCCTAACAGAGACTTTAATTCGTTCTATCTTTTTATGCATGTCTGCTTCTTGCAGTAAAGCCGAAAAGCCTTTTGCACATATTAAGAAAAGATATGGGGACAAAGGATCACCTTGTCGAAGTCCTCTGGTAGGAATAATGGTCTCTGTTACATCTTGATTTATCTTGATTTCATATTTAACTGTGTTCACACATTTCATCACCAAGCTGATCCATCTTCTATCAAAGCCCAGCTTCATCAACATGTCATGGACGAAAGCCCATTCCACACGATCGTAGGCTTTGCTCATATCCAACTTCAAGGCCGCGTACCCCTTCCCCCCCCCCCCCTTCGTTTATTCTGCAAAAATGCATTAATTCATATGCCAACCGAATATTATCGGAGATCATTCTCCCAGGGATGAAGGCACTTTGGTTATACGATATAATCCCAGGAAGAATGATTTTTTAGCCTGTTAGTGAGTAATTTGGAGATGATTTTAAACACTACATTACACAGGCTGATTGGCCTCAAATCTATTAAATTTTTCAGGATTGTGTACCTTGGGGATGAGGACCACCATTGTGTCATTCCTGCCCAAGGGCATGTCACCCCCTCTCAGCACCCTTAGTACTTCATCTATCACCTTCTCACCCACAATATGCCAGAATCTCTTGTAAAATAATGCTGGCATTCCATCTGGCCCTGGAGCTTTGAGATCGCCAATATCGTCTATTACAGATTTCACTTCTTTCTTGAATATTCGGCACATAATATTTGGTTCATGTGTCTATCTACTTTTGGGCAAACACGCCGTGTGACATTCATATTATCTGTAGGTCCACTTGAGGTGAATAAATCGGAGAAGTAGTTGTAAACTAAATCTTTCAGATTTGATTGATCCTCTACCCAGCTCCCATCCTCTTTCCTCAATATTTTGATGGTGTTCCTCTTTTTCCTATCTGAAGCAAAAGCATGAAAGTAACTAGTATTTTATCTCCTTTCAACCAATTCACATGTGCCCTCTGCTTCCAGTAAATATCTTGTTGCTGCTCCAACTTGTTTATTTTTTGCTATAGTACAGCCTTCCGATTCACCTAGTCCTGGGATATGTCCCGTAATCTATTATGTTCTATCTCTTTTTTTAAAGATTTCAGTTTCAGATTCAAGTCACCTAGGACATTTGTATCCCATTGTTTTAGTTCTCTTCCTACCTTACTGAGTCCTTGCGACACACTGAATGGATTTGTGACTTGTGCTTCCTACCAAGCCCTGCAAACAATACTCTCACAGTCTTCTTCCTTCAACCACTTGGCTTCAAATCTGAAGTTTTGTCCCTTGGTAGAACATGAAATCTTTGTAGCTCCGTCGGTGTTGACTATGATTGGTCTATGGTTTGAATGTCTAGGATCCCTATTTATGACATTAGTCTGAGGAAACCTTCTGCACCAACCTTCGGATGCTACTGCTCTATCTAATATCTCCTTTACATAATTTGTTGCTTTATGGTTGTGGTTCCTCCATGTGTACTTATCCCCTTTATATCCCAAGTCCCTTAATCCACAGTGTTCGAGGGTTTCTTTGAATCCGTCCAAGTGGATCTGTTTTCTTGGTTGGCCTCCTCTCTTTTCATGATTATGCAGGACTTCATTGAAATCTCCCAAACATAACCAAGGCCACTCCATCTGTGCATTAAGATTCCTCAATAACCTCCAAGTTTTTTCCTTTTTATTTGAGGCCGGCTCCCCATATATACCAGCGAGTCTCCGTCTGAAACCATCTCTTTCAATAATCTCTACATCAATGTGATAATTTGAGTAATTATGTAGTTCCACATTAATGCCCTCTTTCCAGAAAAGGACTAGGCCCCCACTTTTACCTTTTCTCCCCATACTATCCTTAACTACCATCTTTGACATAGCTAGTAACCACCTAACATGTTTCATCCTTTTCTCGTCCATTCTAGTTTCGGACAGGAAAAGGATGTATGGGTCCTCCCGCTTCTGGAGATCCAGAAGCCCTCTAACTGTCGGGCCATTTCCCAATCCCCGGTAGTTCCAAGCCACGATCTTCATTTTTGCTCGCCAGACTGTCCCTGCAGCCCAGCGTTTCCATTTTTCGATTTTATCATTTCCTTCTTCTCAACCTCTGCAACCTCTTCATCAACATCCATCCTTACTTTCTTTAATATTTCGGCCTCCAAGTCTACCTCCATCAGATCAACACTCCTTTTCTTTCCCTCTGCTTTAAATGATTTTTCCTGACACTGAATGCTTTGGGTCCTTTTATATCGTTTGAAGGTACCCTGATTCAGTGTCTTCCCACCCTTTAAATCTTCCTCGTCAAATTTACTTTGTCCTTCTGTTTCCACCTGTGTTTTCCTTGTGTCTTCTTCGATTGCTTGTCTATGTTCCATATTTGGTTCACTTTCCTGCCCCAGCCCTTGGTTGTTAACAGTTACTTCTTTGGGTGCATGATCTGCTTTTGTTTTCTCGTCCTTTAAATAAGAAGATTTTGATTTGTCCTCCAACAGCAGTTTTTTTCCTTCACTCGTCCTAGTTTGGTCATTCTGGTTAGTCTTCCAAGGGCTTGTAACTCCTTTCTCCTCCCTTTCGCTTGTTCTATTTTCCTCCATTTTTGATTGGGTGATTTTCCTCCGTGATGGACCGTCGCTCCCCTGCTTACTATCTTGACTTCCAGTGTTGTTTGTATGCCAGAAGTTCCCTCTATCGCTAGAGCTTTTGCTCTTTTCTTCACTAGCGCTTCCCTTATAGATGAGTGCCCTTAAATCTGGCCCAAATTGTCTTGCTACCCCTCTTCTATTGGTGGATGGGCATGATCTCTCTGTGTGCCCAACAATGCCGCAGCTGTAGCAGAAGTCCGTAAGATGTTCATATTTGAAATTAATAATCTTCATCTCTTTCTTACTCTTATTTCCTTCCTCCGCCTCAGCGCCCATCAACTCCTCATGCATATCTTGTTCTTCCTCATCATTTTCAATTTCTAAAGTAAAGAATCTTGTAATTGGCACTGTGATGTCCATCCGGACTTTAATTCTCATAAACTCGCCCATTGCGATTCCATTATGATCCAGGTCAATGTCAAGTACTTCCCCTATATTGTTCCCAATCAATTCTCCTATTTCAAAAGTCATCAAGTCCATGGGGATACCATAGACTCTGACCCAGATAGGAATAAATTTGAATTCATACTCATCAATTGTTTTACCGGGCACAAATTTTTCCATCACTATCAGATCCTTGTTGAAACTCCACGGCCCACTATCCAGTGCTATCTTCCTACTAATCTCATCATGGAAAGTGAATAGAAAGCGATTTCTACCAAGATCCTTGCACTACATTCCAGTAAAAGGGCACCAAAGATTTTCTAAAGTTCTACCCACATACTCTGCTTTAGCTGGCCTCTGTGAAAATAGCTTACCAACAGCCTATAGATTGCCTAGCGTCGGGGAGCAGGCCAGCCTTCTTCCAATTTTGACACTTATCTTTTCTACCTCTGACAGCTTCAAATCTCCCATTGCGAGTCGTCCTCCACCGGAACCCGCAGTGAACACCCAGAAGTCGCCTCGAATCACACTTGCGCACGCCCAGGGACCGGAGTTAACTGGATTTTATTTGGGGATTCTCTCAAAATGGATCTACTTCTCGTTCTTGGTCAGAAAACTAGCTTTGGGAAACCAAATCACGAACAACACCTATGGATTGAAGTTGGAAGATGGTGGGGAACTTGTCTAGGAGCTCACAATCGCTCAGACTTGGATCTGGGTTTGAATGAATTGGGTTCGAGTGATCTGGATCGAAACTTGGACGATAGTGTTGCCGAAATAGAGTCACTGTGAAGTCAACGTGGAGACGCCACGAAATTGCCAGAACCAGCACGAACCGTCATGAGCGGGCGGACTTCAAAACATCCACTTTTCAATTTAATTTCAGAAGCAACACTAGATGATGGTTTCTTATTAGGCTTCATTTGTTGCTCAAATTCTTTTGGCACAATCTGATTTTCACTCTTATTTTGCTCCTATTTTGCTTTACTAGCTCTATTAATATCATCTTTCAAAATAGAATCAGGAGACATAGGAAGCAAAGTAATATGTTTTTCCTCATGAACAAGAATATACTGATTGTTTCTACAATGGTGTATAGAATTTTTATCGAATTGCCATAGTCTAGCAAGTAATAAGGAACATGCTTGCATGGGTACCACATCACAATCAACATAATCGGCATATGTAGCTATACTAAAAATGCACACGAATAGTACGTGTTACCTTAACCTTGCCACTGTTGTTGAACCATTGGATGTAATAAGGATGTGGATGGGATCTTGTGGTGAGAGACAACTTCTCCACCATCTCCATGCCAACCAAGTTGTTGCAACTCCCTCCATCAATGGTGATGTGGACATAACATTCCTTCACAACTCCATTTGTATGCAACAAATTATGCCTCTGATTTTGCACAGCTTGTGTAACCTGCACACTCAAAACACGTTGAGCAACTAAACTCTCATACCTGTCAACATCTTCAGTAGCCATGTATTGCGTCTCATGTTCAGAATCATCTTCACCGTGTTCTTCACTTGCAATAATATCCAAAGTGATGTGGAGCATCCCAAGGTCATCCCCATGGACCTACCTGCGTCTCCCACAACACCACTTGGACCAATGACACGAGCTTGAGCAAAGGCTATCGAAGATAAGGTGAACTCGCTCCTCTCCGAACTACCACTCTCTACACATGAGACATGGCCACTACCTCAAGCGGAGACACTATGTGTGATCAGGTACTTGGAGGAGGGCCATGGAATAGCTACACCCAACGGACAAGACGACGAGGACATCGAGTATAAGGAGCGAGAAGAGAAGTAGCCAGAAAGTCTCCAGCCACCGGACGTCCGAGACATGTCGGACGTCCGATGCCTGATGCTTCATCCCGCCAGACCAGCCCCAGCCTGCAAATGCTATAGCAGCTAGACATCCGACGCACCTCGGATGACCGATACCCTCCAGCCACCGGACGTCCGAGCCCCTCCGGATGACCGACACCACTAGTACAGAACGGAAACGTCACAAGTATGGAGACCACCGGAGGACCGATGCCCCGGACGTCCGACCCCGACCGGACATCCAACACCGCATGTCCAGAGCCAAAACGTCGGAAGTCCGACGTGTACCGGATGTCCGAGGCCCCGCGAGACATCGGACGACCGGTAGCTGTCGGACGTCCGAAGCCCGTGAGATGACTGCGTGTTTGGCGAGGCCCATGTACCCCTTCGCCACCTAGACTATATATACTCCTCCTCTCCCCTCATTTTAGGGTTAGCAATGTGATAGCTCATTTGAGAGATAGAGCTTTGCTCATCCACTTGATCCCCTTCTCCATCGGAGTTCACGACCTCTACGAAGAAGATCCCCCAAGTGGTTTCAAGACCCCTCATGGAAAGGCCTTCAAGACCTCCTCACGGAGAAGAACTTGCTACTTGTATCGTCCTTTGTTGACTTTGGATCGTGTATCTCTTCATGTATTCGGATCTAGCACATGTGTAATCGAATCTTGTTGGTTTGAGTGAATCCTCTCGTGATTCCCCTCGTGTTTTCCCCTCGTGTTCTTCGTGGGATCTGCTCCAATCATGAAAGATCGAGCATCCAGGGTTCTACCCTACTTCATCTTTGTATCAGAGCCAAGGTTGATCACTTATTTGGAGCCCCTACCCTTGATTTTTTCCTAAATTTCGAAAATCTACACAAAAAATAGCCCCAATTTTTTTTGTGATTTGTTGGTTTTGATGAAGTTTTGTTGGATTTGATCCATGGATTTTCTTTGCCACGAGTGGATCTAGCTTTCCCCCATCATCTCAACCTTTTCCATCCACAAATTCGTCCAATTTTGCCCAAATTTTGTCCCCACACCTTGAACCCTAGAGTTCACCCCGTGCCCGAAATCGCCCAGGTACCGGACGTCCGACAGCCACCGGACGTCCGACGAGTACCGGTCATCCGACAACTACCGAACGTCCGATGACACCTGACGAAACTGAATTTTTTCAGTTCGGCCACCACCACCGTTCCACTTCCACTTCCGCATACGCACTCCCTTACCAATACACCTTCCGCTACCACCACCACTTTCCGCAAACCACCATCGCTTGCCCACTTCCAACTCCGACAATTTTGACGCTTTTGGTCCTTGAGAAGTTGACTTGCGGTTTTCGTTTCCTAACGTGTTTCGGCTACTTAGGGACGGTTCGACTTCGACATCACCGCCGCTCCTGTTCGTCATCGACCTCGACATCTTCATCACTTTGACAACTCAACCATATGCAACGATGGTAACCTTGACGACACTTCATGTACTCCTTGCCATTGCATTGATAACCCCATAGCCCAATTTGCGTACCTTTCCTATCGAGACTAGCCATTTGAGTATTGCCGGCAATGTTACTTGTGCACATTAGTGATCATTGCATATATCATCATCTTGGTGTCCATATCTTGGTATCATCTCTTGTGTCTCAAGGTTGTCATAGCATATACACAATTGCTATCTTGGTTCGTGAAGTTTTGCATAAGTGGCTACCGAAATAGCTCAAAAGAAAAAGACCCAACCAAGCTTTTAAGCAATGGAGAAAGATAAGCAAAGAGCTTTTAAGCAAGAACCATAGCATCATACTACATTAAGATTGTCATACTCGATCATCTTGGATCATATCACCGGAACACCATACATATAGCATACTTGGCATAGAAGTCATTGCATTTTTGCTTAGTAGGTTGCGCACAAGTCTCGTATCCGCCTATTGTGCAATCGTGCTAGCGTCTCTCTAGAGTTGTGCAACAATAGCATTTTCCGTGGATTCCACATTTTGAGCTCATTTTGGTTGCATGACCCCAGCTATCTTTCTGTGTGTGTTCCCATATACCACATATTGCTATTGGTCTACTTGTTGCATTTGCAAATTTGTGAATCTTCTTCAACATTATTGAGTCTTACAAACATTCGCATCAAATTTGCCCACCATCCTAACCAAGCTCCACCAAAGGCTTTTACTTGTGTAGGTGTGAGAACCGACAAGAATTGGTACCAATTGTGCTATTTCCTTATCACACATTTGAGTGATCATTGATCCATCTTCAACATCGGTCCAGGTACATTTGGTATAGTTCTTCTCTTTCTCCCACTCACACATTTGCTTGCAATGATGGATAGGCCAACAACTTCTTTGAATCCACTCTTCATCGAGCAAGATGACGACTCGAACCCCTATGTCACCAAGAGCCACCTCTTTGGTGCACAAAGAGCTTTGCACCAAGAACAACAAGCATTGAGTGACCGCATCAACAATCTCGCCTCCAACTTGTGTCAATCCGAGCAAGGTACAAGAGACTACCTCGACATCAAGCTTGACGCACAAAAAGAAGAAAGCAATGCAAGGATGGACGAAATACGTGCCTTGTTGGTCAACCGCTCTTCTACCTCTTCGTCCTATTCAAGACGGAGCCGCTCGAGTCGACACTCGGACGACACCATCTCCGGCTCAAGTACACCGACATCAAACACTATTCATCAAGCCGCGTGCCAAGACTGTCAAGCAAACCGCAATCCACTACACGCAATGATCGACGACAAGAGCAACTTGACGAGCAAGAACATCGACATCGTCTAAATCAAGCTACACTTGCGCAAGCACAAGAAAGGCAACGCCAACGCCAACAAGAGGAAGCGCAAGCACGCCAACACCAAGACGAGCAAGATGCCAAAGCTTCCCGTCTACAACAACAATGGCGTGAAGCACAAGCCCTTGAGGCGCAACATGCCCTCCTTGACACCAATCGTGCCGTCACCGACCGCAATCGACGTGTTCGAGAAGAAGAAGAAGCACTTCACGAGAAAGTACAAGAACAAATACATCAAGCATGTTTGTACCATCAAGTTCCTCAAGCTCCTCCTCAAGCTAGACATGAACAAGAAGCTCGCCAAGAACCACAACTTCGCCAAGAGCAACATGACAATGAAATCATCCACGCCAAGAGCAACTTGAAGTTGACAATCCTCCACGTAAAGGGCGTCATCACCCTCGACCCCAACACAATGAAGAGCAACGCTACGGCAAGCTAAAGTTCACCATGCCCAAGTTCACCAGAAGCAATGATCCTGAAGAGTACCTTTCATGGGAATTGAAGGTTGACAAGATCATTCGTTTGCATAACTATTAGGAAGAGAAGAAGATCGCCATGGCATCCCTTGAGTTCCAAGACTATGTCCTCATATGGTGGGAGCAAGTCCTTGAGCAACAAGAAGCAAGAGGTGAACCACCCATCACAACTTGGGATCAAATGAAAGATGTCAGGAGAGCGCGTTTTGTCCCAACCTACTACAACCGTGACCTCTTCAAGAAACTCCAACTCCTCAAGCAAGGAACAAAGAGCGTTGAAGGGTACTGCAAGGAAATGGAGATTGCCATGATACGAGCCAATGTCACGGAAGATGATGAGCAAACTATAGCACATTTCTTGAATGGACTCAACCACCCTATCAAAAAGATCGCTCACTTCCAACATTACTCCAACCTCATCGAGCTAGTGCACCAAGCTACCAAGGCGGAGCGACAAGTGCAAGATGACTACAAGTATGCCAAGTTTACTTCCAAGACCTACGGCTCCTCCTACAACCAAGCTTCAACGGCATCGACACCTCCTTCTACAACAAAAGCTAACCCAAGCAACGACGACAAGTCAAGTTCCAAGAAAACTTCGACAACTTCAAGTCGTCCTCCTACTACAAGCAACTTCAAGCCGAGAGCTTGATCGCACAACTGCGGTCGGGTGCTTGCCGTTGTTGGTTTCACCAACAATCTGCAACCTCAAGGTGACGAAAATGCTAGTTGACGGTGGGGCTGGACTGAACCTAATCTCGCCGGATGTGCTCAAGAGGCTCCAAATTCCTGATGAAGATGTCAAGGAAACGGGCACAGTTCAAGGGGTCAATCCAGGAAGGACTCAGCCAAAAGGCAAGATTACGCTACCGGTGGCATTTGGTAGTGACCTCAACTACAGGATAGAGAAGGTAGTGTTTGATGTCGCCAAGATTCCTATGTCATACAATGGGATCCTCGGCCGCCCAGTGCTGGTTAGTTTATGGCGGCATCACACTACGCGTATAATGTATTGAAGATGCCCGGGCCATTGAGTGTCATTACTATTCATTCCGACAAGAGGGGATGCGCTCATCTGTGCCGACCAACTCTACCGGGAAGCAGTTGCAGCACTTGCCGTCAAGGCATCTGCTTCTGCCGCTGGAACTCCCGGGGGGAAGAAGAAGACCGGCAAGAATCTCGGCGCGAACTCCGGCAAGCGCGCCTCCTCGAAGTGCTGCGCTTCCGTTGAGGACGCACCAGAGAGTTTCACCGGCAAGAACAAGAAATCCAAGGCTGCTCCACCAGAGACCAAGAAGGTCCCCGTCAGGGAGGACGGAACGGGAGGAACTTTCACCATAAGTTCCACCCTAGATGACAAATAGGAAAGCACGCTCATTGCCTTCCTGCGGGCGAATGCCGACGTGTTTGCATGGCAACCGTCTGACATCCCCGGTGTTCCCAGGGAGGTAATTGAGCACCACCTTGCTGTCTGTCCTCACGCGCGGCCCGTCAAGCAGAGGGTCAGGAAGCAAGCCTTGGAGCGGCAAGAATTCATTGCCGAAGAAATCAGAAAGCTGGAAGCGGCAGGATTGGTCAGAGGAGTGCTTCACCCAACCTGGTTGGCCAATCCGGTTGTAGTGCGCAAGGCGAATGGGAACTGGAGGCTGTGTATTGATTATACAGATATCAATAAAGCCTATCCAAAAGATCCTTTCCCCTTGCCGTGCATCGACCAGATTGTGGACTCCACTACTGGTTGTGATCTACTATCCTTCCTTGATGCCTACTCAGGGTATCATCAGATCTTTATGGCACAAGAAGATGAAGAAAAGACCGCATTTATCACCCCATGTGGTACGTATTGTTTTATACGAATGCCTTTCGGGTTGAAAAGTGCTGGTTCTACATTTGCGAGAGCGGTCCAAATTGGTTTTGAGCCTTAGCTCCATAGAAATATGGAGGCATATATGGATGACATAGTGGTCAAAACCAAGGACAAGGCGACGCTCATACAAGATCTAGAAGAAACATTTGCAAATCTGCGCAAGATCAACTTAAAGCTCAACCCTGAGAAGTGCGTCTTTGGTGTATCCCAGCGGGCAAGCTTCTCGGATTCTTTGTATCCCAGCGGGGGATCGAAGCAAACCCCGACAAGATCAAAGCTATTGAGCAGATTGAAGTGCCGAGACGCGTCAAGGATGTGCGTCGTCTTGCCGGCTGTGTTGCTGCCCTAAGCAGGTTTATTTCCAAATCTGCTGAGCGCGCCCTGCCCTTTTTCAAAATTTTGAAGAAGGCAGGTCCAATGAAATGGACTCCGGAAGCGGAGGCTGCGCTGCAAGATTTGAAGAAATACCTTTCTTCTCCGCCGACACTAGTTGCGCCTAAACCATAAGAGCCGTTGCTGCTGTATTTAGCAGCAACAAACCAAGTGGTTAGTGCTGCATTAGTGGCGCAGAGAGAAGCTGATGAGGAGGTAGCACCAGCGGCAGGACCGCGAGACGACACGACAGGATCTCCCCCGGCAAGGGTTGATCCCGGCAAGACAGGATCTGCGCAGTTAGAAGAACCAGAGCAAAAGAAAAAGATGGTGCAGCGCCCAGTTTATTTCGTTAGCTCTCTTTTGCAAGGAGCCAGATCAAGATATTCTGGCATACAGAAGCTGCTCTTCGGCCTCCTTATGGCCTCGAGGAAGCTGCGCCATTATTTTCAAGCACATGAAATCACCGTCGTCACTCGCTTTCCGTTGCAACGGATTTTGCGAAATCTAGAAGCAACCGGCAGGATTGTGGAGTGGGCATTGGAATTGTCGAGCTTTGGCCTCAAGTTCGAAAGCACTTCGAAAATTCAGAGTAGGGCCTTGGCGGAGTTCATTGCGGAGTGGACCCCGACGCCAGACGAAGAGGTTCAAGAAACAACTCTCCCCGGCAAGGAAGTTGATCAAGAATGGGTTATGTACTTTGACGGGGCTTCTTCGCTACAAGGCGTCGGTGCTGGCGTGCTGCTTGTCGCACCCACCAGAGAGCACCTCAAGTATGTAATCCAGATGCATTTTCCCTGGGAGAGTTTGACAAACAACACTGCAGAGTACGAGGGCCTGCTTGCCGGTCTCAGGATCGCGGCGGACCTTGGTATCAAGAAGCTCGTCATTAGAGGCGATTCGCAGCTTGTCATCATGCAAGTTAACAAGAATTATCAGAGTCCATTGATGCAAGCTTACGTAGATGATGTGAGAAAAATGGAAGAGCGCTTTGACGGTCTGCAAATGAAGCACATTCCTCATGCCGAAAACAGTATTGCTGACGACCTGTCAAAGCGCGCTGCCCTCAAGTTGCCTGTGGAACCAGGAACTTTTGTGCTCCATTTGACTCGACCATCTGTGGCGCCATCGATGCGGCAAGAAAAGAGAAGAAAGTTGAATTCTGGACAGTACTTTCCGGCAGAGCCCCCTGGAGCCGCCGGCAAGTATCTTGTCGGGATCAACGACAAGCCTGCCGGGGAACGATAGGCTCCGGCGGAACCTTATGCTTTCGCTGTCGAGACAAATGTTCCCCTGGCGGAGGAAATGCCTTTAGTCCTAGCTGTCGAGCCCCAGGCTCCAGCATGGGCGCAGCACATTGTCCATTTTCTTCAGACAGGAGAACTCCCTGAAGAACAGGAAGAGGCGGAAAAAGTAGCCCGTCGGTTTGTTATGTACAAGTTCGTCGATGACGTCCTGTATAGAAAGAGACCAAATGGTGTGAAATTGAAGTGTATTCCTCGGGAGGATGGACTAGAGCTGTTGGCAAAGATACATGGAGGCATATGTGGCTCTCACATAGGATCAAGAGCACTTGTCGGGAAAGCATTCCGGCAAGGTTTCTTTTGGCCCACCGCTCTTTAGGATGCAACTGCGCTAGTAACCAAGTGTGAAGCGTTCCAGTTTCATTCGAAGAAATCACATCAGCCAGCTCAAGCTCTTCAGACAATTCCTCTCTCTTGGCCATTTTCGGTCTCGGGGCTCGACATACTGGGCCCTTTTCCCCGTGCTACCGGGGGCTTTGAGTACTTGTACGTTGCAATCGACAAGTTCACAAAGTGGCCAGAGGTGGAAGCGGTGAGGAAGGTGACAGCACAATCAGCCGTCAAGTTCTTCAAAGGAATAGTTTGCCATTTCGGTGTGCCCAACAGGATCATCGCCGACAATGGCACGCAATTCACAAGTCGCACCTTCATGCAGTACGTCCAAGACCTTGGCGGCAAAATTTGTTTTGCCTCTGTTGCTCACCCGAGAAGCAACGGCCAAGCGGAGAGGGCTAATGCTGAAGTGTTGCGCGGTCTCAGGACCAGAACCTTTGACAGGCTGAGAAAGTGTGGAAGACGCTGGATTGATGAGTTGCCGGCGGTTCTTTGGTCAATCAGAACGACACCAAATCGAGCCATCGGCCAGACACCCTTCGCTCTAGTCTACGGATCGGAAGCAGTTCTCCCCACGGAACTCACATATGGATCACCTCAAGTGCTCGCTTATGATGAGCTTGAGTAAGAGCAACTGCGGCAAGATGACGCTGTGCTCCTTGAGGAGAATCGTCTTCAGGCTACTGTGCGAGCTGCATGCTACCAGCAAGCTTTGCGCCGCTACCATAGCCGCAAAGTTCATGCCCGAAGCCTTGAGGAAGGCAACCTTGTTCTTCGACGGATTCATTCCGCCAAGAATTCAAACAAGTTGACGCTGAAGTGGGAAGGCCCTTATTGGGTAGTACGAGTCACCAGGCCTGGCGCTGTCCGCCTGGAGACCGAAGATGGCGTCCCAGTGAGCAATTCCTGAAATATCGAACATCTTTGCAAGTTCTACCCATAAGGCGCGGTTGCCGGAGGCCCCCGGCTACCACCTTTTTGTACAAGTCTTGCCGGCAAGGCGTGTAATCCTTTGTACAAAGCCAGGCGCAGACCCTGAGCCCAGATGAATAAGTTTTAAGTGTTGTGCATTTCCTTATTGAGTGAAAGGGAATAGAGAGATAGAGAATGAAGGGAAATAGATAAGAGAGAGAGAGAGAGAGAGATCTTCCCAACTTATAATATATATATATATATATATATATGCATGTTTGTCTAAGATGTTGTATGACATTTGTTCCCGGTAAGTTCTAATGAACCGCCAAGGTTCCATATCTTTATTTTCTCTTCTTTCTTTTTCTCAAAAGACAGAAGGATTCCTCGCGTGCACGTTTGCCGGGGGGGGGGGGAAGGAAGATATGAGTACCGGTTGGCGATGTTCAGAATTTGCACCTTACCGAAGGAAGAACAGTGACAGAAAGCTAAGTTCTAAAACTTAGAGCAATTCTCTTTTATTGCGAGATTATTTTCCTTAGACGATTTCGACTTTTGTATGGAAAACCCGCATGCGAAGGAACCCTTGTCGTAATCGGTTGCGCCCTTATTTTGTTTCGAGTCCGCTCAATGATTTAAGTGGCTGCATTGAGAAAGCCAAGGAGTCTTGCCGGCCGCTGCACCTCCAGCAGGCTGCTGAAGTCCCGCACCCACTGCTCGCGGCAGGTTGCGCGCCGGCAAGTTTTTCAGTAAGCGTAGGGTGAAATCCATACATAAAGGAATCAGACAAGGGAAATAGCATGCATGTACCCAAACATAAGCAAGTTATATTACATTAATAAGTTGCCATAGTTCTAACTTAAGACTTAATTGTCTTTGGCATGGGATGGCGACGGCAAGAAGAGGTGGAGCAGCTAATCTCTACGCTGGCCTTCGACCCTTTTGATTGAATCCACCTTCTCAAGGATAGGCGCGACAAGCTCCTCAAGTGCCTTGAGATTTGCATCCTTTGGCAGACGGCTGAGCACGTTGGTGAGGTCGATACCAGGATTATTATGCGCCACCTTGATGAGTACCTTGTGGAGGATGGCCCGGCAAAGCTGGCGGGATTCATTGGCCAGTTGGGTCGCTCGGTTCGACTGAAGCAGCTTCAGAGCATCAATGATGCTTTCAAAGAACATGGTCAACCTGGCGCTCGAGGATATTCTTTCTTCGGAGGAATACTTGAAGTTTGACAGGCCCATGGTTGACAGTTGTGCCGTGAGCTTCTCCGCAGCGTCGACGAGGTGTTCAGTCTAGATTTCCACCCCCTTTTCATAGTCAACTTGAGCGGCGGCGGCGCTCTTGAGCAGGTTCTTCTCGTCTTGGAGATCCTTGCTCAGGGCCTTTTCGCGGGCCCTGTTGTCCTCAAGTGACTTCTTGATAGAGGGAGAGGTGTCCCGTCTTTCGATGAGATGGTGGCTATCATTTTTGGTGACTACCTTGGATACGACCAAAAATATTGCATACATGTATATTTGTGAGGTGATTTCTAATGTAAACTATGCAATAATTTATTTATGTCATCCGAGACAAAAATACTTCACAAACTTTTGTGCCATGTCTAATTGCAGGTGTATGGGACATTTGTACAATCCACATATGAACATAAGAGAAAAAAAGAAGTTTATGTGCTGTTCAAAAAGTCCTTTCACGTCACTTTTGGGCCAAGAGAAGATAGAGTCCAAGTCTCTCATGTTCTGGATTCAGATTCAGACTGCACAGACATACCTGACTCAAAACGCCAAGAACTATTTCATACGGACTCCGAATTGGGTGATTCTTTTTTTGTTGGAAAGTAGATTTCGTGCTATTTCTACCCCAATTGGTTTCACCTTCAAATTCATCCGGAGCATTGAGTTGTCGTCAAAACAATCTGACGCTGTAGCAGAATCCGAGTCAAACTACAAGTCCAAAGGTGTTGCATCACAGCCACTTGGGCCCATTGGCCTTGTACGACCTAGGGTTTGTTTTAGGCTGCCTTGGGACGTCCTCCCACCTCCTTGGCCGCCACCCCTTGCTCCTATATAAGTAGATCCATCTAGTAGCTTTTTGCTTGGGATTTGTTTAGTTAAAAGTTAGCCATTGCAACTTCGTGTACTTCGTTTGTGTCCAATGACCAGACCAAGACCGCTTTCGGATCCCCACCATTATCAATACTTCATCTATATTCGCAATATTCAGATTGCATTATCATATTCTTGCTTGTTCTTCGATTGCGTGCAGGAATAGACCTTCGTGGTCAGGCTGATCGTGCTTCCAGCATCGTCAGTAACCTCAGGAGATTGGTTTAGCGATTGCTAAGGCGCAATGTCACGCACGTTTGTAGTCGGATCGTCAAAGTCAGCTCCACCAAATTGATAGTTACCATCTCATCGAAAGATCGGGACACCCCCGCCTCTATCAAGTGGTATCAGTTTTCAGGTTGCTCGGTGAGAATTTCCAGTTTTCCCTAGGTTAGATTTATTTTCTTACCTATTGTCCAGGAAAAAGCCACAAAAAAATAAGTTAGATCTATTCATCCTTTGTCCAAGCCATTCTGAGCCTTTGCAATTTTCTTTTCATTGTTTGCATTATTGAATTATCGGTTGCATCGTCGTGTCGAGTTGCTGGTCTTAGTGTCTAGTTCCTTTAGAGTTTCGAGTTCTGCTCACATTAGTCACGCCGCCGCTGCATCATTATCCCTTTCGCTGTCCACAACCTCTCATCCATCAAATTCCACCACGTGCTACCCACCGTTCATTGTCATAATCATAGCTGACGCCGTTCATATCTTCGCTTGATCCAATCTGCATCTTATCTAGTTTATTTTGGAAAGAGGGAGAGAGAGAAAAAAAGAGAAAAAAAGTTAAAAAAAAAGTCAGAGAAAAAAAAGAGAGAGAAAGAAAAAGAAAAAAAAGTGAGATAAAAAAAAGAGAGAAGAAAAAAAATCACAAAATTCGGATCTATCTAGACTCACTCTCGTACTTGAATTCGGATTCGAATCTGTTTTGCGCACTGTTCAGTAAAACAGGCGTATCTTCCTCATACGAAGTCCGTTTTGCCTCCGTGAGTACTCAAATTAAAGCTAGCAATCAGACGCATCTAAATAGTTGCAGAAGCTTGTTCAATATTTGACACCTCAAAATCGGCTTCTAAATAGGTCTTTTTGCCCTCCGAAGTTCATGAACACAGCTTGTTCCAGTTTTTCAGGCCAGTTTTAGAATTTTTTGACTCCTCATATCAACTCGGAATTGAGTGATTCTTTTTGCATTTGAAAGCTTGAGTCAGTGCCATTCTTGAGAAAAAATTATTAGAAAATTGGTAAAAACTTTACCAGAGGAAAGTTGGAGAGAAAGTTGTTGGTATATCCTGCTTGGCAGTTATTTCACAACATTATCTTTACTGCTATTGTGGTATTCACTTTTATCTTACTGTCCAGAGCTACTTCATATCCTTTATTGATGCTAGTTGTGCTACGCCGAGACCTCATTAGTGTTCTAGGCTCGCGTCTCTAGTCCGGTCTAGCCTAGGACCAGCACAGTACCATCGTTGAGCATTTATTCAACATTGCATCTCTGAATTGATTATTGCTAATCTTTTGCTACCATATATAGCTAACCCATTCCACATATTTCTACACCGTGTATACGTACATTCCCCTAGCAATCGCGTTACTCAATCTTCGGAGTTATTTGACACCGCTGGTTGCCTGTCACCACCTGCTGCATGTTGAGACCTTGTAAGATATTGATATTTGCTACACTGTGAGCGTTTTACCACCACATCCTAGTAGTTCATAGGAACATTATTCTTGGATTTTGTTTCTTGTTTTCTACTAACTATGGCAGGTTCCGGAGTTGTTAGTTCTTGGGCTTCATCGATCGTGGGAGATTTGTCATCACCTAAGAAAAAACAACAACCGCCACAAGAGGAGCAATTACATCAGAATGCACATAATCAGGTTAATGTTTCCATGCCACCATTTACTGGTCGTTTTAGGCCTGATTTATATATTGAATGGGAGTACGAAATAAATGCTATATTTGCTTCCCATAATTTTGATGAGCGTGGAAAATTTCATGTTGCGGTTAGTACTTTTAGTAGCTTTGCTTTAGTTTGGTGGAGTGAATATTGTCGGTTAAACCCTGATCTTATACCTACTACTTGGGATGATTTAAAACTTGTCATGAGAGATAGATTCGTTGATGTTTATTATACTCGTGGCATGATTAAAAAATTACAACATTTAAAACAAGCCACTGACACGGTAACAAAATACTATGATGATTTACAAGCTACATTATTGCACTCATTTTTAGAAGAAAGTGAAGAAGATTTTATGGATAGATTTTGGGGAGGATTAAACCGTGATATTCAAGAGATTCTAATTCATGAAGAGTGTTATCCTATGGACCATTTGTTTCGTCTTGCTTGCAAAGCTGAATAGGAAATAAAATGACGTGTTGGCCACAAGGAGAACAAGCGCACGATGCACATTCCAAGTGTTGATACAGATGTTTCTTCAACTACTAGGCGTACTATGACAACCACATCCGTTGTTGCGAGGACTACATCATCTCCATCATGTGACACATCACCACCAAGAGTGCCTACATCGTCTGAGTTGATCATAAGAGGTAATGACAAAGGTACATATTTTCAACTTTCACATGAGAATGATGCATGCCTAGTTAACTTGAATACATCATGTGTTGTGTTACCTACAAGTTTGAGTGCACCCAATGAATTAACTGTTGATGCAAAAGAAACAATGTTTAATCATTTTGATATGACCTCTAATCTTGGTGATGATTTTGTGTCAAATGACTTATTGCATGTTTGCTTATTTAAGCATGTTGTAGCATGTAAATTTGATGCAAGTAAGGTTTATTCACCAATGTTGGGATGGTTTAATGATGAACATTGTCAATCCTTTGATATGAATAAGAGCTTCACTTATATGTGCAAATTGAGTTGCAATATTTTCATGTCTTCTAATACTTGTGATAATATTTTGGCTTTACATTTTATGAACTATGAAAGTTACTCATGTATACATGTGTCATATGTGCAAAAATCAAGGGAAGTAAAAATGGATGACATATACATATACAACATGTACACCTTGTCTCTTTTGTTAGCCACATTTCAGATTAAGCAACGCCGAGGACGGCTTTGTTTTCAAGAAGGGGAGGATGATGAGGACATGACTACCTTGGATACGACCAAAAATATTGCATACATGTATATTTGTCAGGTGATTTCTAATGCAAACTATGCAATAGTTTATTTATGTCATCCAAGACAAAAATACTTCACAAACTTTTGTGCCATGTCTAATTGCAGGTGTATGGGAGATTTGTACAATCCACATATGAAAATAAGGGAAGAAGAGAAGTTTATGTGCTGTTCAAAAAGTCCTCTCACGTCACTTTGGGCCAAGAGAAGATAGAATCCAAGTCTGTCACGTTCTGGATTCAGATTCGGACTGCACAGATATACCTGACTCAAAACGCCAAGAACTATTTCATACGGACTCCGAATTGGGTGATTGTTTTTTTGTTGGAAAGTAGATTTCATGCTCTTTCTAAACCAATTAGTTTCACCTTCAAATTCATCCGGAGCATTGAGTTGTGATCGAAACAATCTGACGCTATAGCAAATTCTGAGTCAAACTACAAATCCAAAGGTGTTGCATCACCTCCACTTGGGCCCATTGGCCTTGTACAACCTAGGGTTAGTTTTAGGCTGCCTTGGGACGTCCTCCCACCTCCTTGGCCGCCACCCCTTGCTCCTATATAAGTAAATCCATCTAGTAGCTTTTTGCTGGGGATTTGTTTAGTTAAAAGTTAGCCATTGCAACTTTGTGTACTTCGTTTGTGTCCAACGACCAGACCAAGACCGCTTTCGGATCCCCACCATTATCAATACTTCATCTATATTCGCAATATTCAGATTGCATTATCATATTCTTGCTTGTTCTTTGATTTTATTTTTCGAAACCTACTCAGGCAAGGAAACACGAATCGGAAACTAGATGGATCTCGAAAACAAACCTAATATGAAAAGAACTCGGATTGGTGGTGGATATATGGTGGTGGTATATGGCAGTGGTGGTGGTATATGGTAGCGGTGGTGGTATATGGATACGGATCGGTGGTGGTATATGGATACAGATCGGTGATGGTATATGGATTCAGAGCGTTGGCGGATAAGCGGTGGTGGTAGATGGCAGGGGCGATGATGATGGTGCGGCGGCGGCGTGACAACTTATGACCAGAACTCGAAACTCTAAAGGACTAGACGCTAAGACCAGCAACTAGACACGATGATGCAACCGCAAATTCAACAAAGCAAAAACCCTAAAAAGATTATGCAAAGGCTCAGATTGGTTCGGATATGATGAACTAACCCTAATTTTTTTTTTGGCTTTTTCGTGAACTGTAGGTATGAAGAACAGACTCGATCTAAACTACGAAAAACTGTAAAATCTCACCGAGCAACCTGAAAATCTGATACCACTTGATAGAGGCAGAGGTGTCCCGTCTTTCGATGAGATGGTGGCTATCGTTTTTGGTGGAGTAGACTTTGACGATCCGACTACGAACGTGCGAGGACGTCGCACCTTAGCAATCGCTAAACCAACTCCGAGAGGTTATTGACCACGCCGGAGCATGATCAACCTGACCACGAGGGTCTATTTCCTGCAAGCAAACGAAGAACAAGCAAGAAACTAAGATTTGCAATCTGGATATTGCGAATATAAGATGAAAGCTTTATTGATCAAGGTGGGGTTCTGTGACGTCTTGGTCTGGTCATTGAACACAAACGAAGTACGCGAAGTTGCAGCTATGGCGAACTTTAAATCTAAACAAAACCCCAAAGTCTAAACGGTGCCCTAAGGGCTGTATATATGGAGGAAGAGGGGGGGGGGGATTTCGTGGCCCTTGAAGGAGGGGTCCGAAACCAACCCTATCTCTTGTTTCCCCACACATACGGACTCTAAAAACAGCCTATACTCAAGTATTTCGAAATTACATGGGCCTGGCCCAATAATAAGGTGACGCAGCACCTATAATAGCCTCTGGACGAAATTTATGAAGTGGCATCTTTTATATTTCGTCCAAGGCTTCCTGCACTCATTATGGTGGCTTCAAAGTCCTGAAATCATCACTTGTAACTCCGTTCATGTTCCCCTTGCGCATGCCATCATCTCCATGCTTGAACTTGCTCCAAGGTTCCTCTTTCTTGTCCAAGCTAGACCCTTCATTTGTAAGCAAAACAAATGTATCCAATTTAGGCAGCATCATATTCTCATGAACATTAGAATCATTACCAAGAAACGAAAGTACCTGATAATTTAATTGGCGTGCGCGAGCTCTAGTAATTGGTCCAGTATGTATAGCAACAGGGGCTGTGGTTGTAACAATGGTATTGATGTCCTCATCACTTCTCCAGCGTGGTCAATTTCAGCCTCAGATCGGCAATGGCATCATTAGCTGAAGAGAGTTGCTTGGTCTTGTCGGACATGGCAACTTGCATCTCCGCCAGGGTGTGGAGGGTTTTTTCCCTGTCACCTTTGAGCGTTGAGAGCTCCTTGCCGTGTTCTTCAAGATCCAGTTCCAGCTTCTTCACTCTGTCGTTCAGCTCATTCTTGGTGGCCTCTGCAGCCTCGGCAGCATCGACGGCCTCCTTGAGCTTGCCGGCATGATCTACAGTTAGAGCTTCGAGCGCCTCCTTGTGCTTCTGCTCCAGCTCCTGGGTCCGCCGCGTGACAAGCTTCTCGATTTCTTCATCTTTGCTGCAAAGCTTAGCGGCGAGCGCCTGCTCACGTGCGGCAAGGTCTTCCTCGTGAGCATCCAGCGCAATGCGATGCTCCGTCAGAAGGGCATCTTCGGCAGCAATTCTTTGTGTAGCTTCCTCTTGAGCCTTCTCCATGTCGGATTGCTTCAAGAGGAGCTCTGTCCAGCTTTGGCTCACTTGCTCCCGATTGACAGTCAGCTCTTAATAGGCCTCAGCGTACCAGATTTGCATTTGCTTAACGCGCTTTTGGAAATCTGCTTCAGCCGCTTCAACAACTGCGGCCCTGGAATCTACCTTCTCTTTCTGGGCGCGGTGGAGTGCTTGGAGCTTGCGGAAGTTATCGCCCATTGCGTGAAGGAGTTGATCTTCCTCAGATTTGCTGCTACTAACACTTGGTTCGTTGACGATCTCGAGCCCAGCAGCAGTGATGATTTCTTCATCAAAAGTTTCTCCTTCGATCGGTGCCCCAATGCTTGCCGTCCCCGGCAAGTTGACAAACAGGTTCTCGCCAACTTTCAGATATTTGCTTGTTGAGGGGACTTGGGATGTTGATGGTTGATCATCAGCAACCGCCTCATCGGTTGCTGGGGGCTCCGTGGCTGGCGTAGCGCCTGGCGCTCCTGCGGTAGGAATGCCGTCAGTACGGTCGCCAGCCTCCTTGCCGTCCTCTTCAGAAGATTCCTTGGCGGGTTCCTCCTGTGCAGTCTTGGCGGCCTCATCGGCAAAGGCACCGCTGGCCTCGACGGTGGCATCCATGGCGGCCTCGCTGGCGGCGATCTTGTCGGCTTCAGCGGCAACATCCTTGGCGGTCTCCTCGATGACGGCGTCGATGTCCATGTGTTCCATCACAGGGAATTCTAAAGGACAAAGGAGAGAAACAGAATGAGTTCAAGATTGAAGTTCAAGAAGATAAAAAGAAAGAGAGATAAAGGAAAGAAATGCAAGCGCTCTGAGGCGATTGGTTACCTGCATCGAGCTGTTGAGAGGTGGCCTCGCCCCTCCCGGCAACCTTGGTTGCTGGGGGTAGGGTGCCAGTGCCCATGGTTGTCGTCTCCTCCTCAACCAAGATAAGCTCGTCGGTGTGATCTCTTGCCGGGGACGCGTTTGTGGGCAGTGTGGTTGACAGTGGTGGCACGATGGGGATATCTCCCGATACCTCCCCTTGTTACCGTCCTTCTCCTACAAGCCCAAAGGTATCCACGGCAAGGATAGAAACTTCAGCATTCACCAACACAAAAAGAGAAGAAGAGGAGTAATAAACTCACGCTGGGGGCTGTGCTGGGGGCTGCGTTGAGGGCTAAGCTCCGGGCTGATGGTAATAGTTTCTAGCACGCTTGTGAAGCCTGCCGGGGGCTCGTCGCGTGTGGAAGTCTTTGCCCTCTTCGCCATCCTTTCCGCCAAGGTTTCTGCATCACTGCAGAGACAAAAGAAGCAAGTCAATAAGATTGATCCAGATTTTGGAAGGTAAAGGCTATGATAGGATACTTACTCTTCCTCTCGCCGCTCCGGACTGAAGCCGGAGATGTCGAAATCGACCTCTGTAGCAGTGTCTGTGTAGGGAGGCGGAGGAGGGGTCTTGGGTCGCTTGGCTGTAGCAGGCGCAGGGGGTTGGCGTGATTCTGCCACCTCAGCCTCCAGTGCGGTAGTGCGGGACGCCCCTGCCGCCTCAGCGGTTGCCGCTGGTGCGGGTCTCGCGCGCCGCGCAGGTTGCTATTGAACTCCTTGCCGCGCCGCAGCCTTGCCGGCCGCCTTCTTGCTGGGTGCCTCGTAGCTCGAGGAAGGTTGGCTTGCCGGGATGCCAGATACGGCCTTTCGAAGGACACGCTTTGTCTTCTTCGGGGCTGGGAGCTCTTCTTGCGGTTCTTCTTGAGCCGCGTCTTCGTCGGCGGTGCTCTCAGCGGCTGCGCCGCTCTGTTCCCCGACAGCCTTGTCCTCCCCGGCAGGATTTTCTTCCACCACTACCTCTGCATCACTGGTTTCCCATTCCGTGAAGCCGACGCTACCAGCCTCCGCAGCAAGATTTGCCTCTTCTGCCCTAGTGGCGATGTATGCCACTTCTTCGTCGGTGGTGGCTCGAATGAGGTCTCCTTCTTCCCGGACGGCTCTCTCCATCAAGTTATTAAAGAACTTTTGTGCTTCCTCCTCGGTTGGGTCGGCCCAAGTCGCGTCAAGACCGTGGGCGTTGAACATTGGCATAAAGGCAATGATTGACCCCAGAGCAGAGTTGTTGCACAAGGGGACGATTCTTGCCGGCAATCGATGCTTGTCGTCACGCTGGAATAACCTTTGACGGAGAGCGCCAAGCTGCATAGCAGTCAAATTGTTGTTCAGTCCGGGGCGCAGCCTCATGATATCCGCTGCGTTCCGGTACTCCCAAACTGGTCTTCCCCTGCTCTGTAGAGGGCGATGCGGCAACGGAGGAAATCGAAGGTGATCATCTCCATTGTAAGCCCGGCAGCTTTCAGGAAAAGGATCCTAGTGGAGGCGATTGTGAGCCTCTCGTCCTCCGCAGCAAGGCCGCTCCAATCGCTGCCGCAGACCACCTTCTGCCGTCGTGGCGAACAGAACGGATGGGGATCTGCTTCCTTGATCCAGCACCACTCAGACCGCCATTCATCCCACTTCTCCCGGTAAACTCCCTCTGGGTATATCTCTTTGTTCCAAGCTCGTGGAATCCAGGCGATAGAACCGGAAAGGGCCTCCCCCTTTTGGATGCGAGGGATAAAGTAATGGCGAAAAAGGGCGGTACTGGGAGTTACTCCGACGAAATTTTCGCAAAGATGAGCAAATACAGACATGCACATTATGGCGTTCGGCGTGAAATCAAGAAGGCGGAAGCCATATGTGTACATGATATCATTGAAGAAATCGGAGAAAGGAGGACAAAGTCCGCGATCAGGGTGATCCTCAGCGTCGAAAATGATAGGCGTGTTAGACCACTTCAGGGGCTTACATGCATCGAACGATGGCTCTGTTGCATTAACTTCTCGCACCCACTGTTTAAGTCGACGGTGGGAAGAATGCAACGAGGCGCCTCCGTCGATACACATAGCCTCTGTAGCTTTCTGAAACTCTTGCTCACTGGACTCATCATCTTCTCCATCATCATCATCACCTTCTTCTTTGTCACGGCCTCGAGCGGGCCTCTCTCTCTGTTGCTTGGCCTTGCCGCGGCGACCCCCTCGGCCGCCGCGCTTCTTGCCGGACCCCTCAGCACTGTCTTGGGCCTTCTCCTTGTCTCACTTTTCATATTCAGCTCTCTGCTTCTCGACAAGCTGCTCAACTTGCCGGCAGCTTTTGGAGATTGTGGCCCTTGGTGCGATGGATCTTGCAATACTGCTTGCCGGAGTTTTCCGACCTGTCGGCAGTCGCCAAGGCCTGGCAGGAGGCGCACCCGGCAAGTTCCTTGCCGGGGTCGTCAACATTGGCCTTCTTGGAGGTGCCGGGGTTGCCGGATTCCTCGACAGCAAGCACGGCCTTGCCCTTGCGCTTCCTGTTCCGCCACCGGTTCTTCCTTGGCGGGGTTGCAGCGTCTTCATCTTCTGATTCGCCCTCTGCGCCAACAGCCTCGCCAGGGAGTTTCCTCCCTTCTTCAGCCCGAGTGCACTTGTTGGCCAAAGCGTAGAGCTCGGCAATACTCCTGACTTTGTTCATCGCCAGCTCTTCACGCATTTTGCGGTTACGCACATTCTGATGGAACGCGCTAACGACAGCGGCAGGATGAACGTCAGGAATATTGTACTGCACCCGGCTAAATCTCTGGATAAACTTGCGCAGGGATTCGCCCTCCTTCTGAGGGATGATATGCAAATCACTCTCTTGGCCAGGAGCTTGGTGGCCTCCAACGAAGGCGCCAACAAACTGATGGCACATATTTGACCAAGAAGAAATAGAATTCTCTGGCAAATGCATCAACCACGACTTGACGTTGGGTTTGAGCACCAATGGGAAGTAGTTGGCAAGTATATTGTCGTCTCGGCCCCCGGCAGCCTGCACCGCAATGGTGTAGATGATCAGGAACTCCGAGGGATGAGTCTTGCCGTCATATTTCTCCGGGACCTCTGGCTTGAAGGTTCGTGAATTGCGCCACTGGACTTGCCGCAGCTCACGGGTAAACGCTGGAGTACCTACCTCGTAAGGCAAAAGTCACCTGCGTCCCCTGGCGCAGGCTCGTCAACAGCGGGCCCTACACGCTTATGAGATTGATAGCGCGCTTCCCGTCGCCGCTCGATGGTGGTTCGAGCGTCCTCTTTGCTTCGTTCCTGGAGAACTTGACGCTGGTCGTGGCGCATCTGTGGATCGGACGATGCCGTGGAATCATCATCACGGCCATCAATCCGCTGGGTTGTCGACCGCCGCTGGCGCCATGGAGGGGAGTGCACCGTGGTCGCACCACCTCCGGTTTTCTCCACATCGGCTCGCGCCAGATCAATGGACCGCCGTTGCGAGGGCCCTGCCTCCTGCGGCCCATCTTTGTTGGCGAAGCCAATGAGGCTCTGGATAGTAGCTCGCCACTCCTCCATCTTCTCCGAAGCAGAAGGGAAATCAAGGAGCAGCTGCACACGTGCCAAAGCTTCCGCTGGCGTAGGTGGCGGCGACAGGTGCGAGGTACGTGAGGTGCTCTGACTTCTAACAATGTTGGAAGGAGCACCGTCACGATCACGCGACCGCGCGCCACTTCCGCCAGCAGTATGGCGTGCATGCTGGGCCTGCGCACCTTGGGACCGATGCGCAGAAGTCTTTTCATGGGGACGCCTTGAACCACCAGCGCCATGGCGTTGTTCATCGTACACGATCTGGGAAGGCCGCGACGCTCGCACCGGCGCGGGAGCCCTAGAAGGCGTTCTTCGATTTCTGGAGTTCGTTGCGCCACCCGTCGGCAACACAGCTCCATCTCTGGATCCAGCGGCGTGTGGATTGCAACTGTCGCTGCGAACGACGCCACTCGCCTGGCTTGGATCACCGGAACATCGTGGAGGCTCTAAACCTCTTCCTTCCGCATCCGCGCCATCACCCGTACGCGAGGGCACAGGCAAACCGGACATGGATGGTTGCGCCGTTGCGGCGCTCTTCTTCTTGGGTGGCATGATGATGAAGAAATTAAAGCGCCGATCACTGGATCAGGTTCGCACAACCTCGCCCCCTACCTGGCACGCCAAATATGTCGGCGTACGACACCTATGGGATCCTGAAGGACCCCTTTACGGTTCGGCAGAGAGAGAGATATGCACAAAGAGCAGAACCAACGATCGATGCGGGGCGATTTTACCCAGGTTCGGGCCGCTGATCAGCGTAAAACCCTACTCCTGCCTTGTTTTATTATGAGTGTTCTTGAGCCCAGGCTCCAGGAGCGCTTGCAATGAATAGTATGTTCAAAGAGCAGCTACGCATGCAGAATGGGCTAGAAGATCCTCCCCCTCTGTAGCAGTTGCCTTGGGCCTCCTTTTATACGCTCAAAGGGGTCACCACAGTGGCAAAATGTACATACATTGAGTTGTAAAGTAGCTACAGGATTATCATACCTAACCACTGACGGATTAGGACGAACGCATTTAATGCAGCGTGAGGTGTCCGTTTAGGTGTCCTCACTTTCTTGGGGAAGGAAAAAGGGGCCATCCCATCAGCGCCGCTTAAGCTCTCCTCCACTGGTGCGTCGCCACGCATCCAGAGAAGGACCCAGAATGTCAGGCTCGTTGCTGTGTCGAAGCGGTGGCACAGTGATAGAATCTTGCCGGGGTCCAAATCTTGCCGAGCCCAAGTCTTGCCGGGTTTCGCGAGCCACCCCGGCAAGATCTTGCTGGGGGCCTGGTCTTCGGTCTTCAGATCATATTAACTCCTGACCCTTCGATTCTTGGTCTGAGTGTCCCCTTGACAATCTTGCAGTAATCTCCAATTATTCCCCCGGCAAGCCTTACCGCGGGCTTGGCTACGACTACCCATGCACAAGTATGGGGTACTAAAGTCCCAGTACTTAGTACACCGACAGAGCTTCATCATCTACTCCAACCGATGAGACTGTCAAGACGAGCTCCATCAAATGTTTCACATGCGGCGGCCGAGGCCACAAGTCCTTCGAGTGTACCAACAAGCGCACCATGATCCTCAACGATGACAGAACCTATGACTCCATGATTGAAGAGGAAATGGAAGCCCTTGAGAAAGTGGCCATGCACCGGCAAGTGAATGCGGATGAAGATGATCAAGTCTTTTGTGACGAAGATTTCAGCCCCACTCTCGTTGTCTCCAAGGTCTTGACACTTCAAAATCAACAAGACGAAGACCAAAGATGCCATATCTTCCACACCAAGGTGGCATCAATGGACGGTCCATCAAGGTCATCATCGATGGAGGTAGTTTCCATAACTTGGCGAGTGAAGAACTATGCTCCAAGCTCCAATTGGTCAAGATGAAGCACCCTCGCCCCTACAAGGTCCAATGGCTAAGTGACTCCGGCACCATTCAAGTAGAACACACCGTTTAAGTCTCCTTCAAGATCGGCGCATATGAAGACACTTTGGAATGTGATGTGGTTCCTATGTCCATTTGCCATCTCCTACTTGGACGACCTTGGCAATTCGACCGAGGCGTCATCCACAACGTACGGACCAATCACTATAGCTTCAAGATGAAGGGAAAGGAGTACGTGCTACGACCTATGTCACCAAGTCAAGTAATCGCCGACAAGCAAGCAACCACCCATCATGGAGAGAAAAGCGAGAGAGTGAACCACCAAAAAGAGAGTGAGCGCCACAAGCCAAAATCGAGTGCCTCCAGGATGAGCGACAAGAAAAATCTAGTCCTTTTTGCCACCAAAAGTGAGATGAGAGAAGTGTTCGAGAACCCATCAAGTGTTATGCACTATGTCCTCTTATGCAAGGACAAGGCAACAACAACTTACAACTCTCACCCTCTACCTTTAGTGTTGTCTAATGTCTTGCAGGAATTCAAGGACGTCTTCCCCGATGAGCTCCCTCCGGGACTACCTCCACTTCGAGGCATCGAACACCAAATTGACCTCATCCCCGGTGCCCCTCTTCCTAACAAGGCACCCTACCGCGTCAACCCTGAGGAAACCAAAGAGATCCAACGGCAAGTACAACAACTCATCGACAACGACCATGTGCGAGAAAGCTTGAGCCCATGTGCCGTACCGGTAATCCTTGTTCCCAACAAAGATGGTACTTAACGTATGTGTTCCAATTGCTGTCCTATCAATGCTATCACCGTTAGATACCATTACCCCATTCCATGCCTTGATGATATGCTAGATGAGCTTAGCGGAGCCACCATTTTCTCTAAGATTGATCTTAATAGTGGCTACTACCAAATTCGCATCCAAGAGGGTGACGAATAGAAACCCGCTTTCAAAACCAAGTTTGGCTTGTATGAATGGTTGGTCATGCCTATGGGTTTATCCGAAGCACCCGGCACCTTTATGCGTGTGATGCATTTTGTTCTCCACCCATACATTGGCGTATTTGTTGTGGTCTATTTTGACGATATTCTTGTCTTTAGCAAATCTCTCAAAGATCATGTCACCCATCTTAGAACCATTGTGCAAACTCTCCGAAAAGAGCGTCTTTATGCTAATATGGAGAAATGCAAATTTGGTGTGATCAAGCTTCTTTTCTTGGGTTTCGTTGTATCTTCTAAGGGTGTTCATGTAGATGAAGCTAAAATTAATGCTATTAAAACTTGGCCACAACCAACTAACTTGCAATAAGTGCGAAGCTTCCTTGGTTTAGCCGGATTCTACCGTAGATTCGTTAAGGACTTTAGCACCATTGCATCCCCCTTGCATGCCTTCAGTAAAAAGAATGCACCCTTTGTTTGGGGACCATCACAAGATATCGCATTCAATGAGCTTAAGAATTTGCTTACACATGCTCCTTTGCTTGCTTTGCCCAATTTTGACAAAACTTTTGAAGTTCAATACGATGCTAGCAGTAATGGCATAGGAGGTGTTAATGCAAGAGAAGCGCCCAATTGCTTACTTTAGTGAGAAACTTTCCGGAGCGCAACTCAATTATCCCATCTATGACAAAGAGCTATATGCTTTAGTGCGAGTTTTGCATGAGTGGGAACATTATCTTCGCCCCCATGAATTTGTCATTCATACCGACCATGAAACGCTTAAATACCTTAAGGGTCAAACTAAGTTGAACAAGCGTCATACTAAGTTGAGTGAATTCATTGAGTCTTTTCCTTATATAATCAAGTACATTAAGGGCAAAGAGAATGTTGTGGCGGATGCGCTTTCCCGCAAATGCATGCTTGTTACTAAGCTTGAATTGATTGTTATTGGCTTTGAGCACATAAAAGACTTGTATGCGCATGATCCTACTTTTGGTATTCCATATGCCAAATGTTTGACGCATACAGCTTGGGAATGTTATTACATCAAGGATGGTTATCTTATGAGAGCTAACAAACTATGCATCCCCGAGTCTTCTCTTCATTTGTTACTTTTGCAAGAATCTCATGGAGGACTTATGGGACACTTTGGACGTGACAAGACCTTTGCTACACTCTCAAAGAACTACTTTTGGCCCAAGATGTTCCGCGATGTCTCACGCTTCACCAACTGATGCCCTACATGTCGCAAAGATAAGTCTAAAGCTCAATCCTATGGTCTCTATATGCCACTTCCTATTCCGTATCACCCATGGGAAGATATTAGTATGGACATTGTGCTCGGTTTGCCTAGAACTAGAAATGGCAAAGATTCCGTGTTTGTCGTTGTGGACTGATTCTCTAAGATGGCTCATTTCATTCCTTGCAACAAGATAGACGATGCTTCACATGTTGCAAATATTTTTTGTAGGGAAATCTTGCGTCTACATGGAGTGCCCAAGACTATCGTATCGGACCGCAACATCAAGTTCCTAAGCTACTTTTGGAAGACCTTATGCACCAAGCTTGGAATCAAGCTTTTGTTCTCTTCGGCATACCATCCTCAAACCGACGGCCAAACGGAGGTCACCAACCAGACACTATCTACTCTCCTACGCGTGTTGATCAAGAAGAACATCAAGGAGTGGGAGGAATGCTTACCCATCGCCGAGTATGCCAACAATCGAGCATGACACTCAACTACCAGCAAGTTCCCCTTCGAGGTCGTCTATGGCTTCAACCCGTTGTCCCCATTGGACATTCTACCTCTACCACTACAAGAGCGCATCAACATGGATGCAAGTGCTCGAGTGAGCTACCTCAAGCAGATGCATGAAGATACAAGGCACACCATCGAGCGCCAAGTACAATGACTCGCAACCAAGCTCAACGTCAATAAGCAACCCATGATATTCAATATTGGAGATCTCGTGTGGCTACACCTTTGGAAGGACCATTTCCCCAACGAACGCAAATCCAAGCTTTTACATCGAGCCAACGGACCTTTCAAGGTGCTAGCATGCTACAACAACAATGCATACAAGATCGACCTCCCGCAAGACAAGTACAACGTGAGCGACGTCTTCAATGTCAAAGATCTCTCTCCCTACCATGGTGATGAGGCTTTCGATCCGAAGTCGGATCTTTCCCAAGGGGGGAGATGATGTGGAGCATCCCAAGGTCATCCCCATGGACCTACCTGTGTCTCCCACAACACCAGTTGGACCAATGACACGAGCTCGAGCAAAGGCTATCGAAGATAAGGTGAACTCGCTCCTCTCCGAACTACCACTCTCTACACATGAGACATGGCTACTACCTCAAGCGGAGACCCTATGCGTGATCAGGTACTTGGAGGAGGGCCACGGGATAGCTACACCCAACGGACAAGACGACGAGGACATCGAGTACAAGGACCGAGAAGAGAAGCAGCCAGAAAGTCTCCAGCCACCGGACGTCCGAGACGTGTCGGACGTCCGACGCCTGATGCTTCAGCCCGCAACACCAGCCCTCGCCTGTAAATGCTACAGCGGCCGGACGTCCGACGCGCCTCGGATGACCAACACCCTCCAGCCACCGGATGTCTGAGACCCTCCGGACGACCAACACCACCAGTACAGAACGGAAATGTCAAGTATGGAGACCGCCGGACGACCGACGCCCCGGACGTCCGACCCTGACCGGACGTCCGACATCGCCTGTCCAGAGCCAAAACGTTGGATGTCCGACGCATACCGGACGTCCGAGGCCCCGCGAGATGTAGGACGACCGGTAGCAGTCGGACGTCCGACGCCTGTGAGATGACTGCGTGTTGGGCCAAGGCCCATCTACCCCTTCGCCCACCTAGACTATATATACTCCTCCTCTCCCCTCTTTTTAGGGTTAGCAATGTGATAGCTCATTTGAGAGATAGAGCTTTGCTCATCCACTTGATCCCCTTCTCCATCGGAGTTCACGAACTCTACGGAGAAGATCCCCCATGTGGATTCAAAACCCTCATGGGAAGACCTTCAAGACCTCCTCACGAAGAAGAACTTGCTACTTGTATCAAACTTTGTTGACTTTGGATCGTGTATCTCTTCGTGTATTCGGATCTAGCACATGTGTAATCGAATCTTGTTGGTTTGAGTGAATCCTCTCGTGATTCCCCTCATGTTTTCCCCTCGTGTTCTTCGTGTTCTTCGTGGGATCTGCTCCAATCATGAAAGATCGAGCATCTAGGATTCTACCCTACATCACAAAGTCTCCTCATCATAGTCACTAGCGGACTCATACCCACCATCCTTAGTAACAATCCTCACAAGTGGAGATGGACATTTGCTTGCATAGTGATCTCCACCCTTGCAACGACGACATATAACCTCATGTGTTTGCCCTATTGATGCCATGGATGAAGAAGAGCTCTCTGTGGGACCAGAAGGTGTGCTCCTGGCAGATGGGGGTGGTGGTGCCTGTTTTCTTGTATCTCGGTTGGAATTGGCGTCTGAAGTCAACGGTGCTGCAGTAGGGCATGTGGAAGTAGAGGATGTATGTGGTGTCCATGATGAAGATCGACCTGCAGAAAAATTAGTTCGTGCCAATGCATGTCGATCCTACACTTCACGTACAACTTTGCAAGAAAGATGGAATAAGCGAGTGATATTATTATACTCCTTATACTCACGAATGGTCTGAATCTCTCTATTTAATCCACCCATAAAACGTGCAAGCATAGCTTCATTATCCTCAACAATACCGCATCTAATTTGTTCCATACAAAGGGAGTTGTGAAGGAATGTTCTGTCTGCGTCATCATTGATAGAGGGAGCAACAACAACTTGGCTAGCATGGAGATGGTGGAGAAGCTATCTCGCACCACAAGACCACATCCACATCCTTACTACATCCAATGGTTCAACAACAGCGGCAAGGTTAAGGTAACATGTATTGTTCATGTGCATTTTAGTATCTCTACATATGCTGATTATGTTGATTGTGATGTGGTACCCATGCAAGCATGTTCCTTATTACTTGGTAGAGCATGGCAATTTGATAAAAAATTCTGTCCACCATGGTAGAAACAATCAGTATACTCTTGTTCATAAGGATAAACATATTACTTTGCTTCCTATGTCTCTTGATTCCATTTTGAAAGATGATATTAACAGAGCTAATAAAGCAAAACAGGAGAAAAATATGAGTGAAAATCAGATTGTGGCAAAAGAATTTGAGCAACAAATGAAGCCCAATAATAAACCATCTAGTGTTGCTTCTGAAATTAAATAGAAAAGTTCATGTTTTGATACGGGCTAACTCGGTGTAGTCCGATCTTTCACGATTGGAGGTGATTCCCACGAAGAACATGAAGAACACGAGGGGAAAAACACGAAGGGGACGAGAGGAAACGCTCAAATCAACAAGAAACGATCACACATGTGCTAGATCCAAACACACAATGAGATACATGATCCAAAGACAACAAAGGAAAGATACAAAAGTAACTAGTTCATCTCCATGAGTAGGCCTTGAGTCTGCGAGGGATCTTCCCGTGAGGGTCTTGAATCCAAGCATGGATCTTCTTCGTAGAGGCCGCGGTCTCTCGATGGAGGAGAACCACAAGGATGAGCAAAGCTCTATCTCTAAAATGAGCTAAACCTGTGCTAACCCTAGAAAAGTGGAGGTGGAGTCATATATATAGGCTAGGGGGGCGAAGGGGTACATGGGCTTTGACCCAAGTCACGCACGCAGGTGGGGTCTAGATGATCCGGATGGTTGCCCGGATGATCCGAGTGTTGGGGGTCTGGATGATCCGGGCGACCGTCCGGATCGTCCGGAGGTGTCGTAGCGGCAGCAGCTGGTCCGGATGATCCGGGACCTGGTCCGGATGTCCGGCTCCGTTTGGATGATCCGAGACCTGCTCCGGATCGTCCGGCTTCGACGAGTAGGCTTCGGGTGTCCTCGGGCATGTTGTGCGGATCGTCCAGGTGGTCGTCCGGATCGTCCGGGCTCTGTCCGGATCGTCCGGATGGGGGTCCGGATGATCCGGGCAAGTCCTTTTCTTGCTCCATTCTTCTTCTTCCTTCTCCTCTTCCATGCTTGGCCTTGGTCCTTGGATTCTCCATGGTCATCTCGGTTGTACCTGACTATATGTATGGTCCATGCATGAGGTAGTAGCCATGTCTCATATGTGGAAAGTGACGGTTCGGAGAGGAGTGAGATAACCTTGTGTTCAATGGCGTATGCTTGAAGTCTCATCGTATGTACTCTTGGGGCTTGGGGAGTAGTCGTAGTGTACATGGGTATGACCGTAGGATGCTCCACATCATCTCCCCCCCTTGGGAAAGATCCGACCTCGGATCATAAACCTCATCACCATGGAAACAGTTGTCATGGACGAACTTGTAGTTGGACGGAGTTGAAGACATGGCGCAATCCAAGTACTCCAAGGTGTCGCCGGAGTGGTATACATGCAAAAAGAGCAAACACAAATGACACTCGGAAATACAATGGTTAGCACACACTAGGTGTCCATCATGTAAGCATGAGTTCGTCCGATAATATTGTTCGTGACAAGGCACAAGATGCTTAGACAAGCATTCATGGGAGCAAAAGCATTTGTAGTATGCACAAAGGTGTTGGGAATGTGATTAATTTCACCATTGTGCAAAATGATGTCATAATGGGACGGTGTATCAAAAGCATGAACATGGTAATTGGTGCTCAACGTGATGATGTGATCATGCAATTGATGATGAGCAATGTGATGATGATGTATGAACATGCCATCAAGAAAGATCACAACAAATTTGCTAAGAAAGTGCACAAGCTCATATATCATGGATGACATAGAAATACAAGATGCAACAAGGCAATCATAATGTGATTCAATCCATGCATAAAGTGCAAATTTGTTATGGGTGGTGTTGTACCATAGCTCAATGTCGTGCTAGAAGTGGTGGTCCGGTGGTGCTTCCAATAAGTCTGAGCACTCCTCAACTTGAAGGTCCATGGGGTCCATCTCCAATGTCGGTGCTTCATCTAATAGATGTATCATGTAGACAAGAAGAAAGAGACAACAATGAAAGAATGACCCATCCAATATGCATATTTGAGGATGGCTCAAATGGAAGGAGTTCACCTTAGGAATGTTCATGAAGATGTCGGTGTCGCACATCGTATACACCATGACATGACCAAGTTGTCTCATGACGGTACCGCCTTGTGAATCCTTCAAAATGAACGAACATGACAAACACTCGGAAAAACAAATGAGGTTAGCGGAAATGCAAAACCTATCATCCGCGGGGTGAGAAACCCAACAAGTGTTTTCATCATTCTTATCATAAGAAAGTACAAGGGTGTAGGGCATGGTATGTAGGCATATGATGCTAGAACAACCAAAGGCATTAAGCTCAATCAAACAAGCATGCATCACAAGTTATCCAAGTCTCCAAGATGAATAAGCATAGAATTGTTGCACTCACTACAAGTGAAAATGAGAGATGCAACTAATGGAGACAAGAGACAATGATCAAGATATATCATGTGAGAGGCAAGAGCATATATGCTATGATGCGGAGCATCCTACGGTCATCCCCATGGACCTACCACCGTCTCACCTTGTGCCAAGAGGACCTATGACACGAGCACGAGCTAGAGCTCTCGAGACCGAGGTGACTTCTTTCCTTAGTGATATTACATTTGATCCACTCGAGACATGGCTACTACCTAAGTCCAGAATGTTGTGCATGATCAGGTACCAAGAAGGCCCTCCTGAAGATGGACGTGAAGACGGACAAGTCCCCAAGTTCATGGAAGAAGAGAAACGACGGAAGGATCCGAAGAGGTCTCCAGGACCCGGACATCCGGCCCCAAGCCCCGGACATCCGGCCACTGGAGCATCTACTACAGCAGCAGCTCAGCCGACCAACTACAGGGCCCGGACATCCGGCCAGGCCCTGGACATCCGGCCCGACAAGCCCGGAAATCCGGCGCCCCGTCACAGAACCTCCAGGAGCCACCCTCGTCAGCCCGGACATCCGGCACGACACGAGCTGCCGGACATCCGGCCCCTGGCCCAGACATCCGGCCCGCACCTACCCAGCAAGCCAAAGCACCAGCCCGGACATCCGGCCTGAGCGCCCGGACATCCGGCCCGACGCCCAGACGTCCGGCTTCCCCTGTCTGCGCACAGTGTAAAGGGCCGATGCCCATGTACCCCTTCGCCCACCTAGACTATATATACTCCTACTCCTCCCTCTTTCTAGGGTTAGCGAAGTGATAGCTCATTTGAGAGATAGAGCTTTGCTCATCCATCCGGATCTACTCCTCCGAGAGAGACCATGCCTCTACGGAGAAGATCCACTTGGATTCAAGACCCCTAACGGGAAGACCCTCAACACCTCCTCACGGAGAAGAACCTGTTACCCTATGTATCGTCCTTTGTTGGATTCGGATTGTGTATCTCTTTGTGTTTCGAGGATCTAGCACATGTGTAATCGAATCTTGTTGGTTTGAGTGATTTCTCTCGTTTTCCCTCGTGTTTCTCCTCGTGTTCTTCGTAGGATCCGCTCCAATCATGAAAGACCGGCCCTAGGGTTTCCACCCTACATCATCTTGGTATCATGAGCTTTGGTTGATCACGATTTTGGAGCCCCTACCCTTTATTTTCTAGCCTAATTTTGTTGTGTTCTTCCCCAATTTCGAAAATCCCCACAAAAATAGCCCCAAATTTTTTTGTGATTTGTTGGTGTGATGAAGTTTTGTTGGATTTGATCCGTGGATTTCATGTGTTGCAAGTAGATCTAGCCTTTCCCCATCTTTTCCCCAATTTCCATCCACAAAATCTCGTGAATTTTGCCCTGGAATTTTGATTTCCCACCGAGTTCATCAAGTTCATCCACGGATCCTGAGCCCGGACATCCGGCCCCTGACAGCATCACTTCCATCCGCCGCTCCGTTTCCCGCCTAACTTTCATCAAATTTTGCTCCGGTGCCCACGTACACTTCCGCATACCCACTTACCCTTCCGCATCCACCACCGCTTTCCGCAAACTCCACCACTTTCCGCTACCAACTCCGACTATTTTGACCCATTTTGTTTTGAGAATTTGAGTTGCGGTTTCTGTTTCCTAACGCGTTCCGGCAACTTAGGGACGGTTCGACATCAACATCACCGCCGCTCATCTTCGTCACGGACTCGTCATCGACAACAACCGCTCAACAATTTTGTCACCTTCAACTGTAAGCAAGGACGGTAATCTCGATGACATCTTGGTCTACTCCTTGCCATTACATTGATAACCACCATAGCCCAATTTTGCGTATCTTGCCTATCGAGACTAGCCTTTGAGTATTGCCGGCAACGTGACTTGTGCACATTAGTGATCATACTTCCCATAGCATACATACCATATCATCTTGGTACATATCTTGGTATCATCTCTTGTGTCACAAGGTTGTCATAGCATACCCAATTGCTATCTTGGTTCGTGAAGTCTTGCATGAGAAAGAGCTCAAAAGAGAAAGAGCCGAACATGCTTTTAAGCAAAAGGAAAAGATAAGCAACGAGCTTATAAGCAAGAACCATAGCATCATACTACATTAAGATTGTCATACTCCATCATCTTGGATCATATCACTGGAACACAATACATATAGCATACTTGGGATAGAAGTTGTTGCATTTTTGCTTAGTAGGTTGTGCACAAGTTTCGTATCCGCCTATTGTGCAATTGTACTAGCGTCTCTCTAGTGTTGTGCAACAAGAGCATTTTCCGTGGATTCCACATTTTCCGCTCATTTTTGGTTGCACGACCCCATTTATCTATTTGCGTGTGTGTTTCCGTGTATCACTACTTGCTTGGTCTACTTGTTGCATTTGCAAATTTGTGAATCTTTTCCAACATTATTGAGGCTCACTAACAATTGCATCGAATTTTGTGCCACCATCCTAACCGAGCTCCACCATAAGCTTTTATTTGTGTAGGTGTGGGAAACCGACAAGAATCGGTACCAATTGTGCTATTTCCTTGCTCCACATTTGAGTGATCATTGATCCATCTTCAACATCGGTCAAGGTACATTTGGTATAAGTTCTTCTCTTTCTCCCACTCACATATTTGCTTGGAATGATGGATAGGCCAAGTTCTTCTACCAACCCGCTCTTCATCGAGCAAGACGACGACCCGAACACCTACGTCACCAAGAGCCACCTCTTCAGTGCACAACGAGCTTTGCATCAAGAACAACAAGCAATGAGCGACCGCATCGACAATCTCGCCACCGACTTACGCCTCTCCGAGCAACGTACAAGAGACTACTTCGACCACAAGCTCGACCAACACAAACAAGAGAACGATGCAAGAATGGACGAGATTCGTGCCTTGTTGGCCAACCGCTCTTCTACCACTTCGTCCTCCTCACGACGGAGCCACTCAAGTCGACACTCCTCCGACAACTCCAGTACACCGACGTCGAACACTCTTCGCCAAGCCGCGCGCCAAGACTGTCAAGCAAACCGCAATCCTCTACACGGAATCGATTCTCAAGAGAAACTTCGAGCGCAAGAGCATCGACATCGCCTCAACCAAGCTACCTTTGCGCAAGCACAAGAACGGCAATGTCAACGCCAACAAGAGGAAGAACGCGCACGCCTACACCAAGACGAGCAAGATGCCGATGCACAACATCAAGAACAACTACGGCGAGAAGCTTAAGCACTTGAGGCGCAATGTGCCCTCCGAGATTCAAGTCGAGCCGTCGCCACACGAAACCGGCAAGCTCATGAGCAACAAGAAGTGCTTCGCGATGAAGTTCAAGAGAGTATTTATCAATCACGTGTTCATCATCAAGCTCGACAAGCTCCTCCACAAGCTCGACAAGAACCTCAAGTTCAACAAGAGCAACAAGACAATGGAAATCCTCCACGACAAGAGCAAGTTGAGGGAAACAATCCTCCTCATCAAGGATGCCATCACCCTCGACCTCAACACAATGAAGAGCAACGCTACGGCAAGCTAAAGTTCACCATGCCTAAGTTCACCGGAAGAAATGATCCCGAAGAGTACCTATCATGGGCATTGAAGGTTGACAAGATCTTTCATTTGCACAACTATGAGGACGAGAAGAAGATCGCTATGGCATCCCTTAAGTTCCAAGACTACATCCTCATATGGTGGGAACAATTCATTGAGCGCCGTGAGGCAAGAGGTGAACCACCCATCACAACTTGGGCGCAAATGAAGGATGTCATGAGAGCATGTTTTGTGCCAACCTACTACAACCACGACCTCTCCAAGAAACTCCAACTCCTCAAGCAAGGAACCAAGAGCGTTGAAGAGTACTACAAGGAAATGGAGATTGCCATGATACGAGCCAATGTCACGGAAGATGATGAGCAAACTATGGCACGTTTCTTGAATTGACTCAATCATCCTATCAAGAAGATCGCGGACTTCCAACCATACTCAAACATCATTGAGCTAGTGCATCAAGCTATCAAGGCGGAACGTCAAGTGCAAGATGACTTCAAGTATGCCAAGTTCTTATCCAAGTCCTATGGCTTCTCCAACACCCAAGCTTCAACGACTCCAGCTCCGTCTACCTCAACCAAGCCTTCTACAAGCAACGGCGACAAGTCCAATTACAAGAAAACTTCGACAACTTCAAGCCGTCCTCCCACTACAAGCAACTTCAAGCCGCGAGCTTCTTCATCATCTACTCCAACCGATGAGACCATCAAGACAAGTTCACTCAAGTGTTTCACATGCGGCGGCCGAGGCCACAAGTCCTTCGAATGTACCAACAAACGCACCATGATCTTCAACGATGATGGTACATACGACTCAATGAGTGAAGGCGAAATGTAAGCCCTTGAGCAAGTGGCCATGCACTGGCAAGTGAACGACGATGAAGATGACCAAGTCTTTTGTGACGAAGATCCGAGCCCCGCTCTTGTTGTCTCTAAGGTCTTGACTCTTCAACATCAACAAGAAGAAGACCAAAGATGCCATATCTTCCACACCAAGGCCGGCATCAATGGAAGGTCCGTGAAGGTCATCATCGATGGAGGAAGTTGTCATAACTAGGCAAGTGAAGAACTATGCTCCAAGCTCCAATTAGTCAAGGTGAAGCACCCACATCCTTTCAAGGTTCAATGGCTAAGTGACTCCGGCACTATCCAAGTTGAGCATATGGTGCAAGTTTCCTTCAAGATCGGAGCTTACGAAGACACTTTGGAATGTGATGTCGTTCTGATGTCCGTTTGCCACCTCCTCCTTGGACGGCCATGGCAATTTGACCGAGGTGTTATCCACAACGGGCGGACGAATCACTACAGCTTCAAGATGAAAGGGAAGGAGTACGTGCTACGACCTATGTCTCCAAGTCAAGTGATCGCCGACAAGCAAGCCACCCATCATGGAGAGAATAGTGAGAGAGCAAACCACCATAAAGAGAGTGAGCGCCCCAAGCCCAAATCGATTGCCTCCACGATGAGCGACAAGAAAAACCTACTCCTCTTTGCCACCAAACGTGAGATGAGAGAAGTGTGTGAGCACCCATCAAGCGTTATGCACTATGTCCTTTTGTGCAAGGATGAGGCACCCAAAACTAACAACTCTCACAATCTACCTTTAGTGTTATCTTCTCTATTGCAGGAATTTCAAGATGTTTTCCCCGAGGAGCTACCTCCGGGTCTACCTCCTCTATGAGGCATCGAACACCGCATCGACCTCATCCCCGGAGCACCTCTTCCTAACAAGGCTCCCTACCGCGTCAACCCCGAGGAAACCAAGGAGATTCAATGGCAAGTACAACAACTCATCGACAACGGCCATGTAAGTAAAAGCTTGAGCCCATGTGCCATCTCGGTAATCCTTGTCCCCAAGAAAGATGGTACATTTTGCATGTGTTCCGATTGTCGTCCTATCAATGCTATTACCGTGCGTTATCATTACCCTATCCCACGCCTAGATGATATGCTAGATGAGCTTAGCGGAGCCACCATTTTCTCTAAAATTGATCTTAAGAGTGGCTACTGTCAAATACGAATCCAAGAAGGTGATGAATGGAAAACCGCATTTAAGACCAAATTTGGCTTATATGAATGGCTTGTTATGCCAATGGGTTTATCCGAAGCACCCGGTACTTTCATGAGTCATGCATTTTGTTCTTCGACCCTATATCGGCGTATTTGTTGTGGTTTATTTTGACGATATTCTTATCTTTAGCAAATCTTTCAAAGATCATGTCACCCATCTTAGAACCGTGTTGCAAACTCTTAGAAAAGAGCACCTTTATGCTAGTATGGAAAAATGCCTTTTCGGTGTTGATAAGCTTGTTTTCTTGGGTTTCGTTGTGTCTTCTAAGGGTGTTCATGTAGATGAATCTAAGATCAATGCTATTAAAACTTGGCCCCAACCAACCAACTTGCAACAAGTGCGTAGTTTTCTTGGTTTAGCCGGTTTCTATCGTAGATTTGTGAAGGATTTTAGCACCATTGCATCCCCTTTACATGCTTTGAGTAAGAAGAATGCACCCTTTGTTTGGGGACCATCCCAAGATACCGCATTCAATGAGCTAAAGAATTTGCTTACACATGCTCCTTTGCTTGCTTTACCAAACTTTGATAAACCCTTTGAGATTAATTGTGATGCTAGTGGTTATGGCATAGGAGGTGTGTTAATGCAAGAAAAGCGCCCCATCGCTTTCTTTAGTGAAAAACTCTCTGGAGCGTAACTCAATTATCCCATCTATGACAAAGAGCTATATGCTTTAGTTAGAGTCTTGCATGTTTGGGAACATTATCTCCGCCCTCATGAGTTCATTCTTCACACCGATCATGAAACACTTAAGTATCTTAAGGGTCAAACTAAGTTGAACAAGCATCATGCTAAGTGGAGTGAATTCATCAAGTCATTTCCTTATGTCATCAAGTATATTAAGGTAAGGAAAATGTTGTGGCGGATACTCTTTCCTGTAGATGCATGCTTGTTACCCAACTTGAATTGAATGTCATTGGTTTTGAGCATATAAAAGACTTGTATGCGCATGATCCTACTTTTGCTATTCCTTATGCCAAATGTTTGACGCATACGTCTTGGGAACGCTATTACATAAAAGATTATTATCTTATGAGAGCTAAAAAATTGTGTATCCCCAAGTCTTCTCCTGGTTTGCTCCTTTTGCAAGAATCTCATGGAGGAGGGCTAATGGGACACTTTGGACACAACAAGACATTCACCACGCTCTCCAAGAACTATTTTTAGCCCAAGATGTTCCGCGACGTTTCATGCTTCACCAACCGGTGCTCTACATGCCGCAAAGCTAAGTCTAAAGCTAAATCCCATGGTCTATATATGCCACTTCCAATTCCATACCACCCATGGGAAGATATTAGCATGGATTTTGTGCTTGGTTTTCCTAGAACAAAAAATGGAAAGGATTCCGTGTTTGTTGTTGTGGACCGATTCTCTAAAATGGCACATTTTATACCATGCAACAAGATAGACGATGCTTCACATGTTGCAAATCTTTTTTGTAGGGAAATCTTGCGCCTACAAGGAGTACCAAAGATGATTGTCTCGGACCGCGACGTCAAGTTCTTGAGCTATTTCTGGAAGACTTTATGCGCCAAGCTCGGAATCAAGCTCTTGTTCTCTTCGGCATACCATCCTCAAACCGACGGCCAAACGGAGGTGACGAACCGCACGCTCTCCACACTACTACGCGTGTTGATCAAGTGGAACATCAAGGAGTGGGAGGAGTGCCTACCCATCGCCGAGTACGCCTACAACCGTGCAAGACATTCAACTACCGGCAAGTCCCCCTTCGAGGTCGTCTACGGTTTCAACCCGTTGTCCCCTTTGGACATTCTTCCTCTTCCACTACAAGAGCGCACCAACATGGACGCGAGTGCCCGAGTGAACTACCTCAAGAGGATGCATGAATATACAAGGCACACTATCGAGCGCCAAGTACAACGACTCGCGACCAAGCTCAACATCAACAAACAACCCATGGTATTCAACATTGGAGATCTTGTGTGGCTACACCTTCGCAAGGACTGCTTCCCCAACGAACGCAAGTCCAAACTTCTACCATGAGCCGATGGACCCTTCAAGGTGCTTGAACGCTACAACAACAATGCCTACAAGATCGACATTCCTCGTGACAATTACTCCGTGAGCGACATATTCAACATCAAAGATCTCTCTCCCTGCCATGGTGATGAGGATTTCGATCCGAGGTCAGATCTTTCCCAAGGGGGAGGAGATGATGCGGAGCATCCTACGGTCATCCCCATGGACCTACCACCATCTCACCAAGTGCCAAGAGGACCTATGACACGAGCACGAGCTAGAGCTCTCGAGACCGAGGTGACTTCTTTCCTTAGTGATATTACATCTGATCCACTCGAGACATCGCTACTACCTAAGTCTGGAATGTTGTGCATGATCAGGTACCAAGAAGGCCCTCCTGAAGATGGATGTGAAGACGGACAAGTCCCCAAGTTCATGGAAGAAGAGAAACGACGGAAGGATCCGAAGAGGTCTCCAGGACCCGGACATCCGGCCCCTGTAGCATCTACTACAGCAGCAGCTCAGCCGACCAACTACAGGGCCCGGACATCCGGCCAGGCCCCGGACATCCGGCCCGACAAGCCCAAAAATCCGGCGCCTCCACCGGATATCCGGCGCCCTGTCACAGAACCTCCAGGAGCCACCCTCGTCAGCCCGGACATCCGGCCCGACGCGAGCTGCCGGACATCCGGCCCCTGGCCCGAACATTCGGCCTGCGCCTACCGAGCAAGCCAAAGCACCAGCCCGGACATCCGTCCTGAGTGCCCGGACATCCGGCAACTCGTGAAGGCCCGGACGTCCGGCTTCCCCTATCTGTGCACAGTGTAAAGGGCCGATGCCCATGTTCCCCTTCACCCACCTAGACTATATATACTCCTCCTCCTCCCTCTTTCTAGGGTTAGCGAAGTGACAGCTCATTTGAGAGATAGAGCTTTGCTCATCCATCCGGATCTACTCCTCCGAGAGAGACCATGCCTCTACGGAGAAGATCCACTTGGATTCAAGACCCCTAACGGGAAGACCCTCAAGACCTCCTCACGGAGAAGAACCGGTTACCCTATGTATCATCCTTTGTTTGATTCGGATCGTGTATCTCTTTGTGTTTCGAGGATCTAGCACATGTGTAATCGAATCTTGTTAGTTTGAGTGATTTCTCTCGTTTTCCCTCGTGTTTCTCCTCGTGTTCTTCGTAGGATCCGCTCCAATCGTGAAAGATCGGCCCTAGGGTTTCCACCCTACATCATGCTAGCAACCCAAGGAAACGAGCAAGAATGGATCATGTGTGATGCAACCAAGCAATTAATCATAGCGCTCAAGTTATGCAAGCTAGTAGTGCGAAGATGCAACGTACTAGAAGTAAGCATGGAAATCATGTCATGTGTGCAAATAGTGAGCATATATTATGCACATGACATATCACAAGCATGAAAGCAAGATATGAGCAAAATATCATCAATGTATTGGCGAGAGGCCATATGTAAATAGCAATGGGACATCATGACTCTCCCAACACAACAAGCATCAATAGCATGGGGCACAAATAAATCATGGCAATAGCTACTAGCATCTCCACCAAGCATGCAAATACACATAGGAGTAGCATAATGGTGAATCATGGGTAAATGCAAGCAAGGGTCACAATTGCATGGCAAAGTCATGTAAAGAGGCATAACATGCAAAGTGAACACGATAGAATGGGCATAAGGTGACAAGTGGTAAATAGCCCATAGCTGTGTGAGAGCCAAGTAAAAGAGGTGTGCGTAGTAGTTGCGCGAAGAGAACGGTGGTAAGGACAATCCAAATGATCCCAAATCGTCGTTGCTCTCAAGAGCTCGTTTCGTCAACTCTTGGGATTGAGAGGTTGACGAGTATATGTGAGTACCTACACAAAACAAAGGCAAAGGGAAAATTGTGTGTGCGTGGTATATGTACACATCATCCATCATGATGCGCACATGCATGTGTTGGTTAGCACAAAATAGCCAACGCTCAAATAAATGAGATGCGTGATATAGAAACATGTCATCCATCATGAGGGGTTTGTTATTATGTATAGCATAATGGAGACTCAAATTATGTAATGCATCATGAGAAATATGTAGAGCATTGTTATTCATGGAATGCATATGGTGGACACAATCATGGGAATCATGCAAAGTATGAAATGCATCAAAATCTCCTAATATGTATGAGGAAACTATGGGGGTCTCCTATTGAGCATTAGTGGAAGCATCACATGGAGAATATTGACAACATCCAAAACAATGCATATCCGAAGAAATGTGATCATGGCATGGCATAGTAGATGAATTGCGCAAATCATGTAAAGGAAGCATGGCAATATCATCACATGAAAAACAAAAGCCAATGACCATCATCTCGTCATCTATGCCATAAGTGCAAATAGGATTTACTTCAATGGGGCATGCATAGTTACTATGTTGAGATTGAAATGATGCAATATGGGAGATTTCACTCATAGCATATGACAAGTTTAATGGATTGTCAAACATGAAGTGACCAATAGAATTTTCACATGATATCCTATGGAGCATAGCATCACAACTAGGCAATTCAACATGCTCATCATCATATTCATCATAAATTGGTAAGGCATGACATGAGGAAGTCGCACTAGCATGAAGCATGGTAATAGGTGTGTCAACATCATGAGAGCAATTATTGGTAAGATAGTCCACTAGTGGGACAAGTGAAGCATCATCACCTATGCTACCTTTGGAGCGTCGCTCATGTGTTGTAGGTGAGGTGTCGAAGATCCACTCGTTGTCATCTTCATCTTGATGGAACCATGTGGGTGGTGCATCGTCTTCCACCATGGCCATCGGTTTTCCCATTGGAGAGATGGACTCATCGAGGGTAGGCATGTCGTCATGTTGGAGACCTAGCACCAAACAAGATAGCAATTGTGTATATGCGGGAACAATCTTGTAGCACACGACATGATACGAAGATACCAATATGATATGGTATGTATGCAATGGAAGGGCGGATCGATGATCACTAATGTGCACAAGTAACATTGCCGGCAATACTCAATGGCTAGTCTCGATAGGCAAGTGACGCAAAATGGGCTAGGGGTTAACAATGCAATTGCAATGGGAATATACAATGGTGTTGTCGAGGTTACCGTCCTTATGTACGATGACGACCTCGTGGCGATGATGAGTGGCGGTGTTCTCGATGTCGAACCGTTCCTAATTAGCCGAAACACCTTAGGAAACGGAAAAACCGTGAACTTAAAATCTCAAACGTCAAATGTCAAAATGGTGGTAGTGGAAAAGCGGTGGTGGTTGCGGAAGTATTGGTGGAAACCCGGTCAAAATGGGTTAAGGTGGTGGAAGTCTATGGTGGACTATAGACGGTGTCGGAGTTGAAAGCACGGTCCCTAAGTAGCCAAAACACCTTAGGAGACACAAGCCACAACTCAAACAACCTCAAATGCAATGGGGAACAAAATGGGTTAGGTTGCGGAAGTTGGTGGTGGTATTGCGAACGATATGGTGGAAACCCTAGACAAAATGCCAAAGTTCAAAATATTTGATGAAGTCAAATGATGGTGGTGGTATTTTTGTGGGATAGGGGATGTCAAGTGCTTCAAAACGAGCTAAAGAACGTCAAAATCGTAGTTCAGATGAATTAGTTATGGCCGAAACAAGAATTCAGCCATGTCAGTGTCAGGGTTACCCGGACTTCCGGGAGGAGGTCCAGCTGATCCTGGCTTGGTCCGGATGACCCGGGAGTACTTCCGGATGATCCGGGTTCGTCCACTCCGATTCTATTTTTTGGGTGTATAGGTTATCCGGACGTCCGGGAGAGGGTCCAGCTGATCCGGGAGGTGTCCGGATGATCCGGGAGCACGTCCGGATGATCTGGCCAGGTCAAACTGCTCGGGATTTCCTCTCGGGGATGAATTTTTGGGGCGGAAATGGATGATTTTGGGGTCAAAATTGATGAGATTTCGTGGATGGAAGGTGGGAAAACTTGTGGGGAAGCTAAATCCACTTGAAACCAAGCAAATCCATGGATCAAATTGAACAAAACATCATCAAACCAACAAATCACAAAAAAAATTGGGGGCTATTTTTGGTGGGGATTTTCGAATTTAGGATGAAATCACACAAAACAAGGCTAGAAACGGAGGGGGAAGACTCCAAATTCGTGATCAACGTGGCTCATGATACCATATGATACGGGATAACCTGGTGTAGGCCGATCTTTCACGATTGGAGGTGATTCTCACGAAGAACACGAGGGGAAAAACTTGAGGGGTACGAGAGGAAACGCTCAAATCAACAAGAAATGATCACACATGTGCTAGATCCGCACACACAACGAGATACATGATCCAAAGACAACAAAGGAAAGATACAAAGGTAACTAGTTCATCTTCATGAGGAGGCCTTGAGTCCGCGAGTGATCTTCCCGTGAGGGGTCTTGAATCCAAGCGTGGATCTTCTTCGTAGAGGCCACGGTATCTCAATGGAGGAGAACCACAAGGATGAACAAAGCTCTATCTCTAAAATGAGCTAAACCTATGCTAACCCTAGAAAAGTGGAGGTGGAGTCATATATATAGGCTACGGGGCGAAGGGGTACATGGGCTTTGGCCCAAGTCATGCACGCAGGCGGGGTCCAGATGATCCGGATGGTGGCCCGGATGATCCGGGTGTCGGGGGTCCGGATGATTCGGGCGACCGGCCGGATTGTCCGGAGGTGTCGTATGATATCTACTACACAACTTGTTCTTGTAGACTCGTGTTGGGCCTCCAAGCGCAGACTTTTGTAGGACAGTAGCAAATTTCCCTCAAGTGGATGACCCGTTTTATCAATCTGTGGGATGCGTAGGATGAAGATGGTCTCTCTCAAACAACCCTGCAACCAAATAATAAAAAGTCTCTTGTGTCCCCAACACACTAAATACAATGGTAATTTGTATAGGTGCACTAGTTTAGCGAAGAGATGGTGATATAAGCGTAGTAATGATAGTAGATATTGAATTTTGTAATAAGAACAATAAGAAACAGCAAGGTAGCAATTGATAAAAGTGAGCACAAACGGTATTGCAATGCTTGAAAATGAGGCCTAGGGTATGTACTTTTCCTAGTGCAATCTCTCAACAATGCTAATCTAATTGGATCATATAACCAGCCCTCAACGTGCCATGAAGAATCACTCCAAAGTTCTTATCTAGCGGAGAACATAAGAAGAAATTGTTTGTAGGGAACGAAACCACCTTAAAGTTATTCTTTCCGTTTGATCTATTCAAGAGTTCATACTAAAATAACACAAAGTTATTCTTTCCGTTCGATCTAACCAAGAGTTCATACTAAAATAACACCATATGATACGCATCAACCAACTCTAATGTCACCTAGATACTCCAGTGTCACCACAAGTATCCATGAGTTAATAATACGATACGCATCAAACAATTTCAGATTCATAATACTCGATCCAACACAAAGAACCTCAAAGAGTGCCCCAAGATTTCTACCAGAGAAACAAGGATGAAAACGTGCATCAACCCCCATGCATAGATTACCCCAATGTCACCTCGGGAATCCGCGAGTTGAGTGCCAAAACATATATCAAGTGAATCAATATGATACCCCATTGTCACCAGAGCAATTTCGAGCGCAAGAGCATCGACATCGTCAAAACCAAGCTACTTTCGCGCAAGCACAAGAATGACAACGTCTACGCCAACAAGAGGAAGAACGAGCGCGACAACACCAAGATGCACAAGATGCCGAGGCACAACGTCAAGAGCAACAATGGCGAGAAGCGCGAGCACTTGAGGCGCAACAAGCCCTTCGAGATTCAAGTCGAGCCGTCGCCACACGAAACCGGCAAGCTCGTGAACAAAAAGAAGCGCTTCGCGATGAAGTTCAAGAGAGGATTTATCAAGCACGGTTGCACCGACAAATTCCTCAAGCTCGACAAGCTCCTCCACAAGCTCGACAAGAACCTCAAGTTCAACAAGAGCAACAAGACAATAGAAATCCTCCACGACAAGAGCAAGTTGAGGGAAACAATCCTCCTCATCAAGGACGACATCATCCCCGACCCCAACACAATGAAGAGCAACGCTACGGCAAGCTAAAGTTCACCATGCCCAAGTTCAACGGAAGCAACGATCCCGAAGAGTACCTTTCATGGGCATTGAAGGTTGACAAAATCTTCCGCTTGCACAACTATGAGGAAGAGAAGAAGATCGCGATGGCATCCCTTGAGTTCGAAGACTATGTCCTCATATGGTGGGAACAAGTCCTTGAGCGCCGAGCAGCAAGAGGTGAACCACCCATCACCACTTGGGATCAAATGAAGGATGTCATGAGAGCACGTTTTGTGCCAACCTACTACAACCGCGACCTCCTCAAGAAACTCCAACTCCTCAAGCAAGGAACCAAGAGCGTTGAGGAATACTACAAGGAAATGGAGATTGCCATGATAAGAGCCAACGTCATGGAAGATGATGAACAAACTATGGCACGTTTCTTGAATGGACTCAACCATCCTATCAAGAAGATCACCGACTTCCAACCATACTCGAACCTCATCGAGCTCGTGCACCAAGCTACCAAAGCGGAACGTCAAGTGCAGGATGACTTCAAGTACGCCAAGTACTCTTCCAAGAGCTACGGCTTCTCCAACTCGCAAGCTTCAACGACTCCAACACCTACAAGCAACGGCGACAAGTCAAGTTCAAAGAAAACTTCGACAACCTCAAGTCGTCCTCCTACTACAAGCAACTTCAAGCCGAGAGCTTCATCATCCACAACCCCAACCGATGAGACCGTTAAGACAAGTTCCATCAAGTGCTTCACATGCGGTGGCCGAGGCCACAAATCCTTCGAGTGTACCAACAAGCGTACCATGATCCTCAACGACGACGGTACCTACGACTCCATGAGTGAAGGAGAAATGGAAGCCCTTGAGAATGTAGCCATGCACCGGCAAGTGAACGAAGATGAAGATGATCAAGTCTTTTGTGACGAAGATTCGAGCCCCGCTCTTGTTGTCTCAAAGGTCTTAACACTTCAGCATCAACAAGACGAAGACCAACGATGCCATATCTTCCACACCAAGGCCAGCATCAATGGAAGGTCCGTGAAGGTCATCATCGATGGAGGAAGTTGTCATAACTATGCTCCAAGCTCCAATTAGCCAAGATGAAGCACCCGCATCCCTACAAGGTTCAATGGCTAAGCGACTCCGGCACTATCCAAGTCGAGCAAATGGTACAAGTTTCCTTCAAGATCGGAGCTTACGAAGACACTTTGGAGTGTGATGTCGTTCCGATGTCCGTTTGCCACCTCCTTCTTGGACGGCCATGGCAATTTGACCGAGGTGTCATCCACAATGGGCGGACGAATCACTATAGCTTCAAGATGAAAGGAAAGGAGTACGTGCTACGACCTATGTCTCCAAGTCAAGTGATCGCCGACAAACAAACAACCCATCGTGGAGAAAATAGTGAGAGAGAGAACCACCATAAAGAGAGTGAGCGCCATAAGCCCAAATCGAGTGCCTCCACGATGAGCGAGAAGAAAAACCTACTCCTCTTTGCCACCAAAAGTGAGATGAGAGAAGTGTGTGAGAACCCATCAAGTGTTATGCACTATGTCCTTTTGTGCAAGGATGAGGCACCCAAAACTAACAACTCTCACAATCTACCTTTAGTGTTATCTTCTCTATTGCAGGAATTTCAAGATGTTTTCCCCGACGAGCTACCTCCGGGTCTACCTCCTCTACGAGGCATCGAACACCGCATCGACCTCATCCCCGGAGCACCCCTTCCTAACAAGGCTCCCTAACCACGTCAACCCCGAGGAAACCAAGGAGATTCAACGGCAAGTACAACAACTCATTGACAACGGCCATGTAAGTGAAAGCTTGAGGCCATGTGCCGTCCCGGTAATCCTTGTCCCCAAAAAAGATGGTACATTTCGCATGTGTTCCGATTGTCGTCCTATCAATGCTATTACCGTGCGTTATCGTTACCCTATCCCACGCCTAGATGATATGCTAGATGAGCTTAGCGGAGCCACCATTTTCTCTAAAATTGATCTTAAGAGTGGCTACTATCAAATACGAATCCAAGAAGGTGATGAATGGAAAACCAAATTTAAGACCAAATTTGGCTTATATGAATGGCTTGTTATGCCAATGGGTTTATCCGAAGCACCCGGGACTTTCATGAGAGTCATGCATTTTGTTCTTTGACCCTATATTGGCGTATTTGTTGTGGTTTATTTTGACGATATTCTTATCTTTAGCAAATCTCTCAAAGATCATGTCACCCATCTTAGAACCGTGTTGCAAACTCTTAGAAAAGAGCGCCTTTATGCTAATATGGAAAATGCCTTTTCGGTGTTGATAAGCTTGTTTTCTTGGGTTTCGTTGTGTCTTCTAAGGGTGTTCATGTAGATGAATCTAAGATCAATGCTATTAAAACTTGGCCCCAACCAACCAACTTACAACAAGTGCGTAGTTTTCTTGGTTTCGCCCACATGAGTTTGTCATACATACCGATCATGAGACACTAAAGTACCTTAATTAAACCAAGTTGAATAAACGGCATGCGAAATGGAGTGAATTTATTGAATATTTTCCATATGTGATCAAGTACATTAAGGGTAAAGAAAATGTTGTGGCGGACGCTCTTCCGCGAAAATGCATGTTAGTTACTCAACTTGAATTGAATGTGATAGGCTTTGAGAATGTTAAAGATCTTTATGCCAACGACCCTTCCTTTGTGATTCCTTATGCAAAATGTTTTGCTCACACTTGTTGGGAGAAATATTATCTCAAGAATGGCTACCTTATGCGCGCTAACAAACTTTGTATACCCGACAAAAAAAGCTTTTAAGCAGAAGAAAAAGAAGAGAAGCAAAGAGCTTGCAAGCAATAGCATCAGGCCTTATAGCATAGTTCATCATCTTGGTTCATACATACATAAGCATAATTGGGATAGAAGGCGACCCGTTTCTCTATTAGTTTGGTGCACTAGCGTATCTAGCCCATTAGAGCAATCGAGCTAGTGTTTCTCTAGTATCCATACAACAAGAGCATTCCCGTGGTTCCACCTCTTAGAGCTCATTCCTTGGTTGTGCGGATCCCATCTATCTTCTGTGTGTGTGTTCCTAGTGATATCCTTGGGTTTGATCTATTTGTCTTACTTGCAATTTGTGCATCTTTTCAACTTTATCAACATCTTGACTAACATTTGCTTGAATTATTTATCCACTTCCTAGCCGAGATCCTCCATAAGCCTTTTACTTGTAGGTGTGAGAAACAAAACCCGGTACCAATTCTCCTATTATAGCATCACGTGGGATCATACTTGATACATCCACAATCTTCGGAAAAGGTAACTTTGGTATTGTTCTCTCATTTCCTCCTCACCACCACTTCCACATGATGGATAGGCCTTCTTCTTCGGCGAACCCTCTCTTCGAGGATCAAGATGACGAACGCGACTTCATCACCAAGAATCACTTCTTCATTGCACAACGAGCTCTACATAAAGAGAGTGAAGCTTTGGGTGATCGCATCGAGCAACTCGCAACCGACCTTCTGCAATCGAAAGCAAGACAAAGGGACTACCTCAACACCAAGCTCTCCAAACAAATGGAAGAATTCCGCAACATGATCGTGAGCCATGCATCTTCCTCAACCTCTTCTCCAAGAGGGCGCCACTCAAGTCGCCACTCTTCGTCATACACTTCTTCCGATGCAAGTCCTCCTCCTCGAGCTCATCCTACTCAAGATCGCCAAGCTCAAGAAAATCCCTTCCATGGAAATGGGCTACAAGACCGAGTTCGAGCACGTGAGCAAGCGAGACACCAACAACAAGAAGCTATGGAGCATGACCTACCCCCACAACGTCCATGTCAAGTATCTCAAGAGGAAGATGCAATCCGGCAAGAGCAACAAAGTCGTGAAGCTCAAGCTCAAGTGGATCAAGATGCACTCCGAGAGTCCACTCGAGCCGTTGCCTAACGAAGCCGTCAAGTCTATGAGCAAGAAGAAGAACTTCGTCAAGCACGACAAGAAGAAGCCGTCCGACGTGAAGAACAACAAGAACGGCGAAACCGGGCACATATGCCTTGCCCTCCTCCACGCCAAGAGCGACAACAAGCGGATCGAGTGCTTGAAGACCCTCCTCCATGCCAAGAGCGACATCAACATCTTCACTATGATGAAGAACTCGGCCACGGTAAGCTTAAGTTCACCATTCCCAAGTTCTTCGGAAGCAATGATCCCGAGGAGTACCTCGCTTGGGCATTGAAAGTCGAAAAGATATTCCGTCTTCACAACTACGACGAGGAAAAGAAGATCGCCATGGCATATCTTGACTTTCAGGACTACGTCCTCATTTGGTGGGAACAAGTGATCGAGCGACGTCACAAGAAGGACGAGCCACCCATCGCGACTTGGTCACAAATGAAGGATGTCATGAGAGCTCGCTTCGTGCCTATATACTACACCCAAGATCTCTTCAAGAAGTTGCAACTCCTCAAGCAAGGCACGAAGACGATGGAAGAATACTATCAAGAAATGGAGATTGCCATTATAAGAGCCAATGTCAAAGAGGATGATGAGCAAACAATGGCACGCTTCTTGAACGGCCTCAACCACCCAATAAGGAAGCTCGCCGACTTCCAACAATACTCCAACCTTCTCGAGTTAGTTCATCAAGCGACCAAGGCGGAACGAGAAGTGCGAGAAGACTTCAAATACGTCAAGTACTCATCCAAGACCTAAGGCTCATGCCCTCAACCTACCTCTACTTCGACGCCTCCTACCTCGACTAGAGCATCACCAAGTACCGGCGACAAGTCAAGTTCCAAGCAAGCGACGCCTTCCTTGACTCATCCTCCGGCAAGCAGCTACAAGAACAAGACATCTTCTTCATCGGCACCATCGGACGACCCCGTCAAGACAAGTTCTATCAAGTGCTTCACATGTGGTGGCCGTGGACACAAGTCTTTCCAATGCATCAACAAGCGAACCATGATCACCAATGATTATGGCACGTACGACTCCATGAGCGAAGATGAGATGGAAGCCCTCGAACACGTCACCATTCACCATCAAGTGAACGAAGAAGAAGATGCTCAAGTCTATTGTGACAATGATTCAAGTCCCACTCTTGTGGTCTCCAAGGTCTTGACGCTTCAACACCAACAAGACGAAGACCAATGGTGTCACATCTTCCACACCAAGGCCGGCATCCACGAGCGCTCCATGAAAGTCATCATCGACGGAGGTAGTTGCCACAACTTGGCAAGTGAAGAGCTATGTTCCAAGCTTAAATTGGTCAAGAAGAAGCACCCTCACCCCTACAAGGTCCAATGGCTTAGCGACTCTGGCACAATTCAAGTAGAGCACACCATGCATGTTTCTTTCAAGATCGGAGCCTACGAGGACACCATTGAGTGTGACGTGGTTCCTATGTCCGTGTGCCATCTTCTCTTGGGTAGACCTTGGCAATTCGACCGCGGCATCATCCACGATGGAAGAATAAACCACTATAGCTTCAAGATGAAGTGAACGGAGTACATGATACGACCTATGTCACCAAGCCAAGTGATCGCCGACAAGCAAGCATCCACCCATCATGGAGAGACTAGTGAGAGAGTGAACCACCATAAAGAGAGTGCGCGCCACAAGCCCAAATTGAGTGACTCTTCGCCAAGAGAGAAAAACTTAGTCCTCCTAGCTACAAAAAGAGAGATGAGAGAAGTGTGTGAGAAACCATCGAGTATCATCCACTATGTCCTAGTGTGCAAAGATGAGGTGGCAAAGACTAACACTCATAACCCTCTTCCTCTAGTGTTGTCTAATTTGTTGCAGGAATTCGCGGATGTCTTTCTGGGTGAGCTACCTCCCGGTCTTCCTCCTCTATGTGGAATCGAACATCGGATCGACCTCATCCCCAGCGCACCTCTCCCTAACAAGGCTCCATGCCACGTCAACCCCGAAGAAAACAAAGAAATACAAAGGCAAGTCCAACATCTCATAGACCACGGACATGTGCGTGAAAGTTTGAGTCCTTGTGCCGTACCGGTCATTCTTGTGCCTAAAAGAGACGGTAGCTTTCGCATGTGTTTCGATTGTAGACCAATAAATGCCATCACCGTTCGCTATAGGCACCCCATTCCATGCCTTGATGATATGCTAGACGAGCTTAGCGGTGCCACCATTTTCTCAAAAATTGATCTTAAAAGTGGCTATTATCAAATCCGCATACAAGAAGGTGATGAAAGGAAAACTGCTTTCAAAACAAAATTCGGTCTATACGAGTGGTTAGTTATGCCTATGGGTTTATCAGAAGCACCCGGAACTTTCATGCGTGTTATGCATTATGTGCTTCGTCCTTACATTGGAGTGTTTGTTGTGGTCTACTTTGACGACATTCTTGTCTTTAGCAAATCCCTCAAAGAGCATGTAAATCATCTTAGGACCGTGTTGCAAACTCTTCGAAAAGAACGTCTTTATGCCAATATGGAAAAATGCACTTCTGGTGTTGACAAGGTTGTTTTCTTTGGTTTCGTTGTGTCCTCAAAGGGTGTTCATGTTGATGATTCTAAAATTGAAGCAATTAAAACTTGGCCACAACCCACTAATTTGCAACAAGTGCGTAGTTTCCTTGGTCTAGCGGGTTTTTATCGTTGCTTTGTGAAATACTTTAGCACTATTACCGCACTGTTGCATGCTTTGAGTAAGAAAAATGCACCTTTTGTTTGGGGACCATCTCAATCTACCGCATTTGATGAGCTCAAATCTTTGCTTACACATGCCCCAATTCTTGCATTGCCTAAGTTCAACAAAACTTTTGAAGTTCATTGTGATGCTAGTGGTAATGGAATTGGTGGAGTTTTGATGCAAGAAAAACGACCCATTGCATACTTTAGTGAAAAAAAAATCTGGTGCTCAACTTAACTACCCCATATGTGACAAAGAATTGTATGCCTTAGTGCGAGTATTGCATGTTTGGGACCATTATATTCGCCCACATGAGTTTGTCATACATACCGATCATGAGACACCAAAGTACCTTAAAGGTCAAACCAAGTTGAATAAACGGCATGCGAAATGGAGTGAATTTATTGAATCTTTTCCTTATTTTATCAAGTACATTAAGGGTAAAGAAAATGTTGTGGCGGACGCTCAGTTACTCAACTTGAATTGAATGTGATAGGCTTTGAGCATGTTAAAGATCTTTATGCCAATGACCCTTCCTTTGCGATTCCTTATGCAAAATGTTTTGCTCACACTTGTTGGGAGAAATATTATCTCAAGAATGGCTACCTTATGCGTGCTAACAAACTTTGTATACCCGACAAAAAAAGCTTTTAAGCAAAAGAAAAAGAAGATAAGCAAAGAGCTTGTAACCAATAGCATCAGGCCTTATAGCATAGTTCATCATCTTGTATCATACATACATAAGCATAATTGGGATAGAAGGCGACCCGTTTCTCTATTAGTTTGGTGCACTAGCGTATCTAGCCCATTAGAGCAATCGAGCTAGTGTCTCTCTAGTATCCGTACAACAAGAGCATTCCTGTGGTTCCACCTCTTAGAGCTCATTCCTTGGTTGTGCGGATCCCATCTATCTTCCGTGTGTGTGTTTCTAGTGATATCCTTTGGTTTGATCTATTTGTCTTACTTGCAATTTGTGCATCTTTTCAACTTTTTCAACATCTTGACTAACATTTGCTTGAATTATTTGTGCCGCTTCCTAACTCAGATCCTCCATAAGCCTTTTACTTGTAGGTGTGAGAAACAAAACCCGGTACCAATTCTCCTATTATAGCATCACGTGGGATCATACTTGATACATCCACAATCTTCGGAAAAGGTAATTTTGGTTTTCTTCTCTCATTTCCTCCTCACCACCACTTCCACATGATGGATAGGCCTTCTTCTTCGGCGAACCCTCTGTTCGAGGATCAAGATGACGAATGCGACTTCGTCACCAAGAATCACTTCTTCATTGCACAACGAGCTCTACATCAAGAGAGTGAAGCTTTGGGTGATCGCATCGAGCAACTCGCCACCGACCTTCAGCAATCGGAAGCAAGACAAAGGGACTACCTCGACGCCAAGCTCTCCAAACAAATGGAAGAATTCCGCAACATGATTGTGAGCCACGCGTCTTCCTCAACCTCTTCTCCAAGACGGTGCCACTCAAGTCGCCACTCTTCGTCATACTCTTCTTCCAATGCAAGTTCTCCTCCTCGAGCTCGTCCTACTGAAGATCGCTAAGCTCAAGAAAATCCCTTCCATGGAAATGGGCTACAAGACCGAGTTCGAGCACGTGAGCAAGCGAGACACCAACAACAAGAAGCTATGGAGCACGACCTACATCCACAATGTCCACGTCAAGTATCTCAAGACGAAGATGCAATCCGGCAAGAGTAACAAAGTCATGAAGCTCAAGCTCAAGCGGCTCAAGATGCACTCCGAGAGTCCACTTGAGCCATTGCCCTACAAATCCATCAAGTCCGTGAGCAAGAAGAAGAACTTCGTCAAGCACGACAAGAAGAAGACGCCCGACGTGAAGAACAACAATAACGGCGAAACCGGGCACATATGCCTCGCCCTCCTCCACGCCAAGAGCGACAACAAGCGGATCGAGTGCTTGAAGACCCTCCTCCATGCTAAGAGCGACATCAACACTGTCACTATGATGAAGAACTCCACCACGGCAAGCTTAAGTTCACCATGCCCAAGTTCTCCAGAAGCAATGATCCCGAGGAGTACCTCTCGTGGGCATTGAAAGACGACAACATATTCCGTCTTCACAACTACGACGAGGAAAAGAAGATCGCCATGGCATCTCTCGAGTTTCAAGACTATGTCCTCATTTGGTGGGAACAAGTGATCGAGCGACGTCGCGACAAGGACGAGCCACCCATCGCGACTTGGTCACAAATGAAGGATGTCATGAGAGCTCGCTTCATGCCTACATACTACACCCGAGATCTCTTCAAGAAGTTGCAACTCCTCAAGCAAGGCACGAAGACAGTGGAAGAATACTATCAAGAAATGGAGATTGCCATGATAAGAGCCAGTGTCAAAGAGGATGATGAGCAAACAATGGCACGCTTCTTGAACGGCCTCAACCACCCAATAAGGAAGATCGCCGACTTCCAACAATACTCCAACCTTCTTGAGCTAGTTCATCAAGCGACCAAGGCGGAACGAGAAGTGCAAGAAGACTTCAAATACGCCAAGTACTCATCCAAGACCTAAGGCTCGTGCCCTCAACCTACCTCTACTTCGACACCTCCTACCTCGACTAGAGCATCTCCAAGTACCGGCGACAAGTCAAGTTCCAAGCAAGCGACGCCTTCCTTGACTCGTCCTCCGGCAAGCAGCTACAAGAACAAGACATCTTCTTCATCGGCACCATCGGACGACCCCGTCAAGACAAGTTCTATCAAGTGCTTCACATGTGGTGGCCGTGGACACAAGTCTTTCCAATGCATCAACAAGCGAACCATGATCACCAATGATTATGGCACATACGACTCCATGAGCGAAGATGAGATGGAAGCCCTCGAACACGTCACCATGCACCATCAAGTGAACGAAGAAGAAGATGCTCAAGTCTATTGTGACAATGATTCAAGTCCTGCTCTCATGGTCTCCAAGGTCTTGACGCTTCAACAACAACAATACGAAGACCAACGGTGTCACATCTTCCACACCAAGGCCGGCATCCACGGGTGCTCCGTGAAAGTCATCATCGACGGAGGTTGTTTGATGTAGGGTGGAAACTCTAGGGACGATCTTTGACGATTGGAGCGGATCCTATGAAGAACACGAGGAGAAACACGAGGGAAAAATGAGAGAAATCACTCAAACCAACAAGATTCGATTACACATGTGCTAGATCCTCGAAACACAAAGAGATACGCGATCCACGATCAACAAAGGATGATACAAATGGTAACTAGTTCTTCTCCGTGAGGAGGTCTTGAGGTCTTCCCGTTAGGGGTCTTGAATCCACTTGGGGGATCTTCTCCATAGAGGTCGGGAACTCCGATGGAGAAGTAACCAAGTGGATGAGCAAAGCTCTATCTCTAAATTGAGCTAATCCTTTGCTAACCCTAGAAAGAGGGAGGAGGAGTATACATAGTCTTGGGGGCGAAGGTGTACATGGGCCTCGGGCCCTTACACTATGCGCAGACAGGGAAGGCCGAATCTCCGGGCGTCGGGCCGGATGTCTGGGCCTTCCCGAGACGCCGGACGTCCAGGCTCTCGGGTCGAATGTCCGGGCTGGCCAGGCGCCGTCCTGGTGCTTTCTGGATTGAGGGCGCCAGATTTCTGGGCTTGGCCGGATGTCCGGGCTGAGGCTGGATCTCCCGGGCCTGTAGGTACTTGGCGGCTAGGCGGCTACTGTGGTAGATGCTCCAGGGGCCGGATGTCCGGGACTTGGTGCCGGATGTCCGGGTCCTCGAGACCTCTTCGGATCCTTCCGTTGCTTCTCTTCTTCCGTGAACTTGGGGACTTGTCCGTCTTCACGTCCATCTTTGGGAGGGCCTTCTTGGTACCTGATCATGCGCAACATTCCGGACTTAGGTAGTAGCCATGTCTCGGGTGGATCAAATGTAATATCACTAAGGAAAGAAGTCACCTCGGTCTCGAGAGCTCTAGCTCTAGCTCATGTCATAGGTCCTCTTGGCACTTGGTGAGACGGTGGTAGGTCCATGGGGATGACCGTAGGATGCTCCGCATCATCTCCCCCCCCTTGGGAAAGATCTGACCTCGGATCGAAATCCTCATCACCATGGTAGGGAGAGAGATCTTTGATGTTGAAGATGTCGCGCACGGTGTACTTGTCACGTGGGATGTCGATCTTGTAGGCGTTGTTGTTGTAGCGTTCAAGCACCTTGAAGGGTCCATCAGCTCGTGGTAGAAGTTTGGACTTGCGTTCGTAAGGGAAGCGGTCCTTGCGAAGGTGTAGCCACACAAGATCTCCAATGTTGAATACCATGGGTTGTTTGTTGATGTTGAGCTTGGTCGCGAGTCGTTGTACTTGGCGCTTGATAGTGTGCCTTGTATCTTCATGCATCCTCTTGAGGTAGTTCACTCGGGCACTCGTGTCCATGTTGGTGCGCTCTTGTAGTGGTAGAGGAAGAATGTCCAATGCGGACAACGGGTTGAAACCGTAGATGACCTCGAAGGGGGACTTGTCGGTAGTCGAATGTCTTGCGCGGTTGTAGGCGTACTCGGCGATGGGTAGCCACTCCTCCCACTCCTTGATGTTCCTATTGATCAACACGCGTAGTAGAGTGGAGAGCGTTCGATTCGTCACCTCCGTTTGGCCGTCGGTTTGAGGATGGTATGCCGAAGAGAACAAGAGCTTGATTCCGAGCTTGTGGCATAAGGTCTTCCAAAAGTAGCTCAAGAACTTGACGTCGCGGTCCGAGACAATCGTCTTTGGTACTCCATGTATGTCGGTGTACTAAGTATTGGGCCACTAGTACCCCGTACTTGTGCACGGGCAGTTGTAGCTGTATTCGCGGCAAGGCTTGCCGGGATCAGCTCGAGGTCGACTCAAGTCGTCAAGGAAAATCGTCAAGTCAGAGATCTGGGATCAGCAGATAAGCAAAGCTGGAAATCGAAGGCCAGCTTCCCCGGCAAGATCCTTGCCGGGATGGTCGTGGAGCCCGGCAAGGCTCGGCGCCCGGCAAGGCTTGGTTCCCAGCAAGGCTCGGCGCCCGGCAAGGCTTGGCGCCCGGCAAGCCCTGGCGCCCGGGAAGGCTGGGCGCCCGGCAAGATTCTGCCACTGTGCCACCGCTTCGGCATAGTAACGAGTCTGACATTCTGGCTCCTTCGATGGATGCGTGGCAACGCACCAGTGGAGGAGAGCTTAAGCGGTGCTGATGGGATGGCCCCTTTTTCCATCCCCGAGAAAGTGAGGACACCTAAACGGACACCTCACGGTGCATTAAATGCGTTTGTCCTAATCCGTCAGGGGTTAGGTATGATACCCTATAGCTACTTTACACCTCAATGTATGTACATTTTGCCACTGTGGAGACCCCTTTGAGCATATAAAAGGAGGCCCAAGGCAACTGCTACAGGGAAGGAGAATTTCTGGCCCATTCTGCATGCGTAGCTGCTCTTTGAACGTACTGTTCATCGCGAGCGCTCCTGAAGGCTGGGCTCAAGAACATCAATAAGAACACAAAGCAGGAGTAGGGTTTTACGCTGATCAGCGGCACGAACCTGGGTAAAAACTTCCCGCGTCGATCACTGGTTCTGCTCTTTGCATATACCTCTCCCCCCGCCGAATCGTAAAGGGGTCTCTCGGGATCCCATAGGTGTCGTACCCCGACATCTTTGGCACGCCAGGTAGGGGGATTGAAGGTTGCGTGAACCTGATCTGGTGGTAGACGCCCTAGTTCCTTCATCATCTTCATCGTCATGCCGCCCAAGAAGAAGAACGCTGCGACAGCACAACTGTCTGGATCTGCTTTGCCTACGCCTTCGCAGACAGGCGGTGGTGTGGGTGCAGAAGGAAGAGGACTAGAACCCCCGCGATGTTCTGGTGACCCAAGCCAGGCGAGCGGTATCGTTCGCAGTGGCAGTGGTAACTTGCGCGCCGCTGGATCTAGAGATGGTGCTGTGTTGCCTACGGGTGGCACAACTAACTCTAGGGATCGAAGGGCGCCTGCTGGAGCTCCCACGCCGGCGCAAGCCTCGCGACCTACCCAGGTCGTGCGAGATGTGCGACATCATGGCGCTGGTGGTTCGGGGCGTCCCCACGAAAAGGTTTCTGCGCATAGATCCCAAGATGCGCGGGACCAGCATGCACACCAAGCTGCCGGCGAAGGTGGTGCACGGTCGCGTGACCGTGGCGGTGCTCCTTCTAACTTGGTTAGGAGTCAGAGCACCTCACGTACCTTGCACTTGTCGCCGCCACCTACGCCAGTGGAAGCCTTGGCACGTGCATAGCTGCTCCTCGATTTTCCTCCCGCCCCGGAGAAGATGGAGGAGTGGCGAGCTACTATCCAGAGCCTTATCGGCTTTGCTAACAAGGATGGACCGCAAGAGGCAGGGCCCTCTCAGCGGAGGCCCATCGATCCGACGCGAGCCGGTGCAGAGAAAACCGAAGGTGGTGCAACTACAGTGCACTCTCCTCCGCGGCGTCAGCAGTGGCTGACGACTCAGCAAGTCGACCGCCATGAAGAAATTTCCACGGCGTCGTCCGATCCACGGATGCGCCGTGATCAGCGTCTGGTTCTTCAGGAACAAGGCAAGGAGGACGCTCAAACAACCATCGAGCGGCGACGGGAAGCGCGCTATCAGTCTGATAAGCGCGCGGGGCCGGTTGTCGACGAGCCCGCGCCAGGGAACGTAGGAGACTTGCCTTACGAGGTAGGACCTCCAGCGTTTACCCGTGAGCTGCGGCAAGTCTAGTGGCCCAATCTCCGAACCTTCAAGCCAGAGGTCCCGGAGAAATATGACGGCAAGACCCATCCCTCGGAGTTCCTGAGCATCTACACCATTGCGGTGCAAGCTGCCGGGGGCCGAGATGACAAGATACTTGCCAACTACTTCCTGTTGGTGCTCAAACCCAACGTTAGGTCGTGGTTGATGCATCTGCCGGAGAATTCTATTTCTTCCTGGTCGGATCTGTGCCATCAGTTTGTTGGCGCCTTTGTTGGAGGCCACCAAGCTCCTGGGCAAGAAAGTGATTTGCACATCATCCCTCAGAAGGAGGGCGAGTCCCTGCGCAAGTTTATGCAGAGATTCAGCCGGGTGCAATACAATATTCCTGACGTTCATCCTGCCGCTGTCATTAGCGCGTTCCATCAGAACGTGCATAACCGCAGGATGCGGGAAGAGCTGGCAATGAACAAAGTCAGGAGTATCGCCGAGCTTTACACTTTGGCCGACAAGTGCGCTCAAGCTGAGGAGGGGAGGAAACACCCCGGTGAGGCTGTTGGTGCGGCAGGCGACTCGGAAGAAGAAGATGCCGCGGCTCCATCAAGGAAAGGCCGACGGCGGAACAGGAAGCGCGGAGGCAAGGCCGTGCTTGCTGTCAAGGAATCCGACAACCCTGGCGCCGCCAAGAAGGCCAAGGTTGGTGACCCCGGCAAGGATCTTGCCGGGTGCCCTTCCTGTCAGGCCTTGGCGGCTGCCGACAAGTCGGAGAACTCCGGCAAGCAGTATTGCAAGATCCATCGCACTAAGGGCCACGATCTCCAGAACTGCCGGCAAGTTGAGCAGCTTGCCGAGAAACAGAAGGCCGAATACGAGAGGCGAGACAAGGAGAAGGCCCAAGATGGTGCTGAGGGGTCCGGCAAGAAACGCGGTGGCCGAGGGGGTCGCCGCGGCAAGGCCAAGCAACAGAAGGATCGGCCTGCTCGGGGCCGAGATAAAGAAGGAGATGATGATGAGGAAGATGACGAGTCCAGTGAGCAGGAATTCCAGAAGGCTACGGAGGCTATGTGCATTGATGGGGGTGTCTTGCTGCATTCTTCCCACCGCCAACTAAAACAGTGGATGCGGGAGGTTAATGCGGCAGAGCCATCCCCTGATGCATGTAGGCCTCTGAAGTGGTCCAGCACGCCTATCATCTTTGACGCCGAGGATCACCCTGATCGCACAACTGCGGTCGGGTGCTTGCCATTGTTGGTTTCCCCAACAATTCGCAACCTCAAGGTGACGAAGATGCTAGTTGACGGCGGGGCCGGCCTAAACTTAATCTCACCAGATGTGCTCACAAAGCTTCAGATTCCCGACGAAGACCTCGAGGAAACAGGTACGTTTCAAGGGGTCAACCCGGGAAGAACACAGCCTAAGGGCAAGATCACGCTGCCGGTAACATTTGGCAGCGAGTTTAACTTCAGGACCGAAAAGTTGGTGTTTGATGTCGCTAAGATCCCCATGTCATACAATGGGATCCTTGGTCGGCCAGCGCTGGCTAAGTTTATGGCGGCATCACACTACGCCTACAATGTTTTGAAGATACACGGGCCGTTGAGCGTCATCACTATCCATTCCGATAAGAAGGATGCGCTCATCTGTGCCGACCAACTTTACCGGGAAGCAGTTGCAGCACATGCCATCAAAGCATCTGCTCCTGCCGCTGGAACTCCCGGGGGGAAGAAGAAGACCGGTAGGAACCTTGGCGCAAACTCCAGCAAGCGCACCTCCTCGGAGTGCTGCGCTTCTGTCGAGGACGTACCAGAGAGTTCCACCGGCAAGAACAAGAAGTCCAAGGCCGCCCCGCCGGAAACCAAGAAGGTGCCTGCCAGGGAGGACGGAATGGGGGGAACTTTCACCATAAGTTCCACCCTAAATGACAAATAGGAAAGCGCGCTCGTTGCTTTCCTGCGGGCGAATGTCGACGTGTTTGCGTGGCAACCGTCTGACATCCCCGGCATTCCCAGGAAAGTGATTGAGCACCACCTTGCTGTCTGTCCTCATGCGCGGCCCGTCAAGCAAAGGGTGAGGAAACAGGCTTTGGAGCGGCAAGAATTCATTGCCGAAGAAATTAAGAAGCTGGAGGCGGCAGGACTGGTCAAAGGAGTGCTTCATCCAACCTGGTTGGCCAATCCGGTTGTAGTGCGAAAAGCGAATGGGAAATGGAGGCTTTGTATCGACTATACAGATATCAATAAAGCTTGTCCAAAAGATCCTTTTCCCTTGCCGCGCATCGACCAGATTGTGGATGCCACCGCTGGTTGTGATCTCCTGTCCTTCCTTGATACCTATTCAGGGTATCATCAGATTTTTATGGCAAAGGAAGATGAAGAGAAGACCGCCTTTATCACCCCATGTGGTACGTATTGTTTTATACGGATGCCATTCAGGTTGAAAAGTGCTGGTTCAACATTCGCCAGAGCAATCCAGATTGGTTTTGAGCCACAACTCCATAGAAATATGGAGGCATATAAGGATGATATAGTGGTCAAAACTAAGGATAAAGCGACGCTCATTCAAGACTTAGAAGAAACATTTGCGAACTTGCGCAAGATCAACTTGAAGCTCAATCCTGAGAAGTGCGTGTTCGGTGTTCCTTCCGGCAAGCTCCTCGGATTCTTTGTATCTTGCTGGGGAATCGAGGCGAACCCCGACAAGATCAAAGCCATTGAGCAAATTGAAGCGCTGAGACACGTCAAGGATGTGCGTCGTCTTGCCGGCTGTGTTGCTGCTCTAAGCAGGTTTATTTCCAAATCTGCTAAGCGCGCCCTGCCCTTCTTCAAAATTTTGAAGAAGGCAGGTCCAATGAAATGGACTCCGGAAGCGGAGGCGGCGCTGCAAGATTTGAAGAAATACCTTTCTTCTCCGCCGACGCTAGTCGCACCTAAACCACAAGAACCGTTGCTACTGTATCTGGCGGCAACAAATCAAGTGGTTAGTGCTGCGCTGGTGGCGCAGAGAGAAGCTGATGAGAAGGCAACATCAGCGGCAGGACCGCCAAGTGACGCGGCAGGATCTTTCCCGCCAGGGGTTGATCCCGGCGAGACGGGATCTGTGCGAACAGAAGAACTTGTGCAGAAGAAGAAGGTGGTGCAGCGCCCAGTTTATTTTGTTAGCTCTCTGTTACAAGGAGCTAGGTCAAGATATTCTGGTGTGCAGAAGTTGCTTTTCGGCCTCCTTATGGCCTCGAGAAAGCAGCGCCATTATTTTCAAGCACATGAGATCACCGTCGTCACTCGCTTTCCATTGCAACGGATTTTGCAAAATCCGGAGGCAACCGGCAGGATCGTGGAGTGGGCGTTGGAGCTGTCCAGCTTCGGTCTTAAGTTTGAAAGCACTTCCACAATTCAGAGCAGGGCCTTGGCGGAGTTCATTGCAGAATGGACCCCGACGCCAGACGAAGAAGTTCAAGAAACAAGTCTCCCCGGCAAGGAAACCGGTCAGCAATGGGTTATGTACTTTGACGGGGCTTTTTCGCTGCAAGGCGCCGGTGCTGGAGTGCTGCTTGTCGCACCCACCGGGGAGCACCTCAAGTACGTTGTCCAAATGCACTTTCCCCGGGAGAGTTCAACCAACAACACTGCAGAATACGAGGGTTTGCTTGCCGGTCTCAGGATCGCGGCAGACCTTGGTATCAGAAAGCACGTCATCAAAGGCGATTCACAACTTGTCGTCAGGCAGGTTAACAAGAGTTATCAAAGCCCATTGATGCAGGCCTACGTAGATGAAGTGAGGAAATTGGAAGAACGCTTTGACGGTCTGCAGATGGAGCACGTTCCTCGTGCCGAGAACAGTGTTGCTGACGACCTGTCAAAGCGTGCTGCCCTCAAGTTGCCTGTGGAACCAGGAACTTTTGTGCTCCAATTGACTCAACCATCCATGGCACCATTGATGCGGCAAGAAAAGAGAAGAAAGTTGAACTCTGGGCAGTACTTCCCGGCAGAGCTCCCCGGAGCCGCCCGCAAGGAAGTTGCCGGGATCGACACGCCTGCCGGGGAACAACAGGCTCCGACAGGACCTCAGGCCCTCGTTGTCGAGACAACTGCTCCCCTGGCAGAGCAGATGCCTCTAGTCCTAGTTGTCGAGCCTCAGGCTCCAGCATGGGCGCAGCACATTGTCCATTTCCTTCAGACAGGTGAACTCCCTGAGGAACAAGAAGAAGCGGAAAGAGTAGCCCGTCGGTCTGTTATGTACAAGTTCGTCGATGACATCCTGTACAGAAAGAGACCAAACGGTGTGAAATTGAAGTGCATTCCTCGGGAGGATGGACTAGAGCTGTTGGCAGAGATACATGGGGGCATGTGTGGCTCTCACATAGGGTCAAGAGCGCTTGCCGGAAAGGCATTCCGGCAAGGCTTCTTTTGGCCTACCGCCCTCCAGGATGCGACTGCACTAGTAACCAAGTGTGAAGCGTGCCAGTTTCATTCGAAGAAATCACATTAGCCAGCTCAAGCTCTTCAAACAATCCCTCTCTCCTGGCCATTTTCGGTCTGGGGGCTCGACATACTGGGCCCCTTTCCCCGTGCTACCGGGGGCTTTGAGTACTTGTACATTGCTATCGACAAGTTCACAAAGTGGCCGGAGGTGGAAGCAGTGAGGAAGGTGACAGCGCAGTCGGCTGTCAAGTTCTTCAAAGGAATTGTTTGCCGTTTCGGTGTGCCTAACAGAATGATCACCGACAACGGCACGCAGTTCACAAGTCGCACCTTCATGCAGTACATCCAAGACCTTGGCGGCAAGATTTGTTTTGCCTCTGTTGCTCACCCAAGAAGCAACGGCCAAGCGGAGAGGGCTAATGCTGAAGTGCTGCGCGGTCTCAGGACCAGAACCTTTGACAGGCTGAGAAAGTGCGGAAGGCGCTGGATTGATGAGTTGCCGGCGGTTCTTTGGTCAATCAGAACGACACCAAATCGAGCCACCGGCCAGACGCCCTTCGCCTTGGTCTATGGAGCGGAAGCAGTTCTCCCCACGGAACTCATATACGGATCTCCTCGAGTGCTCGCTTATGATGAGCTCGAGCAAGAGCAACTGCGGCAAGATGACGCTGTGCTCCTTGAGGAGAATCGTCTTCAGGCTGCTGTGCGAGCTGCACGCTCCCAGCAAGCTTTGCACCGCTATCATAGCCGCAAAGTTCATGCCCGAAGCCTTGAGGAAGGCGACCTTGTTCTTCGACGGATTCAGTCCGCCAAGAATTCAAACAAGTTGACGCCAAAGTGGGAAGGCCCTTATCGGGTAGTACGAGTCACCAGGCCCGGCGCTGTCCGCCTGGAGACCGAAGATGGCATTCCAGTGAGTAATTCCTGGAATATCGAACATCTTCGCAAGTTCTATCCATAAGGCGCGGTTGCCGGGGGCTCCCGGCAACCACCTTTTTGTACAAGTCTTGCCGGAAAGGCATGTGATCCTTTGTACAAAGCCAGGCGCAGATCCTGAGCACAGATGAATAAATTTAAGTGTTGTACATTCCCTTATTGATTCTCATGTTCACATTCATATATGCATGTTTGTCTAAGATGTTGTATGACACCTGATCCCGGTAAGTTCTAACGAACCGCCAAGGTTTCATCCCTTTATTTTCTCTTCTTTCTTTTTCTCAAAAGACAGAAGGATTCCTCGCATGCACATTTGCCGGGGGGGAAGGGTACCATTTGGTGACGTTCGGAATTGACTCTTGCCGGAGGAAGAACAAAGCCAGAAAGCTAAGTCCTAAAACTTAGAGCAAGTTTTTCTTTTAATACCAAGTTATTTCCTTGGACGATTCCGACTCTTGTATGGGAAATCTGCACGCGAAGGAACCCTTGTTGTAATTAGTTGCGCCCTTATTTTGTTTCGAGTCCGCTCAACGATTTAAGTGGCTGCACTGAGAACGCCAAGGAGTCTTGCCGGCCGCCGCGCCTCCGGCAGGCTGCTGAAGTCCCGCACCCAGCGCTCACGGCAGGTTGCGCGCCGGCAAGTTTTTCAGTAAGCGTAGGATGAACTCCATACATAAAGGAATCGGACAAGGAAAGTAGCTAGCATGAGCCTAAACATAGTCAAATTATATTGCATCCATAAGTTGCCGCAGTTCTAACTTGAGACTTAATTGCTTTTACATGGGATGATGGCGGCAAGAATAAAAGAGAAGCACTCAATCCCTGCACTGGCCTTCGATCCTTTTGATGGAGTCCACCTTCTCGAGGATTGGCGCGATGCACTTCTCAAGCGCCTCAACATTTGCATCCTTTGGCAGGTGGCCGAGTGCGCTGGAGAGGTCGATGCCGGGATTGCTGTGCACCACCTTGAGGAGCACCTTGCGAAGGACGGCCCGGCAAAGCCGGCGAGTCTTGTTCGCCAGTTGGGTCGCCCGGCTGGACTGGAGCGCCCTCAACGCGTTGATGATGCTTTCAGAGAACATCATCAACCTGGCGCTTGGAGATATTCTTTCCTCGGAAGAATATCTGAAGTTCGACAAGCCCATGGTTGACAGTTCTGCGGTAAGCTTCTCCGCGGTGGCGATGAGACGGCCAGTCCAGATCTCCACTCCCTTTTCATAATCAGCCTGGGCGGCGGCGGCGCTCTTGAGCAGGTTCCTCTCTCCTTGGAGATCCTTGAGTAGAGCCTTCTCGTGGGCCCTGCCGGCCTCGAGAGACTTCTGCAGCGTGGTTAGCTTCAGCTCCTGAACCTCAATACTATCAGCCGCAGAGGAGAGCTGCTTGGTCTTGTCGGACAGGGCGACTTGCATCTCCGCCAAGGAGTGGAGGGTTTTTTCCCTGTCCCCCTTGAGCGTCGAGAGCTCCTTGCCGTGCTCGTCGAGATCTGTCTCTAGCCTTTGCAGCTTCGGCAGCATCGACGGCCTCCTTGAGCTTGCCGGCGTGATTGACGGTTAGAGCTTCGAGCGCCTCCTTGTGCTTCTGCTCCAGCTCCTGGGTCCGCCGCGCGACGAGATTTTCAATGTCTTCATCCTTGCTACGAAGCTTGGCGGCGAGTGGCTGCTCACGTGTGGTGAGATCTTCTTCGTAAGCATCAAGAGCAATGCGGCGCCCCGTCAGGAGGGCATCTTCGGCAGCAATCCTTTGAGCAGCTTCATCATGCGCCATCTCCATATCGGATTGCTTCAGGAGGACCTCATTCCACTGCTGGCTCACTTGTTCTCGGCCGGCAACCAGCTCTTGAAGGGCCTCGGCGTGCCAGATTTGCATTTGTGCGACGCGCCTTTGAAAATCCGCTTCGGCTGCCTCGACAACTGCCATTCTGGAGTCCGCCTTCTCTTTTCGGGCACGATGGAGAGCCTGTAGTTTGCGGAAGTTCTCACCCATGGCCTGAAGGAGCTGATCCTCTTCAGACTTGCCGCTGCTAGCACTGGGATCGTCAACAACTTCAAGCCCGGCAGCGGCAATAATCTCCTCAAAAATTTCTCCTTCGGCTGGTGCCTCTGTGCTTGCCGTCCCTGGCAAGTTGATGAATAGATTTTCGCCAACCTTGAGATACTTGCTGGATGAGGGCTCCTCAGATGTTGATGGCTGGTCTTCAGTGGCCGCCTCACCAGTGACAGGGGGCTCTGTGGCCGGTGCAGCGCCTGGCGCTCCTGCGGCAGGAATGCTGTCAGTGTGGTCCTCAACCTCCCTGTCGCCCTCTTCAGCAGGTCCTTCAGCGATTTCCTCTTGTGCTGTCTTGGCGGCCTCCCCGTCAAGAGCATCACCAGCCCCGGCAACGTCATCCTTGGTGGCCTCGCTGGCAGCGATCCTGTCCGCTTCGGCGGCGGCATCCCTGGCGGTCTCTTCGATGACGACGTCGACGTCCATATGTTCCATCACAGGGAACTCTGAAGGGCGAAGGAGGAAAACAAAATAAGATCAAAGTTGAAGTTTGAAGTAACCGTAGATAGAGAGATAAGAGAAAAAGAATAACAAGCACTCTGAGGCAATCGAGTACCTGCGTCGGGCTGTCGGGAGGTGGCTTCACCCCTCCCGGCAACTCCGGTTGCCGGGGGTGTGTCACCGGAGTCCGCGCTTGCCGGCTCCCCCTCAGTTCGGACGGGCTCGTCGGCAGGATCTCTTGCCGGGGACGTGCTTGTGGGCGGAGCGGTCGATGAAGGAGGCACAATGGGAATGTCATCTACTTGTTGCCGTTCTTCTCCTGCGAACCCAAAGACATCAGCGACAAGAGTGAAAGCCTCGGCACCAGCCAACAGAAAAAGGGATAATGAACTTACGCTGGGGGCTGCGCTGGAGGCTGTGTTGAGGGCTAGGCTCCGGGCTCACGATGACGGTTTCTGGCACGCTAGTGGAGCCTGCCGGGGGCTCGTCGCCTGTAGAAGTCCTTAACCTCTTCGCCATCCTCTCCAGCAAAGTTTATGTGTCACTGCAGAAACAATACAAGCAAGTCAGTAAGATTGATACAGATTGGAAGGTGGAAGTTGTGGCAGATACTCACTCTTCTTCCTCCTGCTCTGGACTGAAGCCGGAGATGTCGAAGTAGACCTCCGTTGCGATGTCTGAGTGGGGAGGCGGAGGAGGGGTCCTGGGCTGCTTGGCTGTGGCAGGCGCTGGGGCAACCTCCGGCACAGTTGCGTGAGACCCTCCTGCCGCTCCGGCGGTGGTCGCTGGTGTGAGTCTCGCGCGCCGCGCGGGCTGTTGCCGGGCCCCCTGCCTCGGTCCGGTCTTGCCGGCTACTTTCCTGCCGGGGGAGTCGCCGCTCGATGTGGGTTGGCTCGCCGGGACGCCTGATGCAGCTTTCCGAAGGACACGCTTTGCCTTCTTCAGGGGCGAGGGCTCTTCTCGCGTCTCCTCTTCGGCCGTGTCTTCGCCGGATGAGTTCTCAGCGGCTGCGCCGCCTTCTTCCCCGGCAACCTTATTCTCCTCCGCAGGTTTTGCCTCCACTACCACCTCTGCATCGCTGGCTTCCCACTCTGTGAAGCCAACGCTGCCGGCCTCCGCGGCAAGATTCGCTTCCTCCACTCTGGTAGCGATGTATGCTACCTCTTGATCTGTGGTGGCGCGAATAAGATCTGACTCTTGCCGGACAGGCTTCTCCATCAGATTGTCGAAGAACTTCTGCGCTTCTTCCTCGCTTGGCTCTACCCAGGTCGGGTCAAGGCCGTGGGCGTTAAACATCGGCAAGAAGGCAATGATCGACCCCAATGCAGAGTTGTTGCATAAGGGGACAATCCTTGCCGGCAGCCGGTGCTTGCCAAGCTGCATAGCGGTCAGATTATTGTTCAGCCCAGGGCGCAGCCTCATGACATCCGCTGCATTCTTATACTCCCAGGCTGGCCTCCCCCTATTCTGCAGAGGGGCGATGCGGCGGCGGAGGAAGTCGAAGCCGATCATCTCCATTGTCAGCCCGGCAGCCTTCAAGCGGAGGATCCTGGTAGTGGCGATTGTGAGCTTCTCGTCTTCAGCGGTGAGATCGCCCCAATCCTTGCCGCGGACCACCTTCTGTCGCCGGGGGTGACAAAAAGGATGAGGATCTGCTTCCTGGATCCAGCACCATTCGGCCCACCACTCGTCCCACTTTTCGCGGTAAACCCCATCTGGGTATATCTCTTTGTTCCAGGCCCTTGGAATCCAAGTAATCGATCCAGAGAGAGCCTCTCCTTTTTGGATTCGAGGATAGAAATAGTGGCGGAAAAGAGCAGAATTGGGGATCACGCCAGCGAAATTCTCACATAGGTGAGCAAAGATGGACATGCAAAATACGGTATTTGGTGTGAAATCAAGAAGGCGGAAGCCGTATGTATACATGATGTCGTTGAAGAAATCGGAAAAGGGTGGACAGAGCCCGCAATAAAAATACACAGTGAAGAAGGGGTATCTGTCCAATCCGCCTTTGGAACAAGCACCTGGGATTACGCGTGTGGCAGGGTGAGCTTGTGTTCCCTTCGCCCACATGCATTGGTATCGCCCCTTCAAAGTTTCGGCGTCAAGCGTCGGAGGGAAGACGACGAGCCTCTTCCGCATCTTCACCAGTTCGCTCTCCGGAACTTCAGCCTTCGCCTCCTTGTCCGTGCCCTTGCCTTTGCTGGCCTTGGGCGGCATGGCGACTGTGGAGATGGAGGCCGGGGGGCGGAGCGAGCGCGGGAGCAGCGGGCAGAAGAGAAAAAAGGTCTCGCTCTGAGCTCGAGCAGAAGAAGGCGATGGCGATGGCTAGATTGGGAAGAAGAGGGGGGTGAATAGGTTTGCGCCTCCACGACTTCTCCTTTTTATGGGGAAGGATCGGGGCCGCCTTGTTTATCCCCCAATATGAATGCGCCTCTATGGGCGTGAAACAGTTTGCAGCCTTTTTGGCACGCTTCCCATGTCGCGTGCTCCGTGCGCGTAGTGGGGGGCACAGTAAAACAAGATATTCACGAGCAGATTAATTCCCTGCCACGCGTGCCCGTGCACTGTTTGGGCCTAGCCCAACAACGCCTCGCACTCGTGTATGGCCTAGGCCCGGGGGCTCCTGTCGGTGTACTAAGTATTGGGCCATTAGTACCCCGTACTTGTGCATGGGCAGTTGTAGCCGTATTCGCGGCAAGGCTTGCTGGGATCAGCTCGAGGTCGACTCAAGTCGTCAAGGAAAATCGTCAAGTCAGAGATCTGGGGATCAGCAGATAAGCAAAGCTGGAAATCGAAGGCCAGCTTCCCCGGCAAGATCCTTGCCGGGATGGCCGTGGAGCCCGGCAAGGCTCGGTGCCCGGCAAGGCTTGGTTCCCAGCAAGGCTCGGCGCCCGGCAAGCCATGGCGCCCGGCAAGATTCTGCCACTCTGCCACCGCTTCGGCATAGTAACGAGTCTGACATTCTGGCTCCTTCCATGGATGCGTGGCAACGCACCAGTGGAGGAGAGCTTAAGCGGTGCTGATGGGATGGCCCCTTTTTCCATCCCCGAGAAAGTGAGGACACCTAAACGGACACCTCACGGTGCATTAAATGCGTTTGTCCTAATCCGTCAGGGGTTAGGTATGATACCCTGTAGCTACTTTACACCTCAATGTATGTACATTTTGCCACTGTGGAGACCCCTTTGAGCATATAAAAGGAGGCCCAAGGCAACTGCTACAGGGAAGGAGAATTTCTGGCCCATTCTGCATGCGTAGCTGCTCTTTGAATGTACTGTTCATCATGAGCGCTCCTGAAGGCTGGGCTCAAGAACATCAATAAGAACACAAAGCAGGAGTAGGGTTTTACGCTGATCAGCGGCCCGAACCTGGGTAAAAACTTCCCACGTCGATCACTGGTTCTGCTCTTTGCGTATACCTCTCCCCCCGGCGAATCGTAAAGGGGTCTCTCAGGATCCCATAGGTGTCGTACCCCGACAATGTAGGCGCAAGATTTCCCTACAAAAAAGATTTGCAACATGTGAAGCATCGTCTATCTTGTTGCATGGTATGAAATGTGCCATTTTATAGAATTGGTCCACAACATCAAACATAGAATCCTTTCCATTTTTAGTTCTAGGCAAACAAAGCACAAAATCCATGCTAATATCTTCCCATGGGTGGTATGGAACTGGTAGAGGCATATAAAGACCATGAGATTGAGCTTTGGACTTAGCTTTGCGGCATGTAGAGCATCGTTTGGTGAAGCGTGAGACGTCGCTGAACATCTTGGGCCAAAAGTAGTTCTTGGAGAGCATAGCGAATGTCTTGTCACATCCAAAGTGTCCCATTAGTCCGCCTCCGTGGGATTCTTGTAAAAGGAGCAAATGAAGAGAAGACTCGGGGATACACAATTTGTTAGCTCTCATAAGATAATCATCTTTTATGTAATAGTGTTCCCAAGACGTATGCGTCAAACATTTGGCATAATGAATAGCAAAAGTAGGATCATGCGCATACAAGTCTTTTATGTGCTCAAAACCAATGACATTCAATTCAAGTTGGGTAACAAGCATGCATTTGCGGGAAAGCGCGTCCGCCACAACATTTTCCTTACCTTTGATATACTTGATAACATAAGGAAATGACTCAATGAACTCACTCCACTTAGCATGACGCTTGTTCAACTTAGTTTAACCCTTGAGGTACTTAAGCGTTTCATGGTTGGTATGAATGACAAATTCATGAGGGCAAAGATAATGTTCCCACTCATGCAAAACTCGCACTAAAGCATATAGCTCTTTGTCATAGATTGGATAATTGAGTTGCGCTCCGGAGAGTTTTTCTCTAAAGAAAGCGATTGGGCGCTTCTCTTGCATTAACACACCTCCTATGCCATAACCACTAGCATCGCAATGAATCTCAAAAGGCTTATCAAAGTTTGGTAAAGCAAGCAAAGGAGCATGTGTAAGCAAATTCTTTAGCTCATTGAATGCGGTATCTTGGGATGGTCCCCAAACAAAGGGTGCATTCTTCTTACTCAAAGCATGTAAAGGGGATGCAATGGTGCTAAAATCCTTCACGAATCTACAATAGAAACCGGCTAAATGAAGAAAACTACGCACTTGTTGCAAGTTGGTTGGTTGAGGCCAAGTTTTGATAGCATTGATCTTAGATTCATCTACATGAACACCCTTAGAAGACACAACGAAACCCAAGAAAACAAGCTTATCAACACCACAAAGGCATTTGTCCATATTAGCATAAAGGCGCTCTTTCCTAAGGGTTTGCAACACGGTTCTAAGATGGGTGACATGATCTTTGAGCGATTTGCTAAACATAAGAATATCGTCAAAATAGACCACAACAAATATGCCAATATAGGGTCGAAGAACAAAATGCATGACTCTCATGAAAGTACCGGGTGCTTCGGAGAAACCCATTGGCATAACAAGCCATTCATATAAGCCAAATTTGGTCTTAAATGCGGTTTTCCATTCATCACCTTCTTGTATTCATATTTGATAGTAGCCACTTTTAAGATCAATTTTAGAGAAAATAGTGGCTCCGCTAAGCTCATCTAGCATATCATCTAGGCGTGGAATGGGGTAACGATATCGCACGGTAATAGCATTGATAGGATGACAATCGGAACATATGCGATATGTACCATCTTTCTTGGGAACAAGGATTACCGGTACGGCACAAGGACTCAAGCTTTCTCGTACATGGCCGTTGTCGATGATTTGTTGTACTTGCCGTTGGATCTCCTTGGTTTCCTCGGGGTTGACACGGTAGGGAGCCTTGCTCCTGGGATGAGGTCGATGCGTTGTTCGATGCCTCGAAGAGGGGGTAGACCCGGAGGTAGCTCGTCGGGGAATACATCTTGGAATTCCTGCAATAGAGAAGATAACACTAAAGGGAGATTCTGAGAGGTGTTAGCTTTTGGTGCCTCGTCCTTGCACAAAAGGACATAGTGCATAACACTTGATGGGTTCTCACACACTTCTCTCATCTCACGTTTGGTGGCAAAGAGGAGCAGGTTTTTCTTGTCGCTCATCGTGGAGGCACTCGATTTGGGCTTGTGGCGCTCACTCTCTTTATGGTGGTTCGCTCTCTCACTATTCTCTCCACGATGGGTGGCTTGCTTGTCGGCGATCACTTGACTTGGAGACATAGGTCGTAGCACGTACTCCTTCCCTTTCATCTTGAAGCTATAGTGATTCATTCGCCCATTGTGGATGACACCTCGGTCAAATTGCCATGGTCGTCCAAGAAGGAGGTGGCAAACGGACATCGGAATGACATCACACTCCAAAGTGTCTTCGTATGCTCCCATCTTGAAGGAAACTTGCACCATATGCTCGACTTGGATAGTGCCGGAGTCACTTAGCCATTGAACCTTGTAAAGGTCAAACCAAGTTGAATAAACGGCATGCTAAATGGAGTGAATTTATTGAATCTTTTCCTTATGTGATCAAGTACATTAAGGGTAAAGAAAATGTTGTGGCGGACGCTCTTTCCCGCAAATGCATGTTAGTTACTCAACTTGAATTGAATGTGATTGGCTTTGAGCATGTTAAAGACCTTTATATCAATGATCCTACGTTTGCGCTTCCTTATGCAAAATGTCTTGCTCACACTTGTTGGGAGAAATATTATCTCAAGAATGACTACCTTATGCGCGCTAACAAACTTTGTATACCCGAGTCTTCTCTTCGTTTGTTACTTTTGCAAGAGGCTCATGGAGGTGACTTATGGGACATTTTAAACGCGACAAGACCTTTGCCACACTCTCCAACAAGTACTTTTGGCCAAAGATGTTCTGCGACGTCACGTGCTTCACCCACCGATGCTCTACATGCCGCAAAGCTAAGTCAAAAGCTCAATCTCATGGTTTACATATGCCACTTCCAATTCCATATCAACCATGGGAAGATATTTGTATGGATTTTGTGCTTGGTTTGCCTAGGACTCAAAATGGAAAAGATTCTATATTTGTTGTTGTGGACCGATTCTCAAAAATGGCTCCTTTCATCCCATGCAATAAGATAGATGATGCTTCACATGTTGCAAATCTTTTTTGTAGGGAAATCTTGAGGCTACATGGAGTGCCATGGACCATTGTGTTGGACCGCGACGTCAAGTTCCTAAGCTACTTTTGGAAGACAATATGCGCCAAGCTCGACATCAAGCTTCTATTCTCCACGGCATATCATCCACAAACCGATGGCCAAACCGAAGTCACCAACCGGACATTATCCACCCTCCTACGCGTGTTGATCAAGAAGAACATCAAGGAGTGGGAGGAGTGCTTACCCATCGCCGAGTACACCTACAATCGAGCTCGACACACGATTACCGACAAGTCCCCCTTCAAAGTTGTCTACGGCTTCAACCCTTTGTCCCCATTGGACATTCTACTTCTCCCACTACAAAAAAGTACAAACATGGATGCAAGTGCAAGGGCAAGCTTTCTCAAGAAGATGCATGAAGATACAAGGGCAACGATCGAGCTTCAAGTACATCGCATCACCACCAAACTCAACATCAACAAGACACCAATGGTGTTCCAACTGGGAGATCTCATATGGCTTCATCTTTGCAAGGACCGCTTCCCCAACGAGCGCAAGTCAAAGCTACTACCACGAGCCGACAGACCCTTCAAGGTGCTAGCACGCTACAATGACAACGCTTACAAGATTGACATCCCACGCGACAAGTACAACGTAAGCGACATCTTCAACGTCAAATCTTGGCCAAGTACCATGGTGATGATGATCACGATCTATGGACGGATCTCTCCGAAGGGGGGGGGGGAGTTGATGCGGAGCATCCTTCTATCATCCCCATGGACTCTACACCAACGCATCAACCACCACATGGACCTATGACAAGAGCTAGAACACGCGCAATGGAAACCGAGGTGAACTCCTTCCTACTCGACATGCATATGGACACAAACGGAACTTGGATGCTACCTCACCAAAATGCTCTATGTATTATTAGGTACGAAGAAGGACACTCCCAAGCAGCTGAGGAGCACCACCAAGTACAAAGAGATGCCCCAAGTCACCAAGGAAGAAGGAGGAACCACCAAGGAGCAGGACAGGAGGTCCCAGACGACCCCGTGCGCACGGGCCCCCGAGACCCCATGCCCACAGACTACACAGGGAGCTACGGCTGTAGCACCCCGTGTGCACGGGCGTGTACCATGCGCACGGGGACCCCGTGCGCACAGGCCCAACTTACCCCGTGCGCACGGGCCCTCCAGGATGCACGGCTGAGATCTGTCTTGGAGCACCCACTTCATCTCCAACCTCCCCAAGCCTATATATTCCGTACCTAGGATCATGTTTAGGGTTAGCAAAGACATCTATGAGATATTTTTGAGCTCTGCTCCTTCTACCACTCCATTGGAGATCAAGTCCTCTTAGGAGAGGATTCACTTGTGGATTTCAAGACATCCATCTTGGAATAAGACTACAATCATCAAGACCTCATCTCTTAGGTGTGGGAAGAACTCTACCTAGTGCTTATTTCCTTGGATTGTGCTTGTAATCTTGTGGATCTCATGTATGCTATTCTAGTGGATGTGTGATTTGGGTTTTGTTTGAGTGTTTTCCCCTTGTGTTCTTGTGTGATCATCTCTTTCCCCACCTCCAAGTGTGAAAAGATCCCTTCTAGGGTTCTACCCTACAACATACCCCATCTATGACAAAGAGTTATATGCTTTAGTGAGAGTCTTGCATGTTTGGGAGCATTACCTTCGCCCTCATGAGTTCATTCTTCACACGGATCATGAAACACTTAAGTACCTCAAGGGTCAAACTAAGTTGAACAAGCATCATGCTAAGTGGAGTGAATTCATTGAGTCATTTCCTCATGTCATCAAGTATATTAAAGGCAAAGAGAATGTTGTGGCGGATGCGCTTTCCCGTAAATACATGCTAGTTACTCAACTTGAATTCAATGTCATTGGCTTTGAGCACATAAAAGACTTGTATTCGCACCATCCTACTTTTGCTATTCCTTATGCTAAATGTTTGATGCATACATCTTGGGAATGCTATTACATCAAAGATTATTATCTTATGAGAGCTAACAAACTATGTATCCCCGAGTCATCTCTTCGTTTGTTACTTTTGCAAGAAGCTCATGGAGGAGGACTTCTGGGACACTTTGGACGTGAAAAGACATTCGCTACGCTCTCCAAGAACTACTTTTGGCCCAAGATGATCCGCGACATCTCCCGCTACACCAACCGATGCTCTACATGTCGCAAAGCTAAGTCTAAAGCTCAACGCCAAGTTCTCTATATGCCACTTCCTATTCCGTATCACCCATGGGAAGATATTAGTATGGACTTTGTGCTTGGTTTGCCTCGAACTCATAATGGAAAGGATTCCGTGTTTGTCATTGTGGACCGTTTCTCTCATATGGCACATTTTATCCCATGCAACAAGATAGACGATGTTTCACATGTTGCAAATCTCTTTTGTAGGGAAATTTTACGTCTACATGGAGTGCCCAAGACTATCGTATCGGACCGTGACATCAAGTTCTTTAGCTACTTTTGGAAGACGCTATGCGCCAAGCTTTGAATCAAGCTCTTGTTCTCTTCGGCATACCACCCACAAACCGACGGCCAAACGGAGGTCACAAACTAGACGCTATCTACTCTCCTACGCGTGTTGATCAAAAAGAACATCAAGGAGTGGGAAGAGTGCATACCCGTCGCCGAGTATGCCTACAATCGTGCAAGACATTCGACTACCGGCAAGTCCCCCTTCGAGGTCATCTATGGTTTCAACCCATTGTCCCCATTGGACATTCTACCTCTAATACTACAAGAGCGCATCAACATGGACGCGAGCGCACGAGCGAGCTACTCAAGAAGGTGCATGAAGATACAAGACACACCATCGAGCGTCAAGTACAACGCCTCGCGACCATGATCAACATTAACAAGCAACCCATGATATTAAAGAGATCTTGTGTGGCTATACCTTCACAAGGAACGCTTCCCCAAGGAATGCAAGTCCAAGATACTACCTCGAGCCGACGGACCCTTCAAGGTGCTAGCATGGTACAACAACAATGCATACAAGATCGACCTACAACGCAAGAAGTACAACATGAGCGACGTCTTCAACATCAAGGATCTCTCTCCCTACCATGGTGATGAGGCTTTCGATCCGAGGTCGGATCTTTCCCAAGGGGGGGGGGAGATGATGCAGAGCATCATACGGTCATCCCCATGGACCTACCTTCGTCTCCTACGACACCACATGGACCAATGATAAGAGCGCGAGCAAGGGCTATCGAATCCAAGGTGAACTCGCTCCTCTCCGAACTACCACTTTCTACATGTGAGACATAGCTACTACCTCAAGCGATGACCCTATGTGTGATCAGGTACTTACAAGGGAGCCACGGAGCTATCATATCCAATGGACAAGACGGCGAGGACACCAAGTACAAGGACCAAGAAGAAGAGCTGCCAAAAGCCTACAGCCACCGGACGACCGGTCCGGGCCGGACGTCCGACGCCTTGAGTCTCCACCAGCCCGAAGAGCCAGCCAGCGAGTGCTATAGCGGCCGGACATCCGACACCTCCCAGCGCCCGGACGACCGTTGCCACACCACAGAACGGAAATTATCGGAAGTCCGAAGTCTTCGGACGACCGACGTCCGAAGGGCCGACCGCCTCCGAAAATCCGACGCCACCTGATTCGAGCCGAAATGTCGGACGTCCAACCGCTACCGGATGTCCGGACCCTCACGAGCCACTGGATGTCCGATAGCTGTCAGACGACCGACGCCTGTCCGCGCACAGTGTGTTAGGACGAGGCCCATGTACACCTTCGACCCCCTAGCCTATATATACGATTCCTCCTCCAATTATCTAGGGTTAGCATTGGTTTAACTCATCATAGTGATAGAGCTTTGCTCATCCACTTGGTTCTACTCCTTGGAGAGACCGCGGCCGCTTCGGTGAAGATCCACGCTTGGATTCAAGACCCCTGACGGGAAGACCCCTCAAGACCTCCTCTCGGAGAAGAACTAGTCACCATTTGTATCGTCCTTTGTTGACTTTGGATCTTGTGATCCCTATGTGAACTTGGACCTAGCACATGTGTGACCATTTCTTGTTGATTTGAGTGTATCCTCTCATTCCCCTCGTGTTTTTTCCCTCGTGTTCTTCGTGGGAATCTCCTCCTTTCGTGTAAGATCGGTCTAGATCGAGTAAGCCCCGCATCAAGGAAGAACATGGAATAAGTTTGTCGTTAATGACGGATTTGTGTTTCGTGCTAACAAGCTATGCATTTCAGCTAGCTTCGTTCGTCTTTTGTTGTTGCAGGAGGCGCATGGAGGAGGATTAATAGGACACTTTGGCGTGAAGAAGATGGAGGACGTACTTGCTACACATTTCTTTTGGCCAAAGATGAGATGGGATGTTGAGCGTTTTGTTGCTCGCTGCACTACATGTGAAAAAGCTAAGTCACGACTTAATCCTCATGGTTTATATATGCCTTTGCCTGTACCTAGTGTTCCATGGGAGGATATATCGATCAATTTTGTTTTAGGATTACCTCGAACAAAGAAGGGGAGGGATAGCATATTTGATGTTGTGGATAGATTTTCGAAAATGGCACACTTCATACCAAGTCATAAAAGCGATGATGCTGCTAATCTTGCTGATTTGTTCTTTCATGAAATTATTCGCTTGCATGGTGTGCCAAATACTATTGTTTCAAATCGTGATACTAAATTTCTTAGCCACTTTTGGAGATGTTTATGGGCTAAGTTGGGGACTAAACTTCTTTTTAGTACTACATGTCACCCCCAAACTGATGGACAAACTGAAGTAGTCAATAGAACATTGTCTACTATGCTTAGGGCTGTTTTGAAGAATAACAAGAAAATGTGGGAAGAATGCTTGCCTCATATTGAATTTGCTTATAATCGTTCGCTGCATTCTACTACTAAGATGTGCCCTTTTGAAATTGTGTATAGTTTCCTACCTCGTGCACCTATTGATTTGTTGCCTCTTCCATCTTCGGAGAAGGTTAATTTTGATGCTAAAGAACATGCTGAACTGATCTTAAAAATGCATGAGTTAACTAAGGAAAACATTGAGCGTACGAATGCTAAATATAAACTTGCTGGAGCTAAAGGTAGAAAACATGTTGTCTTTGCACCTGGAGATCTTGTTTGGTTACATTTGCGTAAGGAGAGGTTTCCTAATTTTCGCAAATCAAAGCTAATGCCACGTGTTGATGGTCCTTTTAAGGTGTTAGAGAAATTAAATGATAATGCATATAAACTTGAGCTCCCTGTAGATTTTGGGGTTAGTCCCACTTTTAACATTGCAGATTTGAAGCCTTATTTGGGTGAGGAAGATGACCTTTCGTCGAGGAATACTTCACTTGAAGAAGGGGAGGATGATAAGGACATCAATACCATTGTTACACCCACAGCCCCTGCTGCTATACATACTGGACCAATTACTATAGCTTGCACACGCCAATTAAATTACCAGGTACTTTCGTTTCTTGGTAATGATTCTAATGTTCATGAGAATATGATGCTGGCTAAATTGGATACATTTGTTTTGCTTACAAATGAAGGGCCTAGGTTGGACAAGAAGGATGAACATTGGAGCAAGAACAAGTATGGAGATGATGGCATGCGCAAGTGGAACAAGAACAGAGTTTCAAGTGATGATTTCAGGACTTTGAAGCCACCATAATGAGTGCATGAAGGCTTGGACAGAATATACAAGATGCCACTTCACAAATTTCATCTAGAGGCTATTATAGGTGTCGCGTCACCTTATTATTGGGTCAGGCCCATGTAATTTCGAAATACTTAAGTATAGGCTGTTTTTAGAGTCTGTATGTGTGGGGAAACATAGTTAGGGTTTGTTTTGGACCCCTCCTGCAAGGGGTCACGAAATTCCCCCTACTCCACCATATATACAACCATTAGGGCATCGTTTAGACTTTGGGTTTTGTTTAGATTAAAGTTCGCCATAGCTGCAACTTTGCATACTTTGTTTGTGTTCAACGACCAGACCAAGACATCACATAACCCCACCTTGATCAATAAAGCTTTCATCTTATATTCACAATATCCAAATTGCAATCTTAGTTTCTTGCTTGTTCTTCATTTGCTTGTAGGAAATAGACCTTCGTGGTCAGGTTGATCATGCTCCGGCGTGGTCAATAACCTCTCGAAGTTGGTTTAGCGATTGTTAAGGCGCGACGTCCTCGCACGTTCGTAGTCGGATCATCAAAGTCTACTCCTCCGAAACGAAAATCACCTTCTCATCAAAAGATGGGACACCTTTGCCTCTATCAGAAGGGAACAAATCGGAGCCAGGGAAGACGAGGCAGTGGATGCCTACGCAGGGGTGTGTACGAGGGTTGACTGGTTCGGTAGCGGTGTGAGGCTGCCATAGCCGGAGAATAACAGGAGGTGTGGTTGAGTAGATGGAAGGCCTGGCTAGCGGTGCGATTAGGGTGGGGTGGTGAGGCCTCCACGGCAGCACAACCAGCTATGGGAGGCCGGAGTAGGCGGTCCCGCCGGCACTAGTTTGGGCAGCTGGAGCAAAAGATCAAAGATTGAAGAAGCAGCACGACCGTTGGATGAATATCCAATTGTCACTGCTACTAGAATTGTTTGTTGACTAAGTTGACAAAGCCCTCCGTATGCGTCAAGTTAGTAGGCCCACAAGTCAGCCTCCAAATTTGGTGGGTCCAAGGTGTCATTGGGAGGAATAGTTTTTTTGGGTCATAAGGAGGCACTTCCTTCTGTGCGAAGATATAGCTGGTGGGTCCCAGCTGTCAGGGGGAGCAATCATTTTTCTCGCGTAATAAGGAGTCACTTACTTGCATGCGGCCATGGACCATGTGGGTTCCTAATTTTGGCCTAACCATGTACATCCCTCTTCCGATGGTGTCGTTTGTTGACCATGTTGACAACGCCGCACAGAGAACACGAACGCGGTGCACAATGGCGACACCAGCAAGGGAACGACCCGGAGCCGGTGAAGCCACAACAGTGGATGCCCACACTGAGGGGAGTACGAGGGCTGACTCGTTCGGCTGCGGAGTGAGGCTATCGTCGATGGAAAATAATAGGAGGTGCGGGTGGGTAGAGGGATGGCCTGGCTAGCGGTGGTAGTAGGATGGGCCCGTGAGGCCTGCGCGACAGCACAGCCGGCCACTAGAGGCGGGAGCAGGCAGTCCCGCCGACGCTGGTTTGGCCGGCTAGAGTAGGAAGATCCGAGATTGAAAAAGCATGACAACCATTGGATGGACATCCAACAGTCACCGCTCTTGTGTGTTGACTAAGTTGACTAAGCCTTGCGTACCGTCAACCTATTTTTTAAGGAAAACATACGGGTCAATGTAGTAGGCCCACAAGTCAGCGTCCAAATCTATGGAAAATAGCATACAACCCATCTTCTTTTATTTTTAATAATTTACAACCCATTTTCTAATTCTTATGGATTTTTTTCAAGCCCATATTCTTTTTGTTAGCATTACAGCCCATATTCTGGCCACGGTTCAAAAAATCAACGAAATTTGTCATATTTTGGTGGCGTCCAAACTGTTTTTAATCCTGAAATTTCAAGTCACATTCAAACTAATTTGAAAAATAAATGTATATCAATGAAAAATGCAATGTAATTTTCCTAGCAAAAAAATCAATGAACTTGAAAATCTCAAAATCCTAAAAAAAACAAAATTTGAAACTAATTGCTGGTTTGCTGTGTTTTTAAAATTTACATCCCATTTCTTACTACTAATAACCCATTTTCTGGGCAAGCGAATATATCCCTCCTCGTCTTGAAAGATTTGGAGCCCAACAGAGTTGAGAAAAGCAAGTAGGTCTCGGTTGGGTATTTTGCAAAAAAATAGAACTGGGCTAGCCATTTTCAGAAACAAAAAAAAACAATTGGGCTCCTCATGTGGTAAACATAAAATAAAACCCTGGGCTAGACGGACCACAGCCCCCACACAGCCCAGTTGATACCCTTCTCCATCTCTAAACTAAAAAAACAACTGTGCGAGCTCCTGGGTCCTTTGTGTTAGCCGCTCGTTGTGTAATTCTCTCATTTATTAACTACGTTGACAATGACGTGGGACCTAGATGTCAAACAATTATGACGAAGCATTTGTTTTGGCTTGTAATAATGAGGCACTTTGATGTAGGGTAGAACCCTAGGGCCCGATCTTTCATGATTGGAGGGATCCTACGAAGAACACGAGGGGAAACACGAGGGGAAAACAAGAGATATCACTCAAACCAACAAGATTCGATTACACATGTGCTAGATCCTTGAAACACAAAGAGATACATGATCCACACTCAACAAAGGACGATACAAGTAGCTAGTTCATCTCCGTGAGGAGGCCTTGAGGGGGTCTTCCCGTGAGGGGTCTTGAATCCACTTGGGGGATCTTCTCCGAAGAGGTCATGAACTCCAATGGAGAAGGATATCAAGTGGATGAGCAAAGCTCTATCTCCTAAAATGAGCTAATCCTTTGCTAACCCTAGAAAGAGGGAGGAGGAGGAGTATATATAGTCTAGGTGGGCTAAGGGGTACATGGGCCTCGGCCCTTCACTGTGAGCAGACAGGCGGAGCCGGATGTCCGGGCTTGCGAGCTGGATGTCCGGGCCTTCATGAGGAGCCGGATGTCTCGGCTTGCGGGCCGGATGTCCGGGCAGGCGGGGCAGGTCTCGGTGCTCTCTGGATAGCCTGCGCCGGATTTCCGGGCAGGTGCCGGATGTCCGGCCCGTCGCGGGGCGCCAGATGTCCGGGGGTCGGCCGGATGTCCGGCCGCTGTAGAGTCGCCTGGCGTCCGTCTCTTTCTGGTCTTCTTGTGGTTGGTGGCACAGGATGTCTGGGCGCCTGCCGGATGTCCGGCCACTGTAGCTCCGCAGCGACTCCACTTGAAGCACTTCTTGATCCGCTTCCGTTTGGACTTGTCCTATGCTTCGAGCATCTCCATGGTTGTCTCCTCGGTTCCTGAGCACACGTAGTGTCTTTGCATTAGGTAGCAACCATGTCTCGCACGAGTGGAAAGGGGAAGCATTTAGGAATGGGTTCACCTTGTGTCCAATGGCGTATGTTTGAGGTCTCATCGTATGTCCACTTGGGGCTTGGGGAGTAGTCATAGTGTACATGGGGATGATCGTAGGATGCTCCGCATCATCTCCCCCCCTTGGGAAAGATCCGTCCTCGGATCGTGATCCTCATCACCATGGAAACGGTTGTCGTGGACGGACTTGTAGTTGGACGGAGTTGAAGACATTGCGCAAGCCAAGTACTCCAAGATGTCTCCGAAGTGGTATACATGTGTTGGGGACGAATCCGCGATCACCTATGGGACCCAGAGAAGGACCCCTTTACGTTCGGCAGGGAGAGACGGTCGCGCGAAGAGCAAATCTAGCGAAGAACATGACAGTGCACGAGAGAGATTTACCCAGGTTCGGGCCGCACGGATGCGTAAAACCCTACTCCTGCTTTTTTTGGTTTATTATCTGTATGATTGTTCTAGCTCCAGGAGCGCTACAGTACCGAGTAGCTGCGTGCAATACTGGAGTTCTCCCTTTTCCAGTTCCTCTCCCCTTTCACGTTGCCTATGGGCCTCCTTTTATACGCACAAAGGGGTCACCAACAGGTGGCAAACAGTAAAGGTAGAGGTGGAAAGTTGCTACAGTAAGGCCACTATTACCAGGATGACATGTCCTACCTACCACTGACGGCAGGGGACAAGGGCATTAAATGCCCATGCCTTTGCTGTCCGCATACATGTACCCGGACGTCGTGGACGTGGGAAAAGCCTATCCCACCTGCTGCTGCACTGCTATCTACAGTGCACCACCGTCTACACAGTGCCCTGCCACGCACGCTTGGAAGGACCCAGAGCGCCACGCTGGCAGAGGAACCGGAGCAGCACAGTAGCACAGTGGTACAGTAACGCTTGCCGCGGCAAGACCTTGCCGCACCTGACAGCTTGGCGCAACCCATAGTTTGCCGTGCAAGGTAACTTGCCGGGGCAAGTACCTTGCCGCAGCCGCTATCTTGCCGCAGCCAATACCTTGCCGCAGCCAATGACTCGCCGGGGCAAGTACCTTGCTGCGGCAAGTACTCTGCTTCAGCAATGCCCAGGCTGGGCCTCAGCTGTCCCTCCCGGCAAGCTCCTCTTGCCGGGGCCTTAACTCTTGCTTTGTATACTTTGTTCTTGAATGGCTTAATAATCTTGAGCTTCTCTCTGGCTGTCCTCCCGCAAGCCTGGCCGCGGGATGCTACTACTGCCCGTGCACAAGTACGGGGTACTAGGGTACCCCTATTCTAGTACACCGACAGGAGCCCCCGGGCCTGGGCCACACACGGTGCCGGGCGTTGTTGGGCCAGGCCCAAACAGTGCACGGGCACGCGTTGCTGGGATAAGCCGAAATGTCTCTATGCTGTTTAATTGCACGCTCTCCCACGCGTCACGCGTTGAATGCGGAGCGTGGGATGCGTGCGCAGTTATCTCGAATGACGAAGGGGCGGATGGTTCCGCATCTTTCCCCATAAAAGGAGGGACCTGCAGAAGCACTCGCACACCCCTCTCACCATTCTCGATCTCCAAATCTCCGCCTTCTTCTTCCTCCGCTCTAAAACAAAAGCGGTTTCCCAATCCTCCGCCACCGCGCGCGTCCGCATCTCCCTCGGTCCTCAGCTCCGCCTTCGCCATGCCTCCCAAAGGAGAAAAGGGGAAGACGGGGAAGTCCTCAAGGACGGAGACCCAGGCGCAGATGAAGAGGCAGAAGTACGCGCTCTTCGCTCCGACGCTCACGGGGGCGGATCTGAAGGCCAAGTTCCAGGGCATGTGGGCCGCGAGGACCAAGGCGCACCCGGCCACCCGCGTTCGCCCAGCCACCGATGAGAGCGAAGTGAGCAAGTACCCCTTCTTCGCTTGCTACTTTTGGTGCGGGCTCTGCCCACCGTACTCGGATTTCTTCAGCGACGTCATGTACACCTTCAACCTCCGTCTGCTGGATCTCACACCGAATGCCGTATCCACCATGGCAATATTTGCGCACCTGTGCGAGAACTTCGTCGGCGTCGCACCCAACACCGCGCTGTTCAGGCATTACTTCACTCCCCGTGCTGAAAAGGGGGAGCCTCTCACTGTTGGCGTCTCGTTCGTTTCAAGATTGGGCGCCAAGGAGCATTATCTGAAGGGGGATCTCCGCCCAAGATGGGGAGAAATCCGGTCTGAATGGTGTTGGATCATTGACGACGAGCCGCCACCATACTGTGCGCTTCGCAAGACCCCAGCAGCGCGTGGCACAGACTGGAGCGATCTGGATCCCCAGGACAAAAAGCTGGAGATTGCCGCTGCCAGGATCATACGGCTCAGGGAGGCCGGGCTCACCATAGGGATGGTTGGTGCAGACTTCCTCCGCCGCCGCATTGCTCCTCTGCAGCAGAGAGGAAGGCCGGCCTCTGATTGGAAGAACCCAGCCGATATCATGCGGCTGCGCCCTGGACTGATCAACAACTTCACAGTTCTGCAGCATGACTTTTTCATGCGAGAACTGTGCCAGCAAGAGACAGATCCAGAGAAGCGCGGCAAGGCGTTCACGCTGCCGAAGCACATCGTGCCCCTTTGCAACAACTCAGCATTAAGTGCAATCATCGCTATGATGCCGCTCTGCAATGCGCACAGCGTTGAAGCAACTTGGGACGTGCCGCTCGAAGAAGACGTGCGGCGATTCTTTGACTCCACGGTCGAAAAGCAGGTCCGGGTGGAAGAGTGGCTCGTCCGCAACACCACTGAGCAAGAAATAGACTTCATTGCTCGAAGAGTGGAGGAGGACAGGCTCGCCAGGGAAGCTGGCGATTTTGGTTATACTTTGGCGGAGCTCGACGAGGCACAAAAGCAGAGCCTTGCCGAGCAGGGGATGCTTGCCGGGAAGGGTGAGCTCGCCGCACCCGGCAAGGATGTCGGGCCAAGCCAGCCTGCCGACGAGTCAGGCAGCTCGGAGGATGAGGGCTCCTCTTCCGAGGAGGGCACCGAAAGCCCACCGCAGTCAGAGTCCCCAGCCCCTCTGAGGAGGAAACGCCTTCGCAGGCTTGGCAAAGTGGCTGAGCGGCAAGAAGTTCAACAACCGCCGGAGCGCCGTTCGACGCGCTCGACCGCGGCAAGGGCTGGTGCTGCGGGAGTGTCTCACGCGGCCCCGGCAACTGGAGCAGGGTCCTCAAAGACCGCTGCTACTAGCCCCGCCAAGCGGCCAAGGAGCCCAGCTCCCCCTCCTCCCCCTCCTCACACGGAGGCGGACTTTGATTTTTCCGCTCTCAGCGAAGAGGACGACGAGGAAGAGTAAGTTCCCTTGCCGCGACCCTCAATCTTTGTAATGTTTTGTTTCTGTCCTCACTTGTCGCGCGACGGCCTTGCTTCCGCAGGGAGGAAACTTTGGCGGAGAGGACAAGGAAGAGAGCTAAGGTCTCGACGAGCAAGACCGTGGTGGTCGTCGAAGATGAGCCCTTGGCAACCACCGGGAGAGCGTCTGAGACCGTCCCGACCAGCTCGGAGCCCAGCCCTCGTTGCAGCCCCCAGCGCAGCCCCCAGCGTAAGTATTTCAACTACCTTTCGCTGGCGGTCGCTGAGGAACAAGCATTTTGTTACTGACATCTTTGGGCGTGTAGGAGAGGAGCAGCAAGTGGAGCCATCTGAAGGTGTTCCAGAAGTACCACCCCCCTCGACCGCTCCGCCAAGGAGAAGATCTCCGGTAAGGGCTCCCACTAGCGAGCCGAGCCACGAAGAGGAGCCGGCAAGCGCCGAAGCGCCAAGCACCAGCGCTGGCGACCCCACCCCAATGACAAACGTTGACGGGGGAGGGGAGCCCACCGCTCCTGAGCTCAACACGGGTAAACCCACTTGCCGCAAAACTCTTTCTGCTTTCTTTCTTTTGGCTTCTTGAATTTATTCCTGAAGCTCTTTTTGCTTTACTTTTCGGGTTGGCAGAGCCCTCCTCGGTGGAGCCAATGAACATTGACTCTTCTGCCGAGGAGAACACCGCAGGGGCCGTCGACGACGAGGCCGCCAAGGCCGCCGCTGCCAAGGCCGACAAGCTGGCAGCCGACAAGCTTGCCGACGAAGAAGCTGCCAGGGCTGCCGAAGAGGCCGGCAAGGCCGCCGAGGATAATACCGCCAAGGCGCCCACCGATGAAGCCGCCAAGGCTGCTGAAGCTGAGGCTGCCCAGAAGGCTGCTGAGGAGGCCGGCGAGGGAGCCGGTGGTCGTACTGACGGCCCTGAGGCCATAGGAGCGCCAGGCGCTACTCCGACCACGGGTCCTTCAACCACTGACGAGGCGGGAGCGCCCAACTCGCCTCCGCCAAGCAAATACGTCCGGGTCGGCGAGAACGTCTACGTCAGCCTCCCCTGGACGGTGGGCTCCAGAGCGCCAACCGAGGAGGATGTTGTGGACGAGGAGATCCTTGCCGCTGCCGGGCTCCAGCTTGTGGATGCGCCAGGCGCCGGCAGTAGCAGCACGTCTGAAGAGGAGCAACTGCTTCAAAAGCTACTGAATCTTCATCGCGCCCGACGGGAAAAGCTAGCTTCCAGGGAGGCGCTCATCGAGAAGGCCAAAGCTGACATGTTGAGGCGCGCGGAGATCTTGGCGGATGTCCGCGCGCGATCTCTTAATGCGTTAGAGGCCAAGCGGGCACAGCTGGCCGAAGAACGGCAGGCCCTCCTCCTGATGAAGCAAGACATTGAACAAAAACAGGAGGAGACCGCCAAGGAGTTGTCTGCTCGGGCCGGTGATCTGAACCAGCGGAAAGTGGACCTTGATGCCCACGAAGAAGAACTTGCCGAGCGCAAGAGGAAACTTGCCGAAACCCTCCGACAGAAAGACGAGGAGGTGGCAAGACTTGTCGCAGAGCGAACCCAGGGGCAGGCACAAAAACACCAGAAGGAAATCGAAGCCTTGGCCCAAGAGTACGCCAGCAAGTTGGTGGAGGCCACCAACGCTGTCGCTGCTGTAGAAGTGAACAGGAAGGAAACGGAGGAGAAAGTGGCAAGACTAGAGGCCGCCCTCAAGGCAAACGGTGACAAGCTCTCAACGCTTGAAAGTGAGAGGGCAAAGGTGACCCACACTTTGGCGGAGATGCAAGTTACCATAGCCAAGAAGAACAATCTGCTTGCCGCCGCCAATGACTCCAGAGCAGACCTGAAGCTGAAACTGACCACGCTGAAGGAGACGCTCGACACCACCAGAAAGCGCGAAGGGCTTCTAATGGCAGAGCTCCAGAAGGAAAAGGGTCTGCTTCAAGACGCTATTGCAACCCACAAGAAGTTCAGGGATAATGTGGGGATCTTCACAGACAGGCTTGCCAGCACAGCCGAGGACATCAACAAGGAGCTGACTGCCCTGAAGGTGCCGGACTTCGGGTACTCCACCGACAAGAACACGCAAACTAGCGTCAAGCTAGCCGAGTTCTTCGACGGAGTAGTAGAAGCACTCCAACAGCTCCAAGTCAATCACAAGGCTCAACTGGCTGACGAGTCACGCAGGCTTTGCCGGGGAGTTCTCCGGAGGTTGTTGGTGAAGATAGCATACAGAAACCCGGGCGTCGACTTCAGCAACATCTTCAAAAGCTTGCCGAAGGGATACGACCCCGCGCCACTAGAGGCCCTTGTCGCGCCCATCGTGGAGAGGGTGGACCAACTCCAGAGAGTCGAAGGCGAGCACCGCAATTAGAGAGCCCATTCTTCTCCCTCCTTGCCGCCGCTAGACATGTTAAAGAACAATCTGTTTAAGCCGCGGCAACTTATCTTGTAATATAACATGCAATATTTTGACGTTAATGCATGTCATCTCCCTTGAGCAATTTCTTTCTTTATGTGTACTTGCCCTACGCTTATAGGAAACTTGCCGGTGCGCGCACCATCACCGCGAGCGCTGGGTACGGGACTCCAGCAGCCTGCTGGCGGTGCCGCTGCCGGCAAGCAACCTTGTCGCGCTCAGTGCGGCCACTTAGGTTGTTGAGCGGACTCGAAACGAGGTAAGGGCGCGACCGATTACGCTTAGGTTCCGTCACGCACAGGTTTTCCATACAAAGAGTAGTATCGTTCAAGGAAAATAACCTTGAAAATAAAAAAGAATTTGGTTATTCAAACTTTGGCACTTAGCTTTGTCGCTGATCTCTCCGCGGCAAGGTCTTGTCACTGCTTGCCGCTGCCTTCTACCCGGCAAGGCAAAGTTTCTTTGAACGACGCTTGGTCCATATCATTATCCCATCCCCCCCGGCAAACTCGTGCGCGAGGGAAGCTTCTGTCTTTTTGAGAAAAAGAAAGAAGAGAAAATAAAGATATAGGAGCTTGGCGGCTCGTTAATGCTTACCGGGGAGGCTGTACTGCACAGTATGTCAGATAATCATGCAAAATAAAAGTAAACATGAAATCGTCAAAAACTGCGAAATATAAAAGCTTTATTTATGCACAGGGTCTGCGCCTGGCTTTGTACAAAGGATTACATGCAACAGCGGCAAGACTTGTACAAAAGGTGGTTGCCGGGGAAGGGCCCGGCAACCGCGCCTTATGGAAAAAACTTACGGAGATGCTCAATGTTCCAGGAATTGATCACTGGAATGCCATCCCCGGTCTCCAGGCGGACAGCGCCGGGCCTGGTGACTCGTTTCACCCGATAAGGCCCTTCCCACTTTGGCGTCAACTTGTTTGAATTCTTGGCCGACTGAACGTGCCGAAGAACAAGGTCGCCTTCCTCGAGACTTCTGGCATTAACTTTGCGGCTATGGTAGCGACGCAAAGCTTGCTGGTAGCGAGCAGCTCTCACAGCAGCCTGAAGACGATCCTCCTCGAGCAGCACAGCGTCATCTTGCCGCAGTTGCTCTTGCTCAAGCTCATCGTAAGCGAGCACTCGAGGTGACCCGTATACGAGTTCCGTGGGGAGAACTGCCTCTGCTCCATAAACTAGAGCAAAAGGCGTCTGCCCAGTAGCTCGATTTGGCGTCGTCCTGATCGACCAAAGAACCACTGGCAGCTCCTCGATCCAGTTTTTGCCGCACTTGCGCAGCCTGTCGAAAGTTCTCGTCTTGAGCCCACGCAGCACTTCAGCATTTGCCCTTTCAGCTTGACCGTTGCTTCGGGGGTGAGCAACAGAAGCGAAACAGACCTTGGCGCCAAGGTCTTCGACATACTGCATGAAGGCGTGGCTCGTGAACTGGGTACCGTTGTCGGTGATGATCCTGTTAGGAACACCAAAGCGACAAACAATTCCCTTGAAGAACTTGATGGCTGATTGTGCTGTCACCTTCCTCACTGCTTCCACTTCTGGCCACTTCGTAAACTTGTCGATGGCCACATACAAGTACTCGAAGCCCCCGGTGGCACGGGGAAAGGGGCCGAGGATGTCGAGCCCCCAGGCCGAAAATGGCCAGGAGAGAGGGATTGTCTGGAGAGCTTGAGCTGGCTGATGAATCTGCTTGGAATGAAACTGGCACGCTTCACACTTGGTTACTAGTGCAGTTGCATCCAGGAGGGCGGTGGGCCAAAAGAAACCTTGCCGGAAAGCCTTTCCAACAAGGGCTCTTCACCCTATGTGGTGACCACATATGCCTCCATGAATCTCCGCCAACAGCTCCTGTCCTTCTTCCCGGGGAATACACTTCAATTTCACACCGTTTGGTCTTTTTCTGCACAGCATGTCATCGACAAATTGATACATATTGGACCGTCGGGCTACTTTCTCCGCTTCTTCCTGCTCTTCGGGAAGTTCTCCTGTCTGAAGGAAACGGACGATCTGCTGCGCCCACGCTGGAGGCTGTGGCTCGACAACGAGGACTAAAGGCATTTCTTCTGCTGCCGGAACATCAGGCCCTACGGCAAGAGCTCGTCGCTCTACCAGAGCCGGCCGTTCCCCGACGAGCTTGGCGGGAACAGCCGCCTCAACGACAAGAGCCTGGGGCCCTGCTGGAGCGTGCTGTCCTTCAACAAGCTTGTCGGGAGCAGTTGCTTCAACGACGGAAGCCCAAGGCCTCGTCGGAGCATCTTGCTCCTCAGCGCTTCGATCAGGAGCGCCTGCTTCAACGACAAGGACCCGAAGTCTTGTCGGAGCAAGTTGCCCCTTTGCCTCTAGCCTAGGAGCACCCGCTTCAACGACAAGAGCGTGAGGCCTTGTCGGAGCAAGTTGCCCATCTGCATCTTTGGCGCTGGCTTTGGCAGCCTTCTTGCCGGCGGCTTCGGAGAGCTCTGCCGGGAAGTAGTCGCCAGAAGCCAACTTCCTCTTCCTGCCTTGCTCTACTGATGGCGTCACGGATGGCTGAGTTAGTTGGAGCACAAAAGTGCCTGGCACCACAGGCAATTTGAGTGCGGCGCGCTTTGACAAACCATCGGCAATGTCATTCTCAGCACGTGGGACGTGCTCCATTTGTAGGCCGTCAAAGCATTCTTCCAACTTCCTCACCTCATCTACATAAGCTTCCATCAATGGGCATTGGTAGTTCTTGTTCGCTTGCCTGACGACAAGCTGCGAATCTCCCCTGACAATAAGCTTCTTGATCCCAAGGTCTGCCGCGATCCTGAGACCGGCAAGCAACCCCTCATATTCTGCAGTATTGTTCGTCGCCTGTTCCTTGGGAAAGTGCATTTGGACCACATACTTGAGGTGCTCTCCGGTGGGTGCGACAAGCAGTACGCCAGCACCGGCGCCTTGCAGCGAAAAGGCACCATCAAAGTACATAAGCCACTCTTTGCTTGTCTCCTTGCCGGGGAGAGTCATCTCTGGGATTTCTTCGTCTGGCGTTGGTGTCCATTCTGCGACAAACTCTGCCAAAACTCGGCTCTGTATGGTTGATGTACTCTCAAACTTGAGACCAAAGCTCGACAACTCCAACGCCCACTCGACAATCCTGCCCGTCGCTTCTGGATTTTGCAAAATCCTTTTCAGCGGGAAGCGAGTGACGACGGTAACTTCATGTGCTTGAAAGTAATGGCGCAGCTTTCTCGAGGCCATGAGAAGGCCGAAAAGCAGCTTCTGCACACCAGAATACCTTGACCTAGCTCCCTGCAGAAGAGAGCTCACAAAGTAGACCGGGCGCTGCACCATTTTCTTCTTTTGTATCACTTCGCCTGACTGCGCAGACGAATCCTTGTCGGCAGCAAAACTTGTTGCCCCCAGCTTGTCGCTGGTCGTGCTTGCCGCAGTTACTACCTCCTCATCCACCTCTCTCTCCGCTACCAGCGCAGCACTAACCACTTGATTGGTTGCCGCTAGATACAGCAACAACTTCTCTTGTGGTTTAGGCGCGACAAGTATTGGAGGGGAGGAGAGGTATCTCTTCAAGTCTTGCAGCGCTGCCTCCGCCTCCGGAGTCCATTTCAATGGACCTGCCTTTTTTAAGATTTTGAAAAATGGCAGGGCGCGCTCAGCTGACTTGGAGATAAACCTACTGAGGGCAGCAACACAGCCAGCAAGTCGTCGTACATCCTTGACGCGCTTCGGTGCTTCAATTTGCTCAATGGCTTTGATCTTGTCAGGATTGGCTTCAATTCCATGTTGAGACACAAAGAACCCGAGAAGCTTGCCGGAGGGAACTCCAAACACGCACTTCTCGGGGTTGAGCTTCAGGTTGATCTTGCGCAGATTTACAAAAGTTTCTTCTAGATCTTGAACCAAAGTAGCCCTGTCTTTGCTTTTGACCACTATATCATCCATATAGGCTTCCACATTTCTCTGCAGCTGAGGCTCAAAAGCAATCTGGACGGCTCTTGTAAATGTCGAACCAGCATTTTTCAAACCAAATGGCATACGTACGAAACAGTATGTGCCACAGGGTGTGATAAATGCGGTCTTTTCCTCATCTTCCTCAGCCATGAAGATTTGATGATACCCTGAATATGCGTCAAGAAATGAAAGCAAATCACATCCTGCCATGGAGTCAACAATCTGGTCTATGCGGGGCAAAGGAAATGGGTCTTTGGGACAAGCTTTATTGACATCAGTGAAATCAATACAAAGCCTCCATTTTCCATTCGCTTTGCGCACGACAACAGGATTGGCCAACCACGTAGGATGGAGCACTCCTCTAACGAGGCCTGCTACTTCCAACTTCTTGATTTCTTCCGCAATAAACTCTTGCCGCTCCACAGCTTGCTTTCTGGCTTTCTGTTTGACGGGCCTCGCGTGGGGACAAACGGCAAGGTGGTGCTCAATTACTTTCCTGGGAACACCGGGGATGTCGGACGGTTGCCATGCAAATACATCGGCATTCGCCCGCAGGAAAGCAACGAGCGCGTTTTCCTATTTGTTGTCAAGTGTGGCACTGATGGTGAAGGAACCACCAGTGCCATCCTCCTTGGCGGGCACCTTCTTTGTCGCCGGCGGAGCGGCTTTGTTCTTCTTACACTTGCCGGTGGAGCTCTCTGGTGCGTCCTCGACCGCAGCGCAGCACTCCGAAGAGGTGCGCTTGCCGGAGTGGGCACAGGAGCTCTTGCCGGACTTCCTCTTGTTCTCCTGCCCGAGAGCTTCAGCGGCAAGTGCCTTGGCGGCAGTTGCGGCAGCTGCTTCCCGGTAGATCTTGTCGGCGCAAATAAGCGCATCCTTCTTGTCGCAGGGAACTGTGATAACACCTACTGGACCTGGCATCTTCAACACGTTGTAGGCATAATGAGAGGCTGCCATGAACTTAGCGAGCGCTGGACGGCCAAGTATCCCATTATAAGGCAATGGAATATCGGCAACATCAAAGGTGACCTTCTCGGTCCGGTAGTTCAGCTCGCCGCCAAATGTCACTGGCAGCGTGATCTTCCCTTTCGGCCTGCTCCTTCCTGGATTGACTCCTTGGAAAGTACCAGTTTCCTCAAGCTCGCCGTCAGAGATTTGAAGTTTCCGGAGCACAGCGGGCGAAATCAGATTCAAGCCGGCCCCACCGTCAACTAACATCTTCGTGACCTTGAGGTTGCGGATCGTTGGTGAAACCAACATCGGCAAGCACCCGACCGCCGTTGTGCGGTCAGGGTGGTCCTCAATGTCAAAGACGATAGGCGTGTCGGACCACTTCAGAAGCTTTCTAGCGTCAACAGATGGTTCCGCCGCATTGATCTCTCGCGCCCACTGTTTAAGTTGGCGGTGAGAAGAATGCAACGAAGCACCACCGTCAACACACAAGACTTCTGCGGCTTTCTGAAATTCATGCTCACTGGATTCTTCATCATCTAGATCATCATCATCATCATCTTTGTCGCGGCCACGAGGAGGCCTGTCTCTCTGCTGCTGCTTGGCCTTGCCGCGACGCCCTCCTCGGGCAGTGCGCTTCTTGCCGGACCCGCCAGCACCTTCTGGGGCCTTCTCCTTGTCGCGCCTCTCATACTCAGCTTTCTGCTGTTCGACAAGCTGCTCGACTCGTCGACAGTTCTGGAGATCGTGTCCCTTGGTGCGGTGGATCTTGCAATATTGCTTGTCGGAGCCGTCCTGCTTGTCGGCAGCCGCCAAGGCCTGACAGTTGGCCCACGCAGCAATCTCCTTGCCGGAGCCCTCGACCTTGGCCTTGTCGGCGCTGCCGTTGCCGCTGGACTGCTCGACGGCAAGCACAGCTTTGCCCTTTTTCTTCCTGTTGTTCCGCCGCCGGCCCTTCTTTGCCGGGGCGGTACCTTCGCTGTCAGAGCTCCCCCCTGCGCCAACACCTTCACCGGGAAGTTTCCTTCCCTCTTCAGCGCGCGCACACTTGTCGGCGAGAGCATATAGCTGGCCAATGTCTCTGACCTTGGTCATCGCCATTTCCTCCCGCATCTTGCGGTTACGCACGTTCTGATGGAACGCGCTAATAACCGCAGCGGGGTGAACATCTGGGATGTTGTACTGTACGCGGCTGAACCTTTGAATGTATTTGCGTAGGGGCTCTCCTTCCTTCTGGGGGATGAGGTGAAGATCACTCTCCTGGCCATGAGGTTGATGACCGCCAGTAAAGGCACCAACAAACTGATGGCACAGGTCCGCCCATGAAGAAATGGAGTTCTCCGGCAAGTGCATGAGCCATGAGACGACGTTGCGCTTTAACACGAGCGGGAAGTAGTTAGCAAGAATCTTGTCGTCTCGTCCCCCGGCAGCTTGCACCGCAATGGTGTAAATGCTGAGGAACTCCGACGGGTGTGTCTTGCCATCATACTTCTCCGGCACGTCAGGCTTGAAAGCCTTGTGATTGGGCCACTGGACCTGCCGCAGCTCACGGGTGAACGCTGGACAACTTACCGCGTACGGCAAGTCGCCAGGATCACCTGGCGCATGCATGTCAACAGCGGGCCCTGCGCGTCTGTCGGACTGACGATGCGCTTCTCTCCTTCGCTCGATAGTGGTACGAGCGTCTTCTCCTCTGCGTTCCTGAAGAACGAGGCGCTGGTCACGATGAGCTCGCGGGTCAGACGACGCCGTGGAATCATCGCCACGGGCGTCGTTTCGACGTGTCGGCGACCGAGGCCGTCTGGGTGGGGAGTGTATGGTTGTTGCCCCCTCGCCGTTCTTGTTGGTGACAGCATCGTCACCAGCTCTCTTGTCGGCCGCGCGCACCGGGTCGGCATCAGCGAAGCTGAGAAGGCTCTAAATGGTTGCCCTCCACTCGTCAAGCTTATCTGCTGGTGGAGGGAAGTTCAGGAGCAGCTGCGCACGCGCCAACGCTTCTGCTGGTGAGGGAGGTATCGAGTGGCGTGAGGACTGTGGGATGCTCTTACTCCTAACGGTGTTAGAAGGAGCATCTCCAAGCCCAGGCGACCGCACCTCGACCCCGCCAACGTGTTGTTGCGTATGGTGACCCCGCGCATCTTGAGATTGATGCGCAAGTTCATTATCCAGGGAGCGCCTGGCACCTGGGGCGTCAGGACGCTGCCTGTCACGGGCTTCTTGCGAAGGCCGCGGCGTCTGAACCGGCGCAGGCGTTCCAGAACGCGCAGCACCGTTTCTGGAGCTTGCAGGGCCAGCAGCAGCGAGCAGCGCTGCGTTCCCAGACCCAGCAGCGCCAAGATTGGCGTTGCTGGCCCGGTTTTGGACAGGTGGAGGTAATAGGAGCTCTCGCTCTCCAGTCCCCCCAGCAGCCGCAATCACGTCGGCACCCTCCTGCACGGGAGCAGGCGGGTTGGACGTGGACGCACCGATGGCTGAAGTCTTCTTTTTTGGAGCCATAAGACGGAGAATGGCCCAAAAACTAGCGCGCAAATCGCTAGATTAGGTTCACACAACCTGTCTGCCCCCTACCTGGCGCGCCAAAGATGTCGGGGACGAATCCGCGATCACCTATGGGACCCAGAGAAGGACCCCTTTACGTTCGGCAGGGAGAGACGGTCGCGCGAAGAGCAAATCTAACGAAGAACACGACAGTGCACGAGAGAGATTTACCCAGGTTCGGGCCGCACGGATGCGTAAAACCCTACTCCTGCTTTTTTTGGTTTATTATCTGTATGATTGTTCTAGCTCCAGGAGCGCTACAGTACCGAGTAGCTGTGTGCAATACTGGAGTTCTCCCTTTTCCAGTTCCTCTCCCCTTTCACATTGCCTATGGGCCTCCTTTTATACGCACAAAGGGGTCACCAACAGGTGGCAAACAGTAAAGGTAGAGGTGGAAAGTTGCTACAGTAAGGCCACTATTACCAGGATGACATGTCCTACCTACCACTGACGGCAGGGGACAAGGGCATTAAATGCCCATGCCTTTGCTGTCCACATACATGTACCCGGACGTCGTGGACGTGGGAAAAGCCTATCCCACCTGCTGCTGCACCGCTATCTACAGTGCACCACCGTCTACACAGTGCCCTGCCACGCACGCTTGGAAGGACCCAGAGCGCCACGCTGGCAGAGGCACCAGAGCAGCACAGTGGTACAGTAACGCTTGCCGCGGCAAGACCTTGCCGCACCTGACAGCTTGGCGCAACCCATAGTTTGCCGTGCAAGGTAACTTGCCGGGGCAAGTACCTTGCCGCAGCCGCTATGTTGCCGCCGCCAATACCTTGCCGCAGCCAATGACTTGCCGGGGCAAGTACCTTGCCGCGGCAAGTACTCTGCTTCAGCAATGCCCAGGCTGGGCCTCAGCTGTCCCTCCCGGCAAGCTCCTCTTGCCGGGGCCTTAACTCTTGCTTTGTATACTTTGTTCTTGAATGGCTTAATAATCTTGAGCTTCTCTCTGGCTGTCCTCCCGCAAGCCTGGCCGCGGGATGCTACTACTGCCCGTGCACAAGTATGGGGTACTAGGGTACCCCTATTCTAGTACACCGACAACATGCAAAAAGAGCAAACACAAGCGACCCTCCGAAATACAATGGTTAGAGCACACAAGGTGTCCATCAAGTAAGTATGAGTCCGTTCGGCAAGATTGTTCGTAACAAGGCACATGATGCTTAGCCAAATGACCTAATATGATATGTAAAGCATTCATGGGAGCAAAAGAATTTGATGCGTGCACAAAGGTGTGTTAACTGTCACGGTGCACAAAGCAAATTCTACCATTGTGCAAGATGATGTCATAGTATGATGGTTTATCAAGAGCATGAACATGGCAATGGATGCTCAATATGATGATGTTATCATGCAATTGATGGTTGGCAATATGATCATGATGTATGAATATGCCATCAAGAAAGATCACAACAAATTTGCTAAGAAAATGCACAAGCTCATATATCATGGATGACATGGGAATAGAAGATGCAACAAGGCAATCATAATGCAAGTCAATCCATGCATAAGATGCAAATTTGTCATGGGTAGTGTTGTACCATAGCTCAATGTCGTGGCACTCCTCAACTTGAAGGTCCATAGGGTCCATCTCCAATGTCGGTCCTCCATCCAATATATGTATCATGTAGACAAGAAGAAGGAAATAACAATGAAAGTATGGCCCATCCAATATGCATATGTGAAGATGGCTCAAAGGGAAAGAGTTCACCTTTATGAGGATGTCGAAAATGTTGGTGTTGCGCATCATGTACGCCTTCACATGTCTCATGATGGAACCACCTAATGAATCCCTCAAAGTGAAAGAACATGACAAACACTCAGAAAAACAAATGAGGTTAGCGGAAATGCAAAACCTATCATCTGTGCGGTGAGATACCCAACAAGTGTTTTCATCATTCTTATCATAAGAAAGTACAAGATGTGACATGGTATGAAAGCATATGATGCGACTACAACCAAAGACATTAGGCTCAAGTAAATAAGCATGCTTCACTAGTAGTATGTCCAAGTCTCCACGATCAATAAGCATAGCAAGTTGGCACTCAATACAAGGTGATATGAGAGATGGAACTAATGGAGACAAGAGACAATGGTCAAGACAAATCAAGTGAGAGGCATGAACATATATGTCATCAACCCAAGAAAGCGAGTAAGAATGGAACATGGGTGATGCGACAAAGCAAGCAATCATAGTGATCAAGTCAAGCAAGCTAGTAGTGCGAAGATGCAACGTACTAGAAAGAATCATGGCAAGCATGTCATGTGTGCAAATAGTGGTCATGAATAATGCACATGACATATCACAAGCATGAAAGCAAGATATGAGCAAAATATCATCAATGTATTGGCGAGAGGCCTTATATTTATAGCAATGGGACATCATGACTCTCCCAACACAACAAGCATCAATAGCATGGGGCACAAAGAAATCATGGCAATAGCTACTAGCATCTCCACCAAGCATGAAAATACACATAGGAGTAGCATAATGGTGAATCTCATGTAAGTGCAAGCAAGGGTCACAATTACATGGCAAAGGCATATAAAGAGGCACAACATGCAAAGTGAACACGGGAAAATGGGTATAAGATGACAATTGGTATATAGCGCATAGCCGTGTGAGAGCCAGGTAGAAGAGATGTGCGTAGTCCTTGCGCTAAGGGAATGGTGGTAAGGATAGTCCACGGGATACCAAGTCATCATTGCTCTCAAGAGCTCGTTTCGTCAACCCATGGGATTGTGAGGTTGACGAGTGTTCATAAGTACCTACAAAAAACATAGGCAAAGGAAAAATTGTGTGTGCGTGATATATGTACACATCATCCATCATGATGCATACATGCATGTGTTGGTTAGCACAAAATATCCAATGCTCAAATAAACGAGATGCATGATATAGAAACATGTCATCCATCATGATAGGTTTGTTATTGTGTATAGCATAAGGGAGACTCAAATTGCGTAATGCATCACGAGAAATATGTAGAGCATTGTTATTCATCGAATGCATATGGTGCACACAATCATGGGAATCATGCAAAGTATGAAATGCATCAAAATCTCCTAATATGTATGAGGAAACTATGGGGGTCTCCTCATGAACATTTGTGGAAACATCACATGGAGAATATTGACAACATCCAAAACAATGCATATCCGAAGCAATGTGTTCATGGCATGGCATAGTAGATGAATTGCGCAAATCATGTAAAGGAAGCATGGCAATATCATCACAAGAGAAGCAAATACCAATAACCATGATCTTGTCATCTATGCCATAAGTGCAAATAGGATTTATTTTAATGGGGCATGCATAGTCACTATGTTGAGATTGAAATGATGCAATATGGGAGATCTCACTCATAGCATATGACAAGTTTAATGGATTGTCAAACATGAAGTGACCAATAGAATTTTCACATGATATCCTATGGAGCATAGCATCACAACTAGGCAATTCAATATGCTCATCATCATATTCATCATAAATAGGTGGCATATCTAAGCATGTAGAAGACATAGTATGTGGTGAATCCATAAGGTGATCATCATCATGCAAGCAATCTTTGTCAAGATAGTTCACTAGCGGGACAAGAGAAGCACCATCACCTATGTTACCTTTCGAGCATCGCTCATGTGTTGTAGGTGAGGTGTCGAAGACCAAGTCATGGTCATCTTCATCTTGATGGAAGCATGTGGGGGGTGCATCATCGTCCATCATGGCCATCGGTTGTCCCATTGGAGGGATGGACTCGTCAAGGATTGGCATGTCATCATGTAGGAGACCTAGCACCAAAGAAAACACACTCGGAGTAGAGGTTAAGTCGTTAGAAATCATAGTGGCCTCACATGCCCTCTCAACTACCTCACTCACTAAGTGTTGTGGCTCACTCACTCCCGGTAAGATGCTCTCACTCATATGGTTGGTGGAGTCACTCAAATGGCTCTCAACCTCACATAGGATGTGTGGCATGCTCTCGTGTGTGGGGCTAGTGGTGGTCACACTCATCCTCTCATAGGAAATGCTCTCAATGTCATATATGGTGGAGTCACTCATCTCACTCATGTGGTGGTGGCTCTCCTCACATGGCAATTGGGGCATCTCATCATATGTGGGTGTCGGAGAGATGTAGGTGCAAATGTCTCCATGCTCAACTCCTATCGCCGCCTTGGTTGAAGGGATAGTCCCATGCTCAACCTTCTCATCCATAACGCCTCCAAAGATGTGTGTCGTAGGGAGTGGCAAATCATCACTCTCCTCCGAGACCAAAGAGAAGGTCTCATGTGCGCTCGCGTAGCTTGACTCGAAGTATGAGTCCAATATGGGCGCCGTCTTCATGTTGTTGAAGAGGTTTGTGCTCGTCGCCATAGTCGAAGGGGATGGCCCTTGCTCGACCTTCTTATCGCCGTCTTGTTGTAGGAGGCCCATATGATGTGGCACCTCGTAGCTCGACTCCATGACCGAAGGGAATTTCCCATGCTCGGCCATCTTCCTTGAGGAGCTTCCGAAGATGGAAGTGTCGCCCTCACTTGTAGGTGGTCGCCTTGGACTTGATGATGTCGAAGTAGGCGTACTCATGGGAAGTAGGCGAAGATGCCGTACGACCAAAGGCGAAGATGCCTTGATAACACTTGGCGAAGATGCCGAAGTGGTGGTGGTAATAGCCGTAGCGTCCTCTTGGTGGTACTTGTCTCGCGGTCTTCTCTTGTGCTCATGAAGGTTGGCCGTAGCTTGATGTAGAGCTTGTTGGGACTTGTAGGTAGGCGCATCTCGAGCATCTTCATGTTGATGGTGTCATTGTCGTACTTTAGCTCATAGTAAATGTCGTTCGTCATCGTCGTGCACATGTTGTTTGGAGGTGACATGCCCTTCATGACGATGTGGATCATGAATGTGATGATGGTCGCCATGTAGATGTAGACGTGGACGACTTGCGCTTGTGTCGCATGGGCGCTCCGAAGATGATCGACTTGCTCGTCGCTGCCTTGAAGATGACGAAGGGGAAGAGCGATTGATCAACAAGGTCCGAATCTCCTCCATCCTTGCATCTTTCTCCTCCTTTAGTGTGGAGAGCTTGTGGTCGAGGTAGTCTCGTATACGTAGCTCGGATTGTCCCATGTCGATGGCGAGGTTGTCGATGCGCTCTCGCAATCTTGATTGTGCGCCTTTCATTGTTCATTGTAGTTCGAAGATTGACAATTTGGTGTTGTAGTTATTCGCACCGTCGTTGTAGTGGAAGACCGAAGATGAAATGCCTTGCCTATCCATCACAAGACTCGAGCAAATATGAGTGGAAGAAAGGAGAGAACTATACCAGATGTACCTTGACCGATGTTGAGAATGGATCAATGATCACTCAATGATGTAACAAGGAAATAGCACAATTGGTACCGATCTCGTCAATTTCTCACACCTACACAAATAAGGCTTATGGAGTAGCTTGGTGAGGATAGTGGCACAAAAATTTGATGCAAAATGTTAGCAAGAGTCAATAATGTTGAAAGAGATTCACAAATTCGCAAGTGAAACAAGTAGACCAATAGCAATGAATGGCACACGGAAACACACACACGGATAGATAAATGGGGTCGTGCAACCAAGAAATGAGCTCAAAATATGGAATCCATGGAAAATGCTATTGTTGCACAACTCTAGAGAGACGCTAGCACGATTGCTCAATAGGCAGATACGACACTTGTGCACAACCTATAGGAGACAAAAATGCAACGACTTCTATCCCAAGTATGCTATGTATGTATGGTTCCCGGTGTTCCTCTCAAGATGATCCAAGATGATCTTATATGCAATGTGGTATGATGCTATGGCTATTGCTTACAAGCTCTTTGCTCTTTGCTCTTTCTCTTTTGCTTAAAAGCATTATTCTTTTTTTTGATATGGCTACTTTTGCGAAATGCACAAACCAAGATAGCAATTGTGTATATGCGGGAACAATCTTGTGGCACACAAGGTGATGTGATGATACCAATATGATATGGTATGTATGCAATGGAAGGGCGGATCGATGATCACTAATGTGCACAAGTAACATTGCCGGCAATACTCAATGGCTAGTCTCGATAGGCAAGTGACGCAAAATGGGCTAGGGGATAACAATGCAATTGCAAGGGAAATATACAATGATGTCGTCGAGGTTACCGTCGAGGGTTTCTCGTTTGTAAGCTACGGATGGATGATGGTGAAGTGGTCAAAGTCGATGACGACCTCGTGGCGATGATGAGTGACGGTGTTCTTGATGTAGAACCGTTCCTAATTAGCCGAAACACCTTAGAAAACGGAAAAACTACAACTCAAAATCTCCAAAGGCAAATGTCAAATGATGGTAGCGGGAATGCGGTGGTGGTTGCGAAAGTATTGGTGGAAACCCAGTCAAAATGGGTTAAGGTGGAAGGGTATGATGGGCTATACACGGTGTCAGAGTTGAAAGCACGGTCCCTAAGTAGCCAAAACACCTTAGGAGACACAACTCACAACACAAACAAAGTTGGGTTAAGTTGGGGTGGCGAAAGTGTATTGTGGTCAAGCCTATGCGGAACTTATGGTGGTGGAAGGGTATGATGAAGAAGCAACCATCCCTAAGTAGCTGAAGCACCTTAGGAGACTTGAATCACAACTCAAACAACCTCAAATGCTAAGTGGAACAAAATGGGTTAGGTTGCGGAAGTCGGTGGTGGTTATGTGGATGATATGGTGGAAGCCCTAGGCGAAGATGCCAAAGTTCCAAAAATTTGATGGATTCAAATGAAGGTGGTAGTATTTTTATGGGATGGAGGATGTTAATAGCTTCAAAACGAGCTAAAGAGCGTCAAAATTGGACTCCGAATGAATTAGTTATGGACAAAACGGTGAAACGGGAAAGGCTGAAGTTACAGATGTCGGATGTCCGGGGGCAAGGCCGGATTTCCGGGACCCTCTGTCCAGAACCGCGCGTGAATTGCACTCCAGGAGCCGGATGTCCGGGCCTACGGGCCGGATGTCCGGGGGGGCAGATGTTCGGGGCCACGGGCCGGATGTCCGGGCTCCAGATCCGAGGATGAACTCGAGGAACTCGATTTTGGGGAAGAAATTGATGATTTCGGGTGCAAAATTTCGAAGATTTCATGGATGGAAAGGGGGAAAAAGATGGGGGAAAGCTAGATCCACTTGAAACCAAGAAAATCCATGGATCAAACTCAACAAAATATCATCAAACCAACAAATCACAAAAAAATGGGGGCTATTTTTGGTGGGAATTTTCAAAATTAGGACGAAATCAAACAAAAGAAGGCTAGAAAAAGAGGGGTAGGGGCTCCAAATTCATGATCAACCTCGCTCTGATCCAAGATGATGTAGGGTAGAACCCTAGGGCCCGATCTTTCATGATTGGAGGGATCCTACAAAAAACACGAGGGGAAACACGAGGGGAAAAAGAGAGAAATTACTCAAACCAACAAGATTCGATTACACATGTGCTAGATCCTTGAAACACAAAGAGATACATGATCCACGATCAACAAAGGATGATACAAGTAGCTAGTCCATCTCTGTGAGGAGGCCTTGAGGGGGTCTTCCCGTGAGGGGTCTTGAATCCACTTGGGGGATCTTCTCCGAAGAGGTCATGAACTCCAATGGAGAAGGGTATCAAGTGGATTAGCAAAGCTCTATCTCCTAAAATGAGCTAATCCTTTGCTAATCCTAGAAAGTGGGAGGAGGAGGAGTATATATAGTCAAGGTGGGCGAAGGGGTACATGGGCCTCGGCCCTTCACTGTGTGCAGACAGGCGGAGCCGGATGTCCAGGCTTGCGGGCCGGATGTCCGGGCCTTCGTGAGGAGCCGGATGGCCGGGCTTGCGGGCCCGATGTCCGGGCTAGTGGGGCTGGTCTCGATGCTCTCTGGATAGCCTGCGCTGGATTTCCGGGCAGGTGCCGGATGTCCGGCCCGTCGCGGGGCGTCGGATGTCCGGCCGCTGTAGAGTCGCCTGGCGCCGTCTCTTTCTGGTCTTCTGGTTGGTGGCGCCGGATGTCCGGGCTCCTGCTGGATGTCTGACCATTGTAGCTCCGCTGCGACTCCACTTGAGGCACTTCTTGATCCGCTTCCGTCTGGACTTGTCCTATGCTTCGAGCATCTCCATGGTTGTCTCCTCGATTCTTGAGCACACGCAGTGTCTTTGCATTAGGTAGCAACCATGTCTCGCACAAGTGGAAAGGGGAAGCATTTAGGAACGGGTTCACCTTGTGTCCAACGGCGTATGTTTGAGGTCTCATCGTATGTCCACTTGGGGCTTGGGGAGTAGTCATAGTGTACATGGGGATGATCATAGGATGCTCCGCATCACACTTGCTTCCATACTGCCATGACCCTGGTGGGTCCCTACTGTCGTCCTCTCCATGTACAATCATCTCTTGATTCCTCTTGGTTGTTGACCATGTTGACAACACCAGACGGCGGCGCACGATGAGCGAACCAAGGCTGAGGACGAGGGCGAGGCCTCGAACCAGAATGAACAGGAGCCGTGGAAGATGAGGCAGTGTAGTCGCAGGCAGAGGGGTGTACGAGGGTTGACTGGTTCGGGTGCGGGTGCGGGTTGGGGCTGACCTCGCCAGAGAATTACAGGACGTGTGGGGGAGTAGAGGGATGGACTGGCCAATGTTTGAGGGTACGGTAGGGCCGCGGAGGAGCAACCAGCCGTGGGAGGCAAGAGCAGGCGGGGCCGATGGCGTGGTTTTGTTTGGGCGGCTAGAGTAAGAGGACAAGAGACAGAAGAAACATGACATATGTTGGATGTCAATCAAACGACTGGTAGGAAGAATCATTTCTTGACTAAGTCGACACCACCTTGGATAGGATTTTTCCTCGTGTGTCCCAAATGTCAGAATCCAAATCTGTCATGGCCACGCAGCCTTTCTTATGAAGAATTACAACCCATTTGGTGTGCTAGCTCAAAATAAGTTTGTGGGTGCTAGCGGGCGCTAAGTACTTGGGTTCTATAATGCACAATGAGCCCAAGCAGCCGGTGAGAGTGATGTTATTTCCCTTGGTTAGAATTTTTTAAAATATTTCTCTCTTAATTAAAGAAATGCCAAGCCATTTGCCTTGTTTCAAAGAAAATATTACAGCCACAACCGAGTTGAAAAGTGCAACAACATCTATCTTGATGTAGGGTGGAACCCTAATGGACGATCTTTCATGAATTGGAGGGGCATCCCGTGAAGAACACGAAGAGCACGAGAGTGGAAACACTCAATCAACAAGATCCAAATCACACATGTGCTAAATCCACATACACAAGGGGTGATACAAAGATCCAAGGTCAACACAAGAGGATAAAAATGTAGCTAGTTCATCCCAATCCTGGAAGGAGAGAGGTCTTGAATCCTAGTAGGATCTTCCCATGAAGGGGTATGGAATCCACTTGAGGAATCTTCTCACATGGAGGCCTTGATCTCCATGGGAGTAGGGAGATAAGTGGACGAGCAAAGCTCTATCTCTATCTTGAGCTATCACAGTGCTAACCCTAAAACATAGGTGGAGGAGGAGTATATATAGTCTAGGGGTAGGTAGAGGTACACGGACCTCGTCCCAGCTCATGCACGCAAGCAGTGTCCGGATGATCCGGGCAATGTTCGGATCATCCGGGTCCTCATCTGGATCGTCCGGCTATGTCGTTGTGGCCGTGGCTGGCCCGAATGTCCGAGACCTAATCTGGACGTCCAGCTGGCTCCGGATGATCCGGGTGTAGTCCCAGATGATCGGGCTTCATCGAGGAAGCTGATGTACTCTTTGAGCATGTGGTCCAGATAGTCCAGGGAGGGTCCGGATCATCCGGGCTTGGTCCGGATCGTCCGGGACTTCGTCTGGATCATCCGGGCAGCCGCTGACTTGCCTCATTTGCACTCTGTCTTCGCGTTCGTTTTCCTCTGTTGATCGGACTTGCTCCTTAGCTTGTCCATAGCTGGTTCCTTGGCACGTGAGTATGCAAAGTGTCTCCACTTGAGGTAGTAGCCATGTCTCATGTGATTCAAAATGGAGTTGCGAGAGCATAGATGTCACCTCGGTCTCGAGAGCTCTTGCACGTGCTCGTGTCCTCGGTCCACTTGTGATGTAGGGTGGAACCCTAACGATGTCGATCTTTCATGATTGGAGCGGATCCCGCGAAGAACACGAAGAACACGAGGGGAAACATGAGGGAAATCACGAGAGGGACACTCAAATAGACAAGATGCAATCACACATGTGCTAAATCCACATACACACGGAGAGATACATGATCCAAATCCAACAAAGGATGATACAAACAGTAGCTAGTTCATCCCAATCCGTGAGGAGTTGAGGTCTTGAATCCGAGATGGATCTTCTCTGTGAAGAGGTCTTGAATCCACTAGGGATCTTCTCCTAGATGGAGGTCTTGGCCTCCAATGGAGTAGTCTCTCTCTCTCTCTCTCTCTCTCTCTCTCAAGAGAAGAGTGGCTGATTCCTACTCTGATGGAAATGCCGAAGAAGATTCAGATGACCCAGAAAGACTAAGTAAAGATCTCGCACTAATCACGAAAAGATTCCAATGCTTCCACAAGAAGAGCCAGTTCCAGAAAAGAAGTTCAAGCAACTCTGGGGGTTCAAAATCTGCATCAAAACCTGCTGGAGAATACACCTGTTTCAAGTGCAAAAAGCCTAGACACTTCATTTCAGACTGTCCTCTCTGGGAAGCTGAAATCTGTGCTAGTGGAATGATGAGGACATCAATACCAGTGTTATACCCACAGCCCCTGCTGCTATACATACTGGACCAATTACTAGAGCTCGTGCACGCCAATTGAATTACCAGGTACTTTCATTTCTTGGTGACAATTCTAATGTTCATGAGAATATGATGCTGCCTAAATTGGATACATTTGTGTTGATTACTAATGAAGGGCCTAGCATGGACAAGAGGGATGAACACTGGAGCAGGATCAAGCATGGAGATGAAGGCACGCGCGAAGGGGTCCAAAATGGCGTTTCAAGTGCATATTTGAGCACTTTGAAGCCTCCGTGATGACCTACAAGGACATGGACGAAATATACAAGATGCCCCTTCATAAATTTCATCCATAGCTTGTTTTAGGTGCTGCGCCACCTTATTTTTGGGCCAGGCCCATGAAATTTCAAAATACTTAAGTATAGGCTATTTTTTAGAGTCCGTATGTGTGGGGAAACAAAGTTAGGGTTGGTTTCGGACCCCTCCTACAAGGGGCCATGAAATTCCCCCCTACTCCTCCATATATACAGCCCTTAGGGCGTCGTTTAGACTTTGGGTTTTGTTTAGATTAAAAGTTCGCCATAGCTGCAACTTCGCGTACTTCGTTTGTGTTCAACGACCAGACCAAGACGTCATAGAACCCCACCTTGATCAATAAAGCTTCCATCTTTTATTCGCAATATCCAGATTGCAATTTCAGTGTCTTGCTTGTTCTTCGTTTGCTTGCAGGAAATAGACCTTCGTGGTCAGGTTGATCGTGCTCTGGCGTTGTCAATATCCTCTCGGAGTTGGTTTAGCGATTCCTAAGGCGCGACGTCCTCGCACGTTCGTAGTCGGATCGTCAAAGTCTACTCCACCAAAAACGATAGCCACCATCTCATCGAAACATGGGACACCTTTGCCTCTATCAAGTGGTATCAGATTTCCAGGTTGCTCGGTTAGATTTTACAGGTTTTCATAGTTTAGATCGAGTTTGTTCTTCATACCTACAGTCCACGAAAAAGCCAAAAAAAATTAGGGTTAGTTCATCATATCCGAACCAATCTGAGCCTTTGCATAATCTTTTTAGGGTTTTTGCTCTGTTGAATTTTCGGTTGCATCATCGTGTCGAGTTGCTGGTCTTAGCATCTAGTCCTTTAGAGTTCCGAGTTCTGTTCACAAGTTGTCACGCCGCCGCCGCACCAGCGTCATCACCGCTGCCATATACCACCATCGTCATCATCGCTGCCATATACCACCATCGCCATCACGCTAATCCGAGTCCACCTCCCTCATAGTTTCGCCACCAGTCCGTGTTCCACCGCCCTACATATATCCGCCACCAATCCGAGTTTCCACCAGATTCATCTCCGCCATCAGTCCTAGTCCGAGTCCAGTATTTGTTCCTTTGTTTTTGATTTCCAGATCACGCCATACTCCGAGTCGTGACCAAGTCAGACTCCCCAACTTTCGTGACCAAGTCTGGAAAATTCTGGCTAGGCAGTTTTTAGACCATTTGTAGACTTTTTCAAAAAAAATTGTTGCAGAGCAAAAAAAAAGAGGAAAAAAAGTGCAAAAAAAGTGAAAAAAAAAGAAAAAAAATTCAGAGTGTGCTCCTCCTTTGTTTACGTGCAGCATCATGATTTTTGTTAGTGTTCTAGGCTCGCGTCTCTAGTACGGTCTAGCCTAGGACCAGCACAGTACCGTCATTGAGCGTTTATTCAACTTTGCATCTCTGAATTGATTATTGCTGACCCTTTTTGCTACCATATTATAAGCCATCCCAGCTCCACATACATCTACATCGTGCGTTTGACTCTTCCTGGTAATCGCTCTATCCAAGCTTTGAGAGTTTTGACTACAACGGTTGCCGATCACCGCCTGCTGCTTGGTAAGAACTGGTAAGACTTTGAGTTTCGCTTGACGGATTTGTGACACCCCACCACATTCTAGTAGTCTGTAGGATCATATTCTTGTGTGTTTCTATTGCTGCTAACCATGGCAGGATCACAAGCCAATGAGATTGACTGGGAGAACATGACAATGAAGGAGCTTCATGATAAATTTTAACAAATGGTGGGTCAACAGGTGGAAGACGTGATGGCCAGTTTTGGAAAGGCCATGGAGAAGATAGATGGCATTGAGAAGGCGTTCGAAACAAAGCTCGATAACAAGTTTAATGAATTGCTCGCGCGTCTTCCACAAGAACCGCCCGCTGCACCTGTCGCACCTCTACAGCAACAACACAACAACATCATCTTCCAAATCAAGTGGGACGAGCACCGCGCGTTCCCCTTGAGCCTGGTCAAACTTCTGGTGCTGTTGTACCTACTATTGATGCTTCTGTTGCTCCTGCTGCTACTACAGAGGTGGAGGACCATTACGAGGATGAGGTTGATCAAAATCAGAACTACGTGCAACCACCAGCACCACCACCACCAGGTCGTCCTCATGCATATCATCGCAACGGTAGGGCTGCACCACCACCTGAGGTACGAGATCATGACCATCTTCCTAAACTAAAATTGAATATTCCACCATTTGAGGGTAGATATGTTCTTGATATATATCTTACTTGGGAGTTAGAAACTGAACAACGTTTTACATGTTTACAATATCCTGAGGAGAGACATGTTCCTGCTGCTGTTTGTGCTTTCACTAGTTTTGCATGTGTTTGGTGGTCTGAACATTGTAGATTATATCCTATTCCAGCTACTTGGGCAGCTTTGAAAACTGCTATGCGTACTCGTTGGGTTCCACCATATTATCAACGCGAATTACTTAAAAAATTGCAGCGTTTAAGACAAGGAAAAAATTATGTAGAAGAATATTATCAGGAATTACAAACTGGCATGATTAGATGTGGTATTGTTGAGGATAATGAAGCTATGCTTGCACGTTTTATGGGTGGATTAAATAAAGAGATTCAGACCATTCTAGAGTATAAGGAGTATAATAATATCACTCGTTTATTCCATCTTGTTTGCAAAGCTGAATGTGAAGTGCAGGATCGACAGGCATTGGCGTGAACTAATTTTTCTGCAGGTCGATCTTCATCATGGACACCGCATGCCTCCTCTACTCCCACATGTCCTACTGCAGCACCACTGACTTTAGCCGCCAATTCCAACCGAGATACAAGAAAATAGGCACCACCACCACCACCTGCCAATAGTACACCTTCTGGGCCTGCCCAGAGCTCTTCTTCATCTATGGCATCAACAGGGCACACACATGATATTATTTGTCGTCGTTGTAAGGGTAGAGGTCATTATGCGAGAGAATGCCAATCTCCGCGTGTTATGATTGCTACTGAGGATGGTGGGTATGAGTCCGCTAGTGACTATGATGAGGAGACTTTGGCTCTTATTACAAGTGAAGAACACGGTGGAGATGATTCTGATCATGAGACGCAATACATGGCTCCTGAAGATGCTGACAGGTATGAATGTTATGTTGCTCAACATGTTTTGAGTGTGCAGGTCACACAAGCTGAGCAAAATCAGAGGCATAATTTGTTCCATACAAAGGGAGTTGTGAAGGAACATTCTGTTCGCGTCATCATAGATGGAGGGAGCTGCAACAACTTGGCTAGCATGGAGATGGTGGAGAAGCTATCTCTCACCACAAGACCACATCCACATCCTTACTATATCCAATGGTTCAACAACAGCGGAAGGTTAAGGTAACACGTACTGTTCATGTGCATTTTAGTATCTCTAAATATGCTAATTATGTTGATTGTGATGTGGTACCCATGCAAGCATGTTCCTTATTACTTGGTAGACCATGGCAATTTGATAAAAATTCTATACACCATGGTAGAAACAATCAGTATACTCTTGTTCATAAGGATAAACATATTACTTTGCTTCCTATCTCTCCTGATTTCATTTTTAAAGATGATATTAATAGAGCTAATAAAGAAAAATAGGAGAAAAATAAGAGTGAAAATCAGAGTGTTGCAAAAGAATTTGAGCAACAAATGAAGCCTAATAATAAACCATCTAGTGTTGCTTCTGAAATTAAATTGAAAACTGCATGTTTACTTGCCACCAAATCTGATATTGATGAGCTAGATTTAAGCAAATCTGTTTGCTATGCTTTTGTGTGCAACGAGGCATTATTTTCATTCGAGGACGTGCCTTCCTCTTTGCCTCCTACTGTCACTAACATTTTGCAGGAGTTCGCTGACGTCTTTCCACAAGACGTGCCACCGGGATTACCACCTATTCGCGGGATTGAGCACCAGATTGATTTAATTCCCGGTGCTTCACCGCCAAACCATGCGCCATACCGTACCAATCCAGAGGAGACGAAGGAGATTATGCGTCAAGTACAGGAGCTGCTCGACAAAGGTTATATATGTGAATCTCCTAGTCCTTGTGCTGTTCCTATTATACTAGTGCCAAAAAAGGATGGTACGTCGCGTATGTGTGTTGATTGTAGAGGCATTAATAATATTACTATTCATTATCGTCATCCTATTCATAGGCAAGATGATATGCTTGATGAATTGAGTGGCTCTACAATATTCTTCAAAGTTGATTTGCGTAGTGGATACCATCAAATTCGTATGAAATTGGGAGATGAATGGAAAACGGCTTTTAAAACTAAGTTTGGATTATATGAGTGGTTAGTCATGCCTTTTGGGTTAACTAATGCACCTAGTACTTTCATGAGATTAATGAACGAAGTTTTACGTGCTTTTATTGGATGATTTGTGGTGGTTTACTTTGATGATATATTGATTTATAGCAGATCTTTGGAGGAACATTTGGAACATTTACGTGTTGTTTTTATTGCTCTACGTGATGCACGTTTGTTTGGTAACCTTGGGAAGTGTACCTTTTGCACCGACCGAGTATCTTTTCTTGGCTATGTTGTTACTCCACAGGGTATTGAAGTTGATAAAGCCAAGATTGAAGCTATTGAGAGTTGGCCGCAGCCCAAAACAGTCACCCAAGTGAGGAGTTTTCTTGGCCTCGCTGATTTCTATAGGCTTTTGTGAGAGATTTCAGCATCATTGCTGCACCTCTCAATGAGCTTACAAAGAAGGATGTGCCTTTTGTTTGGGGTACTGCACAGGAAGAAGCCTTCACAGTATTGAAATATAAGTTGACACATGCTCCTTTACTCCAACTTCCTGATTTTAATGAGACTTTTGAGCTTGAATGTGATGCTAGTGGAATTGGATTAGGAGGTGTGTTATTACAAGATGGTAAACCTATTGCATACTTTTCTGAAAAATTGAGTGGGCCTAGTCTGAACTATTCTACTTATGATAAAGAATTATATGCTCTTGTTCGGACTTTACAAACATGGCAACATTATTTATGGCCCAAAGAATTTGTTATACATTCTGATCATGAATCTTTGAAACATATTAAAAGTCAAGCAAAACTGAACCGTACACATGCTAAATGGGTTGAATTCATTGAGACTTTCCTTATGTCATAAAACACAAGAAGGGAAAAGAAAATGTTATTGCTGATGCATTCACTCGTCGTTATACTATGCTTTCACAACTTGACTTTAAAATATTTGGTTTGGAGACCATCAAAGATCAATATGGGCATGATGCTGATTTTAAAGATGTAATGCAGAATTGTAAAGAAGGAAGAACATGGAACAAATTCGTCATGAATGATGGATTTGTGTTCCGTGCTAACAAGCTATGCATTCCAGCTAGCTCCGTTCGTCTTTTGTTGTTGCAGGAGGTGCATGGAGGAGGATTAATGGGACACTTTGGCGTGAAGAAGATGGAGGATGTACTCGCTACACATTTCTTTTGGCCAAAGATGAGACAGGATGTTGAGCGTTTTGTTGCTCGCTGCACTACATGTCAAAAAGCTAAGTCTCGATTCAATCCTCATGGTTTATAGATGCCTTTGCCTGTACCTAGTGTTCCTTGGGAGGATATACCTATGGATTTTGTTTTAGGATTACCTCGAACAAAGAAGGGGAGGGATAGCATATTTGTTGTCATGGATAGATTTTCGAAAATGGCACATGTTATACCATGTCATAAAAGCGATGATGCTGCTAATGTTGCTGATTTGTTCTTTCATGAAATTATTCACTTGCATGGTGTGCCAAATACTATTGTTTTAGATCGTGATACTAAATTTCTTAGCCACTTTTGGAGATGTTTATGGGCTAAGTTGGGGACTAAATTGCTTTTTAGTGCTACTTGTGACCCCCAAACTGATGGACAAACTGAAGTAGTCAATAGAACTTTGTCTACTATGCTTAGGGCTGTTTTGAAGAATAATAAGAAAATTTGGGAAGAATGCTTGCCTCATATTGAATTTGCTTATAATCGTTCATTGCATTCTACTACTAAGATGTGCCCTTTTCAGATTGTGTATGGTTTTATACCTCATGCACCTATTGATTTATTGCCTCTTCCAGCTTCGGACAAGGTTAATTTTGATGCTAAACAACGTGCTGAATTGATCTTAAAAATGCATTAGTTAACTAAGGAAAACATTGAGCGTATGAATGCTAAATATAAACTTGCTGGAGATAAAGGTAGAAAACATGTTGTCTTTGCACCTAGAGATCTTGTTTGGTTACATTTGCGTAAGGACAGGTTTCCTGATTTGCGCAAATCAAAGCTAATGCCACGTGCTGATGGTCCTTTTAAGGTGTTAGAGAAAATAAATGATAATGCATACAAACTTGAGCTGCCTGCAGATTTTGGGGTTAGTCCCACTTTTAGCATTGCAGACTTGAAGCTTTATTTGGGTGAGGAAGATGAGCTTCCGTCGAGGACGACTTCATTTCAAGAAGGGGAGGATGATGAGGACATCAATACCATTGTTACACCCACAGCCCCTCCTGCTATACATACTGGACCAATTACTAGAGCTCGCGCACGCCAATTGAATTACCAGGTACTTTCGTTTCTTGGTGACAATTCTAATGTTCAAGAGAATATGATGCTGCCTAAATTGGATACATTTGTGTTGATTACTAATGAAGGGCCTAGCATGGACAAGAGGGATGAACACTGGAGCAGGATCAAGCATGGAGATGAAGGCGCGCGCGAAGGGGTCCAGAATGGCATTTCTAGTGCTTATTTGAGCACTTTGAAGCCTCTGTGATGACCTACAAGGACATGGACGAAATATACAAGATGCCCCTTCATAAATTTCATCCATAGCCTATTTTAGGTGCTACGCCACCTTATTTTTGGGCCAGGCACATGTAATTTCGAAATACTTAAGTATAGGCTGTTTTTTAGAGTCCGTATTTGTGGGGTAACAAAGTTAGGGTTGGTTTCGGACCCCTCCTACAAGGGGCCACGAAATTACCCCCTACTCCTCCATATATACAGCCCTTAGGGCGTCGTTTAGACTTTGGGTTTTGTTTAGATTAAAAGTTCGCCATAGCTGCAACTTCGCGTACTTCGTTTGTGTTCAACGACCAGACCAAGACGTCACCGAACCCCACCTTGATCAATAAAGCTTTCATCTTTTACTCGCAATATCCAGATTGCAATTTCAGTTTCTTGCTGGTTCTTTGTTTGCTTGCAGGAAATAGATCTTCGTGGTCAGGTTGATCGTGCTCCGGCGTGGTCAATATCCTCTCGGAGTTGGTTTAGCGATTGCTAAGGCGCGACGTCCTCGCACGTTCGTAGTCGGATCGTCAAAGTCTACTCCACCAAAAATGATAGCCACCATCTCATCGAAAGACAGGACACCTTTGCCTCTATCATGGAAGATATGATTCGGGCAACTACCGAGGCAAAAGCAATAGCAAGAACTATGACTCCAATGAAGAAAAGAAAACGAAGAAATTCTTCAAGAAGAAGGACAACTCCACTTCAAAATCCTCGTCAACATCTTCATCAAGGAAACCCTCCAAGTCCTCCTCCAACCGCAAGAATACTTCTCGCAAGGCCAAGGCATACATCGGCAATGAGATGGATTATGAAGAAGAAGGATCATCTGCCTCCGAAGAAGCTGATGAATCCGATGAGGATTCTGACTATGGCATGGCAGGCATAGCATGTGCCTCCTCTCCTACGACAAACTTCTTCGGGAATCCATCAACCGACGATGAATCTCCTGCCTACTGCTTCATGGAAAAAGCTTTGAAGGAAAAGGTATCCTTCAAAAATCACAATAATCACTCCAGTGATCAATATTCTTCTGATGAGGATGACCATGCTAAGTTGATCAAAATTGCCAATATTAAGCAAAACTCTCTTGAGAAAATTGAGAAAACCCTCAGGAAATCTGAAGGGTTTTTGATTGAGGAGATGGAGAAAAATCTATCGCTGATCGAAGAGTATTCCACTCTCAAGTCACAGATGGATGAACTGACAAATCGTCATGATTTTCTCTTGGCAGACCACGAAAGATTGACCTATGATTACCTGAAAAGGAAACAGGAATTCGAGGCGCTGAGAGAGGCTCATGAGGATTTTGTCAGAGAAAATTCTCTTCTCACCCAACAACTTAAAGAGAAACCTGAAGTGTTTGAGCCACCATGTTTAAAATGCCTTGAACGAACCAATGCTGAATCAAATGCTGAATCATCTATGAATGCTAACCCCTCGGTCGAGGAAAATGGTTCTGTTTCTGATGAAAATGCTAGGTTGAAGGATCTTCTTCAGACAGGAATGTTCAAATCTCTCAAAGGGCATCAAACCCTCTGTGATGTTTTGAAGAAATCCATTCTTCACAGAAATCCCAGGAAAGAAGGTATCAGTTTCGAAAGGAAACTAAACGAAAATGGCACCTACTGGGAACCTCATCAATACCCTCAATCTGTGTGGGTTCCTGCAAAGAGCAAAACGCTCGATCCAGCATTACTCTTGGGATATGACTCTCCCATCCCTGAATATCCTGATGATGATTCTCTGGACAACTATAAGTTGTTTAAGAATCAACTTGGTGAGACTTATGCTCGCTATGTTGGACCAAACAGTAGAAATGGCTCCCCAAAGAAAGCCATTTGGGTGCCTAAGAAAACTGTTGATGCCTTGCCTATTACCACTCAACTAACCATGCAGGCAGAAAAAGTTCGATAGAATGAGTACATGCATCCCTCATACAATCATTATACTCATGCCTTTGGAAGGAATTTCAATGCTTATTCCTTCAATTATGCTCGTACCTCATCGAACAGCAATCATGCTTATCGAAAGAAATCATATCCTGCACGCTCTACTATTTCGAAGCCACCTGCAAAGACATGGGTGGTTAAGAAAGCCTAATTCTTTTGCAGGACTATGTCTCCGGGTGTACAGAATGGATAATGGATAGTGGATGCACTAGTCATATGACTGGATACAAGTCGTTGTTTGTCGACCCCAACTTAACTGCTTCTCCTCTGAAGTATATCACTTTTGGCGACAACAAAGGAAAGGTAATTGGTTTAGGTAAAATTGCTATATCCAAGGACAAGTCCATTGATGATGTTTTACTTGTCCAGTCTCTTGGATTCAATCTTATGCCAGTTGGCAAGCTATGTGATTTAGGCATGCTAGTTCTATTTTCTATATCCAAATGCATTGTCTTCATGGCCTCTGACAATTCCTTCGTCTTTGAGGGAATTAGAAAGGGTGATCTATATATTGTGGATTTCTCTAAGGGTCCCTCAGTCCAAACAAGTTTGCTTGCAAAAGCAACCGCAGGTTGGCTGTGGCACCAAAGACTTGGTCATGCAGGTATGAGAAATTTGCAGACCCTAGTGAAGAAAAATCATCTCCGTGGCATTCCTGATGTAAAATTCAACAAGAATTATCTCTGTGCTGCATGTGAGGCTGGTAAATTAGCCAAGAAGCATCACTCATCAAAGACAGTTATGACCACTACAAGACCACTTGAAATTCTTCATATGGATTTATTCGGTCCTCAAAATTATGCAAGCTTCGGTTGCAGTCATTATGGTCTGGTTATTGTTGATGATTTCTCTCGATGCACTTGGGTATTCTTTCTCGAAGACAAGACCTGCAATCAAGATATCTTCAAAAGCTTCACTAAGAAGGCCCAGAATGAATATGATGTGCGAATTAAGCATGTCAAAAGCGACAATGGAACTGAGTTCAAAAATTCTCATATTGCTGAATTTCTCGATGAACATGGTATTACTCATGAGTTCTCTGCTGCATACACTCCCCAACAGAATAGAGTTGTTGAACGAAAGAACAGAACTCTCATTGAAATGGTGAGAACAATGCTCAGTGAGTACAAAACTCCCATTCGCTTCTAGGCTGACGCTATTAACACTTCTTGTCATGTTATCAATCGTGTTTATCTTCACAAGTTCCTTAAGAAAACTTCATATGAACCTATCACTGGCAAGAAACTGAATGTTTCTTATCTATGTGTTTTTGGTGAACCTTGTTACATTCTTGATATGAATCATTCTTCCAAGTTTGTACCTAAGGCACATGAAGGTTTTCTTCTTGGTTATGGCTCAAACTCACATATGTATCATGTCTATAACTCTCACCACATGAAAGTTATGGAAATGGTAAATGTGCAGTTTGATGAATCTAACGGCTCCCAAAAGGAGCACCTGCCAAATATGATAGATGAACCTCTGCTTTCGGATGTTATTCGGCAAATGGCTATTGGGAGTGTCAAGCCTGTTGAAGGAAATGCACCTGAATCCTCCGATGATGATGCTCCTATGACTCAAAGCAAAAATCATCAATCTACTGTCGAAGCAAATACTCCTTCGAATGGAAATGGCAATCAAAATCAAAATGCCGATCAAAATGGCAATCCCAAAGGGAATGATGATGCAAATGCTAATACTGATGAGAATGACAATGATCATCATGAAGAAATTGCCCATCCTCGAGTGGCTAATCGAGCGGATCCTTCATTAATTCTCGATGAAATTGAGAATTCAGGTTATCGACCCACAACTCATTCACGCACCCGTTTGGCTAACTACTGTGGCAGTTTCTCCTTTGTTTTATTGGCAGAACCTACCAAGTATGAAGAAGCCATGAATGATCTAGATTGGATGAATGCCATGCAAGAGGAGTTGGTGCAATTTGAATTAAATGATGTGTGTGAATTGGTTGACAAACCAAATCCCAAGAAGCACAATATCATCGGCACAAAATGGATTTTCCGCAATAAGCAAGATGAAAATGGCATTGTTGTGAGAAACAAAGCACGAGCTGTTGCTCAAGGGTACACATAGGTAGAAGGTATTGATTTCGGTGAAACATATGCTCCTGTTGCACGCCTTGAGGCAATTCGCATTCTTCTCGCTTATGCAAATTACAATAATATCTTGCTTTATCAAATGGATGTGAAAGGTGCTTTCCTCAATGGTGAAATTGATGAAGAAGTTTATGTTAGATAGCCACCTGGCTTTGAACATCTTGAGTTTCCTAACAAAGTTTTCATGTTGAAAAAGGCTCTATATGGGCTGAAGCAACCCCTCGAGCTTGGTATGACACCTTGAAGAAGTTTTTGTTCAATAAAGGGTTCAAGCCAGGATCCACTGATCCCACACTTTTCATTCGTGCTGTTGATAATGATCTATTCGTATGTCAAATCTATGTGGATGATATTATCTTCGACTGTACTAACAATGCTTGCAGCTTAGAGTTCGGGAAAATGATGTCCGATAAATATTAAATGTCTATGATGGGTGAACTCAAGTTCTTTCTCGGACTGCAAATTCGTCAACAGGCAAATGGAATTTTCATATCTTAGGAGAAATATCTGAAAGAATGCCTGAAGAAGTTCAAAATGCAAGATTCCAAAATGAAGGGCTATAAAACTCCTATGCCCACGAATGGTAAGCTGGATGCAAATGTGTATGGTAAGGATTACGACCAGAAGGCCTATCATTATATGATTGGTTCTCTTCTCTATCTATGTGCATCCAGACCTGACATTATGTTGAGTGTTTGCATGTGTGCCCGCTATCAAGTTGCACCAAAAGAATCGCATCACCAAGCCGTCAAGCACATTCTGAGATATTTGGCTCACACCCCCACCTTAGGTTTATGGTATCCTAAGGGAGCACAGTTTGATTTCGTTGGATATTCAGACTCGGATTGGGCTGGTGACTTGGTTGATAGGAAATCTACTTCGGGGACATGTCATTTCCTCGGTAGATCATTGGTCTGTTGGTCATTAAGGAAGCAGAATTGTGTATCTCTCTCCACGGCTAAGGCCGAATATATTGCTGCTGGCGCTTGTTGCACTCAGTTATTGTGGATGAAGCAGACACTGAAGGATTATGGCATCAAGGTCAAGCATATTCCTCTATATTGTGACAATGAAAGTGCCATCAAAATTGCACATAATCCTGTGCAGCATTCTTGCACGAAGCATATTGCCATCAGACATCATTTCATTCATGATCATGTTGCTTGAGAGGATATTGTCATCAATCATGTCAAGACCGAAGACAAGCTCGCTGATATATTCACCAAGCCTCTCAATGAGAAAAGATTATGTGCATTGCGGTGTGAGCTAAATATCTTGGACTTCGTAAACATGCAGTAAGCTAGACTCGGCACCCGTGCTAACACTTCCACATCTTTGAAGGAATGGGTGCATAACACTGGAAGAGTTTGAAAATTTCGACAAAGTGAAATTTTCTTTCTGAGAGTGAATACATTAACGAAGAACTAGACTAATCGGGTGCCACGATAATTGTGCGATGCTCGGGGTCATACAGTTCTTATACGATGGGTCACGCCACCATAATTTTCTTTTGTTGGTTCTCTCTCCGATCGATAGATTTTGTTTTTGTCCGAATGCATTTCTCTCATAGCTATTTGCCCGAGTGTTTGTGTTTATCTGCCTGAGTGAAATGCCTAGGACCCTGTTTTCCCTCTGATCTATCTCTTCTAGTATATGCTGATCCGTTAAAAATCCTCAAATTTCATCTGGAACGAAACTTTATCTGGTGTCCATGACCACGATTAAGATTCGGTCCGAACATTAATCCTTTTTGGTGAAAGCTATCCAAAATTTGGGGTTTACCGCCCAAGTCAGGACCACGATCTTTTATGATGGTTTCCACGTGCAATACATCAACTGCCATTCCATCTTGTCCGTTGAATTGCAATCGTCTCTGCTTAGAGGCCATTCGATCAAAATCCTCTGTGTGCGGTTATTTCCTTTTGTATATAAAAGCCCGCACCGCTCTTTTTCTTCTAACTCACTTGATGTGGAGCATCCTACGGACATCGCCATGTCAAGAGTCCATTCGGCGAGTGACACGTGCGACACCTACTTCACATACACAAAGGTGAATCATCTCCTTTACACGTGCTTACTTGACACCTTCGAGGATGGTATAATACTTGACACCCCTCTCGTGTGCATGCATAGGTATTGTTGAAGCTTCACGGACGATGAGGAGGAGTGCAAGTGCCAAGGAACAACTACACCATCCGCAAGGGAAGCATGGAAGCAACAACAGAAGAAGACGGAGCTGCTGAAGCTACAGCGGCTGGACATCTGGGCCACAGGCCAGACATTCGGCGCCTGTGCAGCCGCCCAACAGCTGCACCAACAGACGGCCAAAGCATCAGCGGCCGGACATCCAGCCCGTGGGCCCGGACATCCGGCGCGATGCCACAGCCCGGACATCCGGCCTTCCCCCGGAAATCCGGCATCAACAACAGGAGCCAACAGAAGGCCACCCCACTCGGGCGGGACATCCGGCCTACCGCCCCGGACATCCAGCGTCTCATGAGAGCCCGGACATTCGGCGCCTGCCTGCGCGCAGCCACGGACCAGAGGCCCATGTATCCCCCTATCTCACTTACCCCTTCGCCCCTTAGACTATATATACTCCCCCTCCACCTACATTTTAGGGTTAGCAAAGTGATAGCTCATTTGTATGTGAGCTTTGCTCCTACCACTCCTCCTCTTGAGAGAGAGAGAGAGACCACCACTCCCATGGAGTTCAAGACCTCCATGTGAGAATATCCTGCGGGATATACATCGTCAAGGCCCCTCATCGTCAAGGCCCCTCACGGGAAGATCCGTCTAGGATATCATCAAGACCTCCTCATGGAGATGAACTTTACCTTGTATCTTTCCTTTTGTTGTTCATGTACCTTGTGGATCTTGTGTGTTTGATTGTCTAGTGGATGTGTGATTGGACTTGTTCTTGAGTGTTTCCCCTTGTGATTTCTTTCTGTTCATCCCCGTGTTCATCGTGTTCTTCGAGGGAATCCACTCCAATCGTGAAAGATCAGCCTACACCGGGTTAGCCCCGTATCATATGGTATCATGAGCCACGTTGATCACGAATTTGGAGTCTTCCCCCATCGTTTTCTAGCCTTCTTTTGCTTGATTTCGTCCTAAATTCGAAAATCTCCACAAAAAATAGCACCCAATTTTTTTTTGTGATTTGTTGGTTTGATGATGTTTTGTTGATTTTGATCCATGGATTTGCTTGGTTTCGAGTGGATCTAGCATCTCCCCAAGTTTCCCCACTTTCCATCCACGAAATCTCTCCAATTTTGCCCCCAAAATCATCAATTTCCGCCCCAAATCGAGTTGCGAAGTCCAAATTCCGATCTGGAATCATCGGGCCGGACATTCGGGCCACAGGCCGGACATCCGGGCCCCAAGCCGGACATCCGGCTCCTGGAGCGCCAAATCTGCACGGTTCTGGACACTGACCCATGGAAATCGGGCCTACTCCCCCGGATATCCGGCCCCTGGGAATTTTGCCTCCCATGTTTTACCGTTTTGACCATAAGTAATTCATCCGAAGTCCGATTTTGACGTTCTTTAGCTCGTTTTGAAGCTATTGACATCCCCCATCCAACAAAAATACTACCATCACCATTTGACTTCCTCAAATTTTTGGAACTTTGGCATCTTTGCCTAGGGCCTCCACCACATCCTCCGCTATACCACCACCGACTTCTGCAACCTAACCCTTTTTGTTCCCCATCGCATTTGTGGTTGTTTGAGTTGTGATTTGAGTCTCCTAAGGTGTTTCGGCTACTTAGGGATGGTTGCTTCTTCATCAACCACGACCATAACTTCCGCATAGGCTTACCCACCATACACTTCCACCACCCCAACTTAACCCAATTTTGCTTGTGTTGTGAGTTGTGTCTCCTAAGGTGTTTCGGCTACTTAGGGACCGTGCTTTCAACTCCAACACCGTGTATAGCCCATCATACCACTACACCATAACCCATTTTGACCGAGTTTCCACCAATACTTCCGCAACCACCACCGCATTCCCGCTACCACCATTTGACATTTGACATTTGAGATTTTGAGTTTGCGGTTTTTCCGTTTCCTAGGGTGTTTCGGCTAACTAGGAACGGGTCGACATCGGCAACACCGCCGCTCATCATCGCCATGGACGGTAACCTCGACGACACCATTGTATATTCCCCTTGCAGTTGCATTGATAACCCCTAGCCCATTTTGCGTCACTTGCCTATCGAGACTAGCCATTTGAGTATTGCCGGCTATGCTACTTGTGCACATTAGTGATCATCGATCCACCCATCCATTGCATACATACTATATCATCTTGGTATCATATCATCTTTTGTGTCACAAGATTGTTCCCGCATATACACAATTGCTATCTTGGTTTGTGCATTTCGCATAGTGGCCATATAAAAAAAAGATAATAAGCTTTTAAGCAAAGAAAAAGAGTGAACAAAGAGCTTGTAAGCAAGAGCCATAGCATCGTATCATAGTGCATTACAACATATCATATTGATCATCTTGGATCATCTTGTGCTAAAGCACCGGAACATACATACATAGCATACTTGGGATAGAAAGTTTATCCATTTTGCATCTTATAGGTTGTGCACAAGTGTCGTATCCACCTATTGAGCAATCGTGCTAGCGTCTCTCTTGAGTTGTGCAACACAAGCGTTTTCCGTGGACTCCACATTTTGTGCTCATTCCTTGGTTGCACGACCCCATTTATCTATCTCTGTGTGTGTGTTCCCGTGTGCCACATATTGCTATTGGTCTACTTGTTTCACTTGCGAGTTTGTGAATCTCTTTCAACATTATTGACTCTTGCTAACATTTTGCATCAAATTTTTGTGCCACTATCCTCACCAAGCTACTCCATAAGCTTTACTTGATAGGTGTGAGTGAACAAGTCCGGTACCAATTCCAGTATTCTTTCATTTCACATTGAGTGAAACGGGATACATCCTTAACTTTGGGAAAAGGTAACTTGGTATTGTTTATCTCATTTCCTACTCACCTCTACTCGAGTCTTGTGATGGATAGGCAAAGCACACCACCTACTGTCTACAACAACAATGATGAGTTTGGTGCCATGAAAAATAACTTGGACGCCAACATGGCTGCTCAAATGGAGGAGATCAAAGCCCTGGTCAAGTCCTACAAGCGGTCTTCCTCATCTTCGAGAAGACGCTCAAGAGCACATGCCTCCAAGCTACCATCTCCGGCAAGATCACATCGGCATTGACACCACCACTGACAAGAACGTGAAGGTCAAGAGCTCAACACCTACAACCGCTTAGTGACTTCACCATCTCCCTTGGCATCTTTGCCATGCGACTTCAAGGCATCTTCGCCTACGGACATGCGGCATCTTCGCCCACAAGCACCTCAAGAGAAGCTCCCCAAGCTCAAGTCCACGACTTCCACGATCTACTACGACCTCGACACTGACCACAAGATTCCTTTCTATGGGACTCAAGAACCCGAGGAGTATCTCGAGTGGGAACGTTTAATGGACGACTACCTCAAGCTACATCAAGTTCCTCCCGAAGATCAAGTGAAATGCGCCACAACGAACTTCCATGACTACGCATCGGCATGGTGGCTTCACACACCTTCGGAGAGCTATGACATGAGTTGGCCCAAGACGAAGAGAGCTTTGCGGCGAGAGTTCGTGCCTCCAACCTACACGGAACAACTTCTACGACAATTGGAGAACACCATCCAAGGATCCAAGTCCATCGACACGTACTTCAAGGAGATGAAGATTGCCTTGCGACGAGCCGGCGTGGACGACCCCATTTCAATGAAGTTCCACTTCATGATGGGATTGCACAACGACATCTCCAATATTATCTTCCTCAAGAACTACAAGTCCCTCGACGACAACTACATTGGTGCTCTCAAGGCGGAAGAAGAACTCATGAAGGCTAAGGCTTCTCCACCCCAAGCACACTTCTCGAAGACCAAGCTCCAAGACGACGAGCATGAGGCTAGTACTACCACGATGTCCAAGCCCGACGAGCTCCAAGATGATGCTCCCAAGTTCGACTACACCGCCATCCCTCTTTGTGGCATTGATGATGCCGAGTCCTCCACGACTCTTTTTCAAGATGGTGCAGCGACGACTACGACTACGGAGCCATTCGACGACCAAGATTTGGAGGCGAACGACATGGTGACGTGCAAGGATGATGCTTCCATCTTAGGAGGCGAGAGTGATGATGTGCCATCTTCGGCCTTCATCCACGGTGACGGTGACGAGATGATCGAGCATGGGATTTTCCCTTTGGTCATGGAGGAGAGTGATGATGTGCCATCTTCGGCCTTCATCCATGGCGGCGGCGATGAGATGGTTGAGTATTTCACCTCGACCACGGCGATGTATGATGACTTGAGTGACTTTTGCCACCATATTGGGAGTGAGAGTGACTTCACCGCTAGCCCCATATATGATGCGTTGCCCCAATTCCCATGTGAGGAGAGCCACAACCCCCACCACTTGAGTGAGACGAGTGACTCCACCATATGTGAGTTTGAGTGCACCTACCTTGAGGGAGTGAGTGAACCACCACATAGAGAGAGTGAGATAGTTGATAGGGCATGTGAGGCCACTATGATTTCTAATGACTTGACCTCTACCTCTATTGTGTCTTCTCATTTGGTGCTAGGTCCCATATATGATGACGCGCCGATTTGTGACGACTGCGTCCTTCCTTTGGACAAGACAATGTCCATGGTGGAATATGATGCACCCCCCACATGGTTCCATCCAGTTGATGATGATGACTACCATTTGGTCTTTACCACTTCACATACACCACTTGAGTGGAATGACAAAGGTAACATTGGTGAAGGTGATGCTCTTGTCCCACTAGTGGACTGTCTTGACAATGATTGCTTGCATGATGTTGATCCACCTACTACCATGCTTCATGCTAGTGCGACTTCCTTATGTGATGATTTCTTGCCCATTTATGATGAGTATGATGATTCTCATGTGGAGTCTATTAGTTGTGATGCCATGTTACATAGGATTTCTTGTGACAATTCTTCAGGTCACATCATGTTTGACAATCCGCTTGACTTGTCATATGCTATGCATGAGATCAACCATATGTCATATTTGCAATCTCTTCATAGTGACTATGCATATGTCATTAAAATAAACCCAATTTGCACATATGGCATAATGACAAGCCCATGTTTATTAGCATTTGTTTTTCTTGTGATGATATTGATATGCTCCCTTTGCATCATTTATCTTATATGCCATGCCATGACCACCTAGCTTCGGATATGCATTGTTTTGGATGTTGTCCATTTTCTCCATATGATGTTTCCGATATTGCTCATGAGGAGACCCCCATAGTTTCCTCATACATTTTAGGAGATTTTGATACATCCCATGCATTGCATGATTCCCATGATTGTGTGCACCATATGCATCCCATGAATGAACATGATATTGATGTGCCATATACTACTATGCTCAATTTGCGTCCCCATCGTGTTATACATAACAACTATTCTTTCATGATGGGTGACATGTTCATATACCATGCATCAAATTTCTTTGAGCGATGCTTATCTTGTGCTAACTCACACGTGCATATACACATCATGATGGATGATGTGTACATTTACCACGCACACAATTTCTTTCGTTTGTGTCTCTTTTGTGTAGGTACCCATGAATACTTGTCAACCTCACAATCCCATGAGTTGACAAAACGAGCACTAGAGAGCAACGATGACTTGGGATCCCATGGATTGTCTTTCCCACCGCTCTCTTTGCGCAAAGACTTCGCGCATTCATTCTACATGGCCCTCACATGGTTATGGGTTATTGTCCATTACATATTATATGCCCATCTTGCCATTTTCACTTTGCATGATATGCTCATTCCTATGCCTTTGCCATGCATTTGTGACCCATGCTTTGCATTACACATGATGATTGATTCTAGTACATGTATGTGTATTTGCAAGCTTGGTGGAAATATTGCTTGTTATTGCCATGTTCCACCTATGACCCATTCCTATGATGATACTATGATCTTGCTTTATGTTCGTGCTTGCGATATGTCATGTGCATTGCCTATGCCTATTATTTGCTCACATGACATGATTGCCATGATTTTCTCCAGTATGTTGCATCTTCGCACTACTTGCTTGCACGACTTGATTACTATGCTTGCTTATGTTGCATCACAAATGTTGCATACTTGCTCACTTCATGCAGTTGATGACAACCATCTACATGCTTTGCACATGATTGTTATTGCTTCTTGTCATATATCTCCATATGTTGCCTCCCTCATGCTAGATGATTTTCCACGTATTGAGTGCAACAATGATTTTAGTCTTGCTAATGAGATTGCCCCCATAGCATTCTCGCATATCTTTGGAGATTTTGACATATTCCTTGTGAAACATGTTTGTCTTACCTCTTTGCACCATATACCTAGTGCCATGAATATCACCATTGTTGCATCATATTATTCATGCACTTGTACTTCTAATGGTTATGTGCAAAAGAAGAGAACCATCATGATGGATGATGTGTTTATCTACCATGCACATACATTCTTTGTTTTGTTGTGTGCATGTGTAGGATACTTGGACTTCGTGTCGAATTCCACTTCACGTGAGTTGACCATTCGAGCTCTTGAGAGCGAAATACCTTCTACCACGACGATTCTACACCGCACTTGCTTGTGTTTCGGCATTGTGAAGGATGCACAAGGACATGCCTTCAAGGTGACATCTTTCTTCAGCAAGGATATTACGGATCATACTACTTGTGTTGCTTGCACCATGAGACTTATTGGCCATCTCGGACCATTTGATTGCACACATGTTAGAGATCATTCTTTGACTTGTCATTTTCCCCGTTCCATGCATCATGATATATATGCATTGTGTGTTGCATCCGACTTGTCAATTACTTGCTCCTATCATATGATTGGTTGCAACAATGTCATCACTTCACATATGCCATGCCCCATAGATTGCTACATGCTTGCCTTGATGGCCTCACACATGATGAACAATTGCTCTTTCTATTGTGTTGAGTGCCACACTATCTTCACTACACCCTATGCACGTTATGCTTGGATTGTCTTGCACTTGACCCATGTGTTTAGACACTTCATTTTATTTGGTGTTGTGAATGATTCTTATGCCTACCATCAACCAATTGTCGAGCGCTTTATGCATGATTGCTATGACCATGAGGCAGATGCTATTTCTCTTGACACACATATTTGCATCACTACCTCACAATTACATACTTGTCCCCACGATATCTTTGCTTGTGCTCAATTGATATGCTTACATGCCATGTCACAATCCTTTGTCACACCCTATGCTATGCTTGATGACGACACTTGTTAGGTGAATCACCTCTTGAATGCTTGGTTTTGCACTAACGCTAACCACATTTCTTTTTCCAAGTGTTTGTTGTCCTTACTCCTTTTGGAGGAATCACTAGACGGTGCGACATTGGAGAGTGCCCATTTCAAGCTTCACGGTGACGAGTACTTGGTGAACGTCCACTTCTACATGGCGAAGCCATCTCTTTCCCATGGTGATTTGGTTTTCGATCCGAGGTCGGATCTTTCCCAGGGGCGATATGATGCGGAGCATCCTACGGACATCACCATGTCAAGAGTCCATTCGGCGAGTGACACGTGCGACACCTACTTCACATACACAAAGGTGAATCATCTCCTTTACACGTGCTCACTTGACCCCTTCGAGGATGGTATTGTCGGAGTTTCACGGACGATGAGGAGGAGTGCAAGCACCAAGGAACAACTACACCATCCGCAAGGGAAGCATGGAAGCGACGGCGGAAGAAGACAGAGCTGCTGAAGCTACAGCGGCCGGACATCCGGGCCAGAGGCCGGACATCCGGCGCCTGTGCAGCCGCCCAACAGCTGCACCAACAGACGGCCGAAGCATCAGCGGCCAGACATCCGGCCCATGGGCCCAGACATCCGGCGCCACGCCACAGCCCGGACATCCGGCCTTCCCCCGGAAATCCGGCATCAACAACAGGAGCCAACCAAAGGCCACCCCGCTCGGGCCGGACATCCGGCCAACCGCCCCGGACATCCGGCGTCTCACGAGAGCCCGGACATCCGGCCAACGGCCCCGGACATCCGGCGTCTCACGAGAGCCTGGACATCCGACGTCTCACGAGAGCCCGGACATCCGGCCCCCAGCCCAGACATCCGGCGCCTGCCTGCGCGCAGCCACGGGCCAGAGGCCCATGTATCCCCCTATCTCACTTACCCCTTCGCCCCTTAGACTATATATACTCCCCCTCCACCTACATTTTAGGGTTAGCAAAGTGATAGCTCATTTGTATGTGAGCTTTGCTCCTACCACTCCTCCTCTTGAGAGAGAGAGAGAGAGACCACCACTCCCATGGAGTTCAAGACCTCCATGTGAGAATATCCTGCGGGATATACATCGTCAAGGCCCCTCACGGGAAGATCCGTCTAGGATATCATCAAGACCTCCTCATGGAGATGAACTTTACCTTGTATCTTTCCTTTTGTTGTTCATGTACCTTGTGGATCTTGTGTGTTTGATTGTCTAGTGGATGTGTGATTGGACTTGTTCTTGAGTGTTTCCCCTTGTGATTTCTCTCCGTTCATCCCCGTGTTCATCGTGTTCTTCGTGTTCTTCGAGGGAATCCACTCCAATCATGAAAGATCGGCCTACACCGGGTTAGCCCCGTATCATCACTTCTCCTTATCCTCGCCTCCTCTTCGCCGAAACCCTCGCTACAGCGCTCCACCTTGAGCTCGATGCCGACGACCCCTTCGTCGCTTAACTGCCGGAAAGAGGTCACCGGTGTCATTCCATGCCACCGCGGGACATCTTCTTCCCGCGCCGTCGTAGCTGTTGCACGTCACCAAGCTAGTGTACGCATGGTTCGAACTCGGACATCCATCCTTCACGATTCGAGTTTGTCCGCGGTTAATTTACTCCGATTTTACCGCATATCTTAGATCTAGGTTTTTACCTTTACTAGTGTGGATGCGGGTTGTAGTTGTTCCTCACATCAGAATCCTTCAGATCTACGGTTTGTGTTATGTTTCGCTCGAATGGAATGCCTAGCACGCTGTCTAGTATATTCTTCGAAGCTACTAGCTTGTTCTATATGTTTCCTTCATTCGAAACATATCTCAAAGTCTGAATCTATTTCTTCCTCAAAATGTTTTTTGTTCGGAAAAATATTCGTGAGCATTTGTAACCCTGTCCCCATTTTCCCTTGTATCTATTCTAATTCACATGTGTATGCATTCTGTTGAAGATTATGCTCGTCCAATGAGCATGGTCGATGAAGATGAGGTGATCATAGGTACAGCGGATGAATCTAAGGCACCAAATGCAAAGGGCCCAACGGTAGGCCCATCCACCAGCAAAAGGAAAAGGCATGAGAAAAATCCTGATGAGCAAGAAGAAAATGCTCCAAATAAAAGGAAAGGTGGCAGGCAACCTTACACAAATTCAGCTCAATACATCTCTCATGACGACTACAACACTGTTCTAGGAGATGATTCATCACAGAGAAGAAAGCGTCTGCAAAGTATTCGACGCGACTGGGTGCGGAAGTGGTTTAACTACAAAATGATTCATCCTCGGTTTGCCAAGAACTTTGCTTTCCATCCTCTATGGGGTGACTATCATGAAATTGGCCTTGTGCGTGCAAGTGATTCTCAGGAAAGACCGCCACCTCCACCAAATGCACATGAGTCGTCTCTCAAGACTCCAGAATCTTATCCTGATGAATTGGCCAAGCGCCTGAAGAACGCCAAAAAGAGAGCAAAGAAGGCTGAGAAAGAACAAGCTAGAGAAGAAGAAAATCGTCGTCTCATCAAATCTGACGTCGAGAAGAAAAAGGCTGATGGAAAAGCAGAACGCCGTTCATTGAACAAACATGATCCCAGATCTGCTGCTCTAAAGAAAAAGAGTGCGCCGAAGAGAAGGCCAGCCAAACCAATTGCTAGAAATGATGAAAGTGATTCCTCCGATCAAGATGATCCTCCTCTCACAAGGGAAGTTGTTGAAGCAACTCTTTCCGAACAAGTGAACATCACTACCTCCACTGTTCTGCCTGATCTGCGAGCAAGTGTTGTCCCAATAGCACCTCCGAAGAAGAACCCATTGAAGAGAAAGACTCCTCCTACCACTGTTACAATGGTTGATAAAGTAAATACAGCTCCTCATCCTGATGCAATAGATCTCCAAGATTTGGTAGTTGATGCCCTAGTAGGCACAGCTAAGCCAGGAGAAAATCTCCTGAAGCAAAAGGTGAAGAAAATCACGGCTCGCTCTGCTGAGCAAAGTGCTCCGCAAGCAAACATTGTGAATGAAAAGGCTGCTCAATTTGCTCCAAGGTTGACTCAACCATTGGCGTCTATGCCTCCGCCCGAGCAAAATCCAGTTCAGACTGCACCGCATTATTTCAATCAAGTGTTCATCAGGGAGCAGCTTGACAGATTTGTGGAGAACATGTTTGATGGAGAAGTGGTATCTTTGCCCATTCCCTCTGAAGTAATTACTCAAGCTTCTGCTCTGGTCCAGGACATGAGAAATGATTTCTGTTGAGATCAATGACCTCACTGCCTAGCTCAAGGAGCTTGACAACCGTATGAAAGATACGAAATCCAAGTTTGGTATCAAGCAACTTGAAGATTCCTATGTGGATGTCAATAAGGCTTTGACTATCCTTCAGCATAGAAGATTGGGATTTCATTCTGATTTGGATCAAATTGTTTGCAAAATTTGCCTCGATCATCAAGCTCAAGCCACTGGCTACAATGATCTTGTCAAAGGGCATATTGATCAATCTGCTCGACAGAAGCAAAAGAAGAAGAAGAAAATTGCAACAAGGAATGCTCCTCCTCCTCCTACGAAAGAAAAATCACCAGATGTCGTGCTACAGAAGGAAAACTCTCCGGAGCCTGCTATTCCCTCTCAAGCTCATGAACCAGTTATCGATGCTCCTACATCGCCAAGGCAAACTGAACCAGTGCCTGCGGCCTCTCCTGTTCATGAAGCGAATCCTTCTCAGCAAAATGTATCAGAAGAAGGTGAAATTCCTCAGTCTGAGCACCAAGCCTCTCCAGTTTGTGTTGAGACAAATGAATCTGCTCCTCCTGAGGAACCTCAACCGACTACCAAAGGACATCCTCCTCAGTCCTCAGTGCCTAATAAAGTAACTGCTCCCTCTCCACTTCGAATTTCACTCGACACCATGAAGAGAACTTCAGATGTTGGTCCCTCTGCAGTAAAGTCAGTTTCTGCTCATCACTCAGATTCGGTAATTTATGGCGATGAAGTGATTTTCATTGAAGATGAGCTCAAATATCCATATCCTCGTGAGCAACTGCCGTTATTCTCTATCGGCGTTGGCGTCAAAGGGCCACTTTTCAATCGGAACACACATCCCTAGTTCTTTCAAGAGAGTCCATATAGCAAGCCTCGAACTTCTGAATCGCCTTGGTTCTGGACTCAAGAATAGGCTATATATTATTCTCGGATCCTTTATGACAGCCATAATTTTTTTCCTCATGAGTTCCTAGATATCGCTGCGATGAAGAATATTGGCTGCTTTAATCAAGTTTTGCAAGACATCGAAGACTTTGGCCTCACGCATGTCTTTGCATTCCAGCATCCATGGAACAGAGAGATAATCCTTTAATTCTATGCCACTCTGTACATCTCTGGTGAAGAATCTGATAGCACAAAGTGGATCATGGAATGGATGACCAAAGGGAAAAGAATAAAGTGCTCTGCTATGGACTTTGTGTCTCCTTTTCATTTCCCTCGGTTCGAATATAGCAAGACGGAAATTTGAGTTCACAACATTGATGCAATTTCCGATGAAGATCTCCAATGCACAATGGATCAAGATAAAATTTGTGATTACAATGGTCCTCCCTTGCCCGAGCATTTGACTTTTGATAATCAAACTCTTTATCATATGCTCACCTATACCATCTGTCCTCTGGCTGGGATGAATTCTGACAATGCTATATCTTCGGAACACCATCCATGCCATCTCCCAAGGATTCATCTTCGATGTCGAAGACTTGTTTCTACGCATCCTGATGGATTCGGCTCAACATCCGAAAACTATCAAAGTCTTTGGGCCTTGAATTCAAAAGGTGGTTGACAATGGAATGGAAACCGAATATTTAGCCAAAGTCAGTCACAAAAGCTTCATTCCTCCTCTGCGTGATACACTGAGGGTAATGGAAGGTTTTTCTTCGGGTAAAATACCAGTGTCAAGCATTCCAGATTATCACAATACTTTCAATGTGCCACGGCTACCTCAGCGTGATAGACAACCGAATACTCAACCTCCTTCACATCTTGAAGTGAGCTTACACCCAACAGCTGCTGCTGAAGCATATGGCTGAGGATCGCCAAGAGAAAGAACACCTGGCTGCTGAACTGAATGCAATTAACAACAGAACAAAAGTTGTGCACATGATCACGGCAGAAAATAAGAAGCGCCTATGGAAATTGCTTCGGAAATTCTTCTCCAAGAAGCAATTGAGCAACTCCGATCTCAAAGAACTCTATGCGTATATTGACAAGGGTTTTCTGCTGAAGATTTTCAAGATCGTCTCACTCCTTCACTACCAGCTCATGAGCCAACAACTAATTTACTTTGGTTTCAGCTGCGCAAATTGCTCGATGAATCAGAAGCAACATCGCCCACAGAGAAACCTGCTGAAGGGAATGTGCTGTCTCGCAAGAATCAACAAGCTGATCCCAATGTGCCATCATCCTCACAGCTCCAAGCCAGTCTTGAAGGAACATCTGTTGCTGATGATGATGAAGATGTATCGGCCACTTCCGAATCAGAAACATCTTTAGACAGTTCTTCGGGAGATGCCTCAGAGTGAATCAAGTTCACCTCATTTACACTCATGTCATTCGTCACCTTTTTGACACTAGTTGACAAAAAGGGGGAGAATTGCATCGAGAGTTTTGATAGATTTGCTCTGTTGGATTTGGTCTCTGTGTTTATTGCTTTGGTTTATGAGACTTTTGAGCCCTATGCCTTAAAGAGGCGAGCCCTGCTTTATGTTCTCTGATGTAAATCTAAAACTTATGTGCTGTAATATTAATAACCCCGCCTACTACACTATTTCTCTCGAGGCATTTGTTTTGCAGGTGGAATTATTGGCAGAAGTTATGAATGATTACACTATATACTCGATGGATTATATATCATCAGTGCGAATCATTACCTCGAATGATTGAAAAATCCTCCGTATATGTAAATGAATTGCAGAAAATCTTATTTCATATCCTTAACCCTGCATACATCTAGGGGGGGGGGGGTATATTTCATCATCGAGTCAAGTAACGCAAGTTCACTCTTGTTTGATTTACATTTCACTTATCTATCTTCACTTTGATGATTATCTGTTTTGTCAACAACCATACAAAAAGGGGGAGATTGTTGGTGCAATGATAGGCCCCTCATGTTTTGGAGTTTGTCGACATAAACAGCATGGGACTCATGAGTTTGCTAGTGCACACAGAGTACCAGGTCCCTGAAGTATCGAGGAGTTTGATGCAAACGACGAAGATAATCTCCCTGCATTGCAGCGAAGGTTATCACCAAAGATGATACTAACAAGAGTGACCCCTAAAAATTGATGAAGTTCAAGCAATTGGTTCGGTGTCTGTTCGAAGAATATGACTGCGTTCGAGGAAGAATGAAGATGAAGTGAAGACGTAGCATTTGTTTCGTTATTCTTCTTCTTTCATTGAGTCATAGGACCGTCGTACTATTAAGAGGGGTGTAGCGTTTGAAGCTTTGATTCTCTGATGCTAAACCCAAATCTTATGAAAGCTATGAGAGAAATCTCTTTGTGCTCCGAGAAAATACTTGCCAGCAAGAGACTGTGATCTTCTTCGCTGCGAGAGATTTGTCTCGGACCGAGGAGTTAGCATTACTTGTTCCTCAAGTAATGTTACTGTTGCTCCAAAATCTGACTGTTGCAAACATGTCGGTTGGCCATTGGCTGGACCCCGTGTCCAAAATGGTCATTTCCCATCTGGGAAGGCTGCGGCTATAAATAGCCACCCCGCGCCGGCTTTGTCCGGTGGCTGCTCTGTTTGATTCTGAGAAGATTGTTGAGCAACCCACTCTCTGAGTGATTTGAGTTTAAAATCCACCGAGAGAAAAACCCTAGAGCCGAAGAAGTAGATAGTGGTTAGCATCACTGGAATCTAAGTTTAGTACGCTCCGCCTATTACTCTTGAGAGCTGCAAAATCTCCAGACGGTTAGGTGTCAATTTCTTCAAAGACCAAGAGTGATTGTGGTTCTCGAAGAAGAAGTCTGTAGAGGTTAGGAGATCGCCTTCAAGTATCTACCACGAGTAATTGGCATCGGTTGACAAATCGATTGTCGAGGAGAATAGGGTGAAGAGAGTTTATCTTCCGTGTTAAGTCACAGCCCCTCCAACCAGACGTAGTCCTTGTGCAGAAGGACGAACTGGTCGAACAAATACCTTGTCGCCATCGAGCATCATCGGTTATCTCTGTCACCCATGTTTACCTTTGATGCATTTTCTTTCGTTTGATTTGCCTCAATGTATTGTCTAGTTTCCCTTTGGTACTCAGTTTTAGTTCGCTGTAGTTTGTTTTTCATTCGTTCCGCTGCTGGGTTCTGAGAGATTTAAGTTTTACGAAGAAAATTTAGAACTCCCATTCACCCCCCCCCCTCTGGTAGACATACTTCATTCCTACAACAGCGATTTAGGATTGGACGAGAGGGCCAGCGCGTTGTGACTGGATCAAAATCAAATCAATTTACCCTTCAGTTAAGAAGCGACCCCACATTAACTAGCCTCCCTTGTTTTCTGGGTCATATTTTGACCATGATTTTAACAAATAAAATATATGTTAGACGTTGCAAATATAATATAATTTGAAAGTACATTCAGATACGAACCAAACGATACAATTTTTGATGACATGCATTCACATTTTTCTTGTCAAATACAGTACATGCTCAAACTTTGACCCAAAACAAAAAATACTTCCAAGACCAATGCCGCTCCTCTTGTGTTCTAATCCAAAACCAGCGCCGCTCCTCCCCTCTTCCATTTCAAAACCACCACCGCTCCTCTCCTGTTCCAATCCAAAACCAGCGACGCTCCTCTCCTCTTCCATTCAAAAACCACCACCGCTCCTCTCCTGTTCCAATCCAAAACCAGCGTCGCTCCTCTCCTCTTCCATTCAAAAACCACCGCTGGTGAGTGAAGGTGCTGTGGAGAAGTAGATCGATGGAGGAGTACAACCGATACGTGAAGATCGCAAACGGCGACACTGTGAAGCTAGCCAGGATGTTGGAGATACAGTCTTGGTTTGACAACCAGGAGCAATTAGCGGCGACGGTGACAGCGATGGCCAAATATCTGGAATAGAGCGAAAAGGTGGCGATACTCCCGGAGGGAGTCGCACAGGAGTAGATAGAGCTACTCCTCTGGGACATGGAGCAAACAGATTTACCGAATCCGATCATGAGGCAGCGGTGGTGGGAGTATCAATCCAAGATGGAGCATCCACCAGAGATTGAAGGATCGAGCATCTACACGGTGCCATTTGTGAGGGTGTTGTGGCAGAGCGAGCCGGTGGAGTCTTCGTCCACCTAACCCAACTGCAATAGGAGAAAAGCAGTTGGCGCGACGACGCTTCCCCGCCATCCTCTCCCTCATTGTTCACCTCGTCTCACGGGGCAGCTGTCTGCCGCCGAAGAATAGGAGGGGACTCCCCCCCTCAATAGTCTGAGGAGGAGCTTAGGGTTGTCAGTATTTGCAGGTTGTGAATTGTGTTTTCTGTTGTGTATTTTGAGAGTACTTTCAGATATGAATGTCTTTTGAATTTCAGATTTGCAGTATTGAGCATATGAAGTATTTTTTGAATTCTAGAGATCTATTTTTAGCACTTTAAAATTTTAGTTTCATATAAAAGTGCAGACAATGTGATTCTCAGAGAAGAAACTGCAAGTTTTAGTTTGAGGTAAGAAACTGCAAGTTTCAGAGGCAGAGCATTTATATTAACACACCCTTTTCAAACAGGGATAACATCATGTTGGAAGTCTTATTCATGGTCGAAAATGGAACTACCAGCGAGTTAACATCATGGTGATCAACATTCATGCATAGCACATCTTCATATGATGCACAGTCAAAAAGATATGCTATTTTCAAAATGCCCACACAATGTTGAGTGTGCGAAAAACAGAGAAACCGAGGGACGAAGTTTTGGCTAGTGTTGGAGGTCGTGTGCGTAGATGACAATGGGCACCCACATGTCAGAGACAGAGGCAAAAATTTAGGGATATTTTCACCGCATCAAGTGGAATTGAACCCGGGCGGAGCAGCGGTTGGGGAGTGGAACTTGGCCACTGGGCTACTCCAGTACTTCCGCTAGAAATTAGGCACATCATCTACCACTACTGTAGCACGTCTTCCCCGGCTCTGGTGTGTTCTCGTCCGGGGCCTGGACGTCATCCTCCGCCTTTGTGCGCTCTCCATAGCGCCGCTGTCTGCCGTTGTGAACATGCTCGACAAACGAGAGGAATCTGGAGAGGACTGTACATGGAGAGGCGGACAGTCGGGACCCACCAGGTCCATGGTCGTACGCAAGCAAGTGCCTCATTGAAAAAAATACTTCCTCCTAATGCTATACTGACGTTGGGGCCCACGGGTTTGTGAACGTAGTTACTAAAGGAGATAAATTTACAACGAAGCTAGTCATTGGGGAGCTGGCATGTATCATTTATTATCAGTGGGCCAGCAAGTATCAGCTGTGTTATGGGCTGCCCAGTCTAGGCTTTCTTTTTTAACATGCGCAGCCCACAACATGTCGGTTTTTTTAGGGCGATCATGTATCGACCGGCCTATGGCCCTCCCATCCTAGGTTTTATTTTTTTCTTAAACATCTGCAGCCCAACTTATGTACCTTTTTGAAGAAAACGCAGAGGTCTGTTCTATTTTTCTATATAAGAATAGGAACGCCAGGTCCAACTTATGTTTCCCTTCTAACTATATTATATATAAACTCTTTTACCCATCAAAAAATATTATATATATTTATATTATTTTATATGTTATTATATATTATTGTTATTATCATCATATATTTAACAGATACTTACATATATAAGAAAAAAATATCCCACGTCTTATTAACTTATAAAAATAAATTTTTAACAATAAAATCCAGAGTTTTTTTACATTAAGGCAACGAAAATCCTGGTGATTGTGTACAAAAACTTGGTAAGATTGAAGGACCAATGTAATAATAAAGCACTTATTATTTAGATATATTTATAACAAAATGCTCATCCCCTGTTTATTTTTTGATAACATTGTTGCGCCCAACCCAACATTATAATTAGAACCAGACCAGCAAAATCGTGTATTTCGAGAAAGTGCAAATTAGTTGTAATTTTTTAGGAAAAAATAAATGGGCCTCATGGACGCTGCATTATTTGTTCACCCAGGCCAGCAAATTCATGTATTTCGAGAAAGTGCAAATGGGCTGTAGTTTTTTCGAAAAAAATAAATCGGTCACATGGATGCTACATTATTTGTTCACCCAGCCCAGCAAATGGACTGTAATTTCTAAAAAAGATGGGTTGAATATGTGCCACATTTTTGGAGGCTGAAATGTGGGCCAATAGGTCGAAGCCAACGCAAGGCATTGTCAACAAATGATTCTGACATCGATAGCCGTTGGATTTACATCCAACGGCCGGCAACCATCTTCAATCTCTCGTCTTCTTCCTCCAGCGCCGCCGGGACCACCTGCTCCCGCCTCCGGCTGCTAGCAGCTCTGCTTCGCTGCGAAGCACTGCCCCACCGCCGGCCAGGCCATCCCTCCACCCCTTCACACCTCCTGTTATTCTCCACCGACTGCAGAACCACGCCGCACTAGAACCAGTTAACCCTCGTACACCTTTCCGTCTGCGACTCCACTGCCGCGTCTTCCCATCTATGGCTCATCGCCGTTCGGGGCCTCGCCGTCGTCCGCAACCTTGGTGCGCTCGGCGCGGCATCGTCAACATGGTCAATTGATGAGGACATCAATACCATTGTTACACCCACAGCCCCTACTGCTATACATACTAGACCAATTACTAGAGCTCGCGCACGCCAATAGAATTACCAGGTACTTTCGTTTCTTGGTGACAATTCTAATGTTCATGAGAATATGATGCTGCCTAAATTGGATACATTTGTGTTGATTACTAATGAAGGGCCTAGCATGGACAAGAGGGATGAATACTGGAGTAGGATCAAGCATGGAGATAAGGGCGCGTGCGAAGGGACCCAGAATGGCGTTTCTAGTGCATATTTGAGCACTTTGAGGCCTCTGTGATGACATACAAGGACATGGATGAAATATACAAGATGCCCCTTCATAACTTTTGTCCATAGCTTATTTTAGGTGCCACGCCACCTTATTTTTGGGCCAGGCCCATGTAATTTCGAAATACTTAAGTATAGGCTGTTTTTAGAGTCCGTATGTGTGGGGAAACAAAGTTAGGGTTGGGTTCGGACCCCTCCTATAAGGGGCCACGAAATTCCCCCCTACTCCTCCATATATACAGCCCTTAGGGCGTCGTTTAGACTTTGGGTTTTGTTTAGATTAAAAGTTCGCCATAGCTGCAACTTCGCGTACTTCGTTTGTGTTCAACAACCAGACCAAGACGTCACAGAACCCCACCTTGATCAATAAAGTTTTCATCTTATATTCGCAATATCTAGATTGCAATCTTAGTTTCTTGCTTGTTCTTTGTTTGCCTGCAGGAAATAGGCCTTAATGGTTAGGTTGATCGTGCTCCGGCGTGGTCAATCACCATCTCATCGAAAGATGGGACACCTTTGCCTCTATCAAGTGGTATCAGATTTCTTGGTTGCTCGGTGAGATTTTACAGTTTTTCGTAGTTTAGATCGAGTCTGTTCTTCGTACCTACAGTCCACGAAAAAGCCAAAAACAATTTAGGGTTAGTTCATCATATCCGAACCAATCTGAGCCTTTGCATAATCTTTTTAGAGTTTTGCTTTGTTGAATTCGCGGTTGCATCGTCGTGTTGAGTTGTTGGTCTTCGCGTCTAGTTACCTTAGAGTTTCGAGTTCTGGTCACATGTTTTCACGTCGCCAACACGCCATCGTCATCGCCGCCGCCATATACCATCACCAAATATCCGCTGACAATCCAAGTCCATATACATCCACCACATATCCGCCACCAATCCGAGTCATATACATCCATCAGGTCACCATCACGCCAATCCGAGTCCACCTCCACCATAGATTTGCCACCAGTCCGTGCTCCACCGCCCATCATATACCATCACCAGTCTGAGTTTCACCAGATTCATCTCCGCCACCTGTCCTAGTCCAAGTCCAGTATTTGTTCCTTTATTTTCGATTTCCAGATCACGCGATACTATGAGTCGTGAACAAGTTGGACTCCCCAACTTCCGTGTTACCCGTACAAGAAAATAGTTCCAGTTTAAAAAAAACTAAGTCTGGAAAATTCTGGTAGGCAGTTTTTAGACCATTTGTAAACTTTTTTGAAAAAAATTTGTTGTGGAGCAAAAAAAAGAGGAAAAAAGTGCAAAAAAAAGTGAAAAAAAGAAAAAAAAATTAGAGTGTGCTCCTCCCTTGTTTACGTGTTGTGTCGTGATTTTGATAGTGTTCTAGGCTCGCGTCTCTAGCACGGTCTAGCCTAGGACCAGCACAGTACCATCGTTGAGCTTTTATTCAACTTTGCATCTCTGAATTGATTATTACTGACCCTTTTTGTTACCATATTATAAGCCATCCCAGCTCAACATACATCTACATCGTGCGCTTGACTCTCCCTGGTAATCGCTCTATCCAAGCTTTGAGAGTTTTGACTACAACGGTTGCCGATCACCACCTGCTGCTTGGTAAGAATTGGTAAGACTTTGAGATTCGCTTGACGGATTTGTGACACCTCACCACTTTCTAGTAGTCTGTAGGATCATATTCTTGTGTGTTTCTATTGCTGCTAACCATGGCAGGATCACAAGCCGACGAGATTGACTGGGAGAACATGACCAAGAAGGTGCTTCATGATAAATTTTAGCAAATGTTGAGTCAACAGGTGGAAGATGTGATGGCCAGCTTTGGAAAGGCACTGGAGAGGATTGATGACGTTAAGAAGACAATTAACACCAAGTTGGACACCAAGTTCGATGAAGTACTCGCGCGTCTTCCACAACCACCACCTGCATCTGCTACACCAGTACAACAACAACAACCACCACCTCCACGTCACGAAACAGCCCTCCGCCGAGCGGGCCATGTTCCTCTTGAGCCTGGATAAACTACTGGTGCCGCTGTTACTGCTGTTGATGCTTCTGTAGCTCCTGCTGCTACTGCAGAGGTGGAGGACTATTACGAGGATGAGGTTGATCAAAATTAGAACTACGTACAACCACCGGCACCAGGTCGACCTCATGCATATAATCGCAACGGTAGGGCTGCAGCACCACCTCAGGTACAAGATCATGACCATATTCCTAAACTAAAATTGAATATTCTGCCGTTTGAGGGTAGATACATTCCTGATGTATATCTGACTTGGGAGTTAGAAACTAAACAATGTTTCACATGCTTACATTATCCTGAGGAAAGACGTGTTGCTGCTGCTGTTTATGAATTCACTAGTTTTGCTTCTGTTTGGTGGTCTGAACATTGTAGATTATATCATGATAATATCCCTACTACTTGGGCTGCTTTGAAAACTGCTATGCATACTCGTTGGGTTCCACCATATTATCAACGTGAGTTACTTCAAAAACTGCAGCGTTTGAGACAAGGAAAAAATTCTGTAGAGGAATATTATCAGGAATTACAAACTGGCATGATTAGATGTGGAATTGTTGAGGATAATGAAGCTATGCTTGCAAGTTTTATGGGTGGACTAAATAAAGAGATTCAGACCATTCTAGAGTATAAGGAGTATAATAATATAACTCGTTTATTCCATCTTGCTTGCGAAGCTGAACGTGAAGTGCAGGATCGACAGGCATTGGCGAGAACTAATTTTTCTGCAGGTCGATCTTCATCATGGACACCACGTACATCCTCTACTCCCACACATCCTACTGCAGCACCACTGATTTCAGCCGCCAATTCCAACCAAGATACAAGAAAACAAGCACCACCACCACCATCTGCCAGGAGTGTACCTTACGATCCCGCAAAGAGCTCTTCTTCATCCATGGCATCAACAGGGCAAACACATGAGGTTATATGCCGTCGTTGCAAGGGTGGAGGTCACTATGCGAGAAAATGTCCATCTCCGCGTGAGATGATTGTTACTGAGGATGGTGGGTATGAGTCCGCTAGTGACTATGATGAGGAGACTTTGGCTCTTATTGCAAGTGAAGAACATGGTGAAGATGATTCTGAACATGAGACACAATAAATGGCTGCTGAAGATGCTAACAGGTATGAGAGTTTAGTTGCTCAACGTGTTTTGAGTGTGCTGGTAACACAAGCTGAGCAAAATCAGAGGCATAATTTGTTCCATACAAAGGGAGTTGTGAAGCAATGTTCTGTCTGCGTCATCATTGATGGAGGGAGCTGCAACAACTTGGCTAGCATGGAGATGGTGGCGAAGCTATCTCTAACCATAAGACCACATCCACATCCTTACTACATCCAATGGTTCAACAACAGTGGCAAGGTTAAGGTAACATGTACTGTTCATGCGCATTTCAGTATCTCTACATATGTTGATTATGTTGATCCTGATGTGGTACCCATGCAAGCATGTTCCTTATTACTTGGTAGACCATGGCAATTTGATAAAAATTCTGTACACCATGGTAGAAACAATTAGTATACTCTCGTTCATAAGGATAAACCTATTACTTTGCTTCCTATGTCTCCTGATTCCATTTTGACAGATGATATTAATAGAGCTAATAAAGCAAAACAGGAGAAAAATAAGAGTAAAAATCAGATTGTGGCAAAAGAATTTGAGCAACAAATGAAGCCTAATAATAAACCATCTAGTGTTGCTTCTGAAATTAAATTGAAAAGGTCGTGTTTACTTGCCACCAAATCTGATATTAATGAGCTAGATTTCAGCAAATCAGTTTGCTATGCTTTTGTGTGCAAAGAGGCATTATTTTCATTCGAGGACGTGCCTTCCTCTTTTCCTCCTGCTGTCACTAACATTTTGCAAGAGTTCGCTGACGTCTTTCCACAAGACATGCCACCGGGATTACCACCTATCCGAGGGATTGAGGATCAGATTGACTTAATTCCCGGTGCTTCGCTGCCAAACCGTGCGCCGTACCGTACCAATCCAGAGGAGACGAAAGAGATTATGCGTCAAGTACAGGACCTTCTCGACAAAGGTTATATACGTGAATCTCTTAGTCCTTGTGCTGTTCCTATTATACTAGTGCCAAAAAAGGATGGTACTTCGCGTATGTGTGTTGATTGTAGAGGCATTAATAATATTACTATTCATTATCGTCATCCTATACCTAGGCTAGATGATATGCTTGATGAATTGAGTGGCTCTAGAATATTCTCCAAAGTTGATTTGCATACTGGATACCATCAAATTCGTATGAAATTGCGAGATGAATGGAAAACAACATTTAAAACTAAGTTCGGGTTATATGAGTGGTTAGTCATGCCTTTTGGGTTAACTAATGCACCTAGTACTTTCATGAGATTAATGAACGAAGTTTTATGTCTTTTCGTTGGACGATTTGTGGTAGTTTACTTTGACGATATACTGATTTATAGCAGATCTTTGGAGGAACATTTACGTGCTATTTTTATTGCCCTACGTGATGCCCGTTTGTTTGGTAACCTTGGGAAGTGCACCTTTTGCACCGACTGAGTATCTTTTCTTGGCTATGTTGTTACTCCACAGGGAATTGAAGTTGATAAAGCCAAGATTGAAACTATTGAGAGTTGGCCGCAGCCCAAAACGGTCACACAAGTGAGGAGTTTTCTTGGACTTGCTGGTTTCTATATGTATTTTTGTGAGAGATTTCAGCACCATTGCTGCACCTCTCAATGAGATTACTAAGAAGAATGGGCCTTTTGTTTGGTGTACCGCACAGGAAGAAGCCTTCACGGTATTGAAAGATAAGTTGACACATGCTCCTTTACTCCAACTTCCTGATTTTAATAAGACTTTTGAGCTTGAATGTGATGCTAGTGGAATTGGATTGGGAGGTGTGTTATTACAAGATGGTAAACCTATTGCATACTTTTCTGAAAAATTGAGTGGGCCTAGTCTGAACTATTCTACTTATGATAAGGAATTATATGCTCTTGTTTGGACTTTAGAAACATGGCAACATTATTTATGGCCCAAAGAATTTGTTATACATTCTGATCATGAATCTTTGAAACATATTAAAAGTCAAGCAAAACTGAACCGTAGACATGCTAAATGGGTTGAATTCATTGAGACTTTTCCTTATGTCATAAAACACAAGAAGGGTAAAGAAAATGTTATTGCTGATGCATTGTCTCGTCGCTATACTATGCTTTCACAGCTTGACTTTAAAATATTTGGTTTGGAGACCATCAAAGATCAATATGCGCATGATGCTGAATTTAAAGATGTATTGAAGCATTGTAAAGAAGGGAGAACATGGAACTAGTTCATCGTTAATGATGGATTTGTGTTTCGTGCTAACAAGCTATGCATTCCAGCTAGCTCCATTCGTCTATTGTTGTTGCAGGAGGCGCATGGAGGATGATTAATGGGACACTTTGGTGTGAAGAAGACGGAGGATATACTTGCTACACATTACTTTTGGCCAAAGATGAGACGGGATGTTGAGCATTTTGTTGCTCGCTGCACTACATGCCAAAAAGCTAAGTCACGACTCAATCCTCATGGTTTATATATGCCTTTGCCTGTACCTAGTGTTCCTTGGGAGGATATATCTATGGATTTTGTTTTAGGATTACCTCGAACAAAGAAGGGGAGGGATAGCATATTTGTTGTCGTGGATAGATTTTCGAAAATGGCACACTTCATACCATGCCATAAAAGCGATGATGCTACTAATGTTGTTGATTTGTTCTTTCGTGAAATTATTCGCTTGCATGGTGTGCCAAATACTATTGTTTCAGATCGTGATACTAAATTTCTTAGCCACTTTTGGAGATGTTTATGGGCTAAGTTGGGGACTGAACTGCTTTTTAGTACTACTTGTCACCCCCAAACTTATGGACAAACTGAAGTAGTCAATAGAACATTGTCTACTATGCTTAGGGCTGTTTTGAAGAATAACAAGAAAATGTGGGAAGAATGTTTGCCTCATATTGAATTTGCTTATAATCGTTCGCTGCATTCTACTACTAAGACGTGCCCTTTTGAAATTGTGTATGGTTTCCTACCTCGTGCACCTATTGATTTGTTGCCTCTTGCATCTTCGAAGAAGGTTAATTTTGATGCTAAACAACGTGCTGAATTGATCTTAAAAATGCATGAGTTAACTAAGGAGAACATTGAGCATATGAATGCTAAATATAAACTTGTTGGAGATAAGGGTAGAAAACGTGTTGTGTTTGCACCTGGATACCTTGTTTGGTTACATTTGCGTAAGGATAGATTTCCTAATTTGCGCAAATCAAAGCTAATGCAACGTGCTGATGGTCCTTTTAAGGTGTTAGAGAAAATAAATGATAATGCATATAAACTTGAGCGGCCTGCAGATCTTTCACGATTGGAGTGGATTCCCTCGAAGAACACGAAGAACACGGGGATGAACGAAGAGAAATCACAAGGGGAAACCCTCAAGAACAAATCCAATCACACATCCACTAGACATTCAAACACACAAGATCCACAAGGTACATGAACAACAAAAGGAAAGATACAAGGTAAAGTTCATCTCCAAGAGGAGGTCTTGATGATATCCTAGACGGATCTTCCCTTGCGGGGGCTTGACGATATCCCGCAGGATCTTCTCACATGGAGGTCTTGAACTCCACGGATGTGGTAGTCTCTCTCTCTCTCTCAAGAGTAGAGGTAGGTAGGAGCGAAGCTCACATACAAATGAGCTATCATATTTGCTAACCCTAACTAGGAGGAGGAGGGGGTCTATATATAGTGCTAGTCCACGAAGGGGTAAGTGAGAGGGGGGATACATGGGCCTCGGGCCCTGTCCATGCGCGCAGGCAGTCGCTGGATGTCCGGCTGGGGCCGGATGTCCGGGGCTTCGGGACAAGCCGAATGTCCGGGGTCTCGGCTGGATGTCCGGGCTGAAGTGGCAATTTGGTTGCTCTCTGGATACGTCACTGCCGGATTTCCAGGGGATAATGCCGGATGTCCGGGGGTTGCCGAGGTGCCGGATGTCCGGGCACACGAGCCGGATGTCCGGCCGCTGATGCTTCGGCTGTCTGTTGGTGCAGCTCCTTGGAGGCTGCACATGCGCTGGATGTCCGGCCTCTGGCCCGGATGTCCGGCCGCTGTAGCTTCAGCAGCTCCGTCTTCTTCCGTCTCCGCTTCCAGGCTTCCCTCGTGGATGGTGTAGTTGTTCCTTGGCGCTTGCACTCCTCCTCAACATCCGTGAAGCTCCGACAATACCTATGCATGCGCACAGGAGAAGTGTCAAGTAGTATACCATCCTCGAAGGGGTCAAGTGAGCACGTGTAAAGGAGATGATTCACCTTTGTGTATGTGAAGTAGATGTCGCACGTGTCACTCGCCGAATGGACTCTTGACATGGTGATGTCCATAGGATGCTCCGCATCATCTCCCCCCCCCCTTGGGAAAGATCCGACCTCGGATCGAAAACCAAATCACCATGGGAAAGAGATGGCTTCGTCATGTAGAAGTGGACGTTCACCAAGTACTCGTCATCTTGAAGCTCGAAATGGGCACTCTCCAATGTCGCACCGTCTTGTGATTCCTTCAAAAGGAGTAAGGACAACAAACACTTGGAAAAACAAATGTGGTTAGCGTTAGTGCAAAACCAAGCATTCGATAGTTGAGTCACCAAACAAGTGTCGTCATCATGCAAAGCATATGGTGTGACAAAGGATTGTGACATGGCATGTAAGCATATCAATCAAGCACTAGCAAAGATATCATGGGGACAAACATGTAAATGTGAGGTAGAGATGCAAATATGTGTGGCAAGAGAATAAGCATCTACCTCAAAGTCATAGCAATCATGCATAAAGCGCTCGATAAATGGTCCATGGTAGGCATAAGAATCATTCACAACACCAAAGAAGATGAGATGTCTAAACACATGGGTCAAGTGCAAGACAATCCAAGCATAACATGCATGGGGTGTAGTGAAAATCGTGTGGCACTCAACACAATAGAAAGAGAAACTGTTCATCATGTGTGAGGCAATCAAGTCAATCATGTGACAAGCAATGGGACATGGCATATGTGAAGAAATGACATTGTTGCAACCAACCATATGATACGAGCGAGTAATCCAAGAATTGGATGCAACACACAAGGTATATATGTCATGAGGCATGGCTATGTGGCAATTATGAGTGAAAGCAATATCTCGAACATGCGTGCAAATGGTGCAAGCAACACATGAAGTATGATCCACAATATCCAAGCTCAAGAAAGATGTCACCTCGAAAGCATGTCCTTGTGTGTCCTTCACAATACCGAAGCGGAAGCAAATGCGGTATAGAAGCAAGTCATGGTATAATGTATGAGGCTCGCTCTCAAGAGCTCGAATTGTCAACTCACGTGACATGGAAGTTGACACGAAGTCCAAGTTTCCTACACATGCACACAACAAAACAAAGAACGTATGCGCATGGTAGATAAACACATCATCCATCATGATGGTTCTCTTCTTTTGCACATAACCATTAGAAGCACAATTGCATGAATAATATGATACAACAATGGCTATATTCATGGCACTAGGTATATGGTGCAAAGAGGTAAGACAAGCATGCTTCACAAGAAATATGTGAAAATCTCCAAGTATATGTGAGAATGCTATGGGGGCAATCTCATTAGCAAGAGTTAGGTCATTGTTGCATTCAATACATGGCAAATCATCTAGCATGAGAGAGGCAACATATGGAGATATATTGGAAGAAACAATATGAATCTTGTGCAAATGATGTAGATGGTTGTCATCAACCGCGTGAAATGAGCAAGTATGAATCATGGGTGATGCAACATAAGCAAGCATATCAATCATATCGTGCAAACTAGTGGAGCGAAGATGCAACACACTAGAGGAAATCATGGCAATCATGTCATGTGAGCAATTAATAGGCATAGGCAATGCACATGACATATCACAAGCACGAACACAAAGCAAGATCATAGTATCATCATAGGAATGGGTCACAAAGGAAACATGGCAAGAACAAGCAATATCTCCACCAAGCTTGCAAATACACATGCAAGTACTAGAGTCAATCATCATGTGTAATGCAAAGCATGGGTCACAAATGCATGGCAAAGGCATAGGAATGAGCATATCATGCAAAGTGAACATGGCAAGATGGGCATAGAATATGTAATGGACAATAACCCATAGCCAAGTGAGGGCCATGTAGAATAAATGTGCGAAGTCTTTGCGCGAAGAGAGCGATGAGAAAGACAATCCATGGGATCCCAAGTCATAATTCCTCTCTAGAGCTCGTTTTGTCAACTCGTGGGATTGCGAGGTTGACAAGTATTCATGGGTACCTACACAAAAGAGACACAAACCAAAGAAATTGTGTGTGTGGTAAATGTACACATCATCCATCATGATGTGTATGTGCACGTGTGAGTTAGCACAAGATAAGCATCGCTCAAAGAAATTTGATGCATGGTATATGAATATGTCATCCATCATGAAAAAATAGTTATTATGTATAACACGATGGGGACACAAATTGAGCATACTAGTATATGGCACATCAATATCATGTTCATTCATGGGGAGCATAATTTGCACATAATTATGAGAATCATGCAATGCATGGGGGTGGTCAAAATCTCCTAACATGTATGAGGAAACTATGGGGGTCTCCTCATGAGCAATATTGGAAACATCGTATGGAGAAAATGGACAACATCCAAAACAATGCATATCCGAAGCTAGGTGGTCATGGCATGGCATATGAGATAAATGATGCAAAGGGAGCATATCAATATCATCACAAGAAAAACAAATGCCAATAACCATGGGCTTGTCATCTATGCCATATGTGCAAGTTGGGTTCATTTTAATGGCATATGCATAGTCACTACAAAGAGATTGCAAATATGACATATGGTTGATCTCATGCATAGCATATGACAAGTCAAGCGGATTGTCAAACATGATGTGACCTACAAAATTGTCACAAGAAATCCTATGTAACATGGCATCACAACTAATAGACTCCACATGAGAATCATCATACTCATCATAAATGGGCAAGAAATCATCACATAAGGAAGTCGCACTAGCATGAAGCATGGTAGTAGGTGGATTAACATCATGCAAGCAATCATTGTCAAGATAGTCCACTAGTGGGATGAGATCATCACCTTCACCTATGTTACCTTTGTCATTCCACTCAATTGGTGTAAGTGAGGTGGGTAAGACCAAATGGTGGTCAATATCATCATCGTGATGGAACCATGTGGGGGGTGCATCATATTTCACCATGGCATCGTCTTGTCCAAAGGAAGGACGTAGTCGTCGCGAATCGACGCGTCATCATATATGGGACCTAGCACCAAATGAGAAGACACAATAGGGGTAGAGGTTAAGTTGTTAGAAATCGAAGTGGCCTCACATGCCCTATCAACTATCTCACTCTCTCTATGTGGTGGCTCGCTCACTCCCTCAAGGTAGGTGCACTCAAACTCACATATGGTGGAGTCACTCATCTCGCTCAAATGGTGGGGGTTGTTGTTCTCCTCACATGGGAATTGGGGCAACACATCATATATTGGGCTAGTGGTGAAGTCACTCTCACTCTCAATATGGTGGCAAAAGTCACTCAAGTCATCATACATCACCGTGGTCGAGGTGAAATACTCAACCGTCTCATCGCCGTCGCCGTGGATGAAGGCCGAAGATGGCACATCATCACTCTTCTCCATGACCGAAGGGAAAATCCCATGCTCGGTCATCTCATCACCGTTGCTGTGGATGAAGGCCGAAGATGGCACATCATCACTCTCGCCTCCTAAGATGGAAGCATCATCCTTGCTCGTCACCGTGTCACTCGCCTCCAAAGCTTGTTCCTTGATTGATTCCGTAGTCGTCGCCGCACCGTCTTGAAAAAGAGTTGAAGTAGACTCGGCATCATCAATGCCACAAAGAGGGATGGCGGTGAACTCGAACATGGGAGTGTTGTCTTGGAGCTCATCGGGCTTGAACATCATGGTGGTACTAGCCTCATGCTCGCTGTCTTGGAGCTTGGTCTTCGAGAAGTGTGCTTGGGGTGGAGAAGCCTTAGCCTTCATGAGTTCTTATTCCGCTTTGAGAGCACCAATGTAGTTGTCATCGAGGGACTTGTAGTTCTCGAGGAAGATAGTCTTGGAGATGTCGTTGTGCAATCCCATCGTGAAGTGGAACTTCATCGAAATGGGGTCGTCCACGCCGGCTCGTCGCAAGGCATTCTTCATCTCCTTGAAGTACGCGCCGATGGACTTGGATCCTTGGGTGGTGTTCTCCAATTGGCGTAGAAGTTGTTCCGTGTAGGTTGGAGGCACGAACTCTCGCCGCATAGCTCTCTTTGTCTTGGGCCAACTCATGTCGTAGCTCTCCGAAGGTGTGTGAAGCCACCATGCCGACGTGTAGTCGTGGAAGTTCGTTGTGGCGCACTTCACTTGATCTTCGGGAGGAACTTGATGTAACTTGAGGTAGTCGTCCATAAGGCGCTCCCACTCGAGATACTCCTCGGGTTCTTGAGTCCCATAGAAAGGAATCTCGTGGTCGGTATCGAGGTCATAGTAGCTCGTGGAAGTTGCGGACTTGAGCTTGGGGAGCTTCTCTTGAGCGTAGTCTTGGGGTGCTTGTTGGCGAAGATGTCGTATGTCCGTAGGCGAAGATGCCTTGAAGTTGCTTGGCGAAGATGCCAAGGGAGATGGTGAAGTCGTTGAGCAGTTGTTGGTGTTGAGCTCTTGACCTTCACGTTCTTGTCGGTGGTGGTGTCGATGCCGATGTGATCTTGCCGGAGATGGTAGCTCGGAGGCATGTGCTCTTGAGCGTCTTCTTGAAGATGAGGAAGACCACTAGTAGGACTTGATGAGGGCTTTGATCTCCTCCATTTGAGCATCCATCTTGGCGTCGAAGTTGTTTTTCATGGCACCAAACTCGCCGTTGTTGTTGTAGACCGAAGATGAAATGCTTTGCCTATCCATCACAAGACTCGAGTAGAGGTGAGTAGGAAATGAGATAAACAATACCAAGTTACCTTTTCCCAAAGTTGAGGATGTATCTTGTTTCACTCAATGTGAAATGAAAGAATAGTGGAATTGGTACCGGACTTGTTCACTCACACCTACAAAGTAAAGCTTATGGAGTGGCTCGGTGAGGATAGTGGCACAAAAAATTTGATGCAAAATGTTAGCAAGAGTCAATAATGTTGAAAGAGATTCACAAATTCGCAAGTGAAACAAGTAGACCAATAGCAAAGAATGGCACACGGAAACGCACACACGGATAGATAAATGGGGTCGTGCAACCAAGGAATGAGCACAAAATGTGGAGTCCACGGAAAACGCTCGTGTTGCAGAACTCAAGAGAGACGCTAGCACGATTGCTCAATAGGCGGATACGACACTTGTGCACAACCTATAAGATGCAAAATGTATCAACTTTCTATCCCAAGTATGCTATGTATGTATGGTTCCCGGTGTTTCTTCTCAAGATGATCTTATATGCAAATGTGGTATGATGCTATGGCTATTGCTTATAAGCTCTTTGCTCTCTCTTTTTCTTTGCTTAAAAGCTTATTCTTTTTTTTTGTATGGCCACTTATGCAAAATGCACAAACCAAGATAGCAATTGTGTATATGCGGGAACAATCTTGTGACACAAGGGAGGATATGATGATACCAAGATGATATGGTATGTATGCAATGGAAGGTGTAGATTGATGATCACTAATGTGCGCAAGTAACGTTGCCGGCAATACTCAATGGCTAGTCTCGATAGGCAAGTGACGCAAAATGGGCAAGGGGTTATCAATGCAATTGCAAGGGGAATATACAATGGTGTCGTCGAGGTTACCGTCCTTATGTACGATGACGACCTCGTGGCAATGATGACTCATGGCAATGATGAGTGGCAGTGTGCTCGATGTCGAACAGTCCCTAATTAGCCAAAACACCTTAGGAAATGAAAAAAAAAACACGAACTCAAAATCTCAAAGGCAAATGTCAAATGGTGGTAGCGGGAATGCGGTGGTTGTTGCGGAAGTATTGGTGGAAAGCCGGTCAAAATGGGTTATGGTGGTGGAAGGGTATGATGGGCTATACACGATGTTGGAGTTGAAGTCACCATCCCTAAGTAGCTGAAACACCTTAGGAGACACAACTCATAACTCAAACAAGCTCAAACAAAATTGGGTTAAGTTGGGGTGGCGAAAGAGTATGGAGGGCAAGCCTATGCGGAAGTTATGGTGGTGGTTGATGAAGAAGCAATTGTCCCTAAGTAGCCGAAACACCTTAGGAGACTCGAATCACAACTCAAACAACCACAAATGGAATGGGGAACAAAATGGGTTAGGTTGCGGAAGTCGGCGGTGGGAATGCGGATGATATGGTGGAGGCCCTAGGCAAAGATGCCAAAGTTCCAAACATTTGATGGAGTCAAATGGTGATGATATTTTTTTATGGTATGGGGGATATCAATAGCTTCAAAACGAGCTAAAGAACGTCAAAAACGGACTCCGGATGAATTAGTTATGGGCAAAACGGTGAAACACGGGAGGCTGAAATCCCAGGGGTCGGACATTCGGGAGTGGGGGCTGGATATCCGGGGGCTGCTGTCCAGAACCGTGCAGATTTTGTGCTCCAGGAGCCGGATGTCCGGCCGGGGACTCGGATGTCCTGCCCGATGGCCCGGATGTCCGGCCCAACGATTCCAGATCGGGATTTGGACTTCAAAACTTGATTTGGGGCGGAAATTTATGATTTTGGGGGCAAAATTGGAGAGATTTCATGGATGGAAAGTGGGAAAACTTGGGGAGATGCTAGATCCACTCGAAACCAAGCAAATCCATGGATCAAATTCAACAAAACATCATCAAACCAACAAATCACAAAAAAAATTGGGGCTATTTTTGGTGGGGATTTTCGAATTTAGGACGAAATCAAGCAAAAGAAGGCTAGAAACGGAGGGGGAAGACTCCAAATTCGTGATCAACGTGGCTCATGATACCATATGATACGGGCTAACCCGGTGTAGGCCGATCTTTCACGATTGGAGTGGATTCTCTCGAAGAACACGATGAACACGGGGATGAACGGAGAGAAATCACAAGGGGAAACACTCAACAACAAGTCCAATCACACATCCACTAGACAATCAAACACACATGATCCACAAGGTAAATGAACAACAAAAGGAAAGATACAAGGTAAAGTTCATCTCCAAGAGGAGGTCTTGATGATATCCTAGACGGATCTTCCCTTGCGGGGGCTTGATGATATCCCGCAGGATCTTCTCACATGGAGGTCTTGAACTCCATGGGAGTGGTAGTCTCTCTCTCTCTCAAGAGTAGAGGTAGGTAGGAGCAAAGCTCTCTTAAAAATGAGCTATCATATTTGCTAACCCTAACTAGGAGGAGGAGGGGGTCTATATATAGTGCTACTCCATGAAGGGGTAAGTGAGAGGGGGGATACATGGGCCTCGGGCCCTGTCCATGCGCGCAGGCAGGCGCCGGATGTCCGGCTGGGGGCCGGATGTCCGGGGCTTCGGGACGAGCCGGATGTTCGGGGTCTCGGCCGGATGTCCTGGCTGAAGTGGCAGTTTGGTTGCTCTCTAGATACGTTGCTGCCGGATTTTCGGGGGATAATGCCAGATGTCCGGGGGTTGCCGAGGCGCCGGATGTCCGGGCACACGGGCCGGATGTCCGGCCGCTGATGCTTCGGCCGTCTGTTAGTGCAGCTCCTTGGAGGCTGCACAGGCGCCGGATGTCCGGCCGCTGTAGCTTCATCAGCTCCGTCTTCTTCTGTCTCCGCTTCCAGGCTTCCCTCGCGGATGGTGTAGTTGTTCCTTGGCGCTTGCACTCCTCAACATCCGTGAAGCTCCGACAATACCTATGCATGCACACGGGAGAAGTGTCAAGTAGTATACCATCCTCGAAGGGATCAAGTGAGCATGTGTAGAGGAGATGATTCACCTTTGTGTATGTGAAGTCGATGTCGCACGTGTCACTCGCCGAATGGATTCTTGACATGGTGATGCCCATAGGATGCTCTGCATCAATGCGCCACCTTATTTATGGGCCAGGCCCATGTAATTTCGAAATACTTAAATATAGGCTATTTTTAGAGTCCGTATGTGTGGGGAAACAAAATTAGGGTTGGTTTCAGACCCCTCCTACAAGGGGCCACGAAATATTCCCCTACTCCTCCATATATACAGCCCTTAGGGCGTCGTTTAAACTTTGTGTTTTGTTTAGATTAAAAGTTCGCCATAGCTGCAACTTCGCGTACTTCGCGTGTGTTCAACAACCAGACCAAGACGTCACAGAACCCCACCTTGATCAATAAAGTTTTCATCTTATATCCAGAATGCAATCTTAGTTTCTTGCTTGTTCTTCGTTTGCCTGCAGGAAATAGGCCTTCGTGGTCAGGTTGATCGTGCTCCGGTGTGGTCAATAACCTCTCAGAGTTGGTTTAGCGATTGCTAAGGCGCGACGTCCTTGCACGTTCGTAGTCGGATCATCAAAGTCTACTCCTCCGAAATGATAATCACCATCTCATCAAAAGACGAGACACCTTTGCCTCTATCATCAACAAACAAGAGTCATCGGAAGAGGACTGTACGTGGAGAGGCTGATAGTGGGGACACACCAGGTCCATGGACGCACGCATGCAACCGCCTCCTTATTACGTGAAAATAAAATTATTCCTCCCCCTGAAATCTGGGACCCACCATGTATATCTTCGCACGGAAGGAAGTGCCTCTTTATTCCTGCCCCTGACAGCTGGGACCCACCAACAACATCTTTGCACACAAGGAAGTGCCTCCTTATTACGGGAAAAAAATATATGATTCCGCCCCTGATAGCTGGGACCCGCCAGCTATATATTCGCATGCAAGGAAGTGCCTCCTTGTCCTCCCTGATAGCTGAGACCCGCCTGGTTGAAGCATATGTAGCGTTATTTGTCTGGTCGTGAACGTGTACGTACATACTGGTCGATCGGTCTCTCTGCAGCGATGAACCTTGCCGAGTAAGGAGCGGCAGGTGTCGTAGTAGAACCGCCGACGTAGCATGTCACACAGTCTCGTCTATATCGTGTACACGTATGTACAGCCACGCTGCAATAAAGTAAATACGGCTACGGACGTACATACGGGCGGGGTGTCGAACGCGTACAGCAATGGCGTCCTATTCATCGGGAGGCAACCAATGATGGAAATATGCCCTAGAGGCAATAATAAAGTTTTTATTATTATATTTCCTTATTCATGATAAAGGTTTATTATTCATGCTAGAATTGTATTGACCGGAAACTTAAATACATGTGTGGATACATAAACGAATACCGTGTCCCTAGTGAGCCTCTCCTAGACTAGCTCGTTGATGAAAGATGGTTAAGGTTTCCTAATCATGGACATGAGTTGTCGCTTGATAACGGGATCACATCATTAGGAGAATGATGTGATGGACAAGAACCATCCGTTAGCTTAGCATATGATCGTTCAGTTTATTACTACTGCTTTCTTAATGTCAAATATATATTCCTTTGACCATGAGATCACGCAACTCTTGGATACCGGAGGAATACCTTGTGTGCTATCAAACGTCACAACATAACTGGGTGATCATAAAGATGTTCTACAGGTATCTCCGAAGGTGTTTGTCGAGTTGGCGTGAATCAAGATTGGGATTTCTCACTCCGTATGACGGAGAGGTATCTCTGGGCCCTCTCGGTAATACACATCACAAGAAGCTTGCAAGGAAAGTGACTAAGGATTTAGTTACGAGATGATTTATTACGGAACGAGTAAAGAGACTTGCTATTAACGAGATTGAACTAGGTATGAAGATACCGACGATCGAATCTCGGGCAAGTAACATATCGACAGACAAAGGGAATTACGTATGTTGTCATATAAGGTTCGACCGATAAAGATCTTCATAGAATATGTAGGAACCAATTTGGACATCCAGGTCCCGCTATTGGTTATTGACTGGAGAGGCATCTCGGTCATGTCTACATGATTCTCGAACCCGTAGGGTCCGCACGCTTAACGTTCGTTGACGTTATAGTATTACATGAGTTATGTAAGTTGGTGACCGAATGTAGTTCGGAGTCCCGGATGAGATCACGGACATGATGAGGAGCTCCGGAATGGTCCGGAGGTAAAGATTGATATATAGGATGATGCTATTTTGTCACCGAAAAGGTTTTGGAATTATCGAGTAGTCATCGGATCACCCGAAGAGGTTTCGAGAGGCCCTGAGAGGTTATTGGGCCATATGGGCCAAACGAGGGGAGCACACCAGCCCACAAGGGGCTGGCGTGCCCCACCTCTAGGCCGTCGGGCCTAAGGAAGGAAAGGGGGAGGGCTAGCCCCTCCTGCCTTCCCCTCCTCATGAGAGAAAGGAAAGGGGGGCACCCCCTCCTGCCTTGCCCCCGGCGCGCCCAAGAAGGAAGGGGGGCGCGGCCAGGGCAAGAGCCCAAGGCGGCCGCCGGCCCCCTTGGGGAAGCCATAGGCTGTCTCCCCTCCTCCCCCACCTATATATATGTGAGGAGGGAGAGGGGCAACGTACACCACGATCCCCAAGCCGTGTGCGGCGCCCCTCTCCCTCTAGTTTGTCCTCGGTCATAATTTTCGTAGTGCTCGGCGAAGCCCTGCGGAGATAGTTGCACCACCACCATCACCATGCTGTTGTGCTGCCAGAAATCATCTACTACTTCGCACGTCTTGCTGGATCAAGAAGGCGAGGACGTCATCGAGCTGAACGTGTGCTGACCGCGGAGGTGTCGTACGTTCGGTACTTGATCGGTTGGATCATGAAGGTGTATGACTACATCAACCGCGTTGATAAATGCTTCCGCTAAACCATCTACGAGGGTGCGTAGACATACTCTCCCCTCTCATAGCTATACATCTCTAGGGATACATCTTGCATGTGCGTAGAAATTTTGTGTTTTCCGTACAATGTTTCCCAACAGTGGCATCATGAGCTAGGTCTATGTGTAGATGATATGCACGAGTAGAACACAAAGAAGTTGTGGGCGGTGATGTTCATACTGCTTACCACCAATGTCTTATTTTGATTCGGCCATAATGTGGGATGAAGCGGCCTGGAACAACCTTACATGTCCACGCACATGAGACCGGTTCCACTGACTGACATGCAACTTGTTTTGCATAAAGGTGGCTGGCGGGTGTCTGTTTCTCCTACTTTAGTTGAATCAAATTTGACTATGGCCGGTCCTTGAAGAAGGTTAAAACAGCAAACTTGATAATCACCGTTGTGGTTTTGTGTAGTTAAGAATGGTTCTTGCTAGTTGCCTATAGCAGGCACGTAAAACTTGCAACAACAAAGTAGAGGACGTCTAACTTGTTTTTGCAGGGCATGTTGTGATGTGATATGGTCAAGATATGATGTGATATATGTTGATGTATGAGATGATCATGTTTTGTAATAAGTTCACGACTTGCATGTCGATGAGTACGACAACCGGCAGGAGCCTTAGGGTTGTCTTTAATTATTGTATGACCTGCGTGTTAATCACTAAGCGCCATGTAATTGCTTTACTTTATCGCTATGCGTTAGCAATAGTTGTAGAAGCAATAGTTGGCGAGACGACCCTGACGCAACAATGGAGATCAAGGTGTCGTGCCGGTGACGATGGAGATCATGCCGATGCTTTGGAGATGGAGATCAAAAGCACAAGATGATAATGGCCATATCATGTCGCATATTTTTGATTGCATGTGATGTTTATCCTTTATGCATCTTATTTTGCTTAGTACGGCGGTAGCATTATAAGATGATCCATTCACTTAATTTCAACATAAAAGTGTTCTCCCTGAGTATGCACCATTGCTAAAGTTCGTTGTTTCGAAGCACCTCGTGATGATCGGGTGTGATAGACTCTACGTTCACATACAACGGGTGTAAGCCAGTTTTGCACATGCATAATACTTGGGTTAAACTTGACAAGCCTAGCATGTACAAACATGATCTCAGAACACTGGAGACCGAAAGGTCGAACCTGAGTCATATAGTAGATATGATCAACATAGAGATCTTCACCATTGATGACTGCCCCATCTCACGTGATGATCGGACATGGGTTAGTTGATTTGGATCATGTATCACTTAGATAACTTGAGGAACGTTAATTTAAGTGGGAGTTCATTAGTAATTTGATTAATTGACTTAATTTATCATGAATTTAGTCTTAATAGTTTTTGCATATCTATGTTGTAGATCAATGGCCCGTGCTACCGTTCCCTTGAATTTTAATGTGTTCCTAGAGAAAGCTAAGTTGAAAGATGATGGTAGCAACTACACGGACTGGGTTCGTAACTTGAGGATTATCATCATTGCTGCATAGAAGAATTATGTCCTTGATGCACCGCTAGGTGACAAACCTACTGCCGGAGCTACTGTAGATGTCTTGAACGTCTGGCAAGCTCGATCTGATGACTACTTAATAGTTCAGTGTGCCATGCTTTACGACTTAGAACCGGGACTTCAAAGACGTTTTGAACGCCACGAAGGATATGAGATGTTCCAAGAGCTGAAGTTGATATTTCAAGCTAATGCCCAGGTTGAGAGATATGAAGTCTCCAACAAGTTCTATAGCTGCAAGATGGAGGAGAACAGTTCTGTCAGTGAACACATACTCAAAATGTCTGGGTATCATAACCACTTGACTCAGCTGGGAATTGATCTTCCAGTTGAGAGTGTTATTGAGAGAGTTCTTCAGTCACTGCCACCAAGCTATAAAGGCTTCGTGATGAACTATAATATGCAAGGGATGACGAAAATGATTCCCGAGCTCTTTGCAATGCTTAAGGCCGTGTAGGTAGAAATCAAGAAGGAGCATCAAGTGTTGATGGTTAACAAGACCACTAGTTTCAATAAAAAGGGCAAGGGAAAGAAAGGGAACTTCAAAAAGAATGGCAAGCAAGTTGCCGCTCCCGTGCAGAAGCCCAAAGCTGGACCCAAGCCTGAAACTGAGTGCTTCTACTGCAAAGGGAATGGTCACTGGAAGCGGAACTGCCCCAAATACTTGGCGGATAAGAAGGATGGCAAAGTGAACAAAGGTATATTTGATATACATGTTATTGATGTGTTCCTTACTAATGCTCGTAGTAGCGCCTGGGTATTTGATACTGGTTCGGTTGCTCATATTTGTAACTCGAAACAGGAGCTGCGGAATAAACGAAGATTGGCTAAGGACGAGGTGACGATGCGTGTCGGGAATGGTTCCAAGGTCGATGTGATCGCCGTCGGCATGCTACCTCTACATCTAGCTTCGGGATTAGTTTTAGACCTCAATAATTGTTATTTGGTGCCAGCATTGAGCATGAACATTATATCTGGATCTTGTTTATTGCGAGACGGTTATTCATTTAAGTCAGAGAATAATGGTTGTTCTATTTATATGAGTAATGTATTTTATGGTCATGCACCTTTGATGAATGGTCTATTCTTGTTGAATCTCAATCATAGTGATACACATATTCATAATATTGATGCCAAAAGATGTAAAGTTGATAATGATAGTGCAACATACTTGTGGCACTGCCGTTTAGGTCATATTGTTGTAAAGCGCATGAAGAAACTCCATGCGGATGGACTTTTGGAATCACTTGATTATGAATCATTTAATACTGGCGAACCATGCCTCATGGGTAAGACGACGAAAACTCCGTTCTCCGGAACAATGGAGCGAGCTAATGACTTATTGGAAATAATACATACCGATGTATGCGGTCCGATGAGTGTTGAAGCACGCAGCAGGTGTCGTTATTTTCTGACCTTCACAGATAATTTGAGTAGGTATGGATATATCTACTTGATGAAACACAAGTCTGAAACATTTGAAAAGTTCAGGGAATTTCAGAGTGAAGTGGAGAATCATCGTAACAAGAAATAAAGTTTTTATGATCTAATCATAGAGGCAAATATTTGAGTTACGAGTTTGGCCTTCATTTAAAACAATGTGGAATTGTTTCACAACTCAAGCCACCTGGAACACCACAACGTAATGGTGTGTTCAAATGTCATAACCATACTTTATTAGATATGGTGCGTTCTATGATGTCTCTTGCCAATTTTCCTTTATCATTTTGGGGTTATGCATTAGAGACAGCCGCAATCACGTTAAATAGGGCACCGTCTAAATCTGTTGAGACGACACCTTATGAACTATGGTTTGGCAAGAAACCTAAGCTGTCGTTTCTTAAAGTTTGGGGATGTGATGCTTATGTCAAAGGGCTTCAGCCTGAGAAGCTCGAACCCAAATCGGAGAAGTGCGTCTTCATAGGATACCCTAAGGAAACTATTGGGTACACCTTCTACCACAGATCCAAAGGCAAGATCTTTGTTGCCAAGATTGGGTCCTTTCTAGAGAAGGAGTTTCTCTCGAAAGAAGTGAGTGGGAGGAAAGTAGAACTTGATGAGATAATTGTACCTTCTCTCGAATTGGAAAGTAGCAAATCAGAGAAAACCGTTCCCGTGATGCCTACACCAACTAGAGGGGAAGCTAATGATGATGATCATGAAACTTCGGATCAAGTTACTACTGAACTTCGTAGGTCGACCAGAACACGTTCCGCACTAGAGTGGTATGGTAATCCTGTCCTGGAAGTCATGTTGTTAGACAACGGTGAACCTACGAACTATGAAGAAGCTATGATGAGCCCAGATTCCGATAAATGGCTTGAGGCCATGAAACCTAAGATTGGATCCATGTATGTGAACAAAGTATGGACATTGGTGGACTTGCCCGATGATCGGCAAGCCATTGAGAATAAATGGATCTTCAAGAGGAAGACGGACGCTGATGGTAATATCACTGTATATAAAGCTCGACTTGTCGTGAAAGGTTTTCGACAAGTTCAAGGAGTTGACTACGATGAGACTTTCTCACTCATAGCGATGCTTAAGTCTGTCCGAATCATGTTAGCAATTGCCGCATTTTATGATTATGAAATCTGGCAAATGGATGTCAAAACTGCATTCCTTAACGGGTTTCTTAAAGAAGAGTTGTATTTGATGCAACCAGAAGGTTTTGTCGATCCTAAAGGTGCTAACAAAGTGTGCAAGCTCCAGCGATCCATCTATGGACTGGTGCAAGCATCTCGGAGTTGGAATATACATTTTGATGATGTGATCAAAGCATATGGTTTTATACAGACTTATGGTGAAGCCTGTATTTAGAAGAAAGTGAGTGGGAGCTCTGTAGCATTTCTGATATTATATGTGGATGACATATTGTTGATTGGAAATGATATAGAATTTCTGGATAGCATAAAAGGATACTTGAATAAGAATTTTTCAATGAAAGACCTTAGTGAAGCTGCTTATATATTGGGCATCAAGATCTATAGGGATAGATCAAGACGCTTAATCGGACTTTCACAAAGCACATACCTTGACCAAGTTTTGAAGAAGTTCAAAATGGATCAGTCAAAGAAAGGGTTCTTGCCTGTATTGCAAGGTGTGAAGTTGAGTAAGACTCAAAGCCCGACCACGGCAGAAGATAGAGAGAGAATGAAAGTCATTCCCTATGCCTCAGCCATAGGTTCTATAATGTATGCCATGCTGTGTACCAGACCTGATGTGTGCCTTGCCATGAGTTTGGCAAGGGGGTACAATAGTGATCCAGGAGTGGAACACTGGATAGCGGTCAAAATTATCCTTAGAGGACTAAGGAAATGTTTCTCGGTTATGGAGGTGATAAAGAGTTTGTTGTAAAGGGTTACGTCGATGCAAGCTTTGACACCAATTCGGATGACTCTGATTCTCAATCTGGATACATATTGAATGTGGGAGCAATAAGCTAGAATAGCTCCATGCAAAGCATTGTAGACATCGAAATTTGCAAAATACATACGGATCTGAATGTGGCAGACCCGTTGACTAAACCTCTCTCGCAAGCAAAACATGATCACACCTTAGTAAACTCTTTGGGTGTTAGTCACATGGCGATGTGAACTATGGGTGTTAATCACATGGCGATGTGAACTAGATTATTCACTCTAGTGCAAGTGGGAGACTGGTGGAAATATGCCCTAGAGGCAATAATAAAGTTGTTATTATTATATTTCCTTATTCATGATAAAGGTTTATTATTCATGCTAGAATTGTATTGACCGGAAACTTAAATACATGTGGGGATACATAAACAAATATCGTGTCCCTAGTGAGCCTCTACTAGACTAACTCGTTGATCGAAGATGGTTAAGGTTTCCTAACCATGGACATGTGTTGTCACTTGATAACGGGATCACATCATTAGGAGAATGATGTGATGGACAAGACCCATCCGTTAGCTTAGCATATGATCATTCAGTTTGTTGCTACTGCTTTCTTAATTTCAAATACATATTCCTTCGACCATGAGATCGTTCAACTCCCGGATACCAGAGGAATACCTTGTGTGCTATCAAATGTCACAACGTAACTGGGTGATCATAAAGATGCTCTACAGGTATCTCCAAAGGTATCTGTTGAGTTGGCGTGAATCGAGATTGGGATTTGTCACTCCATATGACGGAGATGTATCTCTAGGCCCTCTCAGTAATACACATCACAAGAAGCTTGCAAGCAAAGTGACTAAGGAGTTAGTTATGAGATGATGTATTACAGAAGGAGTAAAGAGACTTGTCGGTAACGAGATTGAACTAGGTATGAAGATACCGGCGATCGAATCTCGGGCATGTAACATACCGACAGACAAAGGGAATTATGACCGATAAAGATCTTCATAGAATATGTAGGAACCAATATGGGCATCTAGGTCCCACTATTGGTTATTGACCGGAGAGGCGTCTCGGTCATGTCTACATCATTCTCGAACCCATAGGGTCCTCACGCTTAACGTTCGTTGACAATATAGTATTATATGAGTTATGTAAGTTGGTGACCGAATGTTGTTCGGAGTCCCGGATGAGATCATGAACATGACGAGGAGCTCCGGCATGGTCCGGAGGTAAAGATTGATATATAGGATGATGCTATTTGGTCACCGCAAAGGTTTCGGAATGTATCGGGTAGTCATTAGATCACCGGGAGGAGTTCCGGGAGGCCTCGGGAGGTTATTGGGCCATATGGGCCAAACGAGGGGAGCACACTAGCCCACAAGGGGCTGGCGCACCCCACCTCTAGGCTATCGGCCCTAAGGAAGGGAAGGGGAGGGCTAGCCCTCCTGCCTTCCCCTCCTCATGAGAGACAATAAAGGGGGGCGCCACCCCCTCCTACCTGCCCCCCTCCCCCGCGCACCCAAGAAGGAAGGGGGGCGCGGCCAGGGCAGAAGCTCAAGGCGGCCAGCGGCCCACTTGGGGAAGCCCTACGCTGCCTCCCCTCCTCCCCCACCTATATATATGTGAGGAGGGAGAGGGGCAACACACACCACGATCCCCAAGCCGTATGTGGCGCCCCTCTCCCTCAAGTTTCTCCTCGGTCATAATTTTCGTAGTGCTCGGCAAAGCCATGCGGAGATAGTTGCACCACCACCATCACCACGCACTTGTGCTGCCGGAACTCATCTACTACTTCGCCCGTCTTGCTGGATCAAGAAGGCGAGGACATCATCGAGCTGAACGTGTGATGAACGCGGAGGTGCCATACATTCGGTACTTGACCAGTTGGATCATGAAGGTGTAGGACTACATCAACCGTGTTGATAAACGCTTCCGCTAAACAGTCTATGAGGGTACGTAGACATACTCTCCCCTCTCGTAGCTATACATCTCCATGGATAGATCTTGCGTGTGCGTAGAATTTTTTTGTTTTCATGCAACGTTTCCCAACAACCAACTGGGTCGGAATACGTCATGTTCATCGGAGCCAACCGGCTTGGACAAAACATCTGAAACAAGGTCTGTTGTATCGTAGAATGGAGGAAACGGCCTTCTGTTCGACCGCGTATGGTCGAAACATGGTCCTGTTCATTCGGAAGGGTCTGGCGTACCGCAAAACGGAGGAAACAGACTTCTGTTCGAGCTCCTACTGTCAAAATGGGGTGTTGTTGATCGGGAGGGGTGTGGCATACCGCAAAATGGAGGAAACGGACTTGTGTTGGAATGCCTATGATCGAAACGGGTTCCTGTTGATCGGGAGGGGTGTGGCGTACCGCAAAACAGAGGAAACGGACTTCTGTTGGAGCGCCTACCGTCGAAACAAAGTCCTGTTCATCGGGAGGTGTGCGGCGTACCGCAAAACGGGACTCCACGGGCTACTGTTCATCCACGTCAACTGCCTCTTGCTTCATCCTCCACGGGGGTACTGTTCATCCACTATCATCCTCCAGCCTCGATCGGCTACTATTCATGGAGCCTCCACGGGGTCCTGTTCATCCACCACAAACCGGCTGGGGTGTGGTGGCCTCCTCGGGGTCCTGTTCATCCAGCGGCAATGGCCTACTACCACGGGGTCATGTTCATCCAACCCCCACCAGGAGCTGTTCATCCACAGCCAACCAACCGGCTCGACTCACCACATCTCGACTCGTTCTACGTACCGCGCGCACCGTAGCAACCATCACTGTTCATCGAGAGGCAGCCCAACACCAGCTGGCTACGTCTCACACGTGGGATCAATTGGCTTCCGTAAGCAGCAGAAGTGATCGATCGCTCGGGTTCAGTTAGCAGCAGTGAATGAATTGCTCGGGTTCAGTCAGCAGCAAATGAATCGCTCGGGTTCAGTTAACAGCCAAGGGATCGATCGCTCAGGTTCAGTAACATAGCTAGTGCGATCGCTCGGGTTCAGTTAGCCAACGCCTAGCACACATGTGCGTACATGAGAGAAACGGGCAAACCATAGTGCATCGCTCGGCCCCGACCACCCACCGTAACCGGGAACTCCCCGATATTTTCCTCGCCATCGCTTCTACCAAGATTTTTTCTGTCATGGACGGCCCAAAGAATGTCATGCAAGTGCGTCCCCGGCCCGCCCAGGACGAAAAGCCCATTTTCTGTCATGATTTTTTGTCATAGAAGTAGGAGCCCACCACATCTATGATGATACGTGGTTTTGTCACAATTATCGTCATAGAAGTGTCATAAGCATGACAGAAAAACTTTTCGTTCGGGCCAAATTGTCACGGATGCTTCTTTTTTTTGTAGTGAATGGCCCAGAGGAGCTCTACGGAAGACCCTGTATCGTTCATCCCATCTTCAAACACCATGGAGTGGGAAGACACAAACGAGGGAACGATTCTTGTAGGTAAAGTGCACAAGACTCTGCCAAGTGAAATCTAATTGATTAGCCGTGTCCCAGGTTACGGACAACTGAGCCTCTGGAATTGGACTTATTCGGAACTCGCAACACCAAACATAATTAATTAATTGATGGGTTATTGATGATTTCGGGTATGAGACACCGGTTGGCGGAACCATCTCAATAACAACCAATATTTTTTACTAATTGCAAGCAAGTCCTTTTGTTGTAGGTAAAAATTTGCTTTTCGCAAAAACTTAAACTTAGAGCCCCACTGCCAAATTGCATATAGTGTTAGTATTTTATCATTGTTCTCTCTCTGACTTGCCGGCATATTCAAAATGCTGACCTACATGGCTGCAACGTCTTATGTTGCAGAGGAGTTTTCTGATCAGGAGTGAGGCTACGATCCACGCTCGGTGATTGCCCTATGGAGTCGGATGGACTCGCTTATCGTCTACGTTCCGCATTAGCTTTTTTCTCATGAGTTGGCCTTCGGTCGAATTTATTCTAATGTAATAATGACTTTATATGAGAATCATGTAATAAATCAGGTGTGATTGAACTTTGATATTTTCATCAATGTACTGTGTGTGCCAGCATGATCTTGGGATGGTACAGATACACAGAGACTTGACCATTTTCAGGTTGGGTCATTACAGGTGAGAGCGAGCAAGGAGGCTTTGATCCAGGTGCGGCTGATGAATGAGCGTCTGAAGAAGGCGTATGACGCCAGTGAAGCACTGCAGACCAACGTCCGAGTAAGTACCATCGTAAGTACATTTTCCAATCGGAGTCTTTGAATTTTAAGTTTTCTTCTTCACGCTCCGAATGAATGGTTTTGTTCCTGTCAGTGGGTTTGCGCGGGGCACACCCACTGGGTGTTTTCTTTCCAGTGGTTGCACGCTGAGTGCACCCACTTGGTGTAGTCCCTGAGACTGCCATCGACTGGAATCAGTCGGTGGAGTCTTAGAACTTAGGTTTTTTATTTGCCGCTTTCTCTCGGATTTAACCAGGGTGTTTCCGAGTCTCGTCGATTATAGTGGGGGCACTCTGAGTGCACCCAATAGGTGTAGTCCCCGAGACCGCCATCGACTGGAAGTAGTCGGCGGGGGTCTTAGAGTTTCTGGCGTTTCTGCCTTGAGGTCGATTACCAATCGTCATTGCCGTGTTTTTTGTGGACCATCCGAGTGGATGTCCTTTAGTGGGGGCACACTGAGTCCACCCACTAGGTGTAGTCCCCGAGACTACCGTTAATTGTGGGCAATTAGCGACAGTCTTTAGAACTGCGTTTAGAACATAGCACTTGGGGTGCATTCCTCCACTCAGCAGACCGAGTGGGTGGCTTGGTAATATGAAGGCTTGTATGCCTTGAGGTCGATTGATGAAGACCAGTGTGTTGTTGTCCTCGATCTCCTTCATTGCTGACTTAGTGGTAAGTGGGTGTTAGAGCATCTTCTTCATTATTGACTCAGTGGTATTGATCGAGCTTGTTCCTTCCCTGAGGAAGTGTTTTTGCTTTCTCCATACGACTGACTATTTTGTTTTCCTATAACAGAGGGCCTGTGAGCTAGGATCTCACTACGCCACCCTGGAGAAGGAAGTGATGCAGCTCCGAGTGGACCTCGACACCGAGAAGCACAAGAGTGACCACCTTGAGAAGGAGAAGAAGGCAATGGTAGGTTAGTTGTTTCCTCCGACTACATGGTGTATCTTGTTTTCTCCGTTGATCCGAGTCAATTCGCTTCAACAGATGTTCCTAGCGAGAATGCTCAACTCGTAAAGAAGCTCGGGACTTCTATTTCTTTAGAAACCATGCAGCAGGCACTAGAGGACAAGGACAAGAAGCTGGCGCTGGCACAGAAGGAGGCCAGGACCAAAACCAAGACCGCTGAGGAAAAGTTAGCTTCAGTCAGCAAGCTCGAGGAGGAGAATAAGGCACTAAAGGCCGCCACCGAGGAGGCGAAGAAGGAGATCCTCGAGCTCAAGAAGAACTACGCCGAGTGGGAGTTGAAGTATAACGCCCAGGCTAGTGCTTTCGGGCAGGAGAATAAAACCTTGGAAGAGAAGGTCGCCCAGCTCACCGAGAAGAAAACCGCACTCGAGCAATACATTGATGACTTATGTATGGAGATGAATGGGAAGCTTGCTGGTAAGTCTTTCATCCGAGTGAAACTCTTTTGCTTTTGGGTTCTTGCGATTGTTGATTTTCGTGTTGTTTTCTTCCCGGCAGAGTATTGTCCCAACAAGGAGCTGGAGACCAAGAGGATCGAAAGGGATCTAAATCCCACGAGGCAGCTCGTCAATGGCAAGGCCACTCTTGCCGTCCTATGATGGATGATCGCCTCGACAACGCCTTGGGATATATCACTCGGCTGAGGGGTGCCATGGGAATAATTGACAAGGAGCTACACCCTGAAGGGACTGTGCAAATAGATTTGGAGTCCATGATGGCCCAACTAAATGAGATCCCTGCCCGAGTGCAGTCTTGGAAGAAGTCAGTATCCCGTTGCGATGCTGATGTGGCCTTGTCACTTGTCTGTGTCCACTGCAAGGATGTGGATGAGGAGAAGCTGAAGACTCTCCGAGTGATCAACAAGAAGATGCTCAAGTTTGAGGACTTCATGAAGACATTCGTCGAAGCCGCCACAAGGATTGCCGATGGCATCGACCTGGATACTTTCGTCGAGCCGGCCAGCCCACGTAATGATGCGTGAAAAAACTCCTTAATTGAATTTTCCCCGGAATACCAGGTGGTTGCTATAACCGTTAAACTCTAGCGAGCCTAGGGCTTGTTTACTTTGCTTTTGTTTTTGAACACTTGAACAGATCGAAGTTTTCAATCGGAAGACTGAATCTTTTATTTGCTGATGTGCTCTTGACTTAGGCGAAATTTGGTTCGTAGCTAAGCCCCCGAGTGTGGAACATATATGCCCTCAGATAGTTTCTAACTCAGGCGAAATCTAGTTCGCAGCTAAGTCATCGAGTGTGGAGTGTGGCCGCACTCGGATAGTTTCTAACTTAAGGAGAAATCTGGTTTGCAGCTAAGCCCCAGAGTGTGGAGCATGTCTGCACTCGGATAGTTTTTAACTTACGCAAAATCTGGTTTACAGCTAAGCCCCCAAGTGTGGAGCATGTCCGCACTCGGATAGTTTTTAACTTAGGCAAAATTTGGTTCGCAGCTAAGCCCCCGAGTGTGGAGAATGTCCGTACTCGGATAGTTTTTATCTTAGGGGAAATCTAGTTCGCTGCTAAGCCCCCTGGTGTGGACCAGGTCTGCACTCAGATAGTTTTTAACTTAGGTGAAATATGGTTCACAGCTAAGCCCCCGAGTGTGGACCATGTCTGCACTCGGATAGTTTTTAACTAAGGCAAAATTTGGTTCGCAGCTAAGCTAGATCACCCGCTGGGAGTGTGTTAGCTTCCGAATGTTGTTAGTCACCGGAGTGGTCACACGACACTGGGCCAAATTAGATGATATACAGGAAAAGTAAGACTTTTATTCATCTAATCCCACTCAGGAAGCTATTACAATGAAAAACTTATTCTAAGTGTACAACTTGCGAAGCAGATCCGCATTCCAAGCTCGGGGCTCTTCTATGTTCTTGTTAAAGTTGTAGAGCCGATAGGGCCCATTATTCAGGACCTTTGACATCACGAAGGGCCCTTGCCAAGGGGGTGCCAGCTTGTGAGGCTTTTGCTAATCCAATTAGAGGACCAGGTCGCCTTCCTGGAAGGCCCGCCCTCTGACGTGCCTATCGTGATAATGGCGCAGATCCTGCTGGTATGTGGTCGACCTGATGAGAGCTAGCTCGCACTCTTCCTTAAGGAGGTCGAGGCCATCCTGCCGCGCTTCCTCAGCTTCTGTCTCCGATTATAGATCCACTCAGGGAAAGTTGTGGAGTAAGTCACTCGGCAAGACCGCTTCAGAGCCGTACACCATGAAGAATGGAGTGCGATTCGTGGATCGGTTCGGGGTTGTCTGCAAGCCCACAGGACCGATGATAGCTCAGTGACCCAGGCCCTGCAGCGTGTGTCACGTCGCGCATAAGGCGTGGCTTCAACCCTTGGAGTATCATGCCATTCGCCCGCTCTGCTTGTGATAGAGGCAAAGGTGTCCCGTCTTTCGATGAGATGGTGGCTATCATTTTTGGTGGAGTAGACTTTGACGATCCAACTACGAACGTGCGAGGACGTCGCCCCTTAGCAATCGCTAAACCAACTCCAAGAGGTTATTGACCACGCCGGAGCACGATCAACCTGACCACAAAGGTCTATTTCCTGCAAGCAAACGAAGAACAAGCAAGAAACTGAAATTGCAATCTGGATATTGCGAATAAAAGATGAAAGCTTTATTGATCAAGGTGGGGTTCTGTGACGTCTTGGTCTGGTCGTTGAACACAAACGAAGTACGCGAAGTTGTAGCTATGGCGAACTTTTAATCTAAACAAAACCCAAAGTCTAAACGACGCCCTAAGGGCTGTATATATGGAGGAGTAGGGGTGAATTCCGTGGCCCCTTGTAGGAGGGGTCCGAAACCAACCCTAACTTTGTTTCCCCACACATACGGACTCAAAAAAATAGCCTATACTTAAGTATTTCGAAATTACATGGGCCTGGCCCAAAAATAAGATGGCGCAGCACCTAAAATAAGCTACGGATGAAATTTATGAAGGGGCATCTTGTATATTTCATCCATGTCCCTGTAGGTCATCGCGGAGGCTTCAAAGTGCTCAAATATGCACTAGAAACACCATTCTGGACCCCTTCGCGCACGCCTTCATCTCCATTCTTGATCCTGCTCCAGTGTTCATCCCTCTTGTCCATGCTAGGCCCTTCATTAGTAATCAACACAAATGTATCCAATTTAGGCAGCATCATATTCTCATGAACATTAGAATTGTCACCAAGAAATGAAAGTACCTAGTAATTCAATTGGCGTGCGCGAGCTCTAGTAATTGGTCCAGTATGTATAGCAGCAGGGGCTGTGGGTGTAACAATGGTATTGATGTCCTCATCATCCTCCCCTTCTTGAAATGAAGTCGTCCTCGACGGAAGCTCATCTTGCTCACCCAAATAAGGCTTCAAATCTGCAATGATAAAAGTCGGACTAACCCCAAAATCTGCAGGCAGCCCAAATTTATAGGCATTATCATTTATTTTCTCTAACACCTTAAAAGGACCATCAGCACGTGCCACTAGCTTTGATTTGCGAAAATCAGGAAACCTATCCTTACGCAAATGTAACCAAACAAGATCTCCAGGTGCAAAGACAACATGTTTTGTACCTTTATCTCCAGCAAGTTTATATTTAGCATTCGTACGCTCAATGTTTTCCTTAGTTAACTCATGCATTTTTAAGATCAATTCAGCACGTTGTTTAGCATCAAAATTAACCTTCTCCGAAGATGGAAGAGGCAACAAATCAATAGGTGCACGAGGTAGAAAACCATACACAATCTCAAAAGGGCACATCTTAGTAGTAGAATGCAATGAATGATTATAAGCAAATTCAATATGAGGCAAGCATTCTTCCCATATTTTCTTATTATTCTTCAAAACAGCCCTAAGCATAGTAGACAAAGTTCTATTGACTACTTCAGTTTGACCATCAGTTTGGGGGTGACAAGTAGTACTAAAAAGCAATTTAGTCCCCAACTTAGCCCATAAACATCTCCAAAAGTGGCTAAGAAGTTTAGTATCACAATCTGAAACAATAGTATTTGGCACACCATGCAAGCGAATAATTTCACGAAAGAACAAATCAGCAACATTAGCAGCATCATCGCTTTTATGACATGGTATAAAGTGTGCCATTATCGAAAATCTATCCACGACAACAAATATGCTATCCCTCCCCTTCTTTGTTCGAGGTAATCCTAAAACAAAATCCATAGATATATCCTCCCAAGGAACACTAGGTACATGCAAAGGCATATATAAACCATGAGGATTGAGTCGTGACTTAGCTTTTTGACATGTAGTGCAGCGAGCAACAAAACGTCAACATCCCGTCTCATCTTTGGCCAAAAGAAATGTGTAGCGAGTACATCCTCCGTCTTCTTCACGCCAAAGTTTCCTATTAATCCAACTCCATGCGCCTCCTGCAACAACAAAAGACGAACGGAGCTAGCTGGAATGCATAGCTTGTTAGCACGGAACACAAATCCATCATTCAGGACGAATTTGTTCCATGTTCTTCCTTCTTTACAATTCTGTATTACATCTTTAAAATCAGCATCATGCACATATTGATCTTTGATGGTCTCCAAACCAAATATTTTAAAGTCAAGTTGTGAAAGCATAGTATAACGACGAGACAATGCATCAGCAATAACATTTTCTTCATCCTTCTTGTGTTTTATGACATAAGGAAAAGTCTCAATGAATTCAACCCATTTAGCATGTCCACGGTTCAGTTTGGCTTGACTTTTAATATGTTTCAAAGATTCATAATCAGAATGTATAACAAATTCTTTGGGCCAAAAATAATGTTGCCATGTTTCTAAAGTCCGAACAAGAGCATATAATTCTTTATCATAAGTAGAATAGTTCAGACTAGGCCCACTCAATTTTACAGAAAAGTATGCAACAAGTTTACCATCTTGTAACAACACACCTCCTAATCCAATTCCACTAGCATCACATTCAAGCTCAAAAGTCTTATTAAAATCAGGAAGTTGGAGTAAAGGAGCATGTGTCAACTTATCTTTCAATACTGAGAAGGCTTCTTCCTGTGCGGTACCCCAAACAAAAGGCACATCCTTCTTTGTAAGCTCATTGAGAGGTGCAGCAATGGTGCTGAAATCTCTCACAAAACGCCTATAGAAACCAGTGAGGCCAAGAAAACTCCTCACTTGGGTGACCGTTTTGGGCTGTGGCCAACTCTCAATAGCTTCAATCTTGGCTTTATCAACTTCAATACCCTGTGGAGTAACAATATAGCCAAGAAAAGATACTCGGTTGGTGCAAAAGGTGCACTTCCCAAGGTTACCAAACAAACGTGCATCACGTAGAGCAATAAAAACAACACGTAAATGTTCCAAATGTTCCTCCAAAGATCTGCTATAAATCAATATATCATCAAAGTAAACTACCACAAATCGTCCAATAAAAGCACGTAAAACTTCGTTCATTAATCTCATGAAAGTACTAGGTGCATTAGTTAACCCAAAAGGCATGACTAACCACTCATATAATCCAAACTTAGTTTTAAATGTTGTTTTCCATTCGTCTCCCAATTTCATATGAATTTGATGGTATCCACTACGCAAATCAACTTTGGTGAATATTGTAGAGCCACTCAATTCATCAAGCATATCATCTAGCCTAGGAATAGGATGACGATAACGAATAGTAATATTATTAGTGCCTCTACAATCAACACACATACGCGACGTACCATCCTTTTTTGGCACTGGTATAATAGGAACAGCACAAGGACTAAGAGATACACGTATATAACCTTTGTCGAGCAGCTCCTGTACTTTACGCATAATCTCCTTCGTCTCCTCTGGATTGGTACGGTATGGCGCATGGTTTGGCAGTGAAGCACCGGGAATTAAGTCAATCTGATGCTCAATCCCGCGAATAGGTGGTAATCCCGGTGGCACGTCTTGTGGAAAGACGTCAGCGAACTTCTGTAAAATGTTAGTGACAGCAGGAGGCAAAGAGGAAGGCACGTCCTCGAATGAAAATAATGCCTCTTTGCACACAAAAGCATAGCAAACAGATTTGCTGAAATCTAGCTCATCAATATCAGATTTGGTGGCAAGTAAACATGCACTTTTCAATTTAATTTCAGAAGAAACACTAGATCGTTTATTATTAGGCTTCATTTGTTGCTCAAATTCTTTTGCCACAATCTGATTTTCACTCTTATTTTTCTCCTGTTTTGCTTTACTAGCTCTATTAATATCATCTTTCAAAATAGAATCAGGAGTCATAGGAAGCAAAGTAATATGTTTATCCTTATGAACAAGAGTATACTGATTGTTTCTACCATGGTGTACAGATTTTTTATCAAATTGCCATGGTCTACCAAGTAATAAGGAACATGCTTGCATGGGTACCACATCACAATCAGCATATGTAGAGATACTAAAGTGCACATGAACAGTACGTGTTACCTTAACCTTGCCGCTGTTGTTGAACCATTGGATATAGTAAGGATGTGGATGTGGTCTAGTGGTGAGAGATAGCTTCTCCATCATCTCCATGCTAGCCAAGTTGTTGCAACTCCCTCCATCTATGATGACACGAACAGAACGTTCCTTCAAAACTCCCTTTGTATGGAACAAATTATGCCTCTGATTTTGCTCAGATTGTGTGACCTGCACACTCAAAACACATTGAGCAACTAAACATTCATACCTGTCAGCGTCTTCAGGAGCCATGTATTGCGTCTCATGATCAGAATCATCTCCACTGTGTTCTTCACCTGTAATAAGAGCCAAAGTCTCCTCATCATAGTCACTAGCGGACTCATACCCACCATCCTCAATAGCAATCATAACACGGGGAGATTGACATTCTCTCGCATAATGACCTCTACCCTTACAACGACGACAAATAATATCATGTGTGTGCCCTGTTGATGCCATAGATGAAGAAGAGCTCTGGGCAGGCCCAGATGGTGTACTCCTGGCAGATGGTGGTGGTGGTGCCTATTTTCTTGTATCTCGGTTGGAATTGGCGGCTGAAGTCAGTGATGCTACAGTAGGACCTGTGGGATTAGAGGATGCACGCGGTGTCCATGATGAAGATCGACCTGCAGAAAAATTAGTTCGCGCCAGTGCCTGTCGATCCTGCACTTCACGTTCAGCTTTGCAAGCAAGATGAATAAACGAGTGATATTATTATACTCCTTATACTCTAGAATGGTCTGAATCTCTTTATTTAATCCACCCATAAAACGTGCAAGCATAGCTTCATTATCCTCAACAATACCACATCTAATCATGCCAGTTTGTAATTCCTGATAATATTCTTCTACAGAATTTTTTCCTTGTCTTAAACGCTGCAATTTTTGAAGTAATTCACGTTGATAATATGGTGGAACCCAACGAGTACGCATAGCAGTTTTGAAAGCAGCCCAAGTAGCTGGAATAGGATATAATTACAATGTTCAGACCACCAAACACATGCAAAACTAGTGAAAGCACAAACAGCAGCAGGAACACGTCTCTCCTCAGGATATTGTAAACATGTAAAACGTTGTTCAGTTTCTAACTCCCAAGTAAGATATATATCAGGAACATATCTACCCTCAAATGGTGGAATATTCAATTTTAGTTTAGAAAGATGGTCATGATCTCGTACCTCAGGTGGTGGTGCAGCCCTACCGATGCAATGATATCCATGAGGATGACCTGGTGGTGGTGGTGCTGGTGGTTGCACGTAGTTCTGATTTTGATCAACCTCATCCTCGTAATGGTCCTCCAGCTCTGCAGTAGCAGGAGGAGCAACAGAAGCATCAACAGTAGGTATAGCGGCACTGAAAGTTTGACCAGGCTCAAGGGGAACGCGCAATGCTTGTCCCACTTGATTTGGAAGACGATGTTGTTGTTGTTGTTGCTGTAGAGGTGCGACAGGTGCAGCGGGCGGTGGTTGTGGAAGACACGCGAGCAATTCATTAAACTTGTTATCGAGCTTTGTTTCGAACGCCTTCTCAATGCCATCTATCTTCTCCATGGCCTTTCCAAAACTGGCCATCACGTCTTCCATCTGTTGACCCACCATTTGTTGAAATTTATCATGAAGCTCCTTCATTGTCATGTTCTCCCAGTCAATCTTGTTGGCTTGTGATCCTGCCATGGTTAGCAGCAATAGAAACACATAAGAATATGATCCTACAGACTACTAGAAAGTGGTGGGGTGTCACAAATCCATCAAGCGAATCTCAAAGTCTTACCAGTTCTTACCAAGCAGCAGGCGGTGATCGGCAATCGTTGTAGTCAAAACTCTCAAAGCTTGGATAGAGTGATTACCAGGAAGAGTCAAACACATGATGTAGATGTATGTGGAGCTGGGATGGCTTATAATATGGTAGCAAAAAGGGTCAGCAATAATCAATTCAGAGATGCAAAGTTGAATAAACGCTCAACGACGGTACTGTGCTGGTCCTAGGCTAGACCATACTAGAGACGCGAGCCTAGAACACTAACAAAAATCACGTTGCTGCACAAAAACAAAGGAGGAGCACCCTCTGAATTTTTTTCACTTCTTTTTTTTGCTCTTTTTTTCCTTTTTTTTGCTCCGCAACAATTTTTTTGAAAAAGTCTACAAATGGTCTAAAAACTGCCTAGCCAGAATTTTCCAGACTTAGTCTTTTTTTTTAAACTAGAACTATTTTTCTGCTGCGGGCAGCACGAAAGTTGGGGAGTCCGACTTGGTCACGACTCGGAGTATGGCGTGATATGGAAATCAAAAATAAAGGAACAAATATTGGACTCGGACTAGGACTGATGGCGGAGATGAATCTGGTGGAAACTCGGACTGGTGGTGGATATATGTAGGGCGGTGGAACACGGACTGGTGGCGAATCTGTGAGGGAGGTGGACTCGGATTAGCATGATGACAGTGGATATGTGGTATATAGCAGCGGTGATGACGATGGTGGTATATGGCAGCGGTAACGACGATGGTGGTCTATGGTAGCGGTGATGACGATGGTGCGGTGGCGGCGTGATAACTTATGAACAGAGCTCAAAACTCTAAAGGACTAGACGCTAAGACCAGCAACTCGACACGACGATGCAACCAAAAATTCAACAAAGCAAAAACCCTAAAAAGATTATGCAAAGGCTCAGATTGGTTCAGATATGAGGAACTAACCCTAATTTTTTTTTGCTTTTTCGTGGACTGTAGGTATGAAGAACAGACTCGATCTAAACTATGAAAAACTGTAAAATCTCACCGAGCAACCTAGAAATCTGATACCACTTGATAGAGGCAAAGGTGTCCCGTCTTTCGATGAGATGGTGGCTATCATTTTTGGTGGAGTAGACTTTGACGATCCGACTATGAACGTGCGAGGACGTCGCGCCTTAGCAATCGCTAAACCAACTCTGAGAGGTTATTGACCACGCCGGAGCATGATCAACCTGACCATGAAGGTCTATTTCCTGCAAGCAAACGAAGAACAAGCCAGAAACTGAAATTGCAATCTGGATATTGCGAATAAAAGATGAAAGCTTTATTGATCAAGGTGGGGTTCTGTGACGTCTTAGTCTGGTCGTTGAACACAAACGAAGTACGCGAAGTTGCAGCTATGGCGAACTTTTAATCTAAACAAAACACAAAGTCTAAACGATGCCCTAAGGGCTATATATATGGAGGAGTAGGGGGAATTTCGTGGCCCCTTGTAGGAGGGGTCCGAAACCAACCCTAACTTTGTTTTCCCACACATACGGACTCAAAAAAATAGCCTATACTTAAGTATTTCGAAATTGCATGGGCCTGGCCCAAAAATAAGGTGGCGCAGCACCTAAAATAAGCTATGGACGAAATTTATGAAGGGGCATCCTGTATATTTCGTCCATGTCCCTGTAGGTCATCACGGAGGCTTCAAAGTGCTCAAATATGCACTAGAAACGCCATTCTGGACCCCTTCGCGCGTGCCTTCATCTCCATGCTTGATCCTACTTCAGTGTTCATCCCTCTTGTCCATGCTAGGCCCTTCATTAGTAATCAACAGAAATGTATCCAATTTAGGCAGCATCATATTCTCATGAACATTAGAATTGTCACCAAGAAACAAAAGTACCTGGTAATTCAATTGGCGTGCGTGAGCTCTAGTAATTGGTCCAGTATGTATAGCAGCAGGGGCTGTGGGTGTAACAATGTTATTGATGTCCTCATCAGCTTGACCGTTCGACTAGAGATGAGCCACGGAGGCGTAGTCGACCCGAGTGCCCTGAGAGAAACAGAATTCACGGAACTTGTCCAAGTCAAAGTTTGACTCGTTTTCTATGATAATGCTATGAGGGACTTCGAATCCGAAGATTATCTCCTTGGTGAACTTGGTGGCAGTCGGCGAGTCAAGCTTCTTTATGGGTTTCGCTTCAATCCACTTGGTAAACTTGTCCACTGCCACCAACAGATGAGTGAATCCGCTCACTCCGGTCCAAAGTGGGTCGATCATGTCAAGCCCCTTGACGGCAAATGGCCATGTGAGCGGGATTGTCTTCAGCGTGGACGCTAGCATGTGTGGCTATTTCGCGTAGAACTGGCATCCAACACACTGGTCTACTATGTCTTGGGCCACCTCATTGGCTCTGGGCCAATAGAAGCCTGCCTGAAATGCTTTGGCGACCAGCGTCCAAGAGGACGCGTGGTGTCCGCAAGTTCTCGAATGAATCTCTTGCAGAATCTGCTGCCCTTCCTCCGGTAAGATGCAACATTGTGCGACGCCGGAGGTGCTCTTCTTATAGAGTTGATCCCCCATAATGGTGAAGGCCTTTGATCGACGAACAATCTGGTGAGCCCCCACTTCGTCTTCAGGGAGCTCCTACTTGAGCAGATACGCGATATAGGGCTCAGTCCACTTGGGAACGATCACCAGAACTTCCTGAACTAGGTCGATCACTATGGGGATGTCCACTTCAGTCAGATTAGATGGATCGACGGGTTGAGGGGGATCTTCCACGAAAGGATCTTCCTTGATCGTGGGCGAGTGTAAGTGTTGTAGGAACACATCCTTCGGAACTGTCTTCCGAGTGGAGTTAATCTTGGCCAAGCCATCGGCTGCCTAGTTTTTGGTTCGCGGGATGTGGTGCAACTCCAGTCCTTCGAAATTATTTTCCAACTTCCTAATGGCATTGTAGTAGCCTATCATTGCTGAGCTTCAGAAATCCCACTCTTTCATCACTTGGTTCACCACCAGGTCTGAGTCACCGTAGACCATCAGTCGACGGATACCAAGAGAGATCACCATGCACAACCCGTAGAGTAGAGCCTCATACTCCACCTCATTGTTGGAGGAATCAAAGTGAATCTGAAGCACGTAGCTGAGTCGGCTGCCCTTAGGGGACACTAGGAGCACTCCAGCCCCCGAGCCATTGAACATCTTGGAGCCATTGAAGAACATAGTCCAGTGCTCGGGGTGACTCGGGGCAGGCTGCTCCTGCTCGATCTACTCGGCTAAGAAATCCACTAGGGCCTGCAACTTGATGGCCTTCTTGGCTTCAAACTTGATGTCCAGAGGGAGTAGCTCAATTGCCCATTTGGCCACTTGGCCGGTGGCGTCTCTGTTATTCATGATTTCTGACAAGGGAGTGTCACTGATCACCGTGACCGAGTGCTCTTGGAAGTAATGAGCCACCTTCTTTGCAGTGAGATAGATCCAGTACACCAACTTCTGGTAGTGTGGGTATCTCTACTTGGAAGGGGTTAAAACCTCTGAGATGTAGTAGACCGGTCGCTGGATCTTGAAGGCCTTGCCTTGTTCCTCATGTTCCATAGTGTAGTGCTAACCATTCGGCTCGTGGCCGCGATGTACAAGAGCAAAGGCTCTTGGCTTCTCAAAGCAGCAAGCACCGACTGGGTGGAAAGCAGGGCATTGAGTTCTTGGAACACGGCCTGTGCTTTAGTTGTCCACTCGAACTTGTCTGATTTCTTCATCGGTTGGTAAAGTGGCAAGGCTTTCTCGCCGAGCCGTGAGATGAATCTGCTCAGAGCTGCTAGACAGCTTGTGAGTCTTTGTATGTCATGTAGGCGCCCGGGTTGTTTCATTCGGACTATGCCGCTAATCTTCTTGGGGTTGGCATCGATCCCCTGTTCGGAAATGAGGAAACCGAGCAGCTTGCTGGCTGGAACCCTGAAAGTGCACTTGGACAGATTGAGCATTATTCCGAAACGGTGCTGGTTCATGAAGGTCTCGGTGAGGTCTGTCATGAGGTTGGAACCTTTCCTAGACATGACCACGATGTTGTCCATGTAGGCCTCCATGTTCCGACTGATCTGCTTCTATAAGCATTTCTGAATCATGCTCTAGAACAAAGCTCTGGCATTTTTCAGTCCTAATGGCATCGTGATATAACAAAAACACCCGAATAGGGTGATGAATGCCGTTTTTATTTCATCTGGGCCATACATTCAGATCTGGTGGTACCTGGGTACGCATCGAGAAACGATAATCGCTCACACCCGGCAGTAGAGTCTACTATCTGATCTATGCGGCAGAGAGCAAAATGGTCCATCGAGAAAGCCCGATTGATGTGTTTCAAGTCGATGCACATCCTAAGGGATTTATTCTTCTTTGGCACCATGACAACGTTGGCGAGCCACTCGGAGTGGTACACCTCTCGGATGAATGATACGTCCATTTTGCATCATATTTTCCTACTGTTATTTATAGTACTTTTATCCATTATATCACTTTGTGGAGTAATTCTAAAGCCTTTTCTCTCATAATATGCAAGGTTTACACAAAGAGGGAGAATACCGGCAGCTGGAATTCTGGACCTAAAAATGCTATGTCAGAGTTACCTATTCTGCAATCTCCAAATGTGCTGAAATTTTATGGAGAATTATTTTGGAATATATAAAAAATACTTGAGAAAATAAATACCAAAGGGGGCCACCCAGGTGCCCACTAGGCACCAGGGCACGCCACCCCCCTCCAGACGTGCCCTGGTGGGTAGTGGGCTCCATGGCCCACCTCTGGTGCCCATCTTTTAGTACAGAAGGTCTTTTAACCTAGAAAAAATAAAGGGAGGACTTTCGGGATGGAGCACCACTGTCTCGAGGCAGAACTTGGGCAGGAGCACTTTTGCTCTCCGGTGGAGCGATTCCGCCGGGGATACTTCCCTCCGGGAGGGGGAAATCGAAGCCATCGTCATCACCAACAACCCTCTCACCTTGGGAGGATCAATCTTCATCAACATCTTCACCAGCACCATCTTATCTCAAAACCCTAGTTCATCTCTTTTTTATAGTAAAACAGTAGGGAAGATAAGAAGTCAGTAATAAACTGCTTTTTTCTATCTGGAGCTCTATGGGAAGTGTCCAAGTAGTCTTTAGTGAATCTGTTCTTCCAAGAGTCGAAGGAAGGGGTGATCCCGTGAAAATGGTGGTTGTTGCGTTCTTTCCACAGACTTCAAGCAGCTACCAGGAATATATCCATGAACATTGGCCGTCCCCAGGCTGATCTGGCCTCATCTAGCAGTTGTAGTCTATGAGATTGATTGGTCCATCGGATCCCTAGGTATTGCCAGCATGCAGCACTGAAGTTACACTGAAAGAAGAGGTGTTCTATCGTCTCTTCAACAAAAGCAGACAGTCAAGGTTGTCACCTATGTTATAATGCCTTTCTTTGAGCATGTTCCTGGTATTGAGCCGGTCTAATAGCAGCAACCATCCAAAGACCTTAATCCTAGGTATGCAACTAGTCTTCCAGAGCCACTTGAACGCCTCATGGGCTTAAACATCTCTGAAGTAAAATGCATAGTAGTCTTTAGCTCTGAATTCAGCTTTGCCCCAAACATACGACCACACGTCAAAGACTTCATTTGTGATTGCAGTGTCTGCCACCTCAACCTGCATCTACCTCACCTCATCATGGGCTTGCGTCGAGAGTGGTAACCAGAAAGCCTGGCTGAGTCCATTGTTGAGTAGAAAGCTTCGAACTGAGGCATCCTCATTAGTGGCAAAAGAGAACGCCCGGGGGTGTTGCTCGGCCATGATTTGATCTAACCAGTCATCCTTCCAAAATAGAGCAGTAGTTCCACATCGTATTTCAATCTTGGTTATCCCTCTGAACATTGGGTTTAGTTGCATGACATCTCGCCACCATGCCGATCCACAGGGATCTGTGGCGTGTGGTACAGTTTCCTTATAGTAGGTGTTCCAAACGAGAGTCACCCAGGGTACATCCATGCGGTTGTAGAACTTGTGGAGAAATTTCATTAGCAGGGCTTCATTTTGCACCATTGGATTGAGGACGCCTAGGCCATCGTTCTTCTTTGGTCGGCAAACCATGTCCCAAGCCGATAGAGATTTGCAATGTTCACCATTTTTATTTTTCTTGTTCCATATACAGTGCCTTCTTATTTTATCTAGCTGCTCCAGGATTCGGGTGTGGATTTTGATCACACACATAGCATAGATAATGAGTGAGGTGATGATAGAGTTTAATAGTGCTAGTCTCCCAGCCTGAGACATCATGGACATGAAGGTTGTGATACTTCTTTCTGTTTTGCAGACCAGCGGCATTAAATCATGAACTGTGGGCTTGGTAAGGCCAAGGGGCAGCCCTAAATATGTGAATGGCATGGTGCCCACTGTGCAACCAAAAATACCTACAATCTCCTGGCAAAGGGATCCTAATGTGTTGATGGGTATAAGTGTGGATTTCTGAAAGTTGATCTTCAGGCCGATCAAGTCTGCGTAATCACATAGTATTTGTTTCATGATCATAGCTTGGTTCGGACATGCTGGCATGATGATGATTGTGTCATCAGTGTATTGGATGACAGGGTAGTCAGAATTTCCATGTTGGGGGATGGGGTGTGTGATCAAATTGCGACGACAAGCATCATTGATGGCTGCCTGTAACAGGTCTGCTGCTAAAACAAATATTAGAGGGGACAGTGGGTCTTCTTGTCTGACACCACTGCGACAATGGAATTGGCGTCCAGGTACCCCCATTGAGGAGTACCGAGGATTTTCCTGATGCAAAGATTGTTTGGATCTACCCCAGCCATTTATCGTTGAATCCCATATGTTTCATGATCTACAACATCGCCGAGTGCTCGATTGTGTCAAAAGCTTTAGCGAAATGCCGTTTGATCTGTATTGTTTCTTTCCCCAATCTGTGGCATTGGTGGATGAATTTGAACGCCCAGGCCAGGTAGTCCTGGATGGATCGGTTCTTCAAGAATCCGTACTGGTTTTTGTGAACCAGTTTTAGAATCACCCGCTGGAGTTTATTCGCAAGAAGTTTGGTGATCAGTTTTAAGCAGCAGTTCAACAGAGTGATTGGCCGGTAGTTATTGATGGATTTAGGAGAGTTGTTTTCAGGGATAAGTGTGATATAGCCGTAGTTCAAGCTTTCCAGGATGATCTTCCCCTCATGGAATTCATGGCATAACCTGTAAAAGTAATTTTTTATCACAGGCCAGCAAGCTTTAAGGAATGCCCCGTTAAATCCGTCAGGGCCTGGAGCACGGTCCGATGGCATTTCCTTGACAACCTCGTCAATCTCTCTCTCAGTGAAGGGGGTGGTGAGCTCATCAAGTTGAGGATTGGGGTGAATCAGTGAGGTGAGGTCAAAGCGCATATTGGGCACTGCAGATTTGCCCATCCAGTGTTTAAAAGATGTATAAATGATGGATTCTTTGCCTGCATGATCATCAACATATGAACCATTGTTAGCTTTGAGAGTGGTTATGCAATTTCTCCTGTATCGCTCGGTTGCAACAGATTGAAAAAATTTGGTGATTTCATCTCCAAACCGGATCCATCGCAGCGTGCATCTTTTCTGCCAATATTGTTTCTGAAACTGGAGGAGTCGGATAAGGTGGGTTTTAAGAGTTTTTCTATAGTTTGCTTCCGGGACGTAAAGGGCACGTGTCTCCTCCAAAGTATCGATTTTTAATATGGTCGCATTGGTGTTTTGGATTGCTATGGATAGTCTGGAAATTTTCTTGCTCAAAGTTGTGAGGGCTTGTCTGACCAATTTAAGCTTCTGACATATTAAAGCAGCCGCATTCTTATCTTTGTCGTGTCGGATGGGGCACGACCAGGCATCTTTGAATACATCCATAAACTCAGGGTGGGCTATCCAGAAGGATTCAAACCTAAAATGTTTGCTCTTGGGAATATTGGTCTCAATTATCACATTGCATGGAGTATGGTCAGATGTGGGTCAGCCTAGAAGTTTCACCATAGTGTTTGGAAAATGTGATGTCCAGCTGGTAGTGGTAAAAAACCAATCTAACTGTTCAAGTAGGGGTTCCTGTTGCATATTGCTCTATGTGAAATGCCTTCCTTTGAGTGATATCTCAATGAGATGTTCTCGAATGAAATCATTGAAGGTGAACATGTCAGCTGCATTGCCCCCAGGTTTATTGCGATTATCCAGGGCTCTGATAAAATTAAAATCGCCTAATAATAGCCAGTCTTGGGAGCTAGGTATATCCAATTCAAAAAGCCATTGGGTAAAGCGACGTCTCTCATCTCCTCTACATGGTCCATATATGTTAAGAAGTGTCCAATGGTGTGCTGAAGATTTGGCCGTGAATGTAATACCCAGAGCGAAAGATTCAGTAATAGACACTGCACCGTCAAAAAACATGTTGTTCCAAATCGTACCCCCGGAGGCTCCCACAGATGGGATAAATGCAAATTTGTCAAAACGGCGAGGGCACAAGGATTTAATGAACTGAGCATCAATCAAAGGCATTTTAGTTTCCTGAAGACAAATGATAGCGCAGCCACTAGAAGTGATAACATTCGAGAGTGCTAATTGTTTTTTACTCGAATTAAGGCCACGAACGTTCCAGCACAAAATATTCCAGTTCAGATTAAGACTCATCGCAAAAGAAGATAGATTAGGGGTAAATGCATTAAGGTGGCAGTGCAGCGACTAGGCCGAGGTGGAAGAAGGGCCAGAATCTTCTGCCAGCAGAGCATCAGTGGAGAGCTCCTCTTCAGGAATGGCACACATATTGATCCCTTCATCCTGCATTGCTGGAATAGGAGTTGGAGGTGGAACATCTTCCTCACTGTTGAGTATCACATTTTGAGTGGGGCCAGATCTTGATCCAGGAGCAGAAGGGATGACACGCTTCTTCACTATTGACTTATAAGGTTTGCTATCATCCAATAGGGGGACCTTAAATCCATCATATTTGTTGGAGTGGGTGCTGCGCCTGAGATGTGTTGATACCATCGGAGCTGTGGTCCAGCCGCGACGCCCTATTGTGATGTTGTGTGTATCTTCAGCATTGCCATGGGTTAACACCAGAGGAGCAGCAGATTCAGACTGAAGTACAATGGCCATGCCAACAGCAGAGTCAGAAGGTGTAGTGTCAACATATGGTGGGTGGTCCATCATCAAAACAGGGGCAGTGAGAGTTGAATGAAGGTTCTCCACCCTCTCTATGTGAGAGCTCTCAGTGTTGATCTCATGAGTGCTCTGTAAGTACTCTGATGTAGTGAGTTCCATAAGACTGAAAGTGGAAGTGGCAGGTGTAGGCAGAGCTTCATGTATCTGAGTGGAAGACAGAAAGTTCAGACCATTAGAGGAGGCAGTAACCTGGATATTGACCTGAAAATTTTCCTGCCTAGTGCCATAAGCACCGTTCCAAGGGCCCACAGTAGCAAGCATAGGGCGTAAAGCTGTGAACAGAAGATCATTAAGTTGCTGGCGTGGGACGGGGTTGGTGAGCAGCAGAGCAAGAAGTTCATTCGCTTGGGCTATGAGGCCAAACTGCAGACCTTGGTTGTGCATGTTAACAGTAACAGTAACCACTTTAGGGGGATTATGACTCATGGCAGGGGCAATCAAATCTTCAACTATCATCAGGGCTTCACTCGAACCATCAGAGCTGGATTCTTGAACTTTGATCGAATCATTCCAAGCATGTGCCGCGCTATCACTAATGTTATCTTCAGGTAACAGTCCATCCTAAACCATCAGACCCTGCGCAGCCAGCCACGCCTAAAAATTCATCAGGTATGGTGGCATTTGTGTAACTTGAGGAGGCGGGGCAGGCCATTCGCCTCAATCTACATCAATTGGAGCATCTTCTGCAGCAGCATCGTTGTTTCCAGCTGGTGCGTGGTTAGGATGTGGAGCTCCATTCTGCACTAGCCAGTTATGGACCTACTACTGATATAGCTATTCAGCAATTAATTCTGGGCCAAATTGTGGGTGTGGGTTGCCATCGGGAGGGGGGTTCTTCTCCCGCCAGACGAACTTTCGATAACAGAGCATTCCACTCATTGCTGCGTAGTATAGTAACTTGCACTGTCCAGCAATCTCTTGCTCCACCAAGATGGCGCACTACAAAGCTTTCAGGGATCAATCTCATATGAATCACCTGAGACTTAAGCAGAATGTAGCGTCGGTCCTGTCTAGGGTTATACCAAGAGACCAAAGAACCAAATCCCCACAGTGACTTGTTAATGTAATAGTCTGTTTGATAATCGTATGGGAAACCAAAATACATAAGCCACAGCTCTGGTCCAAATGTAGTGGTGTGTCGATTAAGAGCGGCATTGTGTGGGACAAAGGTGATGAGCAGATCCTCACCCTCAAGCTCAATGTGGGTATTGACAGTAGAATCGTGGATGAAAGAATCCACAAAGCCAAAAACACCAATACCGAAGGGATGATCACTAGATTTAGTGGTGAAAAGCTGAAGTTCATGGAGCAGACCTTCCATGGTGTTTCTGATGGCCACCCGGTGATGAAGTGGCACATATTGACTAGCTTCAGCAATCGCCAGAAAGTCATGGTTGAGGGGGGCGTCGGGTCGACCACCATGCCACTGCGTACGAGTCGATCGACCGGACCAGGCTCGACGGCGAAGCCGATGGGAGGAAGGGGACAGGATTCAGGGGATAGTTCGCCATTCCGCTGGGTGTCACAGTGGGCGGTGGGGGTGGTGTGGAAATGGCAGACTGGAGTGGGAGCATATGGGGAGACGAGATGGAAGGCGCAACGTCGGGGGTAAAGTTGGAAAGTATTGATTTTTTGGGCACCCACTTCCACTTCAACTCTCTCCGGCGTTTGAAGCAAGATCGTGCCACGTGCCCATAGAAACCACAGGCAGAGCATCTAACAGCGCTCCTGGGATTTGAGTTTTTGGCATGATTTGAGGAAATTGGGTCGTTGATATGATTCCCAAGCACCCCTGATTCAGTACTGCCTTGAGATTTCGACTTGCCATGCTTGGTACAGTCAATGGCTTTGTGTCCCGGAGCAGAGCAATTAAGACAGATAACCTGAGCTTGGCACAAAATCCTTGGGTGGCCCCATTGTAAACATTTAGAGCATAGTACTGCCCAATTAGCAGATAATGTCAAGATTTCTGATTCCTCATATTGGGCTTGGGCCAGATCCGCCATATGCTGGGCCCCAACGGAAGGGGGCCATTCTTCGTGTGGAGGGGCATATTTATATGCCGACGTAAGGAAGCACTGAGGTGGCGATGGGTAATGAGCATCAATTAGGCAGAGAAAAGACCTAAATTTAATATGATTGGGCAGTTGGGATTCCTCTTGGGTCGCTTGTCACATGAATTTCTCCAAAAGATTAGCAGTCTTAATAGTTGTCCCCTGTCTTGAATTCTGCTTCCGGTTTATTTGAAATTTGAACCCCTCTATTGCTGACATGATCAGTGTTCATCCAAAATGATGAATGAGCATCTGAAGTAGAAGCCTCATGATCATGCTTGTTTGAAAATGACTTGTGCCCAATATGAGTCAGTGTCGAATTGCCTTGGGGCTTTTTGGGTGAGTGGAGATCTTCTCAGTTACCCAATTTCAAAAAATCCAGAGATGAAGTGATGGCAATAGGACTACAACCAGCAATGTCATTTAGTTCTTCATTCGCATGTTAATGAAATTCAGAGATTGGAGCATGGGAGAAACGTCCATTAAAGAGGTGGAAACGACAAACAAAATCTGGCCAAACTCGGTCTCTAAGGCCAAACTCGATCTCTAAGGCCATATACAACATTGTAGGGCAAAGCTTACTGATTCCATCGAAAGAGGAAAGGAGGTCGAAGAGAATGAAACCACCAAAAAGAATTGCTTGTCATCTTGGTGTTGGAAATATGCCCTAGAGGCAATAATAAATTAGTAATTATCATATTTCCCTGTTCATGATAATCGTTTATTATCCACGCTAGAATTGTATTGATCGGAAACTCAAATACATGTGTGGATACATAGACAACAACATGTTCCTAGTAAGCCTCTACCAGACTAGCTCGTTGATTAAAGATGGCTATGGTTTCCTAGCCATGGACATGAGTTGTCATTTGATAACGGGATCACATCATTAGGAGAATGATGTGATGGACAAGACCCAAACTATAAACGTAGCATGTGATCGTATCAAGTTTGTTGCTATCGTTTTCTGCATGTCAAGTATATGTTCCTATGACCATGAGATCATGCAAATCACTGACACCGGAGGAGTACCTTGTGTGTACCAAACGTCGCAATGTAACTGGGTGAGAATAAAGGTGCTCTACAGGTATCTCCGAGGGTGTCTGTTGAGTTGGCATGCATCAAGACTAGGATTTGTCACTCCGTATGATGGAGAGGTATCTCAGGGCCCACTCAGTAATACAACATCACAAGAAGCTTGCAAGCAATGTGACTAATGAGTTAGCCATGGGATCTTGTATTATGGAATGAATAAAGAGACTTGTCGGTAACGAGATTGAACTAGGTATGGAGATACCGACGATCGAATCTCAGGCAAGTAACATACCGATAGACAAAGGGAACTGCATACGGGATTAGCTGAATCCTTGACATCGAGGTTCAACCGATAAGATCTTCGTAGAATATGCAGGAACAAATATGGGCATCCAGGTCCCGCTATTGGTTATTGACCGTAGAGGTGTCTCGGTCATGTCTGCATTGTTCTCGAACCCGCAGGGTCTACACACTTAATGTTTGGTGACAATATAAGTATAGTTGAGTCATTATGGTGGTTACCGAAGGTTGTTCGGAGTCCCAGATGAGATCCCGGACATGAGGAGGAACTCGGGAATGGTTCGGAGGTGAAGATTGATATATTGGACGAAGGGTATTGGAGTCCGGAATTGTTCCGGGGGTAGCGGGTGATGAGCAGCATGACCGAAAGGGGTTTCGGGGATCCCCGACAAGTGTTGGGGGGGGGGGGGGCTCATGGGCCAAGGGGAGGGAGCACACCAGCCTACTAAGGGGTTGTGCGCCCCCCAAGCCCCCTTCCCATGTTGCCAGAGGAGGTGGGGCTCCTCCCTAGGGCAGCCCACCCCTTTGCCTTGGGGGCCAAGTCTCCTAAGGGGTGGGGGGCCAAAACCCATCTAGGGTTTTCCCTTGTTGGCCGCCGCCCCCTAGATTGGATCTAGGGGCGCCCCCTCCTCCTCCCTTCCCCCTATATATAGAGAGGTGGAGAGAGGGCAGCTGCACCCATATGGATCTATTCGTGCCACGGCGCTGCTCCTCCTCTCCCTCATAGCCATCTTCTTCTCCGTAGTGCTTAGCGAAGCTCTGCTGAGATTTATCCACCGCCACCACGCCGTCGTGCTGCCGGAGGACTCGAGCTACTACTTCACCATCGCTTGCTGGATCAAGCAGGTCAAGGCGTCATCAAGCCGTACGTGTGTTGAACGCGGAGGTGCCGTCCGTTCGGCACTAGATCGGGAGTTCACGGGACGGATCGTGATTGGATCGCGAAGACGTTCGACTACATCAACCGCGTTTCTTAACGCTTCCGCTTACCGATCTAAAAGGGTATGTAGATCCAATCTCTCCTCTCGTAGATGGTCATCTCCTAGATTGGATCTTGGTGAGCGTAGGAAAATTTTTGTTTCCCATGCAACGTTTTCCAACAGTTGCATCTGAGCTAGGTCTATGCATAGATGACATCACGAGTAGAACACAAAGGAGTTTGTGGGCGTTGATATTCAGATTGCTTCCTTCCTTGGTCTTTTCTTGATTCGGCGGTATTGTGGGATGAAGCGGCCCGGACCAACTTTACATGTCCTCGTACATGAGACCGGTTCCATCGACAGACATGTGACTTTGTTGCATAAAGATGGCTGGCGGGTGTCTGTCTCTCCCACCTTAGTTGAATCGGATTCGACAAAGGCGGTCCTTGTAGAAGGTTAAATAGCAACTTGCATATCACCGTTATGGCTTTGCGTAGGTAAGAATTGTTCTTGCTAGATACCCATAGCATCCACGTAAAACATGCAACAACAATTAGAGGATGTCTAACTTGTTTTTGCAGGGTATGTTGTGATATGATATGGCCAAAGACATGATGAAATATATTTGATGTATGAGATTATCATGTTTGTAATAGTTTATATCAACTTGCATGTCGATGCATACGGCAACCGATAGGAGCCATAGGGTTGTCTTTAATTATTGTATGACCTGCGTGTCCATCATTAAGCGCTATGTAATGCTTTACTTTATCGCTAAGCGGTAGCAATAGTAGTAGAAGCATGGTTGGCGTGACAACCCTGATGGCGACACAATGATGGAGATCATGATGATGGAGATCATGCCGGTGCTTTGGAGATGGAGATCAAAAGCACAAGTTGATGGCCATATCATGTCAGTTATGATTTGCATGTGATGTTAATCCTTTTATGCATCTCATTTTGCTTAGGATGACGGTAGCATTATAAGGTGATCCCTCACTAAAATTTCAAGATAAAATTGTGTTTCCCCAAGTGTGCACCGTTGCGAAAGTTCATCGTTTCGAAGCACCACGTGATGATCGAGTGTGATAGACTCTACGTTCACATACAATGGGTGCAAGCCAGTTTTGCACATGCGGAACACTTGGGTTAAACTTGGCGAGCCTAGCATGTACAGACATGGCCTCGGAACACAAGAGACCGAAAGGTCGAACATGAGTCATATAGTAGATATGATCAACATGGAGATGTTCACCATTGAAACCACCTCATCTCACGTGATGATCGGACTTGGGTTAGTGAATTTGGCTCATGTTACACTCGAACAACCTGAGGGATGTTGATTTGAGTGGGAGTTCTTAGGTAATATGATTAATTGAACTCATTATCATGAACATAGTCTAAATTGTCTTTGCAAATTATGTTGTAGATCAATAGCTCGCGCTATAGCTCCCTGTTCTAATACGTTCCTAGAGAAAGACTAAGTTGAAAGATATTGTAAGCAATTATGCAGACTAGGGTCGTAGTCTGAGGATTATCCTCACTGCTGCATAGAAGGCTTATGTCCTTGATGCACCGCTCGGTGTGCCAATCCCTTTAGCGTCGTCTGTGGATGTTGTGAACATCTAGCAGACACGTTGTGATGACTACTTCATAGTTTAGTGCACCATGCTTTACAGCTCAGAATCGGGGCTCCAAAGACGTTTTGAACAACATGGAACATATGAGATGTTCCCAGAGCTGAAATTGGTATTTCAGGCTCATGCCTGTGTTGAGAGGTATAAGACCTCTGACAAGTTCTTTGCCTATAAGATGGAGAAGAATAGCTCAGCCAGTGAGCATGTGCTTAGAATGTCTGGGTGCTATAATTGCTTGAATCAAGTGGGAGTTAATCTTCCAGATAAGATAGTGATTGACAGAGTTCTCCAGTCACTATCACCAAGCTACTAGAACTTCGTGATGAACTATAACATGCAAGGGATGGAGATGATCCCGGAGCTGTTCGTGGTGCTTAAGGCCGCGAAGGTAGAAATCAAGAAGGAGCATCAAGTGTTGATGGTTAACAAGACCACTGGTTTCAAGAAGGGCAAGGGAAAGAAGGGAAACTTCATGAATGGCAAGCCAGTTGCCGCTCCAGTGAAGAAACCCAAGGTTGAACCTAAACCCAAGACTAAGTGCTTCTATTGTAAGGGGAACGGTCACTGGTAGCGGAACTACCCCAAATACTTGGTAAATAAGAAGGCTGGCAACTTCAACAAAAGTATATTTGATATACATGTTATTGGTGTGTACCTTACTAGTACTCCTAGTAGCACCTGGGTATTAGATACCGGTTCAGTTGCTAATATTGGTAACTCGAAATAAAAGCTGCGGGATAAACGGAGACTAGGTAAGGGCGAGGTAACGATGTGTGTTGGAAGTGTTTCCAAGGTTGATGTGATCACCATCGCACGCTCCCTCTACATTCGAGATTAGTGTTGAACCTAGATAAATGTTATTTGGTGACTGCGTTGAGCATGAACATGATTAGATCGTGTTTATTGCAATACGGTTATTCATTTAAGTCAAAGAATAATGGTTATTCTGTTTACATGAATAATACCTTCTATGGTCATGCACCCAATGTGAATGGTTTATTGAATCTCGATCGTAGTGATACACATGTTCATAACATTGATGCCAAAAGATGTAGAGTTGATAATGATAGTACCACTTTCTTGTGGCACTGCTGCTTAGGTCATATTGGTGTAAAGCGCATGAAGATACTCCATGCTGATGGAGTTTTGGAGTCACTTGATTTTTGAATCACTTGACACATGCGAACCATGCCTCATTGGCAAGATGACTAAAACCCCGTTTTCCAGATCAATGGAACGGGCAAGTGACTTGTTGGCAATCATACATGCTGATGTGTGCGGTCCGATGAGTGTTTACGCGCGTGGTGGATATCATTATTTCCTCACCTTCACCGATGATTTTAGTAGATATGGGTATGTTTACTTAATGAAGCATAAGTCTGAAATGTTTGAAAAGTTCAGGCAATTTCAGAGTGAAGTTGAGAATCATCGTAACAAGAAGATTGAATTCCTACGATCCGATCAAGGGGAGAATATCTGAGTTATGAGTTTGGCAATCACTTAAGACAATGTGGAATTGTTTCACAGTTGACGCCACCTGGAACACCACAGCGTAATGGTGTGTCCGAACATCGTAATCGTACCTTATTGGATATGGTGCGTTCTATGATGTCTCTTGCCGATCTACCACTATCGTTTTGGGGTTATGCATTAGATACAACTACATTCACTTTAAATAGGGCACCATCTAAGTCCGTGGAGACGACACCGTATGAACTATGGTTTGGCAAGAAACCTAAGTTGTCGTTTCTTAAGGTTTGGGGCTGCGATGCTTATGTCAAAAGGCTTCAGCTGAAAAAACTCAAACCCAAAGCGGACAAATGCGTCTTCATAGGATACCCAAAAGAGATGGTTGGGTGTACCTTCTATCTCAGATCCGAGGGCAAAGTGTTTGTCGCTAAGAACGGGTCCTTTCTCGAGAAAGATTTTCTCTTGAAAGAATTGAGTGGGAGGAAGATAGAACTTGATAAGGTTGTTGAACCTTTACTTTAACCAGAGAGTAGCGCAGCACAGAAAGATGTTTCTGTGGCACCTACGTCAGTTGAAGAGGAAGCTAATGATGATGATCATGAAGCTTCAGATCAAGTTACTGTCGAACCTCGTTGGTTGACAAGGATGCGTACAACTTTTGAGTGGTACGGTAACCCTGTCTTAAAGGTCATGTTGTTGGACAACGGTGAACCTACGAGCTATGGAGAAGCGATGGTGGGCCCGGATTCCAACAAATGGCTAGGAGCCATGAAATCCAAGATAGGATCCATGTATGAGAACAAAGTATGGACTTTGGTGGACTTGCCCGATGATCGGCAAGCCATTGAGAACAAATGGATCTTTAAGAAGAAGACAGACGCTGATGGTAATGTCACCATTTATGAAGCTCGACTTATCGCAAAGAAGTTTCCGACAAGTTCAAGGAGTTGAGTATGATCAGACTTTCTCACTCATAGCGATGCTAAAGTTTGTTGGAATTATGTTAGCAGTTGCTGCATTTTCATTTACGAAATCTGGCAGATGGATGTCAAAACAAAGTTTCCTTGACGGTTTCTGTGAGGAAAGGTCGTATGTGATACAACCAGAAGGTTTTGTCAATCCTAAGGATGCTAAAAGGTATGCAAGCTCCAACGATCCTTCTATGGACTGGAGCAAGCATCTTGGAGTTGGAACATACGCTTTGATGAGGTGATCAAAGTTTTTGGGTTTATACAAAGTTTGCAAGAAACTTGTATTTACAAGAAAGTGAGTGGGAGCTCAACAACATTTTTGATAAGTATATGTGGTTGACATATTGTTGATCGAAAATGATGTAGAATTTCTGGAAAGCATAAAGGGTTGTTTGAAAGGAGTTTTTCAAACGAAGACCTGGGTAAAGCTGATTACATATTGGGCATCAAGATCTATAGAGATAGATCAAGACGCCTGATAAGATTTTAACAGAGTACATACCTTGACATGATTTTGAAGAAGTTCAAAATGAATCAGTCCAAGAAGGGGTTCTTGCCTGAGTTGTAAGGTGTGAAGTTGAGTGAGACTCAAAGCTCGACCATGGCAGAAGAAAGATAAAGGACAAAGGTCGTCCCATATGCCTTAGCCATAGGCTCTATACGATATGCCATGCTGTGTACCACACCTGATGTGTGCCTTGCCACATGTCTGGCAAGGGGGTACAAGAGTGATCTAGGAGTGGATCACTGGATAGCGGTCAAAATTATCCTTAGAATAATAAGGGAATGTTTCTCGGTTATGGAGGTGATAAAGAGTTCGGCGTAAAGCGTTACGTCGATGCAAGCTTTAACACTAATCTGGATGACTCTAAGTAGAGTTTCCCGGTTATGGAGGTGATAAAGAGTTCACCGTAAAGGGTTACGTCAATGCAAGCTTTAACACTAATCCAGATGACTCTGAGTAGCAAACCAGATACGTATAGTGGAGCAACTGTTTGGAATATCTCCAAGTGGAGCATGGTAGCAGTTTCTACAGTATGACATAAAAATTTGTGAAGTACACGCAGATCTGAATGTTGTAGACCCATTGACTAAAACCTCTCTCACAAGCATAACATGATCAAACCCCAGAACTCATTGAGTGTTAATCACATGGTGATGTGAACTAGATTATTGACTCTAGTAAACTCTTTGGGTGTTAGTCACATGGCGATGTGAACTATGAGTGTTAATCACATGGCGATGTGAACTAGATTATTGACTCTAGTGCAAGTGGGAGACTATTGGAAATATGCCCTAGAGGCAATAATAAATTAGTTATTATCATATTTCCCTGTTCATGATAATCGTTTATTATCCATGCTGGAATTGTATTGATCGGAAACTCAAATACATGTGTGGATACATAGACAACAACATGTCCCTAATAAGCCTCTACCGGACTAGCTCGTTGATCAAAGTTGGCTATGGTTTCCTAGCCATGGACATGAGTTGTCATTTGATAACGGGATCACATCATTAGGAGAATGATGTGATGGACAAGACCCAAACTATAAACGTAGCATGTGATCGTATCAAGTTTGTTGCTATCGTTTTCTGCATGTCAAGTATATGTTCCTATGACCATGAGATCATGCAACTCACTGACATCGGAGGAGTACCTTGTGTGTACCAAACATCGCAACGTAACTAGGTGACTATAAAGGTGCTCTACAGGTATCTCCGAGGGTGTCTGTTGAGTTGGCATGGATCAAGATTGGGATTTGTCACTCCGTATGACGGGGAGGTATCTCAGGGCGCACTCGATAATACAACATCACAAGAAGCTTACAAGCAATGTGACTAATGAGTTAGCCACGGGATCTTGTATTACGGAACGAGTAAATAGACTTGCCGGTAATGAGAATGAACTAGGTATGGAGATACCGACGATCGTATCTCGGGCAAGTAACATACCGATAGACAAAGGGAACTGCATACGGGATTAGCTGAATCCTTGACATCGAGGTTCGACCGATAAGATCTTTGTAGAATATGTAGGAACCAATATGGGCATCCAGGTCCCGCTATTGGTTATTGACCGTAGAGGTGTCTAGGTCATGTCTACATAGTTCTTGAACCCGCAGGGTCTACACACTTAACGTTTGGTGACGATATAAGTATAGTTGAGTCATTATGGTGGTTACCGAAGGTTGTTTAGAGTCCCAGATGAGATCCCGAACATGACAAGGAACTCCGGAATGGTCCGGAGGTGAGGATTGATATATTGGACGAAGGGTATTGGAGTCCAGAATTGTTCCGGGGGTACCGGGTGATGACCAGCATGACCGAAAGGGGTTTCGGGGGGCCCCGGCAAGTGTTGGGGGGCCTCATGGGCCAAGGGGAGGGAGCACACCAGCCCACTAAGGGGCTGTGCGCCCCCCAAGCCCCCTTCCCACATTGACAGAGGAGGTGGGGTTCCTCCCTAGGCTAGCCCACCCCTTTGCCTTGGGGGCGAAGTCTCCTAAGGGGTGGGGGGCCAAAACCCATCTTGGGTTTTCCCTTGTTGGCCGCCGCCCCCTAGATTGGATCTAGGGGTGCCCCCTCCTCCTCCCTTCCCCCTATATATAGAGAGGTGGAGAGAGGGCAGCTTCACCCATATGGATCTATTCGTGCCACGGCGCTGCTCCTCCTCTCCCTCATAGCCATCTTCTTCTCTGTAGTGCTTAGCGAAGCTTTGCTGAGATTTCTCCACCACCACCGCCACCACGCCGTCGTGCTGCCAGAGGACTCGAGCTACTACTTCACCATCACTCGCTGGATCGAGGAGGTCAAGAATTCATCAAGCCGTACGTGTGTTGAACGCGGAGGTGTCGTCCGTTCGGCACTAGATCGGGAGTTCGCGGGACGGATCGTGATTGGATCGCGAAGACGTTCGACTACATCAACCTTGTTTCTTAATGTTTCTGCCTAGCGATCTACAAGGGTATGTAGATCCAACCTCTCCTCTCGTAGATGGTCATCTCCTAGATTGGATCTACACGGAAGAAGTCATGTTCCAAGTAATCATGTGAATTTGATATTCATTCGATATTTTGATGGTATGTATGTTGTGATTCCCTTAGTGGTGTTATGTGAACGTCGACTACATGACACTTCACCATCTTTGGGCCTAAGGGAATGCATTGTGGAGTAGTTATTAGATGATCGGTTGCTAGAGTGACAGAAACTTAAACCCTAGTTTATGCGCTACTTCGTAAGCGGCTGATTTGGATCCACATGTTTAATGTTATGGTTAGATATTATCTTAATTCCTCTTTCATAGTTGCGGATGCTTGCGAGGGGGTTAATCATAAGTGGGTGGTTTGTTCAAGTAAGAACAGCACCCAAGCACCGGTCCACCCACATATCAAATTATCAAAGTAGCGCACGCGAATCAAACCAACATGATGAAAGTGACTAGATGAAATTCCCATGTGTCCTCAAGAATGCTTTGCTTACTATAAGAGATTGTTTTGGCCTATCCTTTGCTACAAAAAGGACTGGGCTACCTTGCTGCACCTATTGTTACTATTGCTACTTGTTACTTGTTACAATTATGTTGCTATCAAACTACATGTTACCGACAATTTCAGTACTTGTAGACATTACCTTGCTGAAAACCGCTTGTCATTTCCTTCAGCTCCTCGTTGGGTTCGACACTCTTACTTATCGAAAGGACTACGATTGATCCCCTATACTTGTGGGTCATCAAGACTCTTTTCTAGCATCGTTACCGGCGAGTGAAGCACTCTTTGTAAGTGTAAATTGGTAAGGAAAAAATTATATTACATGCTGAAATTTACTATCACTTGTTACTATGGAAAACAATCCTTTGAGGGGCTTGTTCAGGGTATCTTCACCTCGACCGGAAACACAAAGAGTTGCCCCTCAACCTACTGCACCTACTGAAAATATTGGTTATGAAATTCCTTCGGGTATGATCGAGCAACTGCTATCTAATCCTTATGAAGGAGATGGAATGAAGCATCCTGATATGCACTTGATATATGTGGATGAAGTTTGTGTGGATTATTTGAGCTTGCAGTTTTACCCGGAGATGAAGTTAAGAAGAAGGTTTTCCCTTTATATTTGGGGGGAGCATTGACATGGTATAGTTTATGTGATGATATTGGAGCTTGGAAATGGAACCGATTGAAATTGGAATTTCACCAAACGTTCTATCATATGCATCTAGTTCATCATGATCGGAATTATATATATAATTTTTTTCCTCATGAAGGAGAAAGTATTGCTCTAGCTTGGGGGAGGCTTAAATCAATTTGACATTCATGCCCCAATCATGATCTCTCAAGAGAAATTATTATACAGAATTTTTATGCTCGTCTTTCTCGTAATGATCAATCCATGCTCGATACTTCTTGTACTGGTTCTTTTATGAAGAAGACTATTGAATTCAGGTGGGATCTTTTGGAAAGAATTAAATGCAACTCTGAAGATTGGGAACTCGACAAAGTTAAAGAGTCAGGTATTATGCTTGAGTTTGATTGTGTTAAACCTTTTATGAACACCGATGCTTTTCACAAGTTTAGCACTAAATATGGACTTGACTCTGAGATAGTATCTTCTTTTTGTGAATCATTTTCTACTCATTTTGATCTCCCTAAAGAGAAGTGGTTTAAATATCATCCCCCTATTAAAGAAAAGATTGAGGAACCAGTTATTGTTAAGGATGAAACTATCATTTATAATGTTGATCCAGTTGTGCCTACTGCTTATATTGAAAAATCACCTTTCCCTGTTAGGATAAAGGAACATGCTAAGTTTCAACCGTGGTTAACATAAGTAATATTAAAGTACCTAGACCCACTGAGCAAATTAAAGTAGAACCTAGTATTGCTATGGTTAATGTTCTCTTGGTCGATAATATTGATGGGCATGTTATTTATTTTTGTGATGAAGCTGCTAAAATTGCCAAACTCGATACTAAAGATAAGAATAAGCCTGTTGTTGGCATGCCTGTTGTCTCAGTTAAAATAGGAGATCATTGTTATCATGGTTTATGTGATTTGGGTGCTAGTGTGAGTGCTATTCCTTTTACCTTATATCAAGAAATTATGAATGATATGGCACCTGCTGAAATAGAAGATGTTGATGTTACTATTAAACTTGCAAATAGGGACACCATCACACCACTTGGGATTGTTAGGGATGCTGAAGTCTTGTGTGGAAAATCAAATACCCCACTGATTTTCTAGTTCTTGGTTCTCCACAAGATGATTTTTGTCCCATAATAGTTGGTAGACCTTTCTTGAACACTGTTAATGCTAAGATAGATTGTAATAAAGAAACGATCAGTGTCAATTTTGGTGATGTGTCTCATGTGTTTAATTTCTCTAAGTTTCGTAGACAACATCATGATAAAGAATTACCTAGTAAGGATGAAATAATTGGTCTTGCTTCAATTGTCGTACCTCCTACTGATCCACTAGAACATTATTTGCTAGACCATGAAAATGATATGCACTTGCGTGAAAGAAATGAAATAGATATAATATTCTTTGAACAACAACCTATCCTTAAACACAATTTGCCTGTTGAAACTCTAGGAGGTCCTCCTCCACCTAAAGGTGATCATGTCTTTGAATTAAAGCAATTGCCTGACGCATTGAAATATGCTTATCTTGATGAGAAAAAGATATATCATGTTATTATTATTAGTGCTAACCTTACAGAACATGAAGAAAAGAGATTATTAAAAATTCTGAGGAAGCACCATGCTGCTCGTGGATATACTCTTGATAATCTTAAGGGCATTAGTCCCACTCTCTGTCAGCACAAGATTAATATGGAACCTGATGCTAAACCAGTCGTTGATCATCAACGGCGATTGAATCCTAAGATGAAAGAAGTGGTAAGAACTGAAATATTAAAGCTTCTGGAAGCAGGTATAATCTATCCCATAGATGATAGTAGATGGGTAGGTCATGTTCATTGTGTCCCTAAGAAATGAGGTATTACTGTTGTTCCTAATGATAAAAATGAACTCATTCCACAAAGAATAGTGACTGGCTATAGAATGGTAATTGATTTTAGAAAATTAAATAAAGGCACTAGAAATGATCATTACCCTTTGCCTTTCATTGATAAAATGATAGAAAGATTATCTAAGCACACACACTTTTGCTTTCTTGACGGATTTTTCGGTTTCTCTCAAATACATGTGTCACAACCTGATCAAGAGAAAACCACTTTTACTTGCCCTTTTGGAACTTATGCTTATAGACGTATGCCTTTTGGATTATGCAATGCACCTCCTACCTTTCAAAGATGTATCACTGCTATATTATCTGACTTTTGTGAAAAGATTGTTGAGGTTTTCATGGATGATTTCTCCGTTTATGAAGCTTCTTTTGATGACAGCTTAAGCAACCTTGATCGAGTTTTGCAGAGATGTGAACAAACTAATCTTTTCTTGAATTGGGAGAAGTGCCATCGTATGGTGAACGATGGCATTGTCTTGGGGCATAAAATTTCTGAGCTAGGTATTGAGGTGGATAAAGCTAAAGTTGATGCAATTGAGAAAATGCCATGTCCTAAATACATTAAAGGTATTCATAGTTTCCTTGGTCATGTTGGTTTCTATAGGAGGTTTATTAAAGACTTCTCTAAAATTTCTAGGCCTCTTACTAATCTCTTGCAAAATATGTTTCATTTGTTTTTGATGAAGATTGTGTAGAAGCCTTTGAAACACTTAAGAAAGCCTTAACTTCTGCACCTATTGTTCAACCACCTGATTGGAACTTACCTTTTGAGATTATGTGTGATGCTAGTGATTATGCTGTTGGTGCTGTTCTAGGACAAAGAGTTGATAAGAAACTAAATGTTATCCATTATGCTAGTAAAACTCTAGACATTGCCCAAAGAAATTATGCTACTACTGAAAAAGAATTTCTAGCAGTTGTGTTTGCTTGTGATAAATTCAGATCTTACATTGTTGATTCTAAAGTAATTGTTCACACCGATCATGTTGCTTTTAAATATCTTATGGAAAAGAAAGATGCTAAACCTAGACTCATTAGGTGGGTTCTTCTGCTACAAGAGTTTGACTTGCATATTGCAGATAGGAAGGGAGCTGAGAACCCCGTAGCTGATAACTTGTCTAGGTTAGAAAATATTCTTGATGACCCACTACCTATTGATGATAGCTTCCCTAATGAGCAACTAGCTAGCATAAATGCTTCTCATAATACTCATTGGTATGCTCATTATACTAATTATATTGTTGCTAAATTTATACCACCTAGTTTCACATACCAACAAAAGAAAAAAAATTCTTCTATGACATAAGACATTACTTTTGGGATGACCCACATCTTTATAAAGAAGGAGTATATGGTATTATTAGAAGTTGTATACCTGAGCATGAACAGGAACAAATCCTATGGAAATGTCACTCCGAAGCCTATGGAGGGCATCATCCGGGAGATAGAACTGCGCACAAGGTATTACAATCTGGTTTTTATTGGCCTACTCTTTTCAAATATGCTCATAAGTTTGTCCTTCCTTGTGATGAATGTCAAAGAATTGGTAATATTGGTAAACATTAGGAAATGCCTATGAATTATTCACTTGTTATTGAACCATTTGATGTTTGGGGCTTGGACTTTATGGGGCTTTTTCCTCTAATGGATATACGCATATTTTGGTTGTTGTTGATTATGTCACTAAGTGGGTAGAAGCTATTCCAACTAGTAGTGCTGATCATAACACCTCCATTAAAATGCTTAAAGAAATTATCTTCCCGAGGTTTGGAGTCCCTAGATATTAATGACTGATGGTGGTTCACATTTTATTCATGGTGCTTTTCGTAAATTGCTTGCTAAATATGATGTCAACCATAGAATTCCATCTCCTTATCATCCTCAATCTAGTGGTCAAGTTGAGTTGAGCAATAGAGAAATAAAATTAATATTACAAAAAACTGTCAATAGGTTCCAAAAGAATTGGTCTAAGAAACTTGATGACGCACTATGGGCCTATAGAACAACTTATAAGAATCCTATGGGTGTGTCTCCATACAAAATTGTTTATGGAAAAGCTTGTCATTTGCCTCTTGAGTTAGAACATAAAGCTTATTGGGTATTTAAAGAACTCAATTATGATTTCAAACTTGCTGGTGAAAAGAGGTTGTTTGATATTAGCTCTTTAGATGAATGGAGAACCCAAGCCTATGAAAATGCCAAATTGTTTAAAGAGAAAGTTAAAAGATGGCATGATAAAAGAATCCAAAAGCGGGAATTCAAAGTTAGTGAATATGTTCTATTGTACAATTCTTGTTTTAGATTTTTTGCAGGAAAACTTCTCTCCAAGTGGGAAGGACCATATATCATCAAAGAAGTTCACCGATCTGGAGCTATCAAGATCAATAATGCCGAAGGCACTAATCCGAAGGTGGTCAATGGACAAAGAATTAAGCACTATATTTCAGGTACACCTATTAATGTTGAAACTAACATTATCCAAACCATGACACCGGAGGAACATATAAAAGAAACCTTCCAGAACACTCCAGAACCCTGAAAAGGAAGTGGTACGTGATACGGTAAGTAAACGGACTCAAAAAATTCCGCAAAAATATTTTCTGTCAGTTTTGGAATATTAGAAAAAATAAGAAACAATCGGGAAGGCAACCCAGGTGCCCACTAGGCACCAGGGCATGCCTACCCCACCTGGCGCGCCCTGGTGGGTAGTGGGCCCCTCAGGCACTTTCCCGACTCCGTTTTCCTATCATATACTTGTTTTCCAAGATAAAAAATTCTTTATATATACCCCCGGGCGTATTGACCACCGCATCACGGAGAAATCCTCTGTTCTTGTTTCATGCTTTTTTCCTGGCAGATCTCAAAATATGTCGTCACAAGATTCAGATGGAGAGAGCTATGTTTCCCACTATATCACAAACCCAAAGATCTATGGCGATGTGGACCATTATGGTTGGACCACCGAGGAAGAAGCAGAAGATGATCCGAAGGGGACGGAGGACGCTAGCTCAGATCAAGATGAAGTTCCACTACCTCAACCTGGAGATATGCATGTGGAATTCAAGAAGTCAAGCCTCCTGAACAGATCAAGCAAATCTAAGGTTCAATTTATCCCGTCCTGTTTTCTGCAGGAAAGCAAGGTGGCATTATGCAAAAAGATATTGAAGCTTGAGCAAGAAAATGATGACTTGAGGGAGGAAAATTTTATCCTCAAGCGTAAGCTGGAGAAGAAGAATGCTACTTCCTCGACACCACCTCCACCGCCAAGAAGGGTACTTAAGCACACGGGTATGGGCACTCCCCTTGGCTTTTGCCAAGCTTGGGGGAGATGCCCTGGTATCTTATCACCATCACTTTTATTACTTTCAGCAGTTTTTAGTTCGATCCTTAGCTATTTCATGATCTAGTTGAATAAAAGATTAGTATGATCTATTTTTGAGTGCTAGTTTCGTGATCTATCTATATATCTATGTAATCGAGTGAGAGTTATATAATAAAGTTTAGTTTGAGTTTTTGCTTCTTTACCTTCTAGTTTCAATCAAAATAAAGGAAATAATGAAAAATATCATATGCTAATCTTATGGAAAGTAATGACATTACATAAGGAAAAAGTATAAGTAGTAAAATTTATTGAAAGTTAACAAACATAGCATTGGTCAATGATGCAATTCATGAAAGAATTAATAAGGGAAGAGAATATTCTCATGCAAATATACCATCTTGGACATCTTTTATGATTGTGAGCCCCCATTAAATATTTTATGCCAAATTGTTGACGTTGGACAAGGAAGACAATGTAATGATTTATGTTTGTTCATATTCACATAGAAGTTATATTGTCATAGATCCTCCAACATGTGGTGCTTGCTCAATATCTTTGCTAGCCAAAAATCCACACTAAGTAGAGATACTACTTGTGCATCCAAAACCCTTAAACCCAAATCCATGTTTTGAGAGTCCACCATACCTACCTATGGATTGAGTAAGATCCTTCAAGTAAGTTGTCATGGGTGCATAAGGCAATAAAAATTGCTTTTAAATGTGTTTGATCTTTTAGTGTAAGGGAAAATAAGCGTTGTACGAACTTGTGATGGCAAAGTAATAAAAGCAATAGACTGCATAATGAAGGTTGCTATCATAAGGGGCAATATAATGTGACGTTCTTTTGCATTAAAGATTGTGCATACAAAACCAAAAAGCGCATGACAACCTCTGCTTCCCTCTGCGAAGGGCATATCTTTTACTTTTATGTATTTACTTTTTATGCAAGAGTCAAAGTGTTCTCCTCTATTTCCTTTTTATTTTCTCTTTTGCAAGCATCATTTGGTGGCGAAAGATCTAGACACGTATATCTAGTTGGATATGAGTGATCATGAGTTATTATGGTTGACATCACCCTTGAGGTGAATAAGTTGGGAGGCGAAACTATAAGCCCATATCTTTCTATGTATCCGGTTGAAACTTTTTGATCCATATATGTGTGTGAGTGTTAGCAATCATAGAAGACTAAATGATGGTTGAGTATGTGGACTTTCTAAAAGGCTCTGATACAAGACCCTTCCTGAAAGTATGATGAATTGCAATTGCAAAGTTGACTGAGAACATAGTTTGTTAGTTTTCAAGAAAGTTTATGCTTTATACTTCGATGTTGTGATGAATTGTTACTTCCTCATGAGAAGTTTTATGATAAAGTTTATTGCTGTTATAATAATAAGCATAATGCTACTATGTCCGTATTTTTTTATCAACACCTCTCTCTCTAAACATGTGGACATGATTCTCGATATCGGCTTTCGCTTGAGGACAAACGAGGTCTAAGCTTGGGGGAGGTGATACGTCCATTTTGCATCATGTTTTCCTAGAGTTATTTATAGTACTTTTATCCATTAAAACATTTGTGGAGTAATTCTAATGCCTTTTCTCTCATAATATGCAAGGTTTACACAAAGAGGGAGAATACCGGCAGCTGGAATTCTGGACCTGAAAAAGCTATGTCAGAAATACCTATTCTGCACATCTCCAAATGTGCTGAAATTTTATGAAGAATTATTTTGGAATATATAAAAAATACTGGAGAAAAGAAATATCAGAGGGGGCCACCCAGGTGCCCACTAGGCACCAGGGCGCGACACCCCCTCCAGGCGCGCCCTGGTGGGTACTACGCTCCCTGGCCCACTCTGGTGCCCATCTTCTAGCACATAAGGTCTTTTGACCTAGAAAAAATAAAGGGAGGACTTTCGGGAAGGAGCACCACCGTCTCGAGGCGGAACTTGGGCGGGAGCACTTTTGCTCTCCGGCAGAGCGATTTTGCCGGGGATACTTCCGTCCAGGAGGGGGAAATCGAAGCCATCGTCATCACCAACAACCCTCTCACCTTGGGAGGATCAATCTTCATCAACATCTTCACCAGCACCATCTCATCTTAAAACCCTAGTTCATCTCTTGTGTTCAATCTTTTGTCAAAACCTTAGATTGGTACCTGCGAATGACTAGTAGTGTTGATTACATCTTGTAATTGATGCTAGTTGTTTTATTTGGTGGAAGATTATATGTTCAGATCCATTATGATATTTATAGCTCGTGTGATCTTGAGCATGAATATTATTTGTGAGATACTTACTTTTGTTCTCGAGGACACGGGAGAGGTCATGTTGCAAATACTCATGGGAATTTGATATTCGTTCGATATTTTGATGGTATGTATGTTGTGATTCTCTTAGTGGTGTTATGTGAACGTCGACTACATGACACTTCACCATCTTTGGACCTAAGGGAATGCATTGTGGAGTAGTTATTAGATGATGGGTCGCTAGAGTGACAGAAACTTAAACCCTAGTTTATGCGTTACTCCGTAAGGGGCTGATTTGGATCCACATATTTAATACTATGGTCACGTGTTATCTTAATTCTTCTTTCGTAGTTGCGGATGCTTGCGAGGGGGTTAGTCATAAGTGGTAGGTTTGTTCAAGTAATAACATCACCCAAGCACCGGTCCACCCACATATCAAATTATCAAAGTAGCAAACGCGAATCAAACCAACATGATGAAAGCGACTAGATGAAATTCCCGTGTGTCCTCAAGAATGCTTTGCTTACTATAAGAGATTGTTTTGGCCTATCCTTTGCTACAAAAAGGATTGGGCTACCTTGTTGCACCTATTGGTACTATTGCTACTTGTTACTTGTTACAAATTACCTTGCTATCAAACTACCTGTGACCGACAATTTCAGTACTTGCAGACATTACCGTGCCGAAAACCACTTGTCATTTCCTTCAGCTCCTCGTTGGGTTCGACACTCTTACTTATCGAAAGGACTACGATTGATCCCCTATACTTGTAGGTAATCAATGAACTCAGCGGCTAAGAGCCTGGCAATCTCCTCGCCAATCACCTTACTCTTCTCGGTGGAAGAGCGTCGAAGGTGCTCTTTGATAGGCTTCATCTTCGGGTCGACACGGAGTTGATGCTCAGCCAGTTCCGTGGGAACACCCAGCATGTCAGAAGGCTTCCATGCGAAAATGTCCCAGTTCTCACGGAGGAACTGGATGAGCTCGCCCCCTATTTGCTGTCAAGCGTGGTGGAGATGTTGGTCGAAGCAGCATTTGGGTCCTCAAGGTGGACATGAACCTGCTTTGTTTCACCGGTCGACTGGAAAGCGGATTCCACAGTCGGCTTCTTCGACTTCAGCAGATCACTCGAATCCACTGCCTTCTTGTACTCGTCCAACTCTGCCATTGCCATCCGCTCGTCGGTGATCTGAGAGCCCTTCTGTAGGCACTCTTCAGCTAGCTTCTGGTTCCCCCTGATGGTGATCACACCATTTGGCCCTAGCATCTTAAGCGTGAGATACATGTAATATGTTCTGTCCATGAACCGTGCGTAGGCAGGCCCACCCAGGATGGCGTTGTAGGCACTCCAGAAGTCCACCACCACAAAGGACAACCTTTATTTTTTGAAGTTTTTCTCACTGCCGAATACGACATCAAGGGCGATCTGACCGAGTGACTTAGAGCATCTCCACTCGCCCCCACCCCCCTAAAAGGTCCCCCAGGGCGCGTTTTAGTAGTGCCGGCGGCGAAAAATCGGCCTAGTCGCGCCCCCAGATCGTTGTTTATCGCCGGTTTGGGCCGAAATAACAATCGGCGAACCTGAGCCGAACCCAGCGCAATGAGGGGCGCCTGGAGGCGCCGGCTGAAGCGAAAAGGCGCGTGGGGCCATGTTGTCAACGACAACAGGCATATTACCGCTGTTTTTACCCGCCTTTTCCCTCCATTTTACCCATTGCTTCCCCCTGCCGTTCCCGTCATTCTCCTCATCGGACCCGGGCGCCATGCCGCCAAAAAAATATGTGGCTCCTCGCGCCGCCGCCGATTCCACCCAGCTGAAGTAGGGGAAGGCAAGGGGGCCGATGGCAAGGCCAGCGGGCATGTTGAACGCCGAGTGGAGGGCGGATGTTCAGTGCCGGGAGGCGGTCACCACCGACTGGAGGAACAGGCACAAGAGGTCCAGGGACATGGCAGCGGCGGCAGAGCAGGGAGAGGCGTCTCGCGCGGGGGGATGATGAACCTTCCGCCTAGCCACTACGCACAAGCCGCGTGGGGGAGCCAGCCGAGCATCGCGTCATCGGCCAACTTCTCGCCGCCCCCGCCGCAATGGGGGTACACCCACTCGCTTGGCTACTCCAATGGTGACGCACATGGCGGTTTCAACCCCAACATCACCTTCCCGCATGGCGCGCCGCCACGTGCCTCCCCCTCCGGCCTGAACCCCGACCAGCGCACTCCCTCCCCCACGTTCACCGCCGGCCTCAACACCCAGTACAGCTACTCGCCACCGGCGTACTCAGCCTCACCTGCGCCGCCTCTGCACCGGGGCGCCCTACCCTTTGCACACGGCTCGGTGCCACAATACAGCAACACAGACGCCACCGATGCCGACATGGACGAGATCATCATGAGCAACTAGATCGCCCCCTGTCGGTGTACTAAGTATTGGGCCATTAGTACCCCGTACTTGTGCATGGGCAATTGTAGCCATACTCGCGGCAAGGCTTGTCGGGGAATAGTTCGAGATTGACTCAGGCTACCAAGGGAATTCTCAAGTCAAAGATCTAAGGATTAGCAGATAAGAAGAGTTGGAATCCGCAGGCCAGCTTCCCCGGCAAGATCTTGCCGGGATGGCCTGTGAAGCCCGGCAAGGTTCGGAGCCCGACAAGGCTCGGCGCCCGGCAAGGTTCAGCACCCGGCAAGGTTTTGTTGCTGTGCCACCGCTCTAGCACAACAACAAACCCGAAATTCTGGGTCCTTCTTTGGATGCGTGGCGATGCGCCAGTGGAGGAGAGCTTAAGCGGTGCTGATGGGATGGCCCCTTTTTCCATCCCCAAGAAAGTGAGGACACCTAAACGGACACCTCACGGTGCATTAAATGCGTTCGTCCTAATCCGTCAGGGGTTAGGTATGATGACCCTGTATCTACTTTACACCTCAATGTATGTACATTTTGCCACTGTGGTGACCCCTTTGTGGTATAAAAGGAGGCCCAAGGCAACTGCTACAGAGGAGGATGATCTTCTGGCCCATTCTGCATGCGTAGCTGCTCTTTGAACGTACTGTTCACTGTGAGCGCTCCTGAAGCCTGGGCTCAAGAACATCGATAATAAAACAAGGCAGGAGTAGGGTTTTACGCTGATCAGCGGCCTGAACCTGGGTAAAATCGCCCCGCGTCGATCGTTGGTTCTGCTCTTTGCGCATACCTCTCCCCCCGCCGAATCGTAAAGGGGTCCCTTAGGATCCCATAGGTGTCGCACACCGACATCTTTGGCGCGCCAGGTAGGGGGTTGAAGGTTGTGTGAACCTGATCTAGTGATCGGCACCTTAGTTTCTTCATCATCTTCATCATCATGCCACTCAAGAAGAAGAGCGCTACGACGGCGCAACCATCCACGTCTGTTTTGCCTGCGCCTTCGCGTACGGGTGATGGCGTGGGTGCCGAAGGAAGAGGACTAGAGCCTCCACGGCGTTCCGGTGATCCAAGCCAGGTGAGCGGCGTCGTTCGCATTGGCAGTGGCAACCCACACGCCGCTGGATCCAGAGACGGAGCTGTGTTGCCCACGGGTGGCACAACGAATTCCAGAGATCGGAGGACGCCTGCTGGAGCTCCCGCGCCGGCGCAAGCATCACGGCCTACCCAGGTCATGCACGACGAGCGACGTCATGGGGCTGGTGGTTCAGGGCGTCCCCATGAAAAGATTTCTGCGCATCGATCCCAAGATGCGCGGGACCAGCATGCACACCGATCTGCCAACGGAGGTGGCGCGCGGTCGCGTGACCGTGATGGTGCTCCTTCTAACATGGCTAGGAGTCAGAGCACCTCACGTACCTCGCACCTGTCGCCGCCGCCTACGCCAGCGGAAGCCTTGTCACGTGCGCAGCTGCTCCTCGATTTCCCTCCTGCTCTGGAGAAGATGGAGGAGTGGCGAGCTACTATCCAGAGCCTTATTGGCTTCGCCAACAAAGATAGGCCACAAGAGGCAGGGCCCTCACAGCGAAGGCCGGTCGATCCGGCGCGAGCCGATGTGGAGAAAACCGGAGGTGGTGCAACCACGGTGCACTCCCCTCCGCGACACCAGCGGCGGGCGACAACCCAGCAGGTCGATCACCGTGATGATGTTTCCACGGCGTCGTCCGATCCACAGATGCGCCGCAACCAGCGTCAAGTTCTCCTGGAATGAGGCAAAGAGGACGCTCGAACTACCATCGAGCGGCGACGGGAAGCGCGCTATCAGTCTGATAAGCGCGCAGGGCCAGCTGTTGACGAGCCTGCGCCAGGGGACGTAGGAGACTTACCTTACGAGGTAGGGACTCCAGCGTTTACCCGTGAGCTGCGGCAAGTCCAGTGGCCCAATTCCCGAACCTTCAAGCCAGAGGTCCCGGAGAAATATGATGGTAAGACTCATCCCTCGGAGTTCCTGAGCATCTATAGCATTGCGGTGCAGGCTGCCGGGGGCTGAGATGACAAGATACTTGCCAACTACTTCCCGTTGGTGCTCAAGCCCAACGTCAGGTCGTGGTTGATGCATCTGCCGAAGAATTCTATTTCTTCTTGGTCAGATCTGTGCCATCAGTTTGTTGGCGCCTTTGTTGGAGGCCACCAAGCTCCTGGCCAAGAGAGTGATTTGCATATCATCCCTCAAAAGGAGGGCGAATCTCTACGCAAGTTTATGCAGAGGTTCAGCCGGGTGCAGTACAATATTCCTGACGTTCACCCTGCTGCTATCATTAGCGCGTTTCATCAGAACATGCATAACTGCAGAATGCGGGAAGAGCTGGCGATTAACAAAGTCAGGAGTATTGCCGAGCTTTACGCTTTGCCCGATAAATGCGCTCGAGCTGAAGAGGGGAGGAAACTCCCTGGCGAGGCTGTTGGCGCGGCGGGCAAATCCGAAGATGAAGACGCCGCGACCCTGTCAAGGAAAGGCCGGCGGCGGAACAGGAAACGCGGAGGCAAGGCCGTGCTTGCTGTCGAGGAATCCGACAACCCCGGCGCCGCCAAGAAGGCCAAGGTTGGTGACCCCGGCAAGGATCTTGCCGAGTGCCCTTCCTGTCAGGCCTTGGCGGCGGCCGACAAGTCGGAAAGCTCCGGCAAGCAGTATTGCAAGATCCATCGCACCAAGGGCCACGATCTCCAAAACTGCCGGCAAGTTGAACAGCTTGCCGAGAAATAGAGGGCTGAGTATGAAAGGCGAGATAAGGAGAAGGCCCATGATGGTGCTGACGGATCCGGCAAGAAGCGCGGTGGCCGAGGGGGTCGCCGCGGCAAGGCCAAGCAACAGAGGGAGAGGCCCGCTCGAGGCCAAGACAAAGAAGAAGATGATGATGAAGAAGACGATGAGTCCAGAGAGCAAGAATTCCAGAAAGCTACAGAGGCCATGTGTATCGATGGGGGTGCCTCGCTGCATTCTTCTCACCGTCGACTCAAACAGTGGGTGCGGGAAGTCAATGCAGCGAAGCCATCGCTAGATGCATGTAGGCCCCTGAAGTGGTCCAACACGCCTATCATTTTCGACGCCGAGGATCACCCTGATCGCACAACTGTGGTCGGGTGCTTGCCATTGTTGGTCTCACCAACAATTCGCAACCTCAAGGTGACAAAAATGCTAGTTGACGGTGGGGCCGGGCTAAACTTAATCTCACCGGATGTGCTCAAGAAGCTCCAAATTCCTGATGAAGACCTCGAAGAAACGGGCACGTTTCAAGGGGTCAATCCGGGGAGAACCCAGCCAAAGGGCAAGATTACGCTACCGGTGACATTTGGTAGCGAGCTCAACTACAGGACCGAGAAGGTAGTGTTTGATGTCACCAAGATCCCCATGTCATACAATGGGATCCTTGGTCGGCCAGCGCTGGCTAAGTTTATGGCGGCATCACACTACGCGTACAATGTTTTGAAGATGCCCGGGCCATTGAGCGTCATTACTATCCATTCCAATAAGAAAGATGCGCTCATATGTGCCGACCAACTTTACCGGGAAGCAGTTGCAGCACCTGCCGTCAAGGCATCTGCTCCTGCCGCTGGAACTCCTGGGGGGAAGAAGAAGAAGACCGGCGAGAATCTTGGCGTGAACTCCGGTAAGCGCGCCTCCTCGGAGTGCTGCGCTTCCGTCGAGGATGCACCAGAGAGTTCCACCGGCAACAACAAGAGATCCATGGCTGCTCCACCGGAGACCAAGAAGGTGCCCGTTAGGGAGGACAGAACAGGAGGAACTTTCACCATAAGTTCCACCCTAGATGACAAATAGGAAAGCGCGCTCATTGCCTTCTTGCGGGCGAATGTCGACGTCTTTGCATGGCAACCGTCTGACATCCCCGGTGTTCCCTGGGAGGTAATTGAGCACCACCTTGCTGTCTGTCCTCCCGCGCGGCCCGTCAAGCAGAGGGTCAGGAAGCAAGCCTTGGAGCGGCAACAATTCATTGCCGAGGAAATCAGAAAGCTGGAGGCAGCAGGATTGGTCAGAGGAGTGCTTCATCCAACCTTGTTGGCCAATCCGGTTGTGGTGCGCAAAGCAAATGGGAAATGGAGGCTTTGTATTGATTATACAGATATCAATAAAGCATGTCCAAAAGATCCCTTTCCCTTGCCGCGCATCGACCAGATTGTGGACTCCACCGCTGGTTGTGATCTCCTATCCTTCCTTGATGCCTACTCAGGGTATCATCAGATTTTCATGGCGAAAGAAGATGAAGAAAAGACCGCATTTATCACCCCATGTGGTACGTATTGTTTTATACGAATGCCTTTCGGGTTGAAAAGTGCTGGTTCTACATTTGCGAGAGCGGTCCAAATCAGTTTTGAGCCTCAACTCCATAGAAATATGGAGGCGTACATGGATGACATAGTGGTCAAAACCAAGGACAAAGCGACGCTCATACAAGATTTAGAAGAAACATTTGCAAATCTGCGCAAGATCAACTTAAAGCTCAATCCTGAGAAGTGCGTGTTCGGTGTTCCTTTCGGCAAGCTCCTCGGATTCTTTGTATCTTGCCGGGGAATCGAAGCGAACCCCGACAAGATCAAAGCTATTGAGCAGATTGAAGTGCCAGGACGCGTCAAGGATGTGCGTCGTCTTGCCGGCTGTGTTGCTGCTCTAAGCAGGTTTATTTCCAAATCTGCTGAGCGCGCCCTGCCCTTTTTCAAAATTTTGAAGAAGGCAGGTCCAATGAAATGGACTCCGGAGGCGGAGGCTACGCTGCAAGATTTGAAGAAATACCTTTCCTCTCCGCCGACGCTAGTCGCGCCTAAACCACAAGAGCCGTTGCTGCTATATCTAGCAGCGACAAATCAAGTGGTTAGTGTTGCGTTAGTGGCGCAGAGAGAAGCTGATGAGGAAGCAACACCAGCGGCAGGACCGTCAGGTGACGCGGCAGGATCTTCCCCGGCAAGGATTGATCCCGGCAAGACAAGATCTGTGCAGTCAGAAGAACCATTGCAGAAGAAAAAGGTGGTGCAGCGCCCAGTTTATTTTGTTAGCTCTCTTTTACAAGGAGCTAGGTCAAGATATTCTGGCGTGCAGAAGTTGCTTTTCGGCCTCCTTATGGCCTCGAGGAAGCTGCGCCATTATTTTCAAACCACATGAAATCACCATCATCACTCGCTTTCCGTTGCAACGGATTTTGCGAAATCCAGAAGCAACCGGCAGGATCGTTGAGTGGGCGTTGGAGTTGTCGAGCTTTGGCCTCAAGTTTGAAAGCACTTCAACAATTCAGAGCAGGGCCTTGGCGGAGTTCGTTGCGGAATGGACCCCAACGCCAGACGAAGAGGTTCAAGAAACAACTCTCCCCGGCAAGGAAATTGGCCAGCAATGGATTATGTACTTCGACGGGGCTTTTTCGCTGCAAGGCGCCGGTGCTGGTGTGCTGCTTGTCGCACCCACCGGAGAGCACCTCAAGTACGTGGTCCAAATGCATTTTCCCCAGGAGATTTCAACGAACAACACTGCGGAGTACGAGGGTTTGCTTGCCGGTCTCAGGATCGCGGCAGACCTTGGTATCAAGAAGCTAGTCGTCAGAGGTGATTCACAGCTTGTTGTCAGGCAAGTTAATAAGAGGTATCAGAGTCCATTGATGCAAGCTTACGTGGATGAAGTGAGAAAAATGGAAGAGCACTTCGACGGTCTGCAAATGAAGCACATCCCTCGTGCCGAGAACAGTATTGCTGACGACCTGTCAAAGCGCGCTGCCCTCAAGTTGCCTGTGGAACCAGGAACTTTTGTGCTCCATTTGACTCAACCATCTGTGGCGCCATCAATGCGGCAAGAAAAGAGAAGGAAATTGAATTCCGGTCAGTACTTCCCGGCAGAGCTCCCGGGAGCCGCCGGCAAGGAAGTTGCTGGGATCAATGACATGCCTGCCGGGGAACAACAGGCTCCAGCGGGGGCTCAGGTCCTTGCCGTCGAGACAAATGTTCCCCTGGCGGAGGAGATGCCTTTAGTCCTAGCTGTCGAGCCCCAGGCTCCAGCATGGGCGCAGCACATTGTCCATTTCCTTCAAACAGGAGAACTCCCGGAGGAACAGGAAGAAGAGGAAAGAGTAGCCCGTCGGTCTGTTATGTACAAGTTCGTCGATGATGTCCTGTACAGAAAGAGATCAAACGGTGTGAAATTGAAGTGCATTCCTCGGGAGGATGGACTAGAGCTGTTGGCAGAGATACATGGAGGCATATGTGGCTCTCACATAGGATCAAGAGCACTTGCCGGGAAAGCATTCCGGCAATGTTTCTTTTGGCCCACCGCTCTCCAGGATGCAACTGCACTAGTAACCAAGTGTGAAGCGTGCCAGTTTCATTCGAAGAAATCGCATCAACCAGCTCAAGCTCTTCAGACAATCCCTCTCTCCTGGCCATTTTCGGTCTGGGGGCTCGACATACTGGGCCCTTTCCCCCGTGCTACCGGGGGCTTTGAGTACTTGTACGTTGCTATCGACAAGTTCACAAAGTGGCCGGAGGTGGAAGCAGTGAGGAAGGTGATAGCACAATCAGCCGTCAAGTTCTTTAAAGGGATAGTTTGCCGTTTCGGTGTGCCCAACAGGATCATCACCGACAACGGCACGCAATTCACAAGTCACACCTTCATGCAGTACGTCCAAGACCTTGGCGGCAAAATTTGTTTTGCCTCCGTTGCTCATCCGAGAAGCAACGGCCAAGCGGAGAGGGCCAATGCTGAAGTGTTGCGTGGTCTCAGGACCAGAACCTTTGACAGGCTGAAAAAGTGCGGAAGACGCTGGATTGATGAGTTGCCGGCGGTTCTTTGGTCAATCAGAACAACACCAAATCGAGCCACCGGCCAGACGCCCTTCGCTCTGGTCTACGGAGCGGAAGCAATTCTCCCCACAGAACTCACGTACGGATCACCTCGAGTGCTCGCTTATGATGAGCTTGAGCAAGAGCAACTGCGGCAAGATAACGCTATGCTCCTTGAGGAGAATCGTCTTTAGGCTGCTGTGCGAGCTGCACGCTACCAGCAAGCTTTGCGCCGCTACCATAGCCGCAAAGTTCATGCCCGAAGCCTTGAGGAAGGCGACCTTGTTCTTCGGCGGATTCAATCCACCAAGAATTCAAACAAGTTGACGCCAAAGTGGGAAGGCCCTTATCGAGTAGTATGAGTCACCAGGCCCGGCGCTGTCCGCTTGGAGACCGAAGATGGCGTTCCAGTGAGCAATTCCTGGAATATCGAACATCTTCGCAAGTTCTACCCATAAGGCGCGGTTGCCGGGGGCTCCCGGCAACCACCCTTTTGTACAAGTCTTGCCGGCAAGGCATATGATCCTTTGTACAAAGCCAGGCGCAGATCCTGAGCCCAGATGAATAAATTTAAGTGTTATGCATTCCCTTATTGATTTTCATGTTCATATATATATGCATGTGTGTCTAAGATGTTGTATGGCACCTATTCCCGATATGAGTACCAGTTGGCGACGTTCGGAATCGACGCTTGCCGGAGGAAGGACAGTGACAGAAAGCTAAGTTCTAAAAACTTAGAACAAGTTTCCTTTATTGTAAAGTTATTTCCTTGGATGATTCCGACTTTTGTATGGAAAACCTGCACGCGAAGGAACCCTTGTTGTAATCGGTTGCACCCTTATTTTGTTTCGAGTCTGCTCAATGATTTAAGTGGCTGCACTGAGAACGCCAAGGAGTCTTGCCGGCCGCTGCGCCTCCAGCAGGCTGCTGAACTCCCGCACCCAGCGCTCGCGGCAGGTTGCGCGCCAGCAAGTTTTTCAGTAAGCGTAGGGTGAACTCCATACACAAAGGAATCAGACAAGGAAAATAGCAAGCATGTACCCAAACATAAGCAAGTTATATTACATTAATGAGTTGCCGCAATTCTAACTTGAGACTTAATTGTCTTTGGCATGGAATGACGACGGCAAGAAAAGGTGGAGCAGTTAATCTCTGTGCTGGCCTTCGATCCTTTTGATGGAGTCCACCTTCTCGAGGATAGGCGCGACAAGCTCTTCGAGCGCCTCGAGATTTTCGTCCTTTGGCAGATGGCCAAGCGCATTGGAGAGGTCGATGCCGGGATTGTGGTGCACCACCTTGATAAGTACTTTGCGGAGGACGGCCCGGCAAAGCCGGCGGGTCTCGTTGGCCAATTGAGTCGCCCGGTTAGACTGGAGCAACTTCAGGGCATTAATGATGCTCTCGAAGAACATCGTCAACCTGGCACTCGAAGATATCCTTTCCTCGAAAGAATACCTAAAGTTTGACAGGCCCATGGTTGACAGTTCTGCCGTGAGCTTCTCCGCAGCGTCTATAAGACGTCCAGTCCAGATCTCCACCCCCTTTTCGTAATCAATTTGGGCGGCGGCAGCGCTCTTGAGCAGGTTCCTCTCTCCCTAGAGTCTTTGAGTAGGGCCTTCTAGCGGGCCCTACCGGCCTCGAGAAACTTCTGCAACGTGGTCAGCTTCAGTTCCAGAACGACAATGGCTTCATTTGCTGAGGAGAGCTGCTTGGTCTTGTTAGACATGGCAACTTGCATCTCCGCCAAGGTGTGGAGGGTTTTTTCCCTGTTGCCTTTGAGCGTTGAGAGCTCCTTGCCGTGTTCTTCAAGATCCGCTTCCAGTTTCTTGACTCTGTCGCTCAGCTCGTTCTTGGCGGCCTCTGCAGCCTCGGCAGCATCAACGGCCTCCTTGAGCTTGCCGGCGTGATCTACAGTTAGAGCTTCGAGCGCCTCTTTGTGCTTCTGCTCCAGCTCCTGGGTCCGCCGCGCGACAAGCTTCTCGATATCTTCATCTTTGCTGCGAAGCTTGGTGGCGAGCGCCTGCTCACCTGCGGTGAGATCTTCCTCGTGAGCATCAAGCGCAACGTGACGCCCCGTCAGGAGAGCATCTTCAGCAGCAATTCTCTGCGTAGCTTCATCCTGCGCCTTCTCCATGTCAGATTGTTTCAGGAGGATTTCTGTCCACTACTGGCTCACTTGTTCTCGGCCAGTAGTCAACTCTTGGAAGGCCTCGGCGTACCAGACTTGAATTTGTTCGACGCGCCTCTGAAAATCTGCTTCGGCCGCCTCGACAACTGCCATTCTGGAATCCGCTTTCTCTTTCCGGGCGCGGTGGAGAGCCTGGAGCTTGCGGAAGTTTTCACCCATGGCCTGAAGGAGCTGATCCTCTTCAGACTTGCCACTGCTAGCGCTTGGGTCATCAACAACCTCGAGCCCGGCAGCAGCGATGATTTCCTCGTTGAAGACTTCCCCTTCGGTCGGTGCCCCGATGCTTGCCGTCCCCGGCAAGTTGACAAACAGGTTCTCGCCAACTTTGAGATATTTGCTGGATGAGGGGCCTTCAGATGTTGACGGTTGATCCTCAACAACCGCCTCACCAGTAGCAGGGGGCTCCGTGGCCGACGCAGCGCCTGGCGCTCCTGCAGCAGGAATGCCGTCAGTACGGTCATCAGCCTCCTTGCCACCCTCTTCAGCAGGCTCTTTGGTGGGTTCCTCCTGCACAGTCTCGGCGGCCTCGACGGTGGCATCCTTGGCGGCCTCGCTGGCGGCGATCCTGTCTGCCTCGGCAGCGGCGTCCCTAGCGGTCTCCTCGATGACAACGTCGACGTCCATGTGTTCCATCACAGGGAACTCTGGAGGACGAAGGAGGGAAACAGAATAAGGTCAAGATTGAAGCTCGAAGGGACCAAAGAAAAAGAAATAAAGGAAAGAATAGCAAGCGCACTAAGGCAATCAGTTACCTGCGTCGAGCTGTTGAGAGGTGGTCTCGCCCCTCCCGACAACCTCGATTGCCGGGGGAGGGTTGCCGGTGTCCATGCTTGTCGGCTCCTCCTCAATCAAGATGGGCTCGTCTGTAGGATCCCTTGCCGGGGATGCGCTTGTGGGCGGCGTGGTCGATGGAGGTGGCACGACGGGAGCGTCTTCCAATAACTCTCCTTGTTGCCGTTCTTCTCCTGCAAGCCCAGAGATATCAGCGGCAAGAATAGAAACCTCAGCGCCCGCCAACGGAAAAAGAGCAATGAACTTACGCTGGGGGCTGTGCTAGGGACTACGTTGAGGGCTGAGCTCCGGGCTGACGATGACAGTTTCTGGCACGCTCATGGAGCCTGCCGGGGGCTCGTCACCCGTGGAAGTCTTTGTCCTCTTCGTCATCCTCTCCAGCAAGGTTTCTGCATCACTGCAGAGACAATACAAGCAAGTCAGTAAGATTGATCCAAGATTGGAAGATAAAGGCTGTGGCAAGGTACTCACTCTTCCTCTTCTCGCTGCGGACTAAAGCCGGAGATGTCGAAATCGACCTCCATTGCGACGTCTGAGTAGGGAGGCGGAGGAGGGGTCCTAGGTCGCTTGGCCGTGGCAGGCGCCGGGGGTTGGCATGTTTCCGTCACCTCAGCTTCCGGTGCGGTAGTGCGAGACACCCCTGCCGCCCCAGCAGTTGTCGCTGGTGTGGGTCTCGCGCGCCGCGCAGGATGCTGTCGAACCCCTTGCCGCGGCGCAGTCTTGCCGGCCACTTTCTTGCCGGGAGCCTCGCTGCTCAAGGAAGGTTGGCTTGCCGAGATGCCAGAAGCAGCCTTTCGAAGAACACGCTTTGTCTTCTTCGGGGCTGGGAGCTCTTCTTGCGGTTCTTCTTCAGCCGTGTCTTCGTCGGACGAGCTCTCAGCGGCAGTGCTGCCCTGTTCCCCGACAGCTTTGTCCTTCCTGGCAGGATCTTTCTCCACCACTACCTCTGCATCGCTGGTTTTCCCATTCTGCGAAGCCGACGCTGCTGGCCTCCGCAGCAAGATTTGCCTCCTCCGCCCTGGTAGCGATGTATGCCACCTCTTCGTCGGTGGTGGCTCGGAGTAAGTCTGCTTCTTCCCGGACGGCCCTCTCCATCAAGTTATCAAACAACTTCTGTGCATCTTCCTCGGATGGCTCAACCCATGTCGCGTCCAGACCATGGGCGTTGAACATCAGCATGAAGGCGATGATTGATCCCAGAGCAGAGTTGTTGCACAGAGGGACAATCCTTGCCGGCAACCGATGCTTGTCGTCGCGCTGGAACAGCTTTTGGCAGAGGGCACCAACTTGCATAGCAGTCAAATTATTGTTCAATCCAGGGCGCAGCCTCATGATGTCCACTGTGTTCCGGTACTCCCAAGCTGGTCTTCCCCTGCTCTGTAGCGGGGCGATGCGGCGACGGAGGAAATCGAAGCCGATCATCTCCATAGTAAGCCCGGCGGCTTTCAGGCGAAGGATCCTGGTGGTGGCGGTTGTGAGCCTCTCGTCCTCCACGGCAAGGCCGCTCCAATCGCTGCCTCGGACCGCTTTCTGCTGTCGAGGCAAACAGAACGGATGAGGATCTGCTTCCTTGATCCAGCACCACTCAGACCGCCATTCGTCCCACTTCTCCCGGTAAACTCCCTCTGGGTATATCTCTTTATTCCAAGCCCGTGGAATCCAGGCGATAGAACCAGAAAGGGCCTCCCCCTTTTGGATGAGAGGAATAAAAAAATGACAGAAGAGGGCGGTATTGGGAACTACTCCGACAAAATTTGGCGTGAAGTCAAGAAGATGGAAGCCGTATGTGTACATAATGTCGTTGAAGAAGTCAGAAAAGGGAGGACAGAGCCCGCAATAGAAATATGCGACGAAAAAGGGGTATCTGTCTGACCCACTCTTGGAGCAAGAACCTGGAATCACGCGAGTGGCAGGGTGAGCCTGCGTCTCCCTTGCCCACATACACTGGTACCGCCTCTTCAAAGCTTCCGCATCGAGCGACGGGGCGAAGACGACGTACTTCTTCCGCATCTTCACCAGTTCGCTCTCCGGGACATCGGCTTTCACCTCCTTGCCCTTGCCTTTGCTGGTCTTGGGCGGCATGGCAACTGCAAGGGCGGAAGCCGGGGATGGAGCGGGCGTGGAGGCGGCGAGCGGAAGAGGGAAGGCTTTGCTCTGAGCTCGAGAGAAGGAAAACAATGGCGACGGCCAGATTGAGAAGAAAAGGGGGGTAAATTGGCTTGTGCCTCTGCGGTTTCTCCTTTTTATGGGGAAGGAGCGGGGCCGCCTCTTTTACTCCCCAATGTGAATGCGCCTCTGCAGGCGCGTTGCAGTTGCAGCTTTTGAGGCACGCTTCCCACGTCACACATTCGGCGCGCGTAGTGGGGGGCACAGTAAACAGGATATTTATGAGCAGTTAATCCCCTGCCACGTGTGCCCGTGCACTGTTTGGGCCTAGCCCAACAATGCCTCACACTCGTGTGTGGCCTAGGCCCGGGGGCTCATGTCGGTGTACTAAGTATTGGGCCATTAGTACCCCGTACTTGTGCACGGGCAGTTGTAGCCATACTCGCGGCAAGGCTTGTCGGGGAACAGTTCGAGATTGACTCAGGCCACCAAGGGAATTCTCAAGTCAAAGATCTGAGGATTAGCAGATAAGAAGAGCTGGAATCCGCAGGCCAGCTTCCCCGGCAAGATCTTGCCGGGATGTCCTGCGAAGCCCGGCAAGGCTCGGCGCCCGGCAAGGTTCAGCACCCGGCAAGGTTTTGTTGCTGTGCCACCGCTCTAGCACAGCAACAAACCCGACATTCTGGGTCCTTCTTTGGACGCGTGGCGACGCGCCAGTGGAGGAGAGCTTAAGCGGTGCTGATGGGATGGCCCCTTTTTCCATCCCCAAGAAAGTGAGGACACCTAAACGGACACCTCACGGTGCATTAAATGCGTTCGTCCTAATCCGTCAGGGGTTAGGTATGATGACCTTGTATCTACTTTACACCTCAATGTATGTACATTTTGCCACTGTGGTGACCCCTTTGTGGTATAAAAGGAGGCCCAAGGCAACTGCTACAGAGGAGGACGATCTTCTGGCCCATTCTGCATGCGTAGCTGCTCTTTGAACGTACTGTTCACTGTGAGCGCTCCTGGAGCTTGGGCTCAAGAACATCGATAATAAAACAAGGCAGGAGTAGGGTTTTACGCTGGTCAGCGGCCCGAACCTGGGTAAAATCGCCCCGCGTCGATCGTTGGTTCTGCTCTTTGCGCATACTCTCCCCCCGCCGAATCGTAAAGGGGTCCCTTAGGATCCCATAGGTGTCACACGCCGACACCCCCGCTTCCTGCCCCGGGTTCCACGCACTTGAAGAAACGATGGACATTGCCATCGACATGGATGATGAGCTCGATGACTGCTGGGAGTAGGTGGAGGAGGAAGAACAGGCAGAGGAGGAGGCAGAGCTGCTGCCAGCGGCGAAATGGAGAAAGAAGAAGCGGGCGGCCAATGCTAGTTCGGGCGAGCCTCGCATCAAGCGGACGTCCAAGGAAGACGAGTGCCTCGCCAAAGCATGGAAGACCGTCAGCATCGACCCGATCACTGGTTCGAATCAGAACGCCGACACGTACTGGAGAAGGATCAAGACGGTGTTCGATGATTGCAAGTTGGTCGACCCCTACTTCGCCACCATCCACATGGAGCGCGGCGACAAGGCCATGGCGAACCATTGGGTGATCATCCAGGCGGCCTGCAACAAATGGCATGGGATCATAGAGGAGGTTGCGGCTCACCCGGAAAGTGGCGCCAACGTCGAGGGGCAGGTATGTCTAGCCGCCGGTTCAGTTCTTTTGCCATGTACTTCGCCAACACTTGTTCTTCGGCTGTGCAGATGGTTCGGATGTTCAACATGTATCGCTAGGACAACAGCGACCAAGAGTTCAAGTTCCTTCACATTTTCTCGAGGATCGAGTCGTGTGAGAAGTGAGGGAGGTCTGGCTCACCCTCGCAAAGGCCAAGGAGACGTACAAGCTGGACACGCCTGCCCCAGGGGCGGCGGATGGGTGCCCTGATGGCAACAAAAGAGCCAACGCGGCGAGAGACGCGGCACCCGCTGCCGAACGGCTGCAATCATCGATCGAGCAGTGCACCACCGACGCCAAGAACAGCGCCGCAAAGAGGAAGGAGAAATCCGATGCGCGATGGTCAGCGTTGATGACGAAGCAGGACGTGAAGCTCGACCTTCTCAGGACCAACGTCACCGCGACGAAGAGGAACATCAACCTGGCGTTCTTGATGGCGGCAGACATGTCAACGATGGACGAGCAGGTCAAGGCGTGGTACCTAGCAGAGCGTGGTCTCATCTTGAACCAGATGCCCGGGTCGGCGTCGACCACCGCGCCTACGCCCACGCCGACACCAACGCCGACGCCCAGCCCGAGCGATGAAGCTGTGCCGATGCCGACTACCAGCCCGAGCACAGAAGCCATGCCGACGCCGAGCACGCCTGCACCCATGCCGACCCCGGCCAGTCCCATGCCAGAGGAGCCCACCATTTGATGCGTTCCTTGTCTATGCTTCGTTCCTTTTGATCGCCAAACTTTCAGGTATGTTTGATCGCCGAACTGTGGCATGATGATCGTCGACTTGTGGCATGGTGATCGCCGAACTTGTGGCATTTTTTGGTAGCGGGAAAGCCAAATTTGATTTTTTGGGCGCTTGGGGGCCGAAACCTGGGGCACGGCTGGGAACTCGATCGCCCCCAAGGCGAAAAACCCGCCAGCGCAAACGCCAAAACACATTCGCTGGGTGCGCTGGGGGCCAAACAAGTGGAGATGCTCTTAGCCTTCTTCCCAAGGATGACCCCGTGGAACTGCATGTTGCTCTTGCGCAGTCAGGACATCAGGATGCCCATTACCTCTAAGGTATCGGCATAAATGATGTTCAGCCTGCTGCCACCCTCCATCAGGACCTTGCGCAGTCGGACTCCTCCAATAGCTGGATTGACCACTAGAGCCTGCCACCCGCGGTCAGTATGTGGGTCGGGTGATCCGACTGATCAAAGGTGGCGGGCGTCTTGGCCCAGTCGAGGTATTTTGTGACAGTCGGAACTGCCATATTGACCTCTTGGTTAATAACCTTCAGTCGGCTCTTGCTTTCAACGTCAGCAAAGATCATCTCGACCTTCTCGATGTTGGGGTACCCGGAGGTGCCTTTGCCCCCATCATCATTGTTGTCCTCATCCTTGCCCTCCGAGGGGTCTTGCCGCATATCTTGCTTTAGGAGCCGACACTCCCCAGTGGTATGCTTTGGCAGAATCAAGTTGCCATCCTCAACTTTCTTCATGTGGATCTGGCAGGGCTGGTCGTGGATGTCACTCTTTGGAGCGACCTTCTTCTTGCCTGCCCATTCCTTTTTCTGCTTCGACTGGCCTTTACCTTTGCTTTGGACGACCAGAGCCGCAGCCTCAACATTTCTGGTCGCCTCGTCCTTCCGCTTGGGCTTCTTGCCCTTGTTGCCGTCCAACTGGTTTGTGTCTCCGGCTTGGCCTTTGCCGCTCTTCAGTCAGTCGTCCTCTTCACCATTGGTGTATAGACTCGCTATCTCCATCGCCCAACTGAGAGTCAGGATCTTAGTCCGGTCAAACTTTAAGGTCATCGCGGTACCTGGCGCCTTCCTTGAAGGTGCAAATCGCCTGGTGCTCGGTGACATTTTCCATCGTGTTATGCAGGGTAGTCCACCACCGAATATACCCCCGGAGAGTTTCGTTCTGCTTCTGGATGCAGTGCTGCAATTCAGTTAGACCACCCGGCCGCTTACACGTGCCCTCGAAGGTCTTGACGAAGACCCGGGCCAGGTCGTCCCAACAATATATGCTGTCGGGTGGGAGCTGGTTCAGCCAGGCCTGAGCGGATCCCTCAAGCATCAGCGGCAGGTGCTTCATGACCACCTTGTCATTGCCACCACCAATCTGAACTGCCACTCGATAGTCCTCTAAACAAATCTCTGGCTTCGACTCGCCAATGAACTTGCTGATCCCCGTCGCTAACCTAAAGATGTTGGGGATGTCCGTGGCTCGAATGTATCGGCTGAAGCACTCGGGGCCTGAGGGAATAGATCCACTCGGGACGCTAGCGTCGAGGCCCTCTCTCAGGGCCCGTCCTCTGTCGGCCAGATTCTAAGCGAGAATGGATCTCGCATTGAACTGCGGGTCTAGCAGGTCTTCTAGATGGTGCGGAGGGCTCGGCCACCGATCGTCCCTAAGGGGATGCCTGTCGTCATAGGCTTGGCGCCCGTATGAGATGTCCCTTGGAGGGGGCATCCGAGTGCGATCATAATCGTCGTGTCCTCTGGGGGAATCGACCTATTCATGCCTCTGATCTCCGTACTGGTCCCTCGAGGAGGGCGGCGACCCGCGCCTCCCTGAGCTGACTGGACTGTGGGCCGACTATATGGTGTCGGCTCGCACTAGCACACTACGGATGTGTGATACGTCTCCAACGTATCTATAATTTTTTATTGTTCCATGCTATTATATTATCTGTTTTGGATGTTTTATATGCATTAATATGCTATTTTATATTATTTTTGGGACTAACCTATTAACCTAGAGCCCAGTGCCAGTTTCTGTTTTTTCCTTGTTTTTGAGTTTCGCAGAAAAGGAATACCAAACGGAGTCCAAACGGAATAAAACTTTCGCGATGATTTTTCTTGGACCAGAAGGAAGCCATGAGACTTGGAGATGAAGTCGGAGGAGCCAGGAGGCGGCCACAAGGACGGAGGGCGCGCCCAGGGCGGTAGGGCATGCCCCCACCCTTGTGGGCCCCTCGTGCACCTCCTGACCTAATTCTTTCACCTATATATACTCATATATCCCCAAACCAACAGAGGCATCCACGAAAAGACTTTTCCACCGCCACAACCTTCTGTACCCGTGAGATCCCATCTAGGGACCTTTTCTGGCACCCTGCCGGAGGGGGATTCGATCATGGAGGGCTTCTACATCAACACCATTGCCCTTCCGATGAAGCATGAGTAGTTTACCATAGACCTACGGGTCCATAGCTAGTAGCTAGATGGCTTCTTCTCTCTCTTTGATTCTCAATACCATGTTCTCCTCGATATTCTTGGAGATCTATTTGATGTAATACTTTTTTGTGGTGTGTTTGCCGAGATCCGATGAATTGTGGATTTATGATCAGCTTATCTATGAATATTATTTGAATCTTCTCTCAATTCTTATATGCATGATTTGATATCTTTGTAATTCTCTTCAAACTATCGGTTTGGTTTGGCCAACTAGATTGGTTTTTCTTGCAATGGGAGAAGTGCTTAGCTTTGGGTTCAATCTTGCTATGTCCTTTCCCAGTGACAGTAGGGGCAGCAAGGCACATATTGTATTGCTGCCATCGAGGATAAAAAGATGGGGTTTTCATCATATTGCTTGAGTTAATTCCTCTACATCATGTCATCTTACTTAATGCATTACTCTGTTCTTTATGAACTTAATACTCAGTGGTTGATGTGTGGAGTAATAGTAGTAGATACAGAATCGTTTCGGTCTACTTGACACGGACGTGATGCCTATATTCATGATCATTGCCTTACATATTGTCATAACTTTGCACTTTTCTATCAATTGGTCGGCAGTAATTTGTTCACCCACCATATTATTTTCTATCTTGAGAGAAGCCTCTAGTGAAACCTATGGCCCCGGGTCTATTTTCCATCATACAAGTTTCCGATCTACTATTTTGCAATTTTTTACTTTCCGATCTATAAAACAAAAATACCAAAAATATTTACTTATCGTTTATCTATCTCTATCAGATCTCACTTTTGCAAATAACCGTGAAGGGATTGACAACCCCTTTATCGCGTTGGGTGCAAGTTGTTTGATTGTTTGTGCAGGTATTCGGTGATTTGTGCGTTGTCTCCTACTGGATTGATACCTTGGTTCTCAAACTGAGGGAAATACTTATCTCTACTTTGCTGCATCACCCTTTCCTCTTTGAGGGAAAAACCAACGCAAGCTCAAGAAGTAGCAGGAAGAATTTCTGGCGCCGTTGCCGGGGAGATCTACGCCAAGTCAAGACATACCAAGTACCCATCATAAACTCTCATCTCTTGCATTACATTATTCGCCATTTGCCTCTCGTTTTCCTCTCCCCCACTTCTAAAACAATTTTTGAAAAGATTAGCCTTTTTATTCGCCCTTCTTCCGTTCGTCTTTTTTGTTTGCTTTTTGTTTGCTTGTGTTACCATGTGCCTTCTTTTTGCTTGCATCTTTGCTTGCTAAAAGTTTATGGATCCTCATCTACTTGCTAATCTTTTTAAGAGATCCAATTATGATGAACCTATTGCTAGTGAGTTGAGTGCACTAGATTAATTTTATGAAGTTTTGCTTGAAATCCGTGAATCTGAAAATTGTGATGAAGTGTTAAAAGAAGAAATTTATGAAGTGATTCACGATAGCTCATTGGATGAAAAGCATGATTGCAATGGTTCTACTATAAATTCTATTAATGTCAGTTGTGCTAATGATATGCAAAACCCTAAGCTTGGGGATGCTAATTTTGCTATGTCCACTACTTGTTGCAATGATCATGATTGGGGTGATTATTCTTATGATCTTCAAAATTTATTTAAGCCTCATGATGAATATGTTTGCTTTAATATTGAAAGTGGGTTTGGAAGAGTGTCAACTTTAGGAAATAATGATCCCACTACTTTGGAGTATGATCAATCTCATGAAAATTTTGATAAAAGTGGGTTTGGAGAGGTCATGACTTTAGTTAATGTTAATCCCACTATCTTGGAGGAGTGTCAACTTTGCATGCATATGGATCATCTAGTGAATATGTTAAGTGATAGTTATATTGTTGAATTTGAATATGATCTCACATGTGATTATTATGAGAGAGGAAAATATGGTTGTAGAAATTTTCATGTTACTAATTTACCTCTCGATTTGTTGAGATTGCTATTGTTTCTTTCTTCTTCCTTGCATATGCTAGATCTTGCTTACCTTGATAATTTGTTTGCCTATAAGATTCCTATGCATAGGAAGTATGTTATACTTAGATGTGCTTTTCACGTACTTTATGATGCTCTCTTTGTGCTTCAAGTCTTGTCTTTCATGTGAGCATCATTAAAATTATCAATGCCTAGCTAAAAGGCTCTAAAGAAAAGCGCTTGTTGGGAGACAACCCAGTTTTTTTTTCTTTTCTGTTTTTATGATAGTTCATTTGATCTTGCTGAAAAACAGAAACTTTTGCGTTCAGTATCAGAATTTTAATAATTCACTGGAGCATTTAAAAACCCTGAATTTTTTATACGAGATTTATATACAAATTTTCTCTATTGTCCTAATTTTTAAGAATTTTTGGAGTTACATAAGTATTAGAACAATTCGGATCTTCGCAGACTGTTCTATTTTTGACAGATTCTGTTTTCTATGGGTTGTTTGCTTATTTTGATGAATCTATGGGTAGTATCGGGGGGGTATGAACCATGGAAAAGTTGGAATACAGTAGATATTACACCAATATAAATAAATAATGAGTTCATAACAGTATCAAAGTGGTGATTTATTTTCTTATACTAACGGAGTTTATGAGATTTTCTGTTGAGTTTTGTGTTGTGAAGTTTTCATGTTTTGGGTAAGGATTTGATGGACTATGGAATAAGGAGTGGCAAGAGCCTAAGCTTGGGGATGCCCAAGGCACCCCAAGGTAATATTCAAGGACAACCAAGAGCCTAAGCTTGGGGCATCCCCTCTTTCGTCTTCGTTTATCTGTAACTTTACTTGAGGCTATATTTTTATTCACCACATGATATGTGTTTTGCTTGGAGCGTCTTGTATAAATTGAGTCTTTGCTTTTTAGTTTTCCACAATCATCCTTTCCGTACACACCTTTTGAGAGGGACACGCATGAATCGTGATTTATTAGAATACTCTTTGTGCTTCACTTATATCTTTTGAGCTAGACAATTTTGCTCTAGTGCTTCACTTATATCTTTTTAGAGCACGGCGGTGGCTTTTTTTGTAGAAATTATTGAACTCTCATGCTTCACTTATATTATATTGAGAGTCTTTAAACAGCATGGTAATTTGCTTTGGTTATAAATTTAGTCCTAATATGATATGCATCCAAGAGGGATATAATAAAAACTTTCATATAAAGTGCAATGAATACTATGAGAAGTTTGATTCCTTATGATTGTTTTGAGATATAAAGATGGTGATATTAGAGTAATTCTAATGAGTAATTGTGGATTTGAGAAATACTTGTGTTAAGGTTTGTGAGTCCCGTAGCATGCACGTATGGTGAACCGTTATGTAACGAAGTTGGAGCATGAGATATTTTTTGATTATCTTCCTTATGAGTGGCGGTCGGGGACGAGCGATGGTATTTTCCTACCAATCTATCCCCCTAGGAGCATGCGCGTAGTACTTTGTTTTGATAACTAATAGATTTTTGCAATTAGTATGTGAGTTCTTTATGACTAATGTTGAGTCCATGGATTATACGCACTCTCACCCTTCCGCCATTGCTAGCCTCTCTTGTACCGCGCAACTTTCGCCGGTACCATACACCCACCATATACCTTCCTAAAAACAACCACCATACCTACCTATTATGGCATTTCCATAGCCATTCCGAGATATATTGCCATGCAACTTTCCACCGTTCCGTTTACTATGACACGCATCATCATTGTCATATTGCTTTGCATGATCATATAGTTGACATCGTATTTGTGGCAAAGCCACCGTTCATAATTCTTTCATACATGTCACTCTTGATTCATTGCACATCCCGCTACACCACTGGAGGCATTCATATAGAGTCATATTTTGTTCTAGTACCGAGTTGTAATTTTTTTGAGTTGTAAGTAAATAGAAGTATGATGATCTTCATTATTAGAGCATTGTCCCCTGTGAGGAAATAAAAAAAAGAGGCCAAAGAAGCCTAAAAAGAGAAAGAAAGAAAAGGAAGAAAGAAAAAAAAAGAAAAAAATGAGAGAAAAAGAGAGAAGGGGCAATGTTACTATCCTTTTTCCATACTTGTGCTTCAAAGTAGCACCATGATCTTCATGATAGAGAGTCTCCTATGTTGTCACTTTCATATACTAGTGGGAATTTTTCATTATAGAACTTGGCTTGTATATTCCAATGATGGGCTTCCTCAAATTGCCCTAGGTCTTCGTGAGCAAGCGAGTTGGATGCACACCCACTTAGTTTTCTTTTTTTGAGCTTTCATACACTTATAGCTCTAGTGCATCCGTTGCATGGCAATCCCTACTCACTCACATTGATATCTATTGATGGGCATCTCCATAGCCCGTTGATACGCCTAGTTGATGTGAGACTATCTCCCTCTTTTTGTCTTTTCCACAACCACCTTCTATTCCACCTATAGTGCTATGTCCATGGCTCGCGCTCATGTATTGCGTGAAAGTTGAAAAAGTTTGAGAACATCAAAAGTATGAAACAATTGCTTGGCTTGTCATCGGGGTTGTGCATGATTTGAATATTTTGTGTGATGAAGATGGAGCATAGCGAGACTATATGATTTTGTAGGGATAAGCTTTCTTTGGCCATGATATTTTGAGAAGATATAATTGCCTTGTTAGTATGCTTGAAGTATTATTGTTTTTATGTCAATATTAAACTTTTGTTTTGAATCTTACAGATCTGAACATTCATGCCACAATAAAGAAAATTACATGGACAAATATGTTAGGTAGCATTCCACATCAAAAATTCTGTTTTTATCATTTACCTACTCGAGGACTAGCAGGAATTAAGCTTGGGGATGCTTGATACGTCTCCAACGTATCTATAATTTTTTATAGTTCCATGCTATTATATTATCTATTTTGGATGTTTTATATGCATTAATATGCTATTTTATATTATTTTTGGGACTAACCTATTAACCTAGAGCCCAGTGCCAGTTTCTGTTTTTCCTTGTTTTTGAGTTTCGCAGAAAAGGAATACCAAACGGAGTCCAAACGGAATAAAACTTTCGCGATGATTTTTCTTGGACCAGAAGGAAACCAGGAGACTTGGAGATGAAGTCGGAGGACCCACGAGGTGGCCACAAGGACGGAGGGCGAGCCCAGGGGGTAGGGCGCGCCCCCCACCCTTGTGGGCCCCTCGTGCACCTCCTGACCTAATTCTTTGGCCTATATATACTCATATATCCCCAAACCAACAGAGGCATCCACGAAAAGACTTTTCCACCGCCGCCACCTTCTGTACCCATGAGATCCCATCTAGGAACCTTTTTTGGCACCCTGCCGGAGGGGGATTCGATCACGGAGGGCTTCTACATCAACACCATTGCCCTTCCGATGAAGCGTGAGTAGTTTACCACAGACCTACAGGTCCATAGCTAGTAGCTAGATGGCTTCTTCTCTCTCTTTGATTCTCAATACCATGTTCTCCTCGATGTTCTTGGATATCTATTCGATGTAATACTTTTTTGCGGTGTGTTTGCCAAGATCCGATGAATTGTGGATTTATGATCAGCTTAACTATGAATATTATTTGAATCTTCTTTGAATTCTTATATGCATGATTTGATATCTTTGTAATTCTCTTCGAACTATCGGTTTGGTTTGGCCAACTAGATTGGTTTTTCTTGCAATAGGAGAAGTGCTTAGCTTTGGGTTCAATCTTGTGGTGTCCTTTCCCAGTGACAGTAGGGGTAGCAAGGCACGTATTGTATTGTTGCCATCGAGGATAAAAAGATGGGGTTTTCATCATATTGCTTAAGTTAATTCCTCTACATCATGTCATCTTACTTAATGCATTACTCTGTTCTTTATGAACTTAATACTCTAGATGCATGCTGGATAGCGGTCGATGTGTGGAGTAATAGTAGTAGATGCAGAATCGTTTCGGTCTACTTGACACGGATGTGATGCCTATATTCATGATCATTGCCTTAGATATCATCATAACTTTGCGCTTTTCTATCAATTGCTTGGCAGTAATTTGTTCACCCACCGTATTATTTTCTATCTTGAGAGCAGCCTCTAGTGAAACCTATGGCCCCCAGGGCTATTTTCCATCATACAAGTTTCCGATCTACTATTTTGCAATCTTTTACTTTCCGATCTATAAAAAAATACCAAAAATATTTACTTTATCGTTTATCTATCTCTATCAGATCTCACTTTTGCAAATAACCGTGAAAGGATTGACAACCCCTTTATCGCGTTGGGTGCAAGTTGTTTGATTGTTTGTGCAGGTATTCGGTGATTTGTGCGTTGTCTCCTACTGGATTGATACCTTGGTTCTCAAACTGAGGGAAATACTTATCTCTACTTTGCTGCATCACCCTTTCCTCTTCAAGGGAAAAACCAACGCAAGCTCAAGAAGTACCAATGTGATCACGGGACTGGGAAACCGCCACTTTCTACGACAAGGCCGTCTTTAGGAGAACTTGGATCCGGCGGATCCCCTCCCCGGCCACGGAGCCGGAGGGCTGAATAGAATCAGCGATCCTGGTAGACGCCGCCAGGTTTTGCAGCAGGGTGTTGAGGACCTGGTATTTCCGAGGTTGGTAACAGTCGGTGCTTTTGCCGACTGGAACTCGGCTGCTGGCGGGCGCAGTCATCTAGCTCTTTCTATAGCCGCTCGAGGCGGTCTCGCTCGGCCAGACTGGCCTGGCAAACTGACTCCATGGCCAGGGCCTCGGGAGTTGTCCCAGTAATGGGAATGCGCAGCGCCTACTCGCTCCATCGATGAAGCTCATTGCTCTGCTTCCGAGTGAGAGCTTGAGGCACATACGGCTTGTGGACGGGTGAATGATCTTCCCCTGGGTTATCATTGTTGCGATCGCGTGAAGTCCCTACGTGCCCGTCGTGGGGGCCAGTGACCCCCGGGGAGTGTGCTGCTCCAAGCCAGCCATGAGGACCTCGGCCGTGGACTCGACGCTCTCGCACTCAGACTCATCAGTGGAATCCTCGTGGAGGCAACCAAAGAGGTTGAGGGCAGGCTCGTCGGGCTCGAGCGCCGCTATCTGTCCAGTCATGGCCTAAAAGGCCACAGTGTGCTTGATCCAACGCTATAGCAGTGAGCGCCCAGAGCACTTGCGACGGCGGCCAGTGGGAACGAGGGGAGCCACTCGGTACGGGACCGAAGGCTGGTGGAGAAGGACTCCGTATGAAGATGCGCGGAAGTGTGCCGCGCCATGGATGGGCAACGGCTCCACATCAAGCGGGGCTTGCTGGAGCCACGCTGAATCGTCGACAATGAAGCTGAGTGTTCCGAAACGGATTTTTCCGCCGAGGATCATGATGACGATGATGAATTATACTTGCGCCGGACAATTGCTAGATGTGCAGCCCACGGTGGGCACCAACTGTCGGGGTTATAATCATGGCAATGAGTACTAGGGGTACGAAAGAGGGGCAGAGCTTAATTATGGCGCATGTGTGACACTCAGTCTATACGAGTTCAGGCCCCTCTCGGTGGAGGTAATAGCCCTATGTCTTAGTCCCATAGGCTTGTTTTCTGTTGGGGTATGTGATTCCAGGGAGTGTTGAACCCTTGCTTAGGAGGAGGGGCCGGCTTATATAGAGTGCGCCGTAGCCCCCTTCACTCCCACGTCGCAAGGGTGATTAATACCCATAACTACGACAGTTACAGGTGTAAATAGTCACAACTATGGTAGTTACAGGCAACGGTAGTCATGACTATGCTTAAAGCTCGACTTAAGACTACTCGAACGTTACAGCTCCCATATCGCCCCCTTTGCCTTCCTTGTCCGAGTGGTGGTGGTTGGGCCAACTGGAGAGGATACGTCCGAGTGTCGGTGGTGTGTCTGAGTGGGCATTTGGTTAAATGCATCCGAATGCGCTTACGGTTCAGGGACCTATCAATGATGGTGTTGGACACTAGGTGGGCCTTAGGTGACAGGTACTTGACCCTACCAATAGTAGGTGACACCATCAGCAGCAAAATTATCCCATTATATTATGTAGTGTATATATGAATTAGGATGCCAATGCCATATGGTTCTCTAAATGTAATGCCAATGACACATGGTTCTCTAAATGTAATGCCTAAACACACACACACAAATCATTCATTGATTTTTTTTAGCTATATTTTAGCTCCAATTCCTTCACTAACAACTGGGCCATAGAACCATACGCCCAATGACATGTGTGCCATGTCCATGCGAACAGCCTCGTCACATTTTGTGTGAGAAAACCCCCGTCCCTCCTTCCTCGCTCCCGAGCCGCCTCGCAGTGCCTTCCTATTGGGAATATGCCCTAGAGGCATAATAATTGGTTATTATCATATTTCCTTGTTCATGATAAATGTTTATTATTCATGCTAGAATTTTATTGACCAGAAACTTAAATACATGTGTGGATATATAAACAACACCTGTCCCTAGTGAGCCTCTACTAGACTAGCTCGTTGATCAAAGGTGGTTAAGGTTTCCTAACCATAGGCATGAGTTGTCATTTGATAACGGGATCACATCATTAGGAGAATGGTGTGATGGACACACCCAACCGTTAGCTTAGCATCAGATCGTATCACTTTGTTTATTTGCTACAACTTTCTTCAACTATATGTTCCTTCGACCATGAGATCATACCACTCCCGGATACCGGAGGAATACTTTGTGTGCTATCAAACATCACTTCATAGATGGGTGATCATAAAGATACTCTACAGGTATCTCCGAAAGTATTTGCTGGGCTGCATGAATCGAGACTGGGATTTGTCACTCCTGTGACGGAGAGATATCTCTGGGCCCTCTCGGTAATACAACATCACAAGAAGCTTGCAAGCATGTGACTAATGAGTTTATTCACGGGATCTTGTATTATGGAATGAGTAAAGAGACTTGTTGGTAACGAGATTAAACTAGGTATGGAGATACCGACGATCGAATCTCGGGCAAGTAACATATCGCCGGACAAAGGGAATTGTATACGGGATTAGTTGAATCCCCGACATTATGGTTCAACCGATAAAGATCTTCGTGGAATATGTAGGAAACAATATGGGCATCCAAGTCCCGCCATTGGTTATTGACCGGCGAGGTGTCTCGGTCATGTCTACATGATTCCCGAACCTGTAGGGTCGCACGCTTAACGTTCGGAAGCGCTAGGGTAATGTTGAGATATTAATAGTGGAAAGTCCAAAAGTAGTTTGTAGTTCCATATGGGATCCAGGACATCACGAAGAGCTCCGTAATGGTCCGGAGGTAAAGATTTATATATGGGAAGTCATATTCAGGGTTCCAGAAAAGTTTAGGAATTTTCGGTAGAGTATCGGGATGGTTCTAGAAGGTTCCAGGGGTTCCACTATGGGCCCGACGACCAGGGAAGGGCCCAGATGGACTGAGGGGTGGGGCTACATCCCACATGGGCTGGCCGCACCATTCCCCAAAGCACATGTCGTTTAAATCTAGAGATAAGGTCTTATCTCTAAATTTAAAGGTTTGAATCTAGAGATAAGATGTTATCTCCAAGTTTAAAGGGATTTCTCCCTTGTGGCCGGCCCTAGGAGGGTTTTGGATGCCCTCCCCGGCCCCCTAGCTAGGGGGAAGGCGCATGGGGGAAGTCACCCCTTCTCCCTTGGTTGTTGCCTCTCCCAACTCCTCCCACCAATCTCTAGTACGCGCTTGGCGAAGCCCTGCCGGAATTCTGCTGCCACCACCGCCACCACCTCGCCGTTGGACTGATCCCGATCTCATCTACCTCCTCTCCCTCGCTTGTCGGATCAAGGAGGAGAGGACACCATTGATCTAAACGTGTGCTAAACTCAGAGGTGTCCTCCGTTTGGCACTAGATCGGATTGGATCACGAATAGTACGACTACATCAACCGCTTTACATATGCTAACGCTTTCGTTCTACAAGGGTACGTAGACTCACTCCCCTCTTGTTGCTATGCATCTCATAGATTAGATCTTGGGTGTTTTGTAGGAAAAAATTTTATTTTCATGCAACGTACCCCATCACCTCCTCTCTCACAACTCTGGTTAGACACCCGAGGTCGCAACCGGATGTTGTTGTAGATTGGAGCCGCCTGCAGATACAACCGCCTTTTGCATCTCACCCTAGCGCCGCCAGCTATCAGCAGTGACTAAAGCCGACGTTTCTGCCACTGCCTACAAACCCCTCCCAGTATGGGATTTTCTCATGGACAACATGGTAAGTGCAATGTGCATCCATATCTTTTAGTTCTAATTTGTAGTCTACCACTGGGTGATAATCCACCATAAGGCAATCACCATGCGTGCATTTTCCTGTAGTAAAATTTTAGTGTTCTATTTTCAGTGCCCACAGTGTCATGACGGAGGGTGCATGTGCGGCCTCGACCAGACAAACGAGTTGTTCAACATCACCATCCGAGAGGACTTCAGGAAGCGCACGGTATATTTGTAAAGATCCACCTCACCTCGAGGGTTAGGGTTCTTAAAATTACATGATTTTTTGGAGACTGCATGGTTGTACTTTAGGCCAAATTGGGAATATTGCCTACTTTACCAACATAGTATTGCTAAATGGGGATAAATGCCAACTACAATTCAACACTGATGTCAATCAGGGGAGGATCTAGTGGGGGTGCCATGCCACTGACGTTTATATGAAAACATTGCCTACTTTACCAACAAAGTATTGTTCATTTGCGATAAATGGTAGCATGCACCGGTGATGTGAAATTGGAAAGTATTGCTATATTAGGCAAATTATTGTTGTACGGTTCTGTCAGTACAACTCATATTTGCATAACTTCGAAAAAATACAGAAAAAGTTACTAGTCATCTAAAAGATCTTATTTTAGTTCACATAGGGAGTAGTACTTTTTCATTCATAGCATCACAATATTTGCACATGAAAGTAAAGCTCATATTTGGTTAACAAATTTTCTTGTTTGTATTAATTAGCAGATCACTTTTTTAACAGCTAATATTTTACATGTTCATATATTTCTGACGTAAATGAATGACACATTATGTCTTCATTGTTAACAAATAGACCATGTCTTACTATTTCTCCCAGTACATCCCTTGCTTTGCAAAAAAACGTGTGGTAGACAAGTTTTGCCTGTTCTTAAATGAAGACTCTGCTTAGTTCACATGACACACAAGTCATGGATATACATTCCAAGTTGTACTCAATACCGATAGTGAAGGTGATGGCTCGAGAATTTGTGATGTTTTAGTAGTGATTTTTGCTTGGTTTCATTGAAATTCTTCGGGTATTTCTAACGTTAATCCCTCGAAAGAGAAGAAAATCTACTTCCTTAACATTTGGCAGGAAATATCATCTATGGAAGGAAACCAAGGAAGATTGCTACAAATCAAGTCAAAAGGAGCAACTTTCCTGAAGAAACCCGAGTCAATAGGCGCACCAGAGCAAAAGACAATTTGCCATATGACCGCAAGCGCTCGCATGAGCAGTCGTATGGACTGCCATAAGCTCCACCACGTCTATACAAGCCACTTTCGTGAAGGTTCCTGGGGGAGAAGAGAACCCTAGCCGTCGCCACACCACCAGAACAGAAGGAGGGATCTGAAGAACTCGGGGAGATCTTCGTGGTAATTGGTCCTTTCATCTCCATCATCAACCTCACCCCTTTTCACTATTGTAAGAGGAATTCCAATTGGGAGAACAATTGTAATGTTACTCAATCTTGTCTGGAGATCAAGACCATTTGAATTATACAATTCATCTTATTGTGGATCTTCACGTATTATCAATATGGTTTTCATTCAATTTATCTCTTTGGTGATTGATTCCCCTCTTATGATGCGTGAGTATTCCCTCTAGGTGTGGGAGATGTAGGAAAGTGGTAAGACTAATTTGTGCCTATTCTACATGCATGAGTATTCCCTCTAGTACGTTGTTATGTTATGGTGAACTCAATGCGTATTGTCTAATTTAAGGGCCCAGGCAACATGATCACAAGACCTACATAGGTAACACATATTGTTTAGGAAATCTATGACCTCTGATGTGACAGGTGGAGATATCTAGGAGGACCGAAGACAATATGAGATAACGGTGATCCATTGAATTTAATGCTTGGTTCCGGTCTAAGGACTTTAATTGTGGACACGACCACTCTGTGGCAATGGAGAAGCAGAACCAAAGAATGAGATATAATCCCTAGAGGAGGAGTCTTGTTATTTTGGGGAGAACCGCCTATGAAACCCTTATATCAAATACTATGAGTACAATACAAGGTAACTGGTATAACCGGCGCACTGGCACACTTTATAAATTCTTACCATGAGCCGAAATCTCTCTGCACCTAATTTGTTCATTGTCGAAAACACATCCATAGCTTTAATTCATGTTATTTACTTTTATTAGCTCTTTTAGTTGTTACTACAATTCTCTTCATACTTTCGTCAAACTAGTCGCAAGATCTAGGATAGTAATAATATTTGCAGAAGCTCCAGCACTTACTTCACATAAGAGTTGTGACACCTTGTGTGTGCTACAAACATTGCATATAAATACTCTTCTCCGCTCTTAGTTGGGATGACTACCCATTGGGATACTTCTATGAAAGTGCTACACCACCCTGTTTGGCTTGCACGCATCAAAGCATTTTCTGGCGCCATTGCCGGGGAGCTAAGCGCAAAGTATTAGTTCCATAACTGTTTTTGCTGTTGTTGTTATTGTAGATGCTTCTTATAATTCACAGAGGATCTACTTGTTCAGGAAAATCATATTTACCAGATTATATTGCTCGTTTTCCTCAGGAGCAGCAAGCTTCATTAATAGAAAAATACAAAAAATAGTGAGACGGTCGAGCTTAACACTTTGTTTGCAGAAATTTCGATTACTCCCAAGCCCAAGAAAAGTATCAGGGATCTGATGTCTACTACGCAACTTTTATTCTTGTAGACGTTGTTGGGCCTCCAAGTGTAGAGTTTTGTAGGACAACAACAAATTTCCCTTAAGTGGATGATCTAAGGTTTATCATTCCATGCGAGGCATAGGATGAAGATGGTCTCTCTCAAACAACCATGCAATCAAATACAGGAAATCTCTTGTGTCCCCAACACACCCAATACAATGGTAAATTGTATAGGTGCACTAGTTCGGCGAAGAGATGGTGATACAAGTGTAGTATGGATAGTAGATATAGGTTTTTTTAATCTGAAAATATAAAAACAGCAAGGTAACAAGTGATAAAACGGAGCACAAATGGTATTGCAATGCTTGGAAACAAGGCCTAGGGTTCATACTTTCACTAGTGCAATCTCTCAACAGTGCTAACCTAATTGAATCATATAACAATCCCTCAACGTGCGACAAAGAATCACTCCATAGTTTCTATCGGAGAAAGTAGGACGAAAATGTGTATCAACCTATGTGCCTAGATTACCCCAATGTCACCATGGGAATCCGCAAGTTGAATGCCAAAACATACATCAAGTAACTGAATAGAACACCCCATTGTCACCAGGGTTCCACATGCACGACATACATCAAGTGATCTCAAATCCAATATTCAATCCAACATAACAAAACCGCAACGAGCAAGACTCAATTCATCACAACAAGTTAGAGAGGGAAAACACCATATGATCCGACTATATTAACAAAGCCCATGGTTACATCAAGAGAGAGAGAGAGAGAGAGAGAGAGAAAGAGATCAAACACATAGCTACTGATACATACCCTCAGCCCTGAGGGTGAACTACTCCCTCGTCATCATGGAGACCGCCAGGATGATGAAGATAGCCTCCGGTGATGATTTCCCCCTCCGGCATGGTGCCAGAGAAGGCCTTCAGATGAGATCGCTTCGGTATAGAGGCTTGTGGCGGTGGAGCGGAAGTTCTTAGTTTCTTGCTAGGGTTTTCTATATTTATAGGAATTTTTGGCGTCGGTTTCATGTCAGGGAGACCCACGAGGGAGCGACAAGATTGGTAGGCGCGCCCTAGGGGGGCCTGTGCCCTGTGAGCTTGTCGTGTCCCCGTGGGTCTTCTGGTCCTTCCACAAAGCTTTGGGGGTCTCTTTTTGTCCATAAAAAATCACCATAAATTTTTAGCCCAATTCGAGAACTTCTATTTCTGCACAAAAAACAACACCATGGTAGTTCTGCTGAAAACAGCGTCAGTCCAGGTTAGTTTCATTTAAATTATATAGAAGTGCACCAAAACCATATAAAATTGTTGTAAACATGGTATGAATACTTCATAAATTATAGATAGGTTAGAGACGTATCAACATCCCCAAGCTTAATTCATGCTCGTCCTCGAATAGGTAAATGATAAAAGAAATAACTTATGAAGTGTGAATGCTAGCATAGTGCACAAGTTTGATCAATGATAATTTCAATCACCTTTTCTAGCATCATAAGTAGCAAGTCTTTCTCATAAAACTCATCATAATGAAGTAGCAATCAATTCACATGTTATGGTTCAAACAATGCATTCTCTTGAAACTTAACAACCTATATTCTTAGTCACCAAACAATTTCAATGCATCTTATTTTCAGCAAAGTCTAAGTAAGAGCTCCACATACTCAATAATCATATAGTCTTCTATGATTGCTAGTACTCAAAGCATATTTTTAGAACAAATAGAATCAATCGAACACAGAGAAAGATAGGGGCCTAATGTTTTGCCTCCCAACTTATTTATCATACAGATAATTGTCAACGATAATAATTCATGATAAAATATATTTGAATGGATATATGTGCCTTGTTCTTTCCCCACCACATGATTCTTGCCAACTAAAGAATAGGTTGGAATAAGAAACTCAACAAAAATAAAATTAACAAAAAAAGTAAAAGATAAGCCCTTCGCAGAGGGAAGCATGGATTTGCAGAGGTGCCAGAGCTCAATGCTTAAAAAAGAGATGAATACATTTTGAGTGGCATGCCTTTCTGTCAACGTCACGACTAAGGTATTCAATATCTTCCATGCTAAACACATTATTGGCAGTTCCCATGTAGAAATGAAAAGTTTAACTCCCCCTCAACCATTCAAACACTAGCCATGGCTAGCCGAATTCACGGGTGCGCTCCAAACTTTCAACTTTCCAGGGGGAGCTTTTGTTTTATTATATATATTTTTTCTTTTTGACTGACAAGACTGGGTATTTGTTCACACATGAACACGTCACCGTGTACCCTCGACGCTGGGGGTGATACACCGCAGCTCACGTCGAAGGAGACCCGTCTGGAAGCGTGGTACACAAGCAATCCGATGGGTGCTTCTGGAGACCTGAAACCCCACACGCCCGGGAGGGACCCCGTCAGGGCACGTGGCGGCTATGGGCTGCCCTCAGTCAACCTGATCGCCCCTAGGGCCTCGAGGTTCGCCGCCCTTTAAATGAAGAACGAATGAAGAACGAGAAGAAGAAGAACTAGGGTTAAGAAGAAAAGATAAAAGATAAAAATTGGTAGATTCATTGTTCGATTGTGTGTTGTTCAATCGACCATTAGCTATCAGCTATTTATGAGGCGGCTGGACTTCCCATACAAGAAAATGACTCCAAATCCCATCCAAATCTTTCCAAAATTAACCAAACTCGGATTTAGGTAAGTCGTAAATAGCAGTTGGGTTTTTGGGTCTCACAGGCCACAAACGACCCTGGATGAAGATGATCCCAAAAGAAAATTTAATCGTTTTGACGATATGAACAACTTTCATGTTGTTATGATTTGAGGCCACCTTCAGGGCTGAAACTCTCACGCAAAAAAGGCAATCAGAGGCGCTACCCATCAGACATCAGCCATATGCGTGTCTCATTGGGTGCGCCACATTTTCCTCGTGGTAGGGCCGCACTCCGATGGCTCTAACTTTTGCATACAATCTAGGATTAGGATGATTTTATATCAAAATCAACCACTTCGACGAGGTGTAGACAACTCATGTAGAAAATTTTCTCATATGAGGCCGTCTTGAAGGCGTAATTGACCGAACAGTACTCTGCATCAAAATCCTAGTACTTTGAGCACAACTACGGCCCATGAGATGAGATCGGATGGCGATGACCAAAACTTCAAAGATGTTCATGTCGACAATATGGAACTTTTTCATGTAGATCACTTCTCCATTTGAGGCCATCTTAATTGGGTTTTTGACCATGCCATAATATGGTGTCAACACATGCCCCCCTGTTTTTGGGCAAAACTTGTGTGCCGAAAAATAACTTGCACGGATTTTGTTCTAAGCACGATGTCAACACTCCATTGGACATTTGTCTTATTCTTTAGGATGATAGATATATATCATCCAACTATACTCTTTGGGTGATAATTGTGTATCGGCCATTAGCAACAAAAGTGAAGCAAATCGAATGTATGATGATGTGGTAATACCCTTGCATGATGTAAGAAATTATATTGCATAGCTGAACAATATGGATAATGTCTGGACCGAAGATTTTGTGTAAACCTTCGGCTTGCTTGTTCATAGTTTTCACTTTTTTTTCTTCTTCTGCTTTGTCGCACTTCTTGCAATGGAAGCTTGCATATAATTCTTATTTTGGATACTTCCTTTGGGAACCCATGCATGTCGGCGTTCTAGGATCGGGGGTACCCAGACCTACCTGCCTGCGGCCCAGCACATGACTTCACCGACGGCCCGGCGCGGCCCAGCTACAAGACTCCATGGGCAAGACCCTCGCGAGGGCCCCCGGCCTCGCGAGGCGAACGATGTCAAGACCTCCCGAGGAGCAGCTCCCCGAGCCTACTTCCCGAGGAGTGGAGATCTCTATGCAGGTACCCCGCCACATGAGGCTCGCGATGACGTGAGCCGTGACGACCAAGGCCAGGTGGGCGCCAGCGGGCGCAGACCAGGACAGTTTCCTCTTTGGTCCTAAGGAGGCAAGGACAAGCGCGGGTCCCGAGGGATCCCCAAAGGTTTCCGTTCTGGTGCAACAAGACCAGGACCACGGGCTTGGTAGGACAGAGGTCATCACTGAGCCCACAGCTGCGTCATGGCCACAAGCTTTGCAGGCGAAGACCACCTTTCATCAAGATAAGATGTACTCTTGTCCCCCTTCAAAATTGGCCACTGTGGTATTCCTTCGTGCCTAAGTTACGAGGGAAGAGAACCGGGCCTAGTATAAATATAGGCTAGCCTCCACCGTAGAGAGGGATTGATTCATTCTCATCCTATGAGCCCTCGCGAGGCATCTCATCCACTCTACTAGTTCATCCTCAACCTCCTCGTGAGGCCAATCCACCACAAAGCAGGAGTAGGGTTTTACACCGCAAGGTGGCCCCAACCTGGGTAAACCATCGTGTCCTCTTCTTCTTCCCGCTCGCGCGTACTCGACGAGATTAGGCCTTGAGGGCGGCAAGCAGTGAGACGTCATGAAGCGAGATCCTTCATACACGCCCCAGAGTTTGAACCTACTTTGGGTCTGCGGAGCCCCGATTTTGACATTTGGCGCGCCAGGTAGGGGCGTGTTGAAGCCTCCATTTCTTCATCGACCGCTCTTCGTCCTCGCTCCACCGCATCCATGGTCGACGCCCGCCAAGTTCGCACTGAGCGCCGGGCTGCTCGCGTCGCCCAGACGGCGCCCATGGGCCGCGGTGTTCCTCGTCGCTCCGCCTCTCCCGCGGCAAACGCCGCCTGTCGGTGTCAAAACTGGTAGACATCGGGGTAGGGGGTCCCGAGCTATGGATCTGAGATCGATGGGGAACAAGGGACGATGAACACGGTGTTTACCCAGGTTCGGGCCCTCTCAAAGAGGTAATACCCTACCTCCTGCTTGATTGTATTAGATGTATAGTATGGTTACAGAGTAGATCTACCTCGAGATCAGCATGAGCTAAACCCTAAGGTGATGAGGCGATGAATATATCTCTCCCCCTAAAGACTACAACCCTCGGTTTATATAGACACCGGTAGGGTTAGGGTTACTGGAGATAGATTACAATAAGGAGAAAAGAGATCCTACCTATCCTTGACTTGGAGGGCACACCACGGCTTCATAGATCTCCTGTCGCTATGCGTCTTCACCAGTCAGGCCCATATTCAATGGGTCAGCGCCCCGAGGACCCCTTAGTCCATAACTCCCTCAGTAGCCCCCGAACTTGCCTCCAATGCCAAGGCTTGTATCCGGCATCCGCTCACCCAACAGTATTCGGCTTGCGAGGCGAGTTCTTCAGTGTGCTTTGTTCATGTTCAGAGCCAAGTGATGTCCGGAATCTGAAACAGCAGTTTTACTTAACTACGAAGGCAATAACAAAAAATTGTTCAAGTGTAAACAGTGCCTTCATCAGACAACTTTTTCTCTTTCAACGAAGAGTCTCATCCGGCCATAACGCTGAGCGGTTAGTATTTCTCAGAGCGTGGCTCGAGGCCCACCCACGTTTGACATGTCTCATCAAGATGGGGATCGTGCCCCGCCTTTCAGGGGATATGATCAATGATTTCGATTATCCACCCCGCACATAACATTGCGAGCATATCGGGAAGTGGAGAAGCCAACGGCATGAAAAAAGGAACTCATGGCTTGTCAACAGCCTATAAAGGGGGAGCTACAACAGTCAGCATCCCACGCCTTCTTCCACCTTCCGCTCACGCAGATCTCTAGAGCTCCAGCACCCCTTTTCTCTGCTTCCACGGCAAATCCCACTCCGTCCCCTTCAGCCATGGCCAGATCCGACGCCAACGGGAAGTGGGACGCCTCCATTGTCATAGATAGCGACATCATGAAGTTGAAGGAGGCCGGCTACTTGTCGGCCGACATTGCTCATCGGGTCCCCGAAGCGGGCCAGATCGTCCCCACGCCCAGGGTGGGCAAAAGGATCGTATTCCTCCCCCATTTCCTTAGGGGGCTTGGATTTCCCCTGCACCCCTTTGTGAGGGGGTTGATGTTCTTTTACGGGCTAGATTTCCACGATCTAGCCCCCAACTCCCTCCTCCATATCTCGTCCTTCATCATCTTCTGCGAAGCTCTCTTCTGAGTCCGACCACACTTCGGCCTATGGCTGAAGTTGTTCAACATCAAGTCCAAGGTGGTTGGCGGCAAACATGCAGACTGTGGCGGGGCCATGATCAGCAAACAGACGCGGGTCCTGATGCCGGAGGGAAAGTTTATCAACACCGTTAAGGTGTGGCAAAAGGAATGGTTCTATATCGCCGAGCCAAGGGAAGCCGCCTGGGTGGTAGCTCCCGCATTCAGATCCGGACCCCCTACCAGGCTGGCCTCATCGACCACCAAGAGCAAGGACTGGGGGTCCACTGACGATTTGAAGGCGCTGAAAAAGCGCGTTGTTAGCGTAGTGGAGACCGGCGCGAAGCTGGTTAATGTGATCCAGATCATGCTCAATCGTCGACTCCTCCCCTGCCAGGAGAGGGCCAAGCCAATGTGGGAGTATGACCCTGAAGATCCGGCCACCATGCAACATCTTTTCGGCACGACCCACAAGAAAGTGTGGGGTCTGCTATTCAAGCGCAGAAGGACTGGCCGGTCAAGGGGGAGGACATCGGCCTTGACGCTGTGACCCCTCCGAAGAAGGTGAGCGGCATTGGTCTTAACATGAGTTCGAATATTAGCACCGTATGATTTGATCTGAACCTCTTTATGTGGATTTTGCAGGGCTGGCTCGCCAAGGCCGAGAAGATCAGTGTCCCAGCGCCGCTACCAGAAGGGCCCCGATTTGAACAGCTAGAGAAGTTGTTGGTCGTGGTGCCGTACAAGGCGGCCAACAAGAAGGGCAACAAGAAGTAGGTGCCGAAAGCCAGGGAGGGTGTCCGTCACTGGGCTCGTCTAGATAGCCGGTCCCAAGACACTGCGGCCCTATCCATACAGGAGGGGGACGAGGATGAGGACGAGGAGGAAAGCGCCTCCTCGCACTCTAAGAAGAGGGCGGCGTCCAGCGATGTCGAGGAGGTTCAACCTCCTCAGGCCCGAAAGAGACGGTGCCGGCCTAAGCTGGTCCTGTCCGACAGCTCAGAATCCGACAAGGAGTCCAAAGTGTCCGAAAAGGTTTCGGAGAGGGAACCCAGGGTTAAGCCCCATGCGACCAGGTACATATTGCGACATTTCAATTGCCTTATTCTTTTAGTAGTCCCTGGTAGAACGTAGATTGATCGTTTTTTGGTGGTGCGGCCCTCCGCATGGCCACCCCGCCGAGGAGACCTCTTCGGGGACGTCCCTGCCCGCCGAACTGGCGAACAGTGGCTCTTGTTCCGCACCTCCTCTAATCCCCGAAGAGGCTGGGGAGGTGCTGTCACGAAAGACCCCTCCTCCTCCGAACTCAGGGGAGGGGGTCGACGCCACCATGGCCGAGGCCGATGCCTCGGTCGTTGAAGACCAGGGGAATGCCTCCCTCCTGGCTAATGTGGGGAGGGGATCCGGATCATCCGAACCCCTACCGTATTCGGCTCCCGAGCCCCCAAGGGAGCCAATTCCTCCTTTCAATGGGGAAGGTGTTGGGTGGCCGACGCCCACGCCGAACACCTCAACTCGGGCGGCGGTGGGCTGGCCGGACATGCTGGAGGAGTTGGTGAGCAACTCTGCCGTCGTCGACGAGCACCGTATCCTTATGGGTGTGGTTATACAGGGTGTTTGGTCCCTTCATTCCGGACTGAACGACGTTGTTCAAGGCCTGCTAACAAGCTTTGAGGTAAGTCAAGTAATGCTCTTTATCCTGTTAAGCAGTTGTAATCTTTAGTGTGGGTAGGCCGTGTACATAGCAGCTCCCGGGACTCTGCAAGGACTTTGAAGAAGCTTGCAGAGGATCAAACTCTGTAGGCCGATTAATAATGTCGACGTTTATTTTTGCTGACGCAGGCATCTTCCTTGGCTGCGACTGCAAATGTCGCGGCGCTAAAGGAGATGGATTGGAAGCTCGAGTGCTCCAACGGGGAGCATGACCTTGTCAACAAACGGCTTGACGAGGCGAAAGGTAAGCTTTTCGTTAGTGTACGTGATCATTTTTTGCTGGGTACATATACACCGGACTGTTTGTTGATCATTCAATGTGCGGCTATTTCAGCTGCCGCCGCTGAGGTTGAGGGCTTGAAGGAGGCCCTAAAGAAAGCCAAGGCTAAGGCGGCCGCTAAGAAATTGGCCGCCGAAAAGGTTGTGGCTGAGCTAGAGGAAGCCCAGCTTTCCAGCCAAAAGCACGAGGCTCGAGTGGTCGAAGTGCAGGTGGAGCTCAAGGATGCTGCTAAGAAGCTGGAGGCCCTTGAAAGGGAGAAGGGGGAGCAGTCCTCCACGCTATCCAAGGTGGAGAAAGAACTCCAGGAGGCAAGGACCGACGTGCAAGGTGTCCGGGAGGAGCTCCGCCAAGTGGGACAAATTGCAAATAGTAAGAAATACTTACTGCAGAGTGTGTTCGGAGGCAACAGGTTTGCCTTGCTGACGCAAGTCTGGCGCTCTGCAGGCGTCTTCGCCGAACTCTCAAAGAGTGCGGCGGCCGCAGCGAAGCACTATGCCACTCACGAGGAGGAATCCACGCAGCGGCTCTTCTGGTCACAGTTTCTAGATTCCGAGCGTCCTCCCCTCCTCCACAATCAAATGAAGCAGCTGATGGAGATGCATCGGATGTTCGAGCTGGCCGTGAAGGACCTCTGTGTCAGTTTGTGGCCCGCCGAGCCCATTCCAGACACCTACTTCAGCCTTGTGCAGAAGCTGCGGGAGGCGCCGCTCCAGATTGACGCCGTGAAGCACTCAGCGTGCCTTGAGGGGGCGAGGCTTGCGTTTGCGAAGACCATTGTGCATTGGCCGAAGATTAATCTAAAGGACATGGCCACTGGTCCTCCGCGCAAGGGAAAAGAGCATCGCCGCCCTGAGCAATACTTTCCACAGGTGATGAATGGCGCGCGGGCGATAGAGGGCCAGTGTTCAAAAGATGTAATGCTTGAATGACTATATTAAGTTTTTACCAATTGGACCTTATGCTTTATGATGCGTCCGCCTGACTTATTTTACATTGTCATGATTTTAATTTTGACTCCTATTTGGCCGTATGTTTATTCTGAAATATACCAGTCGTCGGCTTCAGCCCCAGGTGAATGTCACGACGGGTGTTTTGTCTCCGTGCTATTACCCTTAGCCAACTTCTTGGTACCCGGAGGCGGTAGCGCGTGAGCAAAACTAGGCAATCAGACTATTCGGTTTTACTGCTTTCACTTAGCCTTAGGAGCTTGACGGTGGGGGCTAAGGACTAGCCCCCTGTGTTTTGTAATGTACTTGGGGGCAAATGCCTACCCTTTCTGATCACGTTGTTTGTGTTAAGACGAACCCTTCGTGTGACACAGCAAAATAGCCAACGATTTTTAGAGTCAAACCTCGTCATCGGATCGCTGATCAGTTCGCGCTTACTATGATGGCCAGTTTTTGGCTTTCTCCTCCTGAGGTACTTGATCGGGCAAGCCAGAAGTACAGTCGCAGGGGTTCTCCCTTTTCCCTCTTAGCCGAATATGCGGAACATAAGGGGCAAGCACAGGAGCCGGGCAACCCAACTATTGACCCAAGACATACACTACAAAAAAATAGATTTCCCTGATGATACGTGTTTGTCACAGTAGGTCACGTTTTCTGTCATGCATGTACATCCATGACGATTTTATGATAGAATCAAGATAGTCATACCTGTGCTGGCGTAGAAGTGTTCCATGACATTACCAAAATTATCATCACGGAAGTGTCCACTTCCATGACGATAAATGCCGCATCATGGAAGTGCTTTCGTCAAGGGTAACCGACACGTGGCATCCACCGTAACGGGTCGCCGTTAAGCTATCGGGTTCCGGTTTGGATCCGATAACCCGTTAACAGCCCGGACCAATTGCGATTTTCCACGTGTAATTTCTCATTCGCCAACGATCAACGTGTCAGCTCAGCGTTGGGACAGATGTCAACCGTCCATTGGACAAGAATCGCCAATGAAACGTTGACACGTGGGACGGCCCAATAGAGGCCTATATAGGTTTAAAAGTCGGCCCAGGAATAGGCCCACAAGATTTCGACAGATCTAATGGGTCGGCCCGTTAATAGCCTAACATTTTCTGGACCAAATTATGGCCCACATCAGATATGGGCCGTTAAAGGACTGCAATATTCTGGGCCAGTTTACGGCCCATATCAGATCCGGCTCGTTAATAGCCTGCAATAGTTTGGGCCAAATTACGGTCCATACCAGATCCGGCCCGTTAACTGACTTTCATTTCTTGGGCCAAATTACGGCTCATAACCGATATGGCCCTTTAACAGCTATTGTGCCATCGGGCCCATTGGGGGCCCGATTTGCTCTTCGGCCTCTTAATGGCCCGTTTAACAGTTCAGCCCGATATTAGTTTCGGCCTGTCAGCGGCCCTGTCTACATATGGGCCTCTTTCGGCCCGGTTTCACTTTCGGCCATTTAAAGGCCCGAGTTGCACCTGAGCCTAATTCTGGTCCGTAGTTACTTTCGGCCTCTTAACGGCCCGTAGTCTTCGTGGATACATTCTAGCCCAAACTGCCTATCGGCCTGTTAAAGGCCCTTGAGAGTGTTGGGCCTAATTTTGGCCCGTTATACATCTGGCCTGCTTCCCGCCCGTCATGTAATTGGGTCAGCCAAGGCCCAAAAACATTTCAGCCTGTTAATGGCCCGTCACACAAATGGGCCAATAATGGGCCGATGTATATTACAGCATGCTGTCGGCCCGTGAATTGTTCGCCATAATTAAGGCTCAATCTAGTTCTCAACCTGTTAAAAGCCAATTTAATTTTCCGGCCCAATTAAGGTAAATGGTTTACTCGGCCTTTTAAAGGCCTGAAACTAATAGTGGGCCAGATTAAGACTAGACCTAACTAATGGCCCAAGATGATTGTAGGCCCACGGTTCGGCCCGTACTAGCGATTGGTGACCGACCAGTTTAAGTACCGAAATTATTTTTTTATAAACCTAACCTATTGGCTCATTGCGCTCTGATCAAAGATTACGACCTTTCCTCATAGCGATGATAGCATAAACAACAAATAAATTACAGCATCGTGACGAAGAATAAACCTAGACTATACAACAAAGAAATTACAACATATACATCCCCTGGGCATCAAAGTTCGCCGCCAGTGATAATAAAGGGCAACCAGACAGCATATTCCATAAACTGGGTAGGTCGCCACTAGTGGAAGTAAACAGGCCGACAAAATAATAGACAGAACCGACATCACTTCAACACAGTTCAAGAAAGGTTAGCCCGGCCTAGGAGCTGCAGCGCAAGCAGCTTAGCAACCTGATGAGACTGCGCTTGTTTGATGCTTATATCCACCAACTTAAGCTGCATAGCATCAATAGACGTCATGTACTTATGGTTAATCTTGCATAGAGATTGGAGTTCCAGTCGGATTTGAGCGGAAGCATGTCTTTCTGCTTGAATTTTAGACTAAAGAAGTCGAACAGATTCGGGCGGCGACTTCATCGAGCTTGTGTCACTGAGTAAGTTCGACACTACATCAAGACATCACTTTGTGGTTGTATCCCTGCCCTCAAGATGTGATGCCTTCTTCTCTGGAATATATGTTAAAGGGAAAACAATGGGTTCGTCTCACTATCATTGTGGCAGTTCTTCCTAGCATCAGTGCTGTCACCCTGAAAGAGAAACAAGTAGGTAGATAACAGGTTTTGCACGTATAAGCATCAGCGCTGTCAATTCATCTCATTTCTTTGTCAGAAATAAAGAGACACGGTTTAAAATAGCATTAACATAATAGGCATTGTTCATAGTTAAGACGGCAGGAAATGGCATTGTGTAGGAGCGGCCAGCTTCACCATACCACTGGATTGCAGATCAAGAACACAAGCATACATGTAGTGCTAAATAATGTATAAGCATGAATGGTGAGTGTACTGTCAATTTATACCATTTCAGATAGGTAAATAAAGAGACATGATTTAAATAACATTAATATAATATGGCATTGTTCATAGTTGAGACATAGCAGGATATGACATTGTGCCGGAGTTGGTAGTTTTACCACACCACTGGATTACAGATCAAGAACACAAGCATACACACAGTGCTAAAGAAGATAACTTGCTCTGTTTAGTTTAATTTACATGGTATGAATAAGGAACTAGATTGTACAACTAAAGACTGAAATTGAGAAGGACAAACTTATGTTTATGTACTTCTTTGTTATAAACTTTAAACAAGCAATTTGATGCAGACGACAAAAATAAACAGCATTTGCACTCATAGCTATCCAAATATACACAACAAAGTTTGAAGGCTCGAGGAGGACAAACTTACATTAGGAGTGAAGACCGGCTCTATAAAGCCCTTGTCCATATTGATGGGGGGGGCAATTCAAGAAGTTTACCGCACACTCTTCTTCAAGAGCATTGCCTTTATTCAACATTTTGTTAAGAGTAAATATAGATGTGAAAATATAGGAACAAATGGCGATTATTTAACCTAAGATGCAGAGTACAAATGTAAATACAGCATACAGGCAAAAGGCACTGACAAGAGCAATGCAGAGCTAAACTTATTCAGTAACATTGGTTTTATTCAATATTTTCGCAAGAGTAAATGTAGATCTGATGTTTTGAAAATAGTGGTAAGGGAAAATAAGCTGCAAAGTATACATGAAGAACTAGCTGACAATATAAGTACAGTGATGAAGGACATCAGATACTTACAAGAACAATGCTGTCGGTGTACTAAGTATTGGGCCACTAGTACCCCGTACTTGTGCACGGGCAGTTGTAGCCATCCTTGCGGCAAGGCTTGCCGGGATCAGCTCGAGGTCTATTCAAGCCATCAAGGAGATCATCAAGTCAGAGATCTAAGGATCAGCAGATAAGCAGGACTGAAATCCGAAGGCCAACCTCCCCGGCAAGATCCTTGCCGGGATGGCCTTTGGGGCCCGGCAAGGCTTGGCGCCCGGCAAGGCTTGGCGTCTGGCAAGGCTTGGCGCCCGGCAAGATTCGGCGCCTGGCGAGATTCTACTACTGTGCCACTGCTTCGGCACAGTAACGTGTCTGACATTCTGGGTCCTTCTCTGGATGCGTGGCGACACGCCAGTGGGGGAGAGCTTGAGCGGTGCTGATGGGATGGCCCCTTTTTCCATCCCCAAGAAAGTGAGGACACCTAAACGGGCACCTCACGGTGCATTAAATGCGCTTGTCCTAATCCGTCAGGGGTTAGGTATGATACCCTGTAGCTACTTTACACCTCAATGTATATACATTTTGCCACTGTGGAGACCCCTTGGATCATATAAAAGGAGGCCCAAGGCAACTGCTACAGGGGAGGAGGACTTCTGGCCCATTCTGCATGCGTAGCTGCTCTTTGAACGTATTGTTCGTTGCGAGCGCTCCTGAAGGCTGGGCTCAAGAACATCAATAAGAACACAAAGCAGGAGTAGGGTTTTACGCTGATCAGCGGCCCGAACCTGGGTAAAAACCTCACGCGTCGATCACTGGTTCTGCTCTTTGTGTGTACCTCTCCCCCCCGCCGAATCGTAAAGGGGTCTCTCGGGGCCCCATAGGTGTCGTGCCCCGACATCTTTGGCGCGCCAGGTAGGGGGATTAAAGGTTGCGTGAACCTGATCTGGTGGTCGGCGCCCTAGTTTCTTCATCATCTTTGTCATCATGCCGCCCAAAAAGAAGAGCGCTGCGACAGCGCAACCGTCCGGGTCCGTTTTGCCTGCGCCTTCGCAAACAGGCGACGGTGTGGGTGCAGAAGGAAGAGGACTAGAACCCCCGCGGCGTTCTGGTGACCCAAGCCAAGCGAGCGGTATCGTTCGCGGTGGCAGTGGTAACTTGCACGCCGCTGGATCTAGAGATGGTGCTGTGTTGCCTACGGGTGGCACAACTAACTCTAGGGATCAAAGGGCGCCTGCTGGAGCTCCCGCGCCGGCGCAAGCCTTGCGACCTACTCAGGTCGTGCAAGATGAGCGACATCATGGCGCTGGTGGTTCGGGGCGTCCCCACGAAAAGGTTTCTGCGCATAGATCCCAAGATGCGCGGGACCAGCATGCACACTGAGCTGCCGGCGGAGGTGGTGCGCGGTCGCGTGACCGTGGCGGTGCTCCTTCTAACTTGATTAGGAGTCAGAGCACCTCACGTACCTCGCACTTGTCACCGCCACCTATGCCAGCGGAAGCCTTGGCACGTGCACAGCTGCTCCTCGATTTTCCTCCCGCTCCGGAAAAGATGGAGGAGTGGCGAGCTACTATCCAGAGCCTTATCGGCTTCGCCAACAAGGATGGACCGCAAGAGGCAGGGCCCTCGCAGTGGAGGCCCATTGATCCGGCGCGAGCCGATGTAGAGAAAACCGGAGGTGGTGCGACCACAGTGCACTCCCCTCTGCGGCACCAGCGGCGGCCGACAACTCAGCCAGTCGACCGCCATGAAGAAGTTTCCACGGCGTCGTCCGATCCACGGATGCGCCATGATCAGCGTCTAGTTCTCAAGGAACGAGGCAAGGAGGATGCTCGAACTACCATCGAGCGGCGACGGGAAGCGCGCTATCAGTCTGATAAGCGCGCGGGGCCGGTTGTCGATGAGCCTGCGCCAGGGAACATAGGAGACTTGCCTTACAAGGTAGGACCTCCAGCGTTTACCCGTGAGCTGCGGCAAGTCCAGTGGCCCAATCTCCGAACCTTCAAGCCAGAGGTCCCGGAGAAATATGACGGCAAGACCCATCCCTCGGAGTTCCTGAGCATCTACACCATTGCGGTGCAAGCTGCCGGGGGCCGAGATGACAAGATACTCGCCAACTACTTCCCGTTGGTGCTCAAACCCAACGTCAGGTCGTGGTTGATGCATCTGCCGGAGGATTCTATTTCTTCCTGGTCAGATCTGTGCCATCAGTTTGTTGGCGCCTTTGTTGGAGGCCACCAAGCTCCTGGCCAAGAGAGTGATTTGCACATCTTCCCTCAGAAGGAGGGCGAATCCCTGCGCAAGTTTATGCAGAGATTCAGCCGGGTGCAATACAATATTCCTGATGTTCATCCTGCCGCTGTCATTAGCGCGTTCCATCAGAACGTGCGTAACCGCAGGATGCGGGAAGAGCTGGCAATGAACAAAGTCAGGAGTATTGCCGAGCTTTACGTTTTGGCCGACAAGTGCGCTCGAGCTGAAGAAGGGAGGAGACTCCCTGGCGAAGTTGTTGGCGCGGCGGGCGAATCAGAAGAAGAAGATGCCGCGGCTCCGTCAAGGAAAGGCCAGCGACGAAACAGGAAGCACGGAAGCAAGGCCGTGCTTGCTGTCGAGGAATCCGGCAACCCTGGCACCGCCAAGAAGGCCAAGGTTGGCGACCCCGGCAAGGATCTTGCCGGGTGCCCTTCCTGTCAGGCCTTGGCGGCTGCCGACATGTCGGAGAACTCCGGCAAGCAGTATTGCAAGATCCATCGCACTAAGGGCCACGATCTCCAGAACTGCCGGCAAGTTGAGCAGCTTGCCAAGAAGCAGAGGGCCGAATACGAGAGGCGAGACAAGGAGAAGGCCCAAGATGGTGCTGAGGGGTCCGGCAAGAAACGCGGTGGCCGAGGGGGTCGCCGCGGCAAGGCCAAGCAGCAGAAGGATCGGCCCGCTCGGGGCCGAGATAAAGAAGGAGATGATGAATCCAGTGAGCAGTAATTCCAGAATGCTACGGAGGCTATGTGCATTGATGGGGGTGCCTCGCTGCATTCTTCCCACTGCCAACTTAAACAGTGGATGCGGGAGGTTAATGCGGCAGAGCCATCCCCCGATGCATGTAGGCCTCTGAAGTGGTCCAGCACGCCTATCATCTTTGACGCCGAGGATCACCCTGATCGCACAACTGCGGTCGGGTGTTTGCCATTGTTGGTTTCCCCGACAATTCGCAACCTCAAGGTGACGAAGATGTTAGTTGACGGCGGGGCTGGCCTAAACTTAATCTCACCAGATGTGCTCACAAAGCTTCAGATTCCCGACGAAGACCTCGAGGAAACGGGTACGTTTCAAGGGGTCAATCCGGGAAGAACCCAGCCTAAGGGCAAGATCACGCTGCCGGTAACATTTGGCAGCGAGTTTAACTTCAGGACCGAAAAGGTGGTGTTTGATGTCGCCAAGATCCCCATGTCATACAATGGGATCCTTGGTCGGCCAGCGCTGGCTAAGTTTATGGTGGCATCACACTACGCGTACAATGTGTTGAAGATGCCCGGGCCGTTGAGCGTCATTACTATCCATTCCGATAAGAAGGACGCGCTCATCTGTGCCGATCAACTTTACCGGGAAGCAGTTGCAGCACCTGCCGTCAAGGCATCTGCTCCTGCCACTGGAACTCCCGGGGGGAAGAAGAAGACCGGCAAGAACCTTGGCGCGAACTCCGGCAAGCGCACCTCCTCGGAGTGCTGCGCTTCCGTCGAGGACACACCAGAGAGTTCCACCGGCAAGAACAAGAAGTCCAAGGCTGCCCCGCCAGAAACCAAGAAGGTGCCTGCCAGGGAGGACGGAACGGGGGGAACTTTCACCATAAGTTCCACCCTAGATGACAAATAGGAAAGCGCGCTCGTTGCTTTCCTGCGGGCGAATGTCGACGTGTTTGCGTGGCAACCATCTGACATCCCCGGCGTTCCCAGGAAAGTGATTGAGCACCACCTTGCTGTCTGTCCTCATGCGCGGCCCGTCAAGCAAAGGGTGAGGAAGCAGGCCTTGGAGCGGCAAGAATTCATTGCCGAAGAAATTAAGAAGCTGGAGGCGGCAGGACTGGTCAAAGGAGTGCTTCATCCAACCTGGTTGGCCAACCCAGTTGTAGTGCGGAAAGCGAATGGGAAATGGAGGCTTTGTATCGATTATACAGATATCAATAAAGCTTGTCCAAAAGATCCTTTTCCCTTGCCGCGCATCGACCAGAATGTGGATGCCACCGCTGGTTGTGATCTCCTATCCTTCCTTGATGCCTATTCAGGGTATCATCAGATTTTTATGGCAAAGGAAGATGAAGAGAAGACCGCCTTTATCACCCCATGTGGCACGTATTGTTTCATACGAATGCCTTTCGGGTTGAAAAGTGTTGGTTCAACATTCGCCAGAGCAATCCAGATTGGTTTTGAGCCACAACTCTATAGAAATATGGAGGCATATATGGATGATATAGTGGTCAAAACTAAGGATAAAGCAACGCTCATTCAAGACCTAGAAGAAACATTTGCAAACTTGCGCAAGATCAACTTGAAGCTCAATCCTGAGAAGTGCGTGTTCGGTGTTCCTTCCGGCAAGCTCCTCGGATTCTTTGTATCTTGCCGGGGAATCGAAGCGAACTCCGACAAGATCAAAGCCATTGAGCAAATTGAAGCGCTGAGACGCGTCAAGGATGTGCGTCGTCTTGCCGGCTGTGTTGCTGCTCTAAGCAGGTTTATTTCCAAATCTGCTGAGCGCGCCCTGCCCTTCTTCAAAATTTTGAAGAAGGCAGGTCCAATGAAATGGACTCCGGAAGTGGAGGCAGCGCTGCAAGATTTGAAGAAATACCTTTCTTCTCCGCCGACGCTAGTCGCGCCTAAACCACAAGAGCCGTTGCTGCTATATCTGGCGGCAACAAATCAAGTGGTTACTGCTGCGCTGGTGGCGCAGAGGGAAGCTGATGAGGAAGCAACACCAACGGCAGGACCACCAAGTGACGCGGCAAGATCTTTCCCAGCAAGGGTTGATCCCGGCAAGACAGGATCTGCGCAAACAGAAGAACCCATGCAGAAGAAGAAGGTGGTGCAGCGCCCAGTTTATTTTGTTAGCTCCCTTTTACAAGGAGCTAGGTCAAGATATTCTGGTGTGCAGAAGTCGCTTTTCGGCCTCCTTATGGCCTCAAGAAAGCTGCGCCATTATTTTCAAGCACATGAGATCACCGTCGTCACTCGCTTTCCGTTGCAACGGATTTCGCAAAACCCGGAGGCAACCGGCAGGATTGTGGAGTGGGCATTGGAATTGTCCAGCTTTGGCCTCAAATTTGAAAGCACTTCGACAATTCAGAGCAGGGCCTTGGCGGAGTTCATTGCAGAATGGACCCCGACGCCAGACGAAGAAGTTCAAGAAACAATTCTCCCCGGCAAGGAAATTGATCAGCAATAGGTTATGTACTTTGACGGTGCTTTTTCGCTGCAAGGCGCCGGTGCTGGCGTGCTGCTTGTCGCACCCACCGGGGAGCACCTCAAGTACGTAGTCCAAATGCATTTTCCCCGGGAGAGTTCAACCAACAACACTGCAGAATACGAGGGTTTGCTTGCCGGTCTTAGGATCGCGGCAGACCTTGGTATCAAAAAGCTCGTCATCAAAGGCGATTCACAGCTTGTCGTCAGGCAGGTTAACAAGAACTATCAAAGTCCATTGATGCTAGCCTACGTAGATGAAGTGAGGAAATTGGAAGAGCGCTTTGACGGTCTCCAAATGGAGCACGTCCCTCGTGCCGAGAACAGTGTTGCTGACGACCTGTCAAAGCGTGCTGCCCTCAAGTTGCCTGTGGAACCAGGAACTTTTGTGCTCCAATTGATTCAACCATCCGTAGCGCCATCGATGCGGCAAGAAAAAAGGAAGTTGAACTCTGGCCAATACTTCCCGGCAGAGCTCCCCGGAGCCGCCGGCAAGGAAGTTGCCGAGATCGACACGCCTGCCGGGGAACAACAGGCTTCGACAGGGTCTCAGGCCCTCGTTGTCGAGACAAACGTTCCCCCGGCAGAGGAGATGCCTTTAGTCCTAGTTGTCGAGCCTCAGGCTCCGGCATGGGCGCAGCACATTGTCCATTTCCTTCAGAAAGGTGAACTTCCTAAGGAACAAGAAGAAGCGGAGAGAGTAGCCCGTCGGTCTGTTATGTACAAGTTCGTCGATGACGTCCTATACAGAAAGAGACCAAACGGTGTGAAATTGAAGTGCATTCCTCGGGAGGATGGACTAGAGCTGTTGGCGGAGATACATGGGGCATGTGTGGCTCTCACATAGGGTCAAGAGCGCTTGCCGGAAAAGCATTCCGGCAAGGTTTCTATTGGCCTACCGCCCTCCAGGATGCGACTGCACTAGTAACCAAGTGTGAAGCGTGCCAGTTTCATTCGAAGAAATTACATCAGCTAGCTCAAGCTCTTCAAACAATCCCTCTCTCCTGGCCATTTTCAGTCTGGGGGCTCGACATACTGGGCCCCTTCCCCCGTGCTACCGGGGGCTTTGAGTACTTGTACGTTGCTATCGACAAGTTCACAAAGTGGCCGGAGGTGGAAGCAGTGAGGAAGGTGACAGCGCAGTCGGCTGTCAAGTTCTTCAAGGGAATTGTTTGCCATTTCGGTGTGCCTAACAGGATCATCACCGACAACGGCACGCAGTTCACAAGTCGCGCCTTCATGCAGTATGTCCAAGACCTTGGCGGCAAGATTTGTTTTGCCTCTGTTGCTCACCCGAGAAGCAACGGCCAAGCAGAGAGGGCCAATGCTGAAGTGCTGCGCGGTCTCAGGACCAGAACTTTTGACAGGCTGAAAAAGTGCGGAAGACGCTGGATTGATGAGTTGCCGGCGGTTCTTTGGTCAATCAGAACGACACCAAATCGAGCCACCGGCCAGACGCCCTTCGCTCTGGTCTACGGAGCGGAAGCAGTTCTCCCCACAGAACTCATATACGGATCTCCTCGAGTGCTCGCTTATGATGAGCTCGAGCAAGAGCAACTGCGGCAAGATGACGTTGTGCTCCTTGAGGAGAATCGTCTTCAGGCTGCTGTGCGAGCTGCACGCTACCAGCAAGCTTTGCGCCGCTATCATAGCCGCAAAGTTCATGCCCGAAGCCTTGAGGAAGGCGACCTTGTTCTTCGACGGATTCAGTCCGCCAAGAATTCAAACAAGTTGACGCCAAAGTGGGAAGGCCCTTATCGGGTAGTACGAGTCACCAAGCCCGGCGCTGTCCGCCTGGAGACCGAAGATGGCGTTCCAGTAAGCAATTCCTGGAATATCGAACATCTTCGCAAGTTCTATCCATAGGGCGCGGTTGCCGGGGGCTCCCGGCAACCACCCTTTTTGTACAAGTCTTGCCGGCAAGGCATGTGATCCTTTGTACAAAGCCAGGCACAGACCCTGAGCACAGATAAATAAATTTAAGTGTTGTACATTTCCTTATTGATTCCCATGATTCATATTCATATATGCATGTTTGTCTAAGATGTTGTATGACACCTGATCCCGGTAAGTTCTAACAAACCGCCAAGGTTTCATCCCTTTATTTTCTCTTCTTTCTTTTTCTCAAAGACAGAAGGATTCCTCCCGTGCACATTTGCCGGGGGGAAGGGAGATATGAATACCAGTTGGTGACGTTCGGAATCGATGCTTGACGGAGGAAGAACAAAGCCAGAAAGCTAAGTCCTAAAAACTTAGAACAAGTTTTCTTTAATTACCAAGTTATTTCCTTGGACGATTCCGATTCTTGTATGGAAAATCTGCACGCGAAGGAACCCTTGCTGTAATCGGTTGCGCCCTTATTTTGTTTCGAGTTCGCTCAACGATTTAAGTGGCTGCACTGAGAACACCAAGGAGTCTTGCCGGCCGCTGCGCCTCCGGCAGACTGCTGAAGTCCCGCACCCAGCGCTCGCGGCAGGTTGCGCGCCGGCAGGTTTTTTAGTAAGCGTAGGATGAACTCCATACATAAAGGGATCAGACAAGGAAAGTAGCAAGCATGAGCCTAAACATAGTCAGATTATATTGCATGCATGAGTTGCCGCAGTTCTAACTTGAGACTTAATTGTCTTTTACATGAGATGATGGCGGCAAGAATAAAAGAGAAGCACTCAATCCCTGCACTGGCCTTCGATCCTTTTGATGGAGTCCACCTTCTCAAGGATTGGCGCGATGCACTTTTCAAGCGCCTCAACATCTGCATCCTTTGGCAGATGGTCGAGTGCGCTGGAGAGGTCGATGCCGGGATTGCTGTGCACCACCTTGATGAGCACCTTGCGAAGGACGGCCCGGCAAAGCCGGCGAGTCTCGTTCGCCAGTTGGGTCGCCCGGCTGGACTGGAGCGCCCTCAACGCGTTGATGATGCTTTCAAAGAACATCGTCAACCTGGCACTTGGAGATATTCTTTCCTCGGAAGAATATCTGAAGTTCGACAAGCCCATGGTTGACAGTTTCTTGGGTAAGCTTCTCTGCGGCAGCGATGAGACGGCCAGTCCAGATCTCCACTCCCTTCTCGTACTCGTTTTGGGCAGCGGCGGCGCTCTTGAGCAGGTTCCTCTCTCCTTGGAGATCCTTGAGTAGAGCCTTCTCACGGGCCTTGCCGGCCTCGAGAGACTTCTGCAGCGTGGTCAGCTTCAGCTCCAGAACCGCAATACTATCAGCTGCGCAGGAGAGCTGCTTGGTCTTGTCGGACAGGGCAACTTGCATCTCCGCCAAGGAGTGGAGGGTTTTTTCCCTGTCCCCCTTGAGCGTTGAGAGCTCCTTGCCGTGCTCTTCGAGATCTGTTTCCAGCCTTTTCACTTTGTCGCTCAGCTCGTTCTTGGTGGCCTCTGCAGCTTCGGCAGCATCGACGGCCTCCTTGAGCTTGTCGGCATGACTTGCAGTTAGAGCTTCGAGCGCCTCCTTGTGCTTCTGCTCCAGCTCCTGGGTCCGCCGCGCAACAAGATTTTCAATATCCTCATCCTTGCTGCGAAGCTTGGCGGCGAGCGCCTGCTCGCGTGCGGTGAGATCTTCTTCGTAAGCATCAAGAGCAACGCGGCGCCCCGTCAGGAGAGCATCTTCGGCAGCAATCCTTTGAACAGCTTCATCATGTGCCTTCTCCATATCTGATTGCTTCAGGAGGATCTCATTCCATTGCTGGCTCACTTGTTCTCGGCCGGCAACCAGCTCTTGGAGGGCCTCGGCGTGCCAGATTTGCATTTGTGCGACGCGCCTTTGAAAATCTGCTTCGGCTGCCTCAACAACTGCCATTCTGGAGTCCGCCTTCTCTTTTCAGGCACGATGGAGAGCCTGGAGTTTGCGGAAGTTCTCGCCCATGGAACATACTGTACTTACTAAAGAAGAACAGAAGAGGAACATGTTAAAGAATAGAAGGGGAAGCATATTATTGAGATTCCCCTTCTTTCTATACAATGTTGGTTGCCCACCCATGATGAATCAGAGCGCCCAAAGAAATGCCATTCCATGATGTCTCTCTATATGTGGCCACATGCATTTGGAAACTCAAGTGGGAGCATTAGCTAACCAATTAAATGTGTGTCTGTTAGCTAATGTTAATATCATATCACATTCGTATTTGAAGAACCTTAGGACGTATGATTGGTGTGTTATTTAGCTTTAAAGGGGGGAAAGCTGCTAGTAGGACACAAAGCACCTACACAGATCATAGTGTAGATATAATAGGAAACCCCTAAGCATGAGGAGTAAAATCAGGAAAGTGGAACTTGCTGGAATATATGTGCTAGTATTGCCGGTACGGCTAGAAAGGCTTCGGATACCAGCTCTCTACAACTGAAGGTGCAGTACTGTTACTATCAGTCTAACTCTTAAAGGCGACGCATATGACCGAATACGAAGAGTTGAAAGCGTCCATGACAATCAACATGAAGACCAACACGAAGAGATGAAAACGTCCATGACAAGCGATCGAATAGACCTGTACACTGCAAATGTCCCTGCTCCTCTTCACTACAAAGAACATACTGTACAACTATTATACTCCCTCTGTTCCTAAATACAAGTCTTTGTAGAGATTCCACTATGGATCACATACGGATGTATATAGATACATTTTAGAGTGTAGATTCACTCATTTTGCTCCATATGTAGTCCATGGAGGAATCTCTACAAAGACTTATATTTAGGTACGGAGAGAGTACTTACAAAAAAATTAGAAGAGGAGCATGCTAAAGAAGAGCAAGCAGATTTTGGATAATAAAATGTTGATTGGCCACACATGATGAACCAGAGCGCATTAAGAATGCAACTCCCTGTTATCCCTCGATATGTGGCGCATGTGCTTTTCGAAAGTAAAGTAGGAACATTAGCTGATGAATTAAACATTCTCTGTTTTAGTACATGTCAGCATCATATCAGATTCATATTTGAGCAACTAAGTTTGGAATTATGAGTGGCATGTTGTTTAGCTTGATGGGTTGAGGAGCACTGCTTGCACGTACGTCTCGAAGCACCTACGATAATGGTACTGAATATATGGGAATGTCTACATGCAAGTCGCCTCACTTTCCTCATTTGGGTCAGTCGACCATTTCAGGTGGTTGGATGAAGATCCTACGTCTCCTAACCCTTCTTCTTCCTCGCCTCTTATTCTTCCCCTAAAGACCACCACACGGGGCTCCGGCCGAACCACCGGACCCCGCCCTCCCCTGGACCGCCCACCACTTCCGGTCTTCCGCCACCCCCGGCCATCCCTCTAGCTAACCCCACCCCCCCCCCCCCCACCCGCGTCGAGTTTTGCCTTCAGCAAGGCCCCACCATAGCCCGACGGCAGCCGCCCACAACCACGGTCCCCACCCGAAACCCTAAGATAGATAACGGGGCAGCCCTCCGGCGAGCCCCTTCCTTCCCTCCGACGAACTCCTAAAAATGGACTGACCCCAATTTGAAATTCACTTGACTATCATTTAAGCTAATGTGGAATATAAAAGGGGAAAACCATAAGCATTGCGAGTATAGTGCTACGCATGCCATGGCGGATCTGAAGCTGCAAACCGGACAAAGGCAACTCCGCAACCAATGTTTGGTTTCAACTAACAAGTAAGATTCTAAGTGATGGACAAGAAATCACAGTAAAGTAGTGGCGATCTATTTTCTTGCTGAGATAAATAACTTGAGTAGATATGAAAGAGTACCGCCTCTGGTTTGGCGCCGTGTAAGCATCCATTGAGGCGTTGAGGGTGCTGCAGTAGCGATGGTAGTCGGCGGCATGGAAGCAGATCTAGGAGGGCAAACGGTGGCGGCAAGGGAAATATCCTGGCGCGGTGGACGAGACGGTTGTACGAGAAGCCTCGGCAAGGTGGACGACGGCGCGGATGAAGTGAGAGGACGCGATGCAAGGATCCTGGTCCGAAGCCGTGGATGAGAGAGGTCGATCTCTTGTAATGGACGATGGCATCGGGGTATCAGCTCCGACATGGTGGAGGAGGACGGCGGTGGATGGGGTGGCGGACAGAGGAGACTGCGGTGGAGAGGGTGTTTTGGCGCCCATGGAGTACGAATGGGGAAATGAAGGGAGAGAGGAAGGGGGGAGCCATGTCTTAAGGGCGCGCTTGTCTCAAATGCGAGGAAATTTACAAACTTAGCCCCCGTGTAAAATTTCCTACATCACAGCAATATTAGTCGGTTGGGGATAGGACGGTAATCTCGCATACACCGAATATTTGCCGATGGAGATTTCGTCCGAGGAGAGTTTGTTTTGGCGCCCACCGTGTATGAATCGGGGAGGGAGGTGAGAGGCGATTTCAGCCGAGGAGAAACTGTGTTTTGGCGCCCACCGTGTATGAATCCGGGGAGGTGAGAGGCGGAGGCGGTTATGTCACGTTTGAGTGAAATTACAAGCCTACCCCTATCGAAACCTATAGAAATTGAGCCGATAGGCTTTGAGTGTCACGGATAGGCAGTAATTTCCATCTCGCAGATTTTGGTTTCGGGCGAAGTCCGCCCACGTAGGTGTGAGGTCGCGAGCGGCGATGAACTCGGCATGGCGGGATGCCATCGCTTCCCTACCATTTTGTGTGCGGTCGTGGGCGGTGAGGAACTCAGCGTGGCGGGATGCCATTGCTTCCTTACCGATTAGTGTGCGGCGCGGTGGCATGAACGACGCTTGGTGAGAGCTCTGGGGTGGAGTGGCTGGACAACCGTATAGTGCCTTGGTTTGTCAAGAGCTCAAGGACAGATGATGAAGGAAATTTGGATTCCCCTTCAATCCTGGTCATTTATTACCGAGTAAAATGCATTCGCGGTCATCAAACTTGTCTTGATAGTTCACTTTGATCATTGTACTTAAGAATATGGTCAATACGGTCATTATATACGAGATATGGTGATTATACGGTCCCTATCATCACACCCGTGTAGCTGTAGCTGGGATTTGATGTTTCTGCACCTCCGTCCTAGTTGATGCATGTAACTACAAATAATGTCACTAGAAACTATGTTTATTAGTAAGGTACACGTGCATTGCACGCATGAGATTTGGCAACCAAATTATGAATAAATACCACACTATAGCATGTAAGCTTTGAGTCATATATGCATGATGTAGATGTTCGTTAATTCTTATAGTGGTAGTAAATTTCTACAAAATGCACATAATGGCCTAAATATGGTAAATGAACCCGGAGAAGTGCCAAATTTGAACACGGTGCTTTATAGGGTGTATGTTGATCATAGAAAAAAAAGTGAACTGCCACTTTAATTGAGTACTTTTGCAAACTACAAAAACAATATACCAACACGCCAGCGTCTGACCGCCCTGGCCTACCGAAACCCTTCCATCGCTAGCGCGCTCTTCCCGCCTGAAACGGTCACCGTCGCTCCAAAACGTCAATGCCACATTCACGCCCGACGCGACCTCTCATTGGCGCTGGCATTGTAGCAGCGCGACGACCGAGAGAGCGCCACCCGCGCGGCATCCCGGTGCAAGTGACTGCTCCGCGTTAATGACACCACGGCCATCCGTCCGTCTGCCGCCCACATTAATGACACGCGGCTACCGATGAACCTACTCCGGTGCCAGCCGTCCATGCGTCTACCGCGGCTCATTGCCATTCGCCCGCTATATTAACTTCAGCCCCAGCCCCCAGCCATAGCCAAAGACCCACAGTCATTCTCCTCCGGTCCCTTCCTTCTATCGGCACCACTCCAACCATTGCCTCCTCACGCTCCAAAGCTCTCTCGGACGTATTGTCGCAGGAGCAGACAAAGGACATCGCCGGCTCCGCTCCGGGCACGCTCCAAAGCTCTCTTGGACGTACTGTCGCAGGAGCAGACAAAGGACATCGCCGGCTCCCCCCCGGCCGCCCTCCGCCGCCACAACCATGAAGCCGGCGCGCGTGCGCGGGCGCAGCTGGCAGCGAGGAAGAGTAGTACATGGTAGGTCACCGCCGCTCTGGTCCCAGGAAGGCCACCGCTCCTCCACTCAGTCGACGCCAAGCTTGGTGGGGTAAACATCGGCGGCCGATTAGCCGCTTGATGGCGACGTGGAGGCGGAAATCTTCAGAACCTTGTGCTCCGGAGGAGGAGGTTATCGAGGCGGAGCTGGACAAAGCCGAGGCAGATGAGGAGGAGGCAAAGGCAATAGCCGGAGCGTCAGTTCTCGGGGCTCATGGTCGGACATGGTGGTCGGGCGCCGGCGATCATTTAGATTAGGTTTACAGTAGGTTTTAGTACGGTTTGTGCAAAATATGTAATGAATTTCGTCCAGTTTAGAGGAAAAGTTTACGAAATGTAATTAATTTCATCCGATTAATTTGAAATTTACTTTGTTTGCACAAATTTTGTCTGGTTAGTTCATATAGTTGTCGAAAGGTATGCGGGCAGCATTGGATGGCATCCTCTGGCATCAGTGTCCTCGGACAGATGCCGGTGTAAATTTGTGGGTCAGCACTGGAGATGCCCTAACTATCATGCTATAATCGCTAACAGTGCTCCATTATTTCGCAAGGAATAGTTATCCCTCGATCAAAATCAGATCCGCCGTGCTTTGCACTCCTCCCACGTAAGAGTGGAGATGCTTGCTTACATAAAAATGGAGCAAGTGGAAGGCATTGTAGCACGTCATATCACTCAAACCCACTAGGCCAAACTAGCCCGCCTAACCTGCGGGAAAGCCCCGCCCTCGTCATTTTGTTCTGGATTTCTATTGATTGATCGCACAAAAATGTTACACTTTGCAAGTTCAAAAGGAAAAGGCGGCACACTTAAAGCACGCATGTCGCGTTCGCATCGCACCCCTGACAATCCGGCGTGCACGCCGCTCACCAAAGGGGACACGCGTTGTCTTGCATTTTCACTGACATGTGGGACTGAAATGAATAAACCGTCGATAGCCGAAATCTAATCACTCGGTGGGCATCGGCTGAGAAGAGAGAGACGGGGGAGGGAGAAGAGGTCGCCCACCCACCGTGCATGGACTCCAAGAAATATGGTGATAATGTGAGGTGGGCCATGCGGGAGTCCGGACCGCATCCAAGCCCGCTTCTGACCGCCCTGGCCCACCAGAAAACCCCTCCCCCCTCCCGCGCGCGCTCCCCCCTCAGGCGCCAGCTGCCCTCAGGCGATAGCAAGTACAATACTAGGCTATAAGCCCGCTTATGTGGAGGAGAGAGGCATTGAAAAAGTGAAGGAGTGGGCTCTGCAAGAGCCCATCTCTACATGTGCTCCTAGGTATAAAAAAACTAATTCTAAAAAAAAGGTATAAAAAACAATTGTGTCAAAAAAAAGAAGGTAAAAAACATTTGAGAGGAAATAGATAGAGAGAAAGTGAGAAAAGGTTGTAACCTTATAGTCAACACTATGGTACATGAGGAAGGAGGGAGTTGTGCACATGCCAAGTTCACTGGGATGCCGTGTTTCACACTCCTCCGTCGTAACAGTGGATACAATAGCTTTCATCAAAAATAACAATGAATACTCATTGCTCGTCCTCGATATCGGAAAGAATACTTTCATTCGCCGACATGTGGGACGTCGACCATCCTGGTCCACTTACCATGCACAAAATTATCCTGGTCCACCCCGGTCGTAGTGCAGGCCCAACCTTTCCCACTGTAAGTCGGTCGGACGAAGGAACCATCATGACTTCATTGAATTCCGCTTCTTCAAGAAAACTTACTGTACCCGCAATACTGCTACCACACGCGAAGACTGGACAGCACTGTAGCACATCATATCACTAAAACCCACTAGGCCAAACTAGCCCGCCTAGGATTTGTACGTCTCTGTACTGCTATGATTTTGTGTTCTCAAAAAATATCCTTTGCCAATCTAACGATTAGGAGTAGGAAGAAATGGAGGCCTCCTTTGGTTCGTAGGATAGGAATTTTATAGGAATAGGAAAATCATAGGAAGTGAGATGACATGCATCTCAATTCCTATAGAGAAAGTGATGTTATTTTGTGCATAGGATAGGACTATTGTCTGATCGATCGCTAAGCCTACAATTTTAGGAGCTTGGGCTATTGGCCGATTGACGACGGATCAGACCTATAAGCATACCACGAGCTCATCAGCCTCAACATTTCTCTTTGGTGAGTGTTTGCAAGTACTATAGCTCACACAGTACCTCGCCTACTAACACCAAGAATCATCAAACAAGCCCTGCTGATATGATAAACAGTTCAAACTTACGTCTAAGCATGCCATATATTACATCAAAAGCTGGTGAGGATGCATCTGTTTCCATAACTCAGAGAGGGTTGGCATGATTCACTATCAAACAAAAGTAGCAAGTAACGCCCACACAAGACAGTGCACTAGCCCTAAGATGGTTTGATAACATGCATCGTTCTGCTAATTAAACACAATGCAAACTACCTTGAAGGATTAGCGCGACCAACTATTTCTTGTCATCGACCTCTCGGGCAATGACCACAGCACGGACAGCGGCATGGGAATCGATCTCTGGGGCGATGTCCACGGGATGGACCGCGACATTGGAATCGATCTCTAGGGCGATGTCCACAGGACGGACAGCGGCATTGGAATCGATCTCCGGGGCGATGTCCACAGGACGGACAACGGCATCGGAATCGATTCCAGGGTGATGTCCACAGGACGAACCGCGACATTGGAATCATCAAGGACGTCCACCGGCACCTGCACAACCCTAACATATTAGCAAGCACATTGCAACTAATCAAAAACCACAACTATGGTAAGCCATTTTTTTACCTTGTGCAGCTCACCGGGGGATCCCATCCCTCCAGGGGTCATCTCCTCGATGGGGGCCATCGCCTTGCCAGGGAAATACTGCTTCTCAACGGCGACTATCTCCTCAAACTCGGCCTTGAGCCTCTCATAGGTGGCCATTAGACTTTCTGGGGTAGGCACGGTGGGGCCCTTGCTGTTCTTCCAGCTTTCTTTGAGGAGTTCGTCCGCCAACATCGTCAACTCTTTGGCCAGTGCTTGTTTCTTGGAGTTCTTCGTCTCCATGGGTTGGCCCGCCAACATGGCCAACTCGTTGGTCGGTGCTCGCTTCCTGGAGATCTCTGTCTCGAGTGAGTTGTCCACCGGCAACTCTTTGCCTAGTGCTCCAGGATCCATCAATAAACTAACAATCAAAAAGCAATCGAAAGGAAACCACAATCGCAATGAAAACGGGAAAAGAATAGGCAGTGAGAATTGGTCGGTGCTTCGCAAAAAGAAGATTCTTGGAATGAAAATATAGTAGCATCACTGATTCGCCCACCTTTCCTTCGTCGGTACAGAAGAAAAATGGCAGAAGTGAGTAGCCTGGAGTGAGGTTTTCTTCAAGAAAGGGGAGAAAGGGCTTCAATGAGCATTCCAGTGAAATGATGGTTGCTTCGTCCAGTCCAACTTCGAGGCCACTTTACCACTGCTGGTAAAGGTGTGGGTTTTGTGATATGACGGGTCATGACGGCCACACCGGGGTGACTGGTGAGTCTCGATTGTAGCACCTCGCTATGATTTGGTGGATGGAACACGGGCCCGGATACTTGATGTCCCGCATGTAATAGAGCGGCTAGTCATATAGTAGTTTGGACGATAGACGAGGAGCTCCATCCTGGTTTATTGGTCCTTGGTCCCTATGATAATATGTGCCAAATTTTGACTATAAATTTAACTAACCAAATGTTCATGCATGTCACAAAAAATTAAATCATTGAAAACTATGTTCAAATACGAATCCAAGGATATAATTTTTGTTAACATGCACTAACATTTTGCCAGTTAAATCTTTGGTCAAAATTTAGCACAAATTACAAAGGGGCCCAATAAAGATTGTACTCTCACATTTTGTTTTGAGGATACTCCCACATAGAAAATATAAATAATAATGCATGTTGGTGCAGCCCACGTTTCCGATAATTTTAGTCGTGGGCTTGTTCACAATTTTTACGAGGCGGTGGTTGTTCACTTAATGGAGGGTCTAGTACCAGACTGGAACGATACAAAGTGCGACCTGGCACACCGTAACACCACTTGGAATAAGCGGGTAGCTATCTCAAAAAACAATCAACAACTAAAAAACGGCGACCTGGCATGTACACAATTTTAAACGATTGTTTTGATGGAGTGAAAAAAGAAAACTACCCCACTATACGTATATATATAGGCAGGAGCCTCCGCGCTTGCTTGCTGGGGTTGCTCTATTCACACGCTCTCATCCTCTCCAGATCTAAACAAGATAGCGGTGGTAACACTGTCGTTCTATCCTCATCGCTGGTTACAGATCCAGATGTATCCCCCTCCGCTAGTGAAGGGGAGGAGGGGCAGCGTTTAGGCCGTCGTCGATAGCGAGGGAGGAGACCCACTGCCGGCCACACCGTTATCTCTGGCCGAGTGCCGGCACGGGAGGTCCTCCGATCCCTTCGTCGCTGCCCTAGTGTGGGCGGATCCGGCCTCCCGCCGCCCACCTATCCACACCCCGACGACCTTCAGGTATATCTTCCTTCGAAACCGTCCTAGCTCTACTTCCCCAGCTCGCTACGTCGCTACATGTGCATCATTTTCTACCTCTCAGCCCCCCTTGTAGCTAGGCTCGATCGGATGGTCCAATGTCACCTATTTTTTTCTATTGTTAGAGGTAAAGCTACTTCATGGAGTCAAATATTGTACTTGGTTCAAACAAGAAATAAAGGGGGAAAATTTAGTATGTACATCGGACTTGGTACAAACAGGAAAGAAAGGGGGTGAAAGTACTACAGACTGGTCATCCAACCGGTCTCTTGGTCGAAAAGGGAAATATAGGGGAAACGCTGTACACAGTGGTATGACCAGGACTAGATTTGCTATCCACACATAGGAATAGGTGTCTAGAGTGAACAAAAATGGGACCAACCCAGATATGTTTCTTGGATGTTTGTTTCTTGGGGCAACAAACTCTGAATCACCACTTTATGCCCCAGTTTAGGTACATGGTGCTGGACTGCTGGTGCACCCACTGTCCCATGCCCTTATAGCAAATATTTAGCTGTTCTTAATCTAATGCCCCTGGTAAAATGAAGCCATGCCACTGTTATAAGCCATGACAAGTTTAACCAATTGTTTTTGCCAGTAATTGTTTGAGACTCTGACTGTTTCCTCTGTAGCTTTTTGTGCAAACAAGGATATCCATTTCACCTCGTTGCTATGGCGACCTTTTGGTGCACTGCACAAAACACTTCTTAAAAGAAATGACTTTTGTGCTGTTTAACTGGAATGTCAGAATGGAACCGTCGGTTCATTTCGGTGGAACTGCACAAAGGGAGATCTGCGTTCCAATCTTCATCCTCCATATTGGCACCATAACCTTCCTTTAGGTAAGATTTATATTTAATGCATGTGTTCACCTCTATTTTGCGACTGCCATGAGAAAATAATGCTATTGTTTACTAGTACACTTATACTCCCTCACTGACAAAACCAATTCTGAAATAGAAGGCCAATCATGTACTTGGTTTCACCAACTGGTGAGGAGAAAGAGAAACAGAGCATGAAGAGGAAGACGAAGAAGAAGAAGAAGGAGGAAATGACGAAGATCACACGATGGTACTGTCCTATGTTATCCTGACATCTTGCTAGTGGTATTGTATTGCTGTGTTGCTACTAGTCTTACTTTACTTGGAAGACTAGCAAGATGCCCGTGCATTGCACGTAACATCAAGATGCATTTGTATGAGTAGTTTATCTTGTGAGAGAAAAGGATGAACGAGGGAATGCCTTATTTGCAAATGTGGAGAGGGGTGTGGGTATCTTTTTGCAAAATTGCCATAGTTTCCTTCCTATCCGTCAGGTATAAATTGGGCGGCCTATACTACAGGATGGCAGGCACACCATCATCACGAACTCTATTTTTTTATAAGAGTAGAGATAGATAGAGAAATGCAGCAGAATAGTACTTGGCTTGACGACACATCATACTAATTAACTGGATTCTGGATGCATGTGTGACCCAGCTCTACATGACCAACAGTGCCAAGGTGATCTTGCTGAAGCCGAGGCCTCAGTCGAGGCCATTCAAGGGCTCCGGCAATGTCTCCCTTACATGTGAGACGATCCTCCAGGAGCCCTTCCACTTTTGCTGTCTCTCCTGTAAGGTCACTTAATTAATTAGGAGTACTTAAGTAGCACTAATTTATTGCTGCCTAATTTTCCTGTCGGAGTTAAACAAATCTTTAGTAGCACCCTATGCTGAATCATGTACGTGTGTATGTGTGTCTGTGGAGGTAAATCATGTGGTGGAGCAGGGAGGGAATCTTGGTAGTGTCATGACATAATAATGCTATTGTTTTGCATGTTAATTTATTGCCACTGGTTCAATGAGGCAATATTTTGCGTATTGTCCATCATGAATTTGATGCTACTATTAAAGTAATATGCTAATGTCTTTCTATCCTTTCTCAGTAAGCTAATGAAGGTTTCACCTTGCTCCTACTTGTGCAAACAGGGATCATGTTGTGCCAATCGTACATTTTAGTGGAACTGCACAAGAGAATACAATGAACTGTATCCCAGCCAGTGCTTTAACTCTGCTGGAAGTTCTTGATAATCTTTCGATATAATCTCACCACTGGTAAACAAGAGTGATGTCAACCATACATTTGAAGTGCACAAAAATATATACTATTGAATGATTCCAGTGAGCACTTTATCATCTCTTCTGGGACTACTTGAATAAGCTTTTTTGCTCAGGTTGGTACCGCCCTAAGGCCTTCATCCATATTAGTTTGCTGTCATCTCTATTTGTATCGTGCTACTGTGTTGCTTCTATCATGAGAAACTCCTTTATCTTTGCACGTTAGAGTTTTGCAACCTATGATACATGGCGATGCTTTGAGTGTTGAGCTAATTGGCACTGATTAAATAAACTAATACCTCTCTTTAAGCAAGACTACTATGTTGCTAACTTTAGCCATTAAGATAATGAGGGTGCTTCTATTTGTTAGTGTATGTTTCATCAACTAGTCCCACTATTACAGTAATCTCACTCTCTCCATATATGTGCCAACAAGGATGCTCGATTATGGTGGAACTGCACAAAAACTTTGGGTGCTTCATTGCCTCGACTGCTTCCTTCCTTTCCTGTCAGTCGCTTATCTCGGCTTCCAGTCAAAGGAAATAGTATTTGATAAGCTACCTCACACAGGTTGGTACCGGTCTTTATCCTGATTATTGTGCTTGTCATATATATTGGTAATTTGGTATTGTGCTACTGTTTGCTGATTTCATAAAGGAGTAACTTGGAGCCTGAACTCGTAGGCAAATCATTACATTGGGCGATTTCAGTAGAACTGCACAAAAAGATCAGATGGACAGATACTTATGCTGCTGCTATGTACTCCAAAGTTCACTCAGACAAGCATCGATGTTGACAAGAAGAAGTGCCAGAGTGAACGCCAACAATATTGCTTGGCGCATAGCCCAGAAAAACGCAGTCCAGTCTTTGGTCCCAACTTGTGCCTTTTGGTTATCAGCACATATGGTAGCAAACTGTATGGCATGGAGTCTAAAGATTCCAGACAAGTTGGTTGACGTGTATATTCATCTGGCACTTAATCAGTCTACACGCCAGGGATGCTCCATTTCAGTTGAACTGCACAAAAAATTTGGGTGGTTCATTTTATCGACCGCCTCCTTTCTTGTCTGCAATGTAGAATTTTGGCGAGCTACAGGACCAAGATGAGCCAGTAAACTAGTTGTATGAAAGTAGTGGCCAAGTTGCTCAAACCTCCCTCGGCATCGAGGCCACTATCTCGAGGATAAACCTACAAGCAAAGTTCAGATTGTCTGTGCTGCCTCTTATGTACTCGAAAGTTTACTCATACAAGCATTAATTTTAGCAAGAAGTACCACCGAGTGAACACCATTTACCATGGATGATATTGGCTGTGATCTCAATCATTTGGATGCATAAACATGCTGAACATGTGTATATCTGAATCTTTTTGTGAATTATCTATGAATATTGTCTTGTGATCTATCAATCATTTGGATGCATACACATGCTGAACTTGTGTATATATGAATCTTTTGAGTTGTTGATTGTGAATGTTGGCTATGAATATGAACATGTCCTGTGAACCTGAGTTTGATACGAATGTTTACCTTTTCTGTTGTACTTGTGTGTGAACTTGTTAGAATGCCTACTGTGGGATTGTGACGTGTGAGTGTCAATGGCACACCTTCTTCCCGAGAAGAATTGCACCTGCTTGTTAGGGTAGCAACAGCGCATCAGCTCTTTTTTATCTTTTTGCTCTGTCTTCCCCCCTCCCCCGCTCAACCCCTGCCATAATGTTTTCGGCCTCAAAACAAACATAGTACTGCGTTGTATTTGGGCCTTGATGAAAAATCAAGTGCTGCTTTCTGTAGGTTGGCCCGGCCAGCAAATGGGCTGCTGGTCCACCACGGACTGGGAGGCTAAAAATACAAGTTGTATGGTGCAGAGGCAAGAAAAAAATGCCATCGAGAGCCATCCACTGAAGAAAAAATCGCGTCTGATGTGCTTCTTCAGTCGCGCCGCCGGCCCCCTCTTTAATCCAGTTTGCTCCATTCCCCAACCGGCAGCACGGGACGGAAGTTTATTTCCCCCTTGCGCTACCAGGGGATTGAAGAAGCGGGGCATCGAATCCAACACCGGCGATGGCTGCTTGTCCAAGTGATTTTCAGATAAGAAACTGCATGTTTCAGAGGCAGAGCATTTAAATCAACATGCACCTTTCAAACATGGATAACAGAATGTTGGAAATTTTATTCATGGTAAAAAATGGAACTAACAACAAGTTAACATCATGCTGATCAACATTCATGTATAGCACATCTTCATATGATGCAAAGTCAAAAAGATATGCTATTTTCAAAATGGCAAGACAATGTTGAGTGTGCGAAAAACTGGGTAAACCAGGGACGAAATTTTGGCAAGTGTTAGATATTTTTCAACTGCACCAGTTGGAATCGAACCCGGGTAGTACAGCTTTTGGGTGAGAGGGCTGCAGCCACCGGCCTAGTGTGGTATGTTCGAAAGAATGAAGGCGTCTTCCCCGGCTCCGGTTCTTTCCCGTCTGTGTGCACTCGCCGTGGCGCCACCGTATGTCGTTGTCAACATGCTCAACAAACGAGAGGAATCCAGAGAGGACTGTACGTCGAGAGGCTGACAGTGGGGACCCACCAGGTCCAAGCCGTACGCAAGCAAGTGCCTCATTGGAAAAAAACCTTCTTCCTAATTGTATACTGATGTTGGGGCCCACGGGTTTGTCAACCTAGTCAATAAACAAAATAAATTTCCAATGATAACTGTCATCGGGGAGCTTTTTTTTTCAAGGGTATCGGGGGTTTTTTTTTGTTGCGGGAAAGGGGTATCAGGTATCTAGCTGGTATCATTTTTTTCAGAGGGCGAACAAGTATCAGCTAGGCCTAGGTTTTGTTTTTTAACATGCGTAGCCCACGACATACCGAGACAGTGGTTTCAACTTATTTTTTGAGGTCCATCATGTACGTACTGGCCTATGGGCCTCCCAGCGTAGGTTTTACTTTTTCTTAAACATCGGCAGCCCAATGTATTTTTTAATAAAACACAGATCTCTGTTCTATTTATCTATATATAAGAATAATAATGCAGTGTCCAATTTATGTTTTCCCTTCTAACCACATTATATATATTTATATTATTACTATTATCGTATATTTAATAGAGACTTATATATACATTATAAAAACATCCCACGTCTTATTAACTTATAAAAGTAAATGTTTAACAGAAGTAGGCAAGGAAAATCCTGGTTGTTTTTGACTCACAGGCAAGGAAAATCCTGGTGATTGCGTACAAAAGTTTGCGAAGATTTTAAGGACCAATGTAATAATAATGCGCTCATTTTTCTTTTGAGCAATAACTCGCTAATTTGTTAATTTTATATATAATAAAATGTGTAGCTCTGGTTTATTTTTTGATATTAATTGCTCCTTCTAACCTAACATTAAATATAGAACAAGCCCATCTAATTTGTGTATTTCAAGAAAGTGCAAATGGGCTGGGATTTCTTAGAAAATATTAAATGGGCCGCATTGACGTGAAATTATTTGTTCATCCAGCCTAGCAAATGGACTGTAAATTCTAGAAAACATGGGTTAAATATATGCCACATTTTGGCAGGCTGACATGTGGGCCAATAGGTCGAAGCCTACGCAAGGCGTTGTCAACTTAGTCAACAAATGATTCTGACATCCACAGCCATTGGATTTATATCCAACGGCCAGCATGCCCCTTCAATCTCTCATCTTCTTCCTCCAGCGTCGCCGGGACCGCCTGCTCCGGCCTCCGGCGGCTAGCAGCTCTGCTTAGCACGCATCGCTGCGAAGCGCTACCCCACCGCCGGCTAGGCTATCCCTCTACCCCTCCACACCTCCTGTTATTCTCCACCGACTGCAGCCCCACGCCGCACCAGAACCAGTTATAACCCTTGTACTCCTCTCAATCTGCGACTCCACTACCGCGTCTTCCCATCTCCGGGTCGTTCCCGTCCGGGGCCTCGCCGTCGTCCACCACCTTGCTGCGCTCGGCGTGGCATGGTCAAAAAATGAGAGTCATCGGAAGAGGACTGTACATGGAGAGCTTGACAGCTGGGACCCACGAGGTCCATGGTCGCACGCAAGGAAAGTTCCTCCTTATTAAGCTGAAAAAAATGTTTCCTCCCCCTGACAGCTGGGACCCACCGGTTGTATCTTCGCATTGAAGGAAGTGCCTCCTTGTTATGCGAAAAAAACTATTCCTCCCGATGACAGCTGGGACCCGGCAGATTTGGTGGTTGACTTGTGGGCCTACTAAGCTGACGCGTACGCAGGGCTTTGTCAACTTAATCAACAAATTATTCTAGCAGCTGGACCGTTGGATGTTAATCCAACAGCCGTGTTGCTTCTTCAACCTCTGTTCTTGCTCCTATCTCCCGTGGGTGGCAGTGATGCCGCGCACCTGAACCAGTCAAGTTCCCCACTCCTCTCCATCTGCGACTCCAATGCCGCGTCTTCCCCATCTCCGGGTCATTCCAGTCTTGGGCCTCGCCTTTGTCCACCGGCCTTGGTGCGCTCGGCATGGTGTGGTCAACATGGTCAACAAATGAGAGTCATCAGAAGATGACTGTACGTGAGAGGCTGACAGTGGGGACGCACCACGCCCATGGACGCATGCATGCAATGGCATCCTTTTTACCCTGAAAAATAATGTTTTCTCCCCCTGACAGCTGGGACCCACCAGCTACATCTTCGCACGCAAGGAAGTGCATCCTTATTACGGGAAAAAAATGATTCCTCCCCCTGACAGCTGGGACCCAGCAGCTATATCTTCGCACGCAAGGAAGTGCGTCCTTATCCTCACTGACAGCTGGGACCCACCCGATCGAAGCGTATGTAGCGTTGTCTGTCTTGTCGCGAACATGTACGTACATACTGGTCGATCGGTCGCTCTGCAATGATGAACCGTGGCCGAGTAAGTAGCGGCACATGTCATAGTAGAGCCCCCCACGTAGCAGTTCAGGCTATCCCGTCTAAACCGTGTACACATACATACAGCCACATGCCAAAAAATATGGCCACATACGTACATACGAGCGGGGTCTCGAAATGCGTAGTCACGCATACAGATGGCCAGGGCTCGTGTACATGGAGAGGCAATGGACGACAGCCACGTTGTCCTGTTCATCCGCAGCTAACCGGCTGGGTCGGAACGGAGGAAACAGCGTCGTGTTCACTGGGAGCCAAGTGACTGGGTCGAAATGCGTCCTGTTCATTGGGAGCAAAGCCACTAGGTCGGAATGGGTCGTGTTCAATGGGAGCCAACTGGCTTGGACGGAACAGCCGGAACCGGGTCTGGCGTACCGCAAAATGGAGGAAAACGGCCTTCTGTTCACCCGCGTATGGTCAAAACGGGGTCCTGTTCATTGGGAAGGGTCTGGCGTACCACACAACGGAGGAAACGGACTTGTGTTCGAGTGCCTACGGTCGAAACGGGGTGCTGTTGATCGGGAGGGGTGTGGCGTACCGCAAAACGGAGGAAACAAACTTGTGTTGGAGCGCCTATGATCGAAACAGGGGTCCTGTTCACCGGGAGGGGTGTGGCGTACCGCAAAACGGGACTCCACGGGCTACTGTTCATCCACCGTCAACTGCCTCACTCCAGCCTCCACGGGCTACTGTTCATCCACCATTGACTTCCTCCAGGCTCCACCTACTACTGTTCATCCATCGTTGACTTCCTCCAGCCTCCACCAGCTACTGTTCACCACAGGGGTCCTATTCATCTAGCCTTCGCGGGCTACTATTCAACCAGCCCTCCACACGGGGTCCTGTTCAACCTGCCCTCCACGGGGTCCCTCCATCGGCTACTGTTCATCCACCCCCATCTCCTCGATCGGGGTCCTGTTCATCCAGTGGCAACGGCCTCTACTACCACGGGATCCTGTTCATCCAACCCCCCACCGGGAACTGTTCATCCAACCCCCACCGGGGACTGTTCATCAAGAGGCAGCTTTGATCGGCTTCAGTTAGCAGCAGTAGCGAAGGAATCACTCGGGTTCAGTTAACAGCCAAGGGATCGATCGGGGTTCAGTCACGTAGCTAGTGCAATCGCTCGGGTTCAGTTAGATCCCAACGCCTCGCTAGGGTTCAGTTAGAGCCCAACGCCTCGCACACACGCGCGTACGTCTATGAGAGAAACGCGCAAACCTCCGTGCATCGCTCAGCCCCGACCACCCACCGTAACCGGGAACTCCCTGAAACTTTCCTCGCCCTCGCTTCTACCATGATTTTTTCTGTCATGGACGGCCCAAAGAATGTCATGCAGGTGCGTCCCCGGCCCGCCCAAGATGAAAAGCCCATTTTCTATCATGATTTTTTGTCATAGAAGTAGGAGCCCACCACATCTATGATGATACGTGCTTTTGTCACAATTATCGTCATAGAAGTGTCATAAGCATGACAGAAAAAAATCATTCAGCCCAAAATGTCACGGATGTGTCTTTTTTTTTAGTGATAGTTCGGAACTTGATGCATATTGTGCAATATCCGAGACACCAAACACTCAGCGAAAAGCAGTGTCGGACTTGGGGTGCCGAGCTGATAGGGAAATCGAGCTCTAGGTTAGTTAACCGATCATGTTTCATGCTGGGGCTGTTCGAAGAGCGAGGGGAGAATCAGAAAGGAAATGGACAATCGCAAGATGCGGATATCTGAACACCATAAAGGGCGTTTTTATTATTTCTCGTAGGCTCAAGACGTCTAACCGTACAATTCAAACTGCGAAGGCATTATTTGTAAAAAGGAAAAAGTTTTACAGAGTAAAGGTTTAGGCAGGGCCTTGACGCATGAGTCGAAGCCTCCACCTTGCCCTGCTGCACGTCTGCGCCTTTGCTTCTGGGAGGTAGGGGTTGGGACCATCAATGAGACCTTGAGGGGCGAGGATCCTGCCGATGAAGCTTTGTGCTTGGGGGGGTTCCGGAATTGTCACCCGGGTCGTCTGAAGACAAGGTAGTTCCGAAGTTTGGGTTACCCGAACATATGCTTCGGATTTATTGATATATGCCTCATAGCTGCCCATGGTATTTTGAGTGTGAAATTATGCTGACGAGGCATGTGGAGCGCGAAGAATGTGGGCGTGCTGTGGGGCACACATCCCTATTTGCGATGAACGCATACGGGTTCCCATGACGGGGAACGGGTTTGAACCCGTTTATTGTTGTCGCCGGCCTTTACGGCGGGTCGGCATCTGGACCTGTATGGGCCGGTTTGCTCTTCGGCTGCTAGGGCCGCAGTGTGCTCTTTGGTTCAAAGTGAGCATTCTGTGTTGCCGTTGATAGTTATGACACCCGAAGGGCCAGACATCTTTAACTTGGGGTATGCGTAATGCGGAACGGCATTGAATTTGGCGAACGTCGTTCGGCCGAGGAGGGCGTGATAGCCATTGCGAAAAGGTGCAATGTCGAAGATCAAGTCCTCGCTTCGGAAGTTGTCCGGAGAGCCGAACACTACTTCAAGCGTCACAGTGCCTGTGCAGCGGGCCTCCACTCCCGGAATGACCCCCTTGAAGGTGGTGTTACTGGGTTTGATCCTTGACGGATCGATCCCCATGTTCCACACTGTGCCTTCGTATATCAGATTGAGGATACTACCCCCGTCCATTAGGACTCTAGTGAGGTGGAATCCATCGATGATGGGGTCGAATACTAAGGCTGCGGATCCTCCGTGGCATATGCTGGTCGAGTGATCCCTGCGATCGAAAGTGATCGGGTAGGCTGACCATGGATTGAACTTCGGCGCTACGGGCTCAACGGAATATACGTCTCGCAGTGCTCGCCTCCTTTCCTTCTTTGGTATTTGGGTTGCGTAGATCATATTTACCGTCTTGACCTCAGAAGGGAAGGGTTTCTGGCCTCCACTATTTGGCCTGTGGGGCTCGTCATTGTCCTCACTTCGTGGGCTTTTGCCAAAGTCTTCAGCTGTAACCTTGTCGGTCTGCTTTATCACCCAACAGTTACGATTGGAGTGGTTGGCGGGCTTCTCTGGAGTGCCGTGGATCTAGCAAGTCCTGTCCAGGATTGCGTCTAGTCTGGATGGGCCGTCGCTGTTGCCTTTAGGGGCTTTCTTTCGGGGTCCGGACTTCTGATTTCGGAATCCGGCATTTACTTCTGTATCCTCGCCCTCGCCGTCATTGTGGCGACGTTTACTCTTGCTGCGTCGGGGCTTTCCATTTCCGTCCCGAACCTCGGAGGTACCGGGTGTGTCGGGGTTGGCATTTTTTCGAGCGAGCCAACTCTCTTCGCCTGCGCAAAAGCGGGTCATAAGAGAAGTAAGGGCTGCCATAGTTCTTGGTTTGTCCTGGCCGAGCTGTCTTACGAGCCATTCGTCCTTGACACTATGCTTGAAAGCGGCTAAGGCTTCGGCATCCGGACAGTCGACGATTTGGTTTTTTTGTCACGAACCAGTTCCAAAATTGTCGGGCAAATTCTCCGGGCTGTTGTGTAATGCAATTTAGGTCGTCAGCGTCCGGAGGCCAGAAATAGGTGCCTTGAAAGTTCGCTCGAAAAGCGTCCTCAAGCTCTTCCCAACAGCCTATAGAGTCTTCGGGAAGGCTATTCAACCAGTGTCAAGCCGGACATTTAAGCTTTAATGGCAGATATTTGATGGCGTGGAGGTCATCTCCTCGCGCCATGTGAATGTGGAGGAGGAAATCCTCTATCAATACAGCCGGGTCTGTGGTTCCATCGTATGGTTCAATGTTCACGGGCTTGAAGCCTTCTGGGAATTGGTGTTGCATTACCCTCTCTGTGAGGCACCCGAGCCTTGCAACTGCCTGGACCCATCAAAATGAATCGTCCAATATGTGTTATCAGGCTTCTCCACAGGCGTCTGCAACTCTGTCCAGTCATTGATGAAATCCACCAGAGCCTAAGATTTAATGGCTGTTCTTGGCACATATTTCAAACCATGAGGTCCAAGTTCAATTGCCCACTTAGCCACCCGGCCTGTGGCCTCTCTGTTTTGAATAATGTCTCCTATGGGAGTAGAGTTGACCACAGTAATAGGATGACCAAGAAAATAATGTTTCTGTGTGCGACTCACCATGAACACCCTATATACCAGTTTCTGCCAATGTGGATATCGTTGCTTGGACTCAATCAACACCTCACTGACATAATAAGCTGGCCTCTGGATTAGGTACTCCTTACCTGCCTCCTTGCACTCCACCACAATCACCACACTGACAGCCTTACTATTAGCCGCCACATATAGGAGCAAAGGCTCTTTCTCAATGGGAGCCGCATGGACGGGCGGCTCAGCTAACTATTGTTTGAGCGCCTCAAATGCCTTATTAGTAGCGTCACTCCAAACAAAGTGATATGTCTTCTTCATCATCTGGTATAAAGGAATTGCCTTCTCTCCCAGGCGGCTTATGAACCGGCTCAGAGCCACGATGCGACCCGCCAGGCATTGAACGTCATTGACACACGCCGGCTTAGCCAATGAAGTGATGGCTTTAATCTTCACCGGGTTAGCCTCAATACCCCTCTCTGAGACCAGAAAACATAATAGCTTGCCTGCAAGCACACCAAAAACACACTTGGCCAGGTTAAGCATCATTTTATAGACCCGGAGATTGTCAAAAGTCTCCCTTAGATCATCCAGGAGAGTCTCCTTCTTTCTGGATTTGACCACAATATCATCCACATAAGCATGCACATTAGCCCAATCTGACTGTTAAAGCAATTCTGAATACAGCGTTGATAAGTCGCCTGAGCAGTCTTAAGCCCAAAAGGCATAGAGACATAGCAGAAGGCTCCAAAAGGGGTGATAAAAGACATCTTCTCTTGGTCCTTAACTGCCATCTTGATCTGATGATAACCAGAGTAAGCATCCAGACAACATAAACTCTCGCAACCCGTCGTGGCATCAATAATCTGGTCGATACGAGGGAGAGCAAACAGATCAGCTGGACAAGCTTTGTTAAGATCTGTGTAGTCAACACACATACGCCAAGTGTCGTTCTTCTTGAGTACCAGCACCGGGTTAGCCAACCACTCAAGGTGGAAAACCTCCACAATAAACCCAGCTGCTAAGAGCCGGGCTACCTCCTCTCCAATAGCCTTACGTCGTTCTTCATTGAAACAACAAAGAAATTGCTTGACCGGCTTAAACTTAGGATCCACATTAAGGGTGTGCTCAGCGAACTCTCTTGGTACACCTGGCATATCAGAAGGTTTCCATGCAAAGATGTCCCGATTCTCACGGATGAATTCGATGAGCGCACTTTCCTATTTAGGATCCATATTAGCCCCTACTGTGAACTGCTGAGATGAGTCGCCAGGGACAAAGTCAACCTGCTTAGTGTCATCAGCTGATTTGAACTTCAACAAAGGGTCTTGCTCAGTAGTGGGCTTCTTTAAAGGGGTCACATCCGCCGGGTCAACATTATCCTTATAAAACTTAAGCTCCTCCGTGGCGCAGGCCGACTCAGCATAAGCAGCATCTCCTTCGTCACATTCCAAGGCAATTTTCCAATCACCATGAACCGTAATAGTACCCTTATGCCCTGGCATTTTAAGCTGTAAATAAACATAACAAGGCCGAGCCATAAACTTGGCATAAGCCGGCCGTCCAAACAAGGCATGATAAGGGCTCTTGATTTTGACCACTTCAAACCATAACGTCTTTGTTCTGTAGTCATAGTCATCACCAAAAGCCACTTCGAGGGCAATCTTTCCAACAGGAAATGCCGACTTACCAGGTACCACCCCATGAAAAACTGTAGAGGATGGCTTAAGATCTTTGTCAGTTAAGTTCATCCGGCAAAAAGGTGTCATAATAAAGGATATTGATGCTGCTGCCACCATCCATGAGCACTTTAGTGAATTTATAACCCCCGACCTGAGGGGCTACCACCAATGCTAGTTGACCCGGATTATCAACCCGGGGCGGGTGATCCTCTCGACTCCATGTAATTGGATACTCTGACCACCGCAAGGGCAGGGCAACCAGGGTGGTTACCCTAACCAGACTGTTGGTTATAACCACCCTGGTTGCCCTATCCTTGATACCCAGAGCTTGAGCCTCCACCACCAAAGCCGGGACACTGTGAGCCGGAGCCTGACCTGCCAGGCAGGCCATTATTCTTGCCATGATTCTGATTGGAGTAGGAATTCATGTACTCTCGCATGATGAAAAAGTCCTTCCAAGCGTGAGTCGCTGGTTTATTGGGCAGGCTTTGTTTTGGGCAAGGCTCATTCATCATCGCCTCAATATTAAAGTTCTTCCCTCCAAAGGACTGTTTACCATTACCATTACGGCGCTGGTTTTTATATCCAGTGTTGGTCTTAGCTACAAGATCTGACCCGCCATCGGGTTGTCTGCGCTTACCACCATTACCCTGGTTGTTGTCGTTATGCCCTGTCACGTTCTGCTGCTGACCCTTACCATTGCCACTCTTCTTTCCCATGTTGGATTTTTCATCATCAGATCCAGGATCTTTGGTGGTATCAAAATCGGCATATTTGATGAGAGCTGCCATGAGCTCTCCCATGTCATTACAATGACGCTTAAGCCACCCAATCTTCTGCTTAAGGGGGGTAAAATGACAGTTCTTCTCTCAAACCAGAACCGCCTGACCTGCCGCAATATTGTTTAAAGAATGCATAATAGCTGAGACCCGCCGGACCCAATGATGAGCTGACTCATCCTCACGCTGCACATAGTTATCAAGATCAATAATTGTCAAAGGCTGCTTGCATGTTCCTTTAAAATTCTGAATGAACCGTGCTTTCAACTCTGCCCGTGAATTGATGGAGTTGGCGGGTAATATTTTTAACCAGGTCCGAGCTGGCCCGTCCACCATCATGGTGAAGTACTTAGCACACACAACATCATTGACATCCAGCATCTCCATGGCTAACTCATAACTCTCAATCTAGGCCTCAGGGTGGAGATCAGCTGTATAGTTAGCCACCTTTCGAGGACCCTTAAAATCCTTAGGAAAACGTTCATTATGTAGTGCTGGTACTAAACAAGGCACCCCAATAGATCTGGAAATTATACTAGCCCCTACTAATGCCAAAGGGGTCACCGAAGGCTGTTGATAAGCCCCCAACTGAGCCGTCACTGCTGCCTCCGCCTCTCGGCGGGCTCTAGCATCATCCACAATCGCGTGAGCATGAGTGAGGGGCGGGTTATTCCCACGGGGCGGGTCATCTTGGTTTGGCCAATGTCGTCGCTCGCTACTGGAAACCGCCGGCGACTCAATGCGTCAGCTGTAACTGCGGCTTGGGAGGGGGGTCGAATGCACCCTCTCACGCCTATGCATTTATTTCTCCTGCTATGCGACTGCTGTTTGTAAGAGCTCAATTGCATTCCGCGCCTCAGCTGCAAAAGGCGTCTCATCTGCGATAGGGATTGCCTGGAGCCGGGTAGCCGCTGCTATCATGTTATCCACCGGGTTGGAATAATGACCAGATGGTGTGGAAAAATGCCGGGGCGGGGTCCGATCCCTATGGGGTGGGTCTGGTAATCGGGGCTGAGCCGCCGCCCCGCTCCCTGGGACTTCAGCCGCCAGGGCCGGGCCTGGCGGGTTACTTGGCCCCGCACCAGGTGTATTAAAAAGGTTCCGCGCCTCATATTGTGCAGGCAAACGGGTTTGATACCTCCTTCGAAGAACTGCATTAGAGGTGTTTTGATACAAACTTAAGCGAAAGGCCTCCGCCCTGATGCGTTGTGACTCAACATCCATCTGGGCTCGTTCCTCTGCCATCCTGGCGTTCTTTGCATTAAGCTCCTGAGCCTTGGCCACCTCATCACGTACCTTTGCAACTTCTGCGTTATGCTGTGCTTGATTTTCCGTAGTGACCTCTGTTGCCAACAGGGTCGTCAAAGTGCCCAAGAGTTCAGACCAAACTTGAGCCGGCGACCGAGCTGAGCCGCCAGCCCCAGCTGTCGCAGTAGCCGTTGATCCAGACATCATAGCTGCAGCTGTCGATGAGTTGAGAATCGGCGTAGTGCCAGCCATGAAGACAGCAGCCCTATATGGCGGCTCATAGGGGTCTGGAATACTGTCACCATCAGAATAGCCCCCAAGCCCGTCGTCCTGAATCTGGTAGATTGACTCCGTTTCCTCGGTTGGAGACTCGTCACCTGAATAGATGGCCATCTCTCCACCAGATGCAGAATCTTCCTCAAGATCCGCCCCATGAACAAAGCCAATGAAAATGTACTTCCGGCTGGGTTGAACCCTGGTGGGTCGCACACACTGAGCCGTCTCGATGATTTCGATGCAGATGTCTGGCTCAGGCTCTGACTCGCCGATCTTGCCGATGAAGACGTGAATTCTGCCAAAGGGGACCCGGTATCCGTACTCGATTGAGTCGGCCTCGGGGCCCCAGCCAGCATCGTCGATGTAGAGCTTGCCACGGCGACTCTTAGTCATCCGGCCCAAGCACGGCACCGGGGCGCCACGGGGCACCCCCTCGCCCGCCCGTGCCGTGGCCAAGGCTTGATGGCGCCCTCAGGACAAGGGGCTCCTTCGACACGACGCCCACCTTCTTCTTCTTTATCGTGCCACCACTTCTGGCCATCAAGAGGGGAGATGATGTGAGCACGCGTGCAATCAACACTCGGTCATGAAGCAAGAAAGGTCACTTACTCGTCAGGCGCGGTCCACTTCCTCTTCTTCTCCTCCTCGATGGAGGCCGATGCGCCCCCGCCCTTCTTTGGCGTGACCTTGGTTGCATCTCGGGGGCAGGCGGAGTAGCCCTCAGTGGGCCCCGCCGCAACACCGCCGCCTGGAGAGGTGAGGAGGTCGCTTTGAGGAGTCATGGCCTGTGAAACCATGTTCACCCCGGTGGAGGCCGCCCCGTCCTTCGACTGTGTGCCTGGCGGAGACGGACCCGACCCCTTGACCGCCACGCTAGTGTGTGGGGAGCCCTCCAGAGGGGGCACTGCCGCGCCGTCACCTGAGGCCTCCCAGGCGGATGCTCGCGCAGTCCGGGGGTGGGATCCGACCACCTGGGGACCCTGACAAATCACGGGGAGTCCATGGCCGGGAGCTCGTCGGCATCGTCGTCGTCCTCGAGATTGCGAAGGAGCTCGCGCTGCGGCGGAGGGGATGCCTCCTCCAGGTCATCATCCTCAGTCTCCCCCGAGTCCTCCTCGCCACCACTATTGCTGGAGGACACCATCATGGGAAAATTGGGGTGGTCGGATGGCTTGAGCCCCAAATCGTTGAAGGCAAGCATGGCAGCGACCAAAGCCTCCCTATCGCCGCAGCGGTACAACGGGGCGTAGGCCTCGGGGATGTTCCCGGGGATGCAGCCGAGCAGGGCGAACAAGGCCGCGTCCAGCTCCTCGCATGTCTGACCGGCAGGATGCAGCCTCACCTCGTCCTCCGAGCGCTGGTACTCCCACAGGGACTTCGAGTGCGACTGGAGCGGCGCCAAGCGTTGCGTTAGGAACTCCTTCACAATCATCACCCCTGTCAGCTCCTGCGCCTTCATGTGCGAGTCTATCTTCTCCAGCACAGGCCTCACCCGAGGGTCGGTGAGCTTGCCGGAGCTCCACTCAGGGGGCGCGCATCGGCAGCGCCACTAGAGGCACCAAGAGCGGATTAGAACCATGGGCGTCCAGGAAGACCTAGTGGTACCGAAAGCCTTCCACCTTCTTCCTGGCTTTTAGGAGCGAGTTTCCGCTCTGAACTGTGACAAAGGAGACGCATGCGGATTGCTGGTTCTGGTCATGGAATCGCAAGCTGAAGTAGTGGCGGAAGAGAGCCACCGAGGGCCTTTCGCCCGCGAAGGCCTCGCAGTAAAAGGCAAAGATGGATAGGAGGAGAATGGAGTTAGGCTAGAGATGGAGGGCGTGGATCTTGTAATGCCTGAGGATGGCGTAGAAGAACCCCGAGAAGGGCGGGGCGAGCCCGGCAAAGACACTATGGAAGAAGAAGGGGTAGACTGTCTTTGCCATGGTGCTCCATTCCGCGGAGCCAGCCCAGATAAGAGTCTCACCCCACTCGTTCGTGTCTCCCGCCGTCAGTGGAAGCGCTGGACTGAGGTCCTCCTCCTCGGCAATGGAGGAGGCCGCAAGCACCGGCGGAAGAGATGAGGAGGCCGCGACTTGGGCCGCAGGTTTTGATTTCCCAGCGGGCGCCATCTGAGGAATCCTTGGCGATGGGGGAATAGAAGGAAGAAAGGTGCCTTGTCAGGATCTGGAGGAACCTCTCGCGAGGGAAAGGGGATCTCGGCAGGAGGAGGAAGGCACAAGGAAGAAGAGCAATAATGGCCCTGCTGCGTGCGCCAGGCTTTTTGTCAGCCTGGGCAGTTGCCGAGCCAGTGTGGGGAGTGGAGGCATCCGCGTCCTGTCATGCGCCATGTGTCAAGCCTGGCCCGCATGCGATTGGGGCCCTTGTCACTTCGCCCTTCACTCCTTGCCTTCGCTTCGAAGCCAGGCCGAGCACGCCTTGAGCCCGGGGGCTACTGTCGGTGTTCTGGGATCGAGGGTACCCAGACCTGCCTACCTGTGGCCCAGCACATGACCTCACCGACGGCCCGGCACGGCCCAGCTACAAGACTCCACGGGCAAGACCCTCGCGAGGGCCCTCGGATTCGCGAGGTGAACGACGTTAAGACCTCTTGAGGAGCAGCTCCCCGAGCCTGCCTCCCGAGGAGCGGAGATCTCTATGCAGGTACCCCGCCTCACGAGGCTCGCGATGACTTGAGCCATGACGACCAAGGCCAGGAGGGCGCCAGCGGGCGTAGACCAGGATAGTTTCCTCTTTGGTGCTAAGGAGGCAAGGACAAGCGCGGGTTCCCGAGGGATCCCCCAAAGGTTTCCGTTCCCGTGCAACAAGACCAAGACCACGGGCTCGGCAGGACAAAGGTCATCACCGAGCCCACAGCTGCGTCATGGCTAGAAGCTTTGCAGGCGAAGACCACCTTTCATCAGGATGAGATGTACTCTTGTCCCCTTCAAAATTGGCCACTGTGGTATTCCTTCCCGCCTAAGTTATGAGGGAACAGAATCAGGCCTAGTATAAATATAGGCTAGCCTCCACCGTAGAGAGGGATCGATTCATTCTCATCCTTTGAGCCCTCACGAGGCAGCTCATCCACTCTACTAGTTCATCCTCAACCTCCTCATGAGGCCAATCCACCACAAAGCAGGAGTAGGGTTTTACACCGCAAGGTGGCCCGAACCTGGTTAAACCACCATGTCCTCTTCTTCTTCCCACTCGCGCGTACTCGACGAGATTAGGCCTTGAGGGCGGCGAGCAGTGAGACGTTGTGAAGCGAGATCCTTCATACACGCCCCAGAGTTTGAACCTAGTTTGGGTCTGCGGAGCCCCGATTCCGACAATGCCATGTTCCTCTTTTCAAGTTCATGTGCACTAAGGTTTTGCAACTTCTTCATTTGCCAACACGATGAGCCGAGTGGGCCCCTCGGCTGTGATTTTGTTTGATGCAATGGAAATTGTAGTTTACCTTGTGCACTCTCAACTTCTTGTCTTCAGATTCAACACTTGATTGACTTGCCTCAAAATTATGTTTGAACGAATGATGCAACCTACAATACATTCGTCCTTGAATTGATGGCTTGACATGGTGATCAAGAATTCACATGTAATTATTTTTTAGCAATAAATCAAATATTTGATCACACATGCTTGAATTGAGGGTAAACTTTTTATTTTCTAGTTGATCTTGCTATGAGAACGGTTTGGAGTTAAGCAAATGAATGGTTCAGATTTTACATCACCCCATTCAGCTATCCATTGTATTTTGCACTATATCTTTGATGTCTTTCAAAAACAAATTATACTATCATCGGTTTTCTCAACAGAGTATAACCTTGGCTTTAAATTTCTGAAATCAAAATAGTTAGAACATACGTGTATCAATTGAGACCATGCGTAAGCCAAGTATGAAGCAAGCAAAGATACCCAACTAGATATGAGCTTTAAATAAAGCAATGGGAAAAGCTTTGGCTGCAATAATAAGTCACTGTCGTTCTCTTTGAATTGTACAATGTATTGAGCGATATGCTTTGTAACAATTTTATTGCTAACAAGTAAATTAACCTTCATCATTGGTCTTTCAAAATTATTTATAAGATTTTTCCTAATATTGTATCAACAATAAAGTTGTGGCCAAATCTGAAAGTAGGTAAATCACTTGCTAGACATACCTCTTCATACACGCTGGGAGAGCATGATGGTTGTATCACTTGAATAATACTTTGCACCACTTTTGAATGACTCTCTAATGCCTTGGCATCCTCTTTTTCTTCAATATATTCGGTACACATACTATTTGATTAGGCTTTTTGAATAACCAAATTTTCTTTGTTATCTGAATCAATACTTCTATCCTTTTGAACTTGCAAGGCTTCTCGCTCTTGTCTAATTTTAGCCCACATCTCAGCATGGCGAGCTCTAAACTTTTTCGTCTCAATTTCCATCCACTCCTCATGAGACTGCCCTCCAATACTTTGAGATTCTTTCAGCAAGAGGTGCCGAAACTTTGCAATTGTGTAGGGGGTACACTAGATGCTACAGCACTAGGCGAATTCATCATTTGCACAACTCAAGCTTTTGCAGCAGTAAAGTCATGAGGCTTCCCACCTTCTATTAGTTCCTGGCGAATAGAGTTGCACAAATCCCAAGAGAATGTCTGCTTGTTCTCAATTACCCAGTATGGATATGGTTGCCCCGCAATGCTTTTAGAATCTTTCGATAATGAGATGTTGCCGAAATTCTGTAATTATGTAGGGGGAAAATGATATGCCACGGTAGTAGGTGAAGGCATTTGTGCTCTTGTAGAAGTTTCACTTGTTTGGCCATAACCGTGAAGGTGCGGAGCAAAATTATGGATATCAATAGTTGCATATGATGCCAAAAAAAATAGTAGCATGAGGTGTAGCATATGATGTTTGAGGGTAATTGCCGAATAACTAGTAGTAGCATGGCCAATTCCCCTATTGATACGTCCATTTTGCATCATGCTTTTAGTTGATATTTATTGCATTATGGGCTGTTATTTCACATTATGGTACAATACTTATGCCTTTTCTCTCTTATTTTATAAGGTTTACACAAAGAGGGAGAATGCCGGCAGCTTGAATTCTGGACCGGAAAGGAGCAAATCTGAGATACCTATTCTGCACAACTCCAAATGTCCTGAAACTTTACGGAGAATTGTTTTGGAATATACAAAAAATATTGGGCGAAGAAACTACAGAAGGGGGCCCACCAGGTGGCCACAAGCCTGGGGGCGCGCCCTAGGGCTTGTGGGCCCCCTGGCCATCGTTTGGTGCCCCTCTTCTGCTATATGAAAGGTTTGACATAGAAAAAAATAAAAAGGAAGCTTTCAGGACGGAGCGCCGCCGTCTCGGGGCAGAACCTGAGCAGAAGCTATCTAGGGCTCCGACAGAGCGATTCTGCCGGGGAAACTTCCCTCCCGGAGGGGGAAATCGAAGCCATCGTCATCACCAACGATCCTCTCATCAAGGGAGGGTCAATCTTCATCAACATCTTCACCAGCACCATCTCCTCTCAAACCCTAGTTCATCTCTTGTATTCAATCTTTGTCCCAAAACCTCAGATTGGTACCTGTGGGTTGCTAGTAGTGTTGATTACTCTTCGTAGTTGAAGCTAGTTGGTTTATTTGGTGGAAAATCATATGTTCAGATCCTTAATGATATTCAATGCCCCTCTGAACATGAACATGCTTTGTGAGTAGTTATGTTTGTTCCTGAGGACATGGGAGAATTCTTGTTATAAGTAATCATGGGAATTTGGTATTCGTTCGATATTTTGATGAGATGTATGTTGTCTTTCCTCTAGTGGTATTATGTGAACATCGACTACATGACACTTCACCATGATTTGGGCCTAGGGGAAGGCATTGGGAAGTAATAAGTAGATGATCGGTTGTTAGAGTGACAGAAGCTTAAACCCTAGTTTATGCGTTGCTTCGTAAGGGGCTGATTTGGATCCACATGTTTCATGCTATGGTTAGATTTATCTTAATTCTTCTTTCATAGTTGCAGATGCTTGCGAGAGGGGTTAATCATAAGTGGGAGGCTTCTCCAAGTAAGGACAGCACCCAAGCACCGGTCCACCCACATATCAAATTATCAAAGTAAAGAACGCGAACCATATGAGCATGATGAAAACTAACTTGACAATAATTCCCATGTGTCCTCGGGAGCGCTTTGCTTTATATAACAGTTCATCCAGGCTTATCCTTTGCTACAAAAAGGATTGGGCCACTTTGCTACACCTTTGTTACACTTGTTACTTGTTACCCGTTACGAATTATCTTATCACCAAACTATTTGTTACCGATAATTTCAGTGCCTGCAGAAAATACCTTGCTGAAAACCGCTTGTCATTTCCTTCTGCTCCTCGTTGGGTTCGACACTCTTATTTATCGAAAGGACTACGATTGATCCCCTATACTTGTGGGTCATCAAGACTCTTTTCTGGCGCCGTTGCCGGGGAGTGAAGCGCCTTTGGTGAGTGGAATTTGGTAAGGAAACATTTATATTACGTGCTCAAATTTATTGTCACTTGTCACTATGGAAAGTCATCCTTTGAGGGGCTTGTTCGGGGTATCTTCACATCGACCGGAAGAGCAAAGAGTTTCTCCTCAACCTACTACACCTACTGAAAATATTTATTATGAAATTCCTTCGGGTATGATAGAGAAACTGCTAGCTAATCCTTATGCAGGAGATGGAACACTACATCCTGATATGCTTCTAATCTATGTGGATGAAGTTTGTGGATTATTTAAGCTTGCAGGTTTACCCGGAGATGAAGTCAAGAAGAAAGTCTTGCCTTTATCTTTGAAGGGAAAGGCATTGACAAGGTATAGGCTATGTGATGATATTAGAGCTTGGAATTACAACCGATTGAAATTGGAATTTCATCAGAAGTTTTATCATATGCATCTAGTTCATCGTGATCAGAATTATATATATAATTTTTGGCCTCGTGAAGGAGAAAGTATCGCTCAAGCTTGGGGGAGGCTTATGTCAATGTTATATTCATGCCCCAATCATGAGCTATCAAGAGAAATTATTATTCCGAATTTTTATGCTCGGCTTTCTCGTAATGATCAATCCATGCTCGATACTTCTTGTACTGATCTTTTATGAAGAAGACTATTGAATTCAGATGGGATCTTTTGGAAAGAATTAAATGCAACTCTGAAGATTGGAGCTCGACAAAGGTAAGGAGTTAGGTATAAACCTTGAGTTTGATTGTGTTAAATCTTTCATGGATACCGATGTTTTTCGTGAATTTAGCACTAAATATGGACTTGACTCTGAGATAGTAGCTTCTTTTTGTGAATCATTTGCTACTCATGTTGATCTCCCTAAGGAGAAGTGGTTTAAATATCATCCTTCCATTGAAGTAAAAATAGTAGAACCCATTAAAGCTGAAGAAGAAACCATTACTTATAATGTTGATCCAGTTATTCCTACTACTTATATTGAGAAACCACCTTTTCCTGTTAGGATAAAAGAACATGCTAAAGCTTCAGCTGTAGTCCGTAAGAGTTATACAAGACCACCTACACCCCCTAAACAAATTAAATTTGAACCTAATATTGCTATGGTTAAAGATCTCTTGGGTGAAAATATAGATGGGCATGTTATTTACTTCTGTGATGAAGCTACTAGAATTGCTAAACCCGATGAAAAAGATAAACATATACCTATTGTTGGCATGCATGTTGTCTCTGTTAAAATAAGAGATCATTGTTTTCATGGCTTATGTGACTTGGGTGCTATTGTGAGTGCAATCCCTTTTACTTTATATCAAGAAATTATGAATGATATTGCACTTGCTGAAATAGAAGATATTGATGTTACTATTAAGCTTGCTAATAGAGATACTATCTCACTAATTGGGATCATTAGAGATGTTGAAGTCTTGTGTGGGAAAATAAAATACCCTACTGATTTTCTAGTTCTTGGTCCCCCACAAGATGATTTTTGTCCCATTATATTTGGTAGACCTTTCTTGAACACTATTAATGCTAAGATAGATTGTGAGAAAGAAACTGTTAGTGTAAATTTCGGGGATGTGTCTCATGAGTTTAATTTCTCCAAATTCCGTAGACAACCTCATGATAAAGAATTGCCTAGTAAAGATGAAATTATTGGTCTTGCTTCTATTGTCGTGCCTCCTACTGATCCTTTAGAACAATATTTGTTAGACCATGAAAATGACATGTTTATGAATGAAAGAAATGAAATAGATGAGATATTCTTTAAACAAATGCCTGTTTTGAAACACAACTTGCCTGTTGAAACTCTTGGAGATCCTCCACCACCCATGGGTGGTCCTGTGTTCGATCTTAAACAATTACCTGATACTTTGAAATATGCCTATCTTGATGAAAAGAAGATATATCCTGTTATTATTAGTGCTAACCTTTCAGAGCATGAAGAAAAGAAATTATTGAAAACTCTGAGGAAGCACCGTGCCGCTATTGGATATACTCTTGACGATCTTAAGGGCATTAGTGCCACTCTATGTCAGCATAAAATGAATATGGAATCTGATGCTAAACTAGTTGTTGATCACCAGTGACGGTTGAATCCTAAGATGACAGAAGTGGTAAGGAATGAAATACTAAAGCTTCTGGAAGCAGGTATAATCAATCCTATAGCTGATAGTAGATGGGTAAGTCATGTTCACTGTGTCCCTAAGAAGGGAGGTATTACTGTTGTTCCTAATGATAAAAATGAACTGATCCCACAGAGAATTATCACAGGTTACAGAATGGTAATTGATTTTAGAAAATTAAATAAAGCTACTACGAAAGATCATTACCCTTTACATTTCGTTGATCAAATGCTAGAAATACTATCAAAACTTACACATTTTTGCTTTCTAGATGGATATTCTGGTTTTTCCCAAATACTTGTGTCACAAGAGGATCAAGAAAAAACTACTTTTACATGCCCTTTTGGTACCTTTGCTTATAGACGTATGCCTTTTGGTTTATGCAATGCACCTGCTACCTTTCAAAGATGTATGACTGTTACATTCTCTGAATTTTGTGAAAAGATTGTTGAGGTTTTCATGGATGATTTCTCCGTTTACGGAACTTCTTTTGATGATTGCTTAAGCAACCTTGATCGAGTTTTGCAGAGATGTGAAGAAACTAATCTTGTCTTGAATTGGGAGAAGTGCCACTTTATGGTTAATGAAGGTATTGTCTTGGGGCATAAAATCTCCAAAAGAGGTATTGAAGTTGATAAAGCTAAAGTTGATGCTACCGAAAAAATGGCATGTCCTAAAGATATCAAAGGTATAAGAAGTTTCCTTGGTCATGCTGGTTTCTATAGGAGATTTATTAAAGACTTCACTAAAATTTCTAGGCCTCTCACTAATCTTTTGCAAAAATATGTTCCGTTTGTTTTTTATGATGATTGTGTAGAAGCATTTGAAATCCTTAAGAAAGCCTTAATCTCTGCACCTATTGTCCAACCACCTAATTGGAACCTACCCTTTGAAATTATGTGTGATGCTAGTGATTGCTGTTGGTGATGTTCTAATACAAAGAGTTGATAAGAAATTAAATGGTATCCATTATGCTAGTGAAACTCTAGACGGTGCTCAAAGAAATTATGCTACTACTGAAAAAGAATTTTTAGCAGTTGTGTTTGCTTGTGATAAATTCAGATCTTATATTGTTGATTCTAAAATAACTATTCACACTGATCATGCTGCTATTAAATACCTTATGGAAAAGAAAGATGCTAAACCTAGACTCATTAGGTGGGTTCTCTTGCTACAAGAATTTGATTTACATATTATTGATAGAAAGGGAGCTGAGAACCCCGTAGCAGACAACTTGTCTAGGTTAGAAAATATTCTTGATGACCCACTACCTATTGATGATAACTTTCCTGATGAACAATTAGCTGTTATAAATGCTTCTCATAGAACTCCATGGTATGCAGACTATGCCAATTATATTGTTGCTAAATTTATACCACCCAATTTTACATACCAACAAAAGAAAAAAAATCTATGATTTAAGACATTACTTCTGGGATGACCCGCACCTTTATAAGGAAGGAGTTGCCGGTGTCAAAACCGGCCGATCTCGGGTAGGGGGTCCCGAACTGTGTGTCTGAGGACTGAAGGTAACAAGCGACAGAGGGAACATGATGTTTACCCAGGTTCGGGCCCTCTTAATGGAGGTAAAACCCTACGTCCTGCTTGATTGTATTTGATGAGTATGGGGGTTACAAGATTTGATCTACCTCAAGATCATAATGGCTAAACCCTACCTGTCTAGCCTATGAGAATTCTGATCGCCTCCAGGGGCCAAACCCTCTGGTTTATATAGGCACTGGAGGGGGCTAGGGTTGTACAAAGTCGGTTTATAGAGGAAGGAAACTATACATCCGGACACCAAACTTGCCATCCACGCAAAGGAGAGTCCCACCCGGACACGAGGAAAGGTCTTCTGCCTTGTATCTTCACGGCCCATCAGTCCGGCCCATGTCACTTAGCCCGGCCACCCGAGGACCCCTTAATCCAGGACTCCCTCTGTAGCCCCTGAACCAGTCTTCAATGACAATATGTTCAGCGCGTAGATTGTCTTCGGCATTGCAAGGCGGGTTCCTCCTCTGAATACTCCAAAGCAATCTTCTGAATAAAAGAATTGTATTCGGCTCTGCATGACAGTCACAACCCTCAACCATGAAGGTAAAATACTTAGTCAAAGTAATGTCCATTAACTGACAACTTTTTCGGCGAAACATCACATCTAGCCTCTTTATCATTTCGAACCGTTTTTCGGCCTCCCGCTTCGCGTTTCGAGACACGGCCTTTATTGACACGTCTCGTCAAAGAGGAGATCATGTCCATTTATTGCAGGATCTTCATCAATACGGGTTTGGGTAATCCAACTGTGCCATTCGCATGACCCCTTAGGAACAAGCGAGTTTTAAGGCTTGAGGGGCGGGCGCTTGATATTCATTGCCTATATAAGTGGATAAAGATCCCTCTTTTCTCCCCACGCCTTCTTCCTTCTCCTGTTTTCCCATCCTCAAGCTCCAGCACCCAAGCTTCAATCCTTCCCACCGTCGCCAACCTCTCCAGTCATGTCCGGATCTGGCTCGGAGGGCAAGTGGGAGGCCTCCTCCGTCATGGAGAAGGATATCAAGGAGCTCCGGGGGGCGGGATATCTGTCCGCGGAGATCGCGCACAAGCTCCCTGCCAAGGATCAAGTCATACATACTCTGGAGCCCGGTGAAAGGGTTGTATTCATCCCCCAGTTCCTCTGCGGACTAGGGTTTCCCCTCCACCCCTTTGTCCGCGGCCTCATGTTCTACTACGGGCTAGATTTCCATGATCTAGCCCCAAATTCTTTCCTCTACATCTCGGCGTTTATCGTCGTGTGCGAGCCGCTACTCCGCATCCCCCCACACTTCGGCCTATGGCTAAAAGTCTTCAATGTGAAGCCGAAGGTGGTCGACGGGCAACATGCGGAGTGCGGCGGCGACATGGTGAGCAAGCTCCCCAACACCACCTGGCCTAAAGGGGCCATCGTGGAGACCGTCAAGGTGTGGCAGCAGGAGTGGATCTATATCACCGAACCTCGCGGTGCCAGGTGGGCGGCCACTCCTGAGTTCAGATCCGGACCCCCTATGCGGCTCGCGTCATGGACCAAAAAGGGTCTGGATTGGGGGTCGACCACGGATGTGATGACGCTACAAAAGCGCATAAAAAATATGATAAGCAAGAATACCAGTCTCACTGACGTGATTCAGGTGATGCTCTTCCGCCGGATCCTCCCCTGCCAACTCCGGCCTCTCCATATGTGGGAGTTCAATCCGGAAGGTCCGCGGACCCTGCAGCGTTTCGTCAGCACAACGCACGAAGAGATCTGGAAGCTGCTCTTTAAGACCCAGAAGACATGGGCGAAGAAGACTGAAGACATCGGTCTTGACATTGAGAATCCGGCCACACCGGTAAGTATTTTAGTTCCGAACACAATTTTCGGTAAATAAATCAAAGGTTATACTGAGATTTCCATTCTTTCATTCAGGGCTGGACAGCGAAGGCGGAGCGGATCAAGTGTCCGGCTCCACTACCTGAAGACCCAGCCAATCCTCTGCTAACGAGGATGCTGGTTCCGGTGCCGTATCAGGCGCTGGAGAAGAAGGTCAAGAAGAAGGGCAAGGAGGCCAAGGGCAGCCTCCGCCGTAAGGGTACTTCGGACGTAGTGTGTGGAGAAACCGAAGCCCACTCCTCCCACGAGGGGGATGAAGATGAAGAGGAGGAGGAGGCGGAAAGTGGTTCTCCCCTAAAGGGGGGAAAGAAGAAAAGGGCTGCCTCCGTAGACCTGGAGGAGGGGGCGTCCAAGAGGGAGAAGATAACCCTCTCGGACGGTTCGGATACGGACGCCGAACACACCCCTAGGAGGCGCCTCAGGGATAAACCACTGGTCGAATCGTAAGTGTCGAAAAGGATACTTAGCAAATATTCGGTCTGTTATGGTTGTAACATAACATATCATATTGTGTGTTTCAGCCCTGCCCGCGACCTCCCCCAACCATCGCTATCTGAAGGGAGTTCTCTGCCGCCCGAGATGGCAGAGAGTGAGACACCACTGCGAGCCCCTTTGCCAATCACCGTGGATGACACCGAGGTGTTGTCCCGAAGGACCTCTCCTGGCCATGGAGGGGCGAGTGAGGCTGCCAAAGACATGGAGGGGGCGACCCCCATGGCGACCGACGGCGGGGGTCCTGAGCAATCTGGCCCCCAGCCGGACATCATTCTGGAGACCAATGTGGCCCCGGAGTCAGGCGAGCAGCCCCCTTCGAAGGAGGGGGAGCATCAGCTCCGACGGCGGCCTCCACTAATCCGGAGGCGCCGAATGCCTTGGTGGAAGCACTACGACGTGCTGCCATCGTGGAGGAGCACCACACCCATCAGGGTGTGGTGGTTGAGAAGATTCAGTCCGCCAAGAGCGGGCTGAACGAAGCCTTCATCAGCCTACTAACAGGATTCGAGGTATGCGACATAATGCTCTAGACACTTTTTATAAAGGGACAGACCTGTGCATAGATAGTAGCCCCTGAGACTCTGTCTGGTTTTGAAAAGCCGGACAGAGGATCATATAGTATTCGGAAGAGGTGACGTACTTTTATATTGTATAACAGGCATCCATGTTGGCAGCAACCGCCCAGGCCGCTGCAGTTTCCGATCTCAAGTGGAGGCTGCAGCTGGCTGATGATGATATCGACCGCATGAACAAGCGGTTCCATGAGGCGCAAGGTATGTTTGAAATATCTCGCACATGCCTGAATTGATATGCAAATTCTGAGTCTAAACTCATGCGCTGCTATGTGTATGATTGCAGGCAGCGCGGCCGAGGTCGAGACCCTCAAGAGTGCCCTTGCCCAAGCCAAGGAGGAGGCGAAGGCGAGCAAAGCGGCCGTAGACAAAGCGGCTGCAGATTTAAAGTCCGAACAGGTCGCCCGCCGCCAGTACGAGGGGAGGGTGACCGAAGTGGAGCAAGAGCTCAAGGACGCCGCCGGCAAGTGCGAGTCCTTGGAGGAGAAGAATAAGGCCCAGGCGGCCGAACTCGCCAAGGCCCTCCAAGAGGCCAAGGAGGCGAGGACCGAATCCCGGGCAGCTCGCGAGGAAATCTGGCAGTCCGAACAGATACGGCTGGTAAGCCCTTTCTTTTGTAGACTACATTTGGTGGTCAAAGATATGCCTTGCTCACTCGACTATGGAGTTCTCCAGACGCATTTGCGGATCGTTCGAAGAGTGCCGCCGACACCGCGCAGTTCTTCCGGGCCCAGGAGGGGCACACGATAGAAAAGCTCTTCTGGTCACAGTTCACGGCATCGGAGCGTCCGGCGCTGTTGAACAACCACATGATGCAACTGGCAGAGCTACATAGGATGTCCGGATTGGCCATGAAGGACGTCATAGTCCAGCTGTGGCCAACCGAAACCATTTCTAGCAGCTACTTCGGCCTGGTGCAGCGACTTGTTGACGCACTGCCCCGGATTGAAGCTGTCAAGCGCTCGGTGTGCATGGAAGGTGCGCGGATGGCCTTTGCCCGTGTCAAGATGCACTGGGTAAAGATGAAGGCCGCCGTTGTGGCGGTCGAGGGCCCACCCGAAGGCAAGGACCATCGCAAGCCAGAGCGGTATTTTGAAGACGTCCTTGAGGGTGCCCGATTAATAGAGGGCCAATGCTCAAAGGATATCATATTTGAGTGAATGTATCCGAGCTACCCAGATGTTGTTTTATAAACCAAGGCTTTGTAATATATTTATGTCTTTATCAGGAATTGCTTGCCTCCTGTGCGGCCGTATTTTGTTATCTTGAAAGTTTGCCAGTCGTCGGCTTCAGCCCCCACGTAGATACTACGGGGGTGTTCGGAATAACGCATGATCACTCTTGACCCAACATCTTGGTCCGTGAAGGAGGTGTCTACATAGGCGAACCAGGCAATCAGACTATGCGGCTTTATCACTTTCACTTAGCCATAGGAGTTTGACGGTGGGGCTAAGTACTAGCCCCTGGTGCGTATGCGGCTATCCGTACTGGGATACCTTAAACACATGACCGGACGGAGGCCAGTCCTTCGCATAATACGGAAGAAATCGCAAAAGATTTATAGCAAGTCGCCGAATAGCTGACCAGCTCTCGCCTCACCATGACAGTCAGTTTTCGGCTTTCTCTACTGAGGTGTTTGACCGGACGAACCAGAAACACAATCGCAGTAGTTCTCCCTTTACTACCCTAGCCGAACAAGCGGAACGTAAGGTAGTAACCACAAGAGCCAGGCAACCCAACTATTGACCAAAGACATGATTCGGAGCTGATGCATATAATGCAATATTCAAGACGCCGAAGTGCACTCTAAAAGCGTTCGGACTTTTTTTTTGAAAATATAGGTGGCCGAATAGAGCCCCTGGCATTTTAAGCTATGCCGAGGTGTATATGCCAATCTGACATGAAGACGGAATATAGATTATGAAATAAACCAATACCGTATAGGGTTGGTAAAAACTGTTTCCATTATAGTCTGATTGATACGTCAAAACGTGCTTTTACAGATAATTCTATAAGCATCAGGGCTATTTTACATGCCGAGAATTTGAGAACAAGGGAAAGCTGTATACAGGTTCTAAAAAAGAAAAGGTATCGTGAAGATCCTTTGGACACCCTGCCGCACGTCTGCGCCACTTTTCGCCTTGGTGGAGGATCCTTTGAAAGGATCGACGATCGTGTATATAGAAGGGGCATGGGAAAGGGCCCTGCGCCACCATAAAGTCATTTTAGGTTTTAAAGAACCTGTAATATGAGAGAAAAGAGAAAAAAGAAGAAGGAGATTAAGGTCCGAATAGGGTCGAGCCGTATTATGGACCTCGTCCGCGGAGTGCCTCCGTCGTCGCCCAAGGTATTTTGAGTGCGTAGTAATGCACACGCGGTACATATGCCGCGATTAGATGGGGTGGTGGATGGAGGCAAAACTGCTAGTCTAGCGCCGGATTGACCGAGCTGTCGTTCTGCAGAGTAGGCCGGACTCGTTTAATAGTGTCCGGAGTCTTGATGGCCAATGAAGTGTTCAGCTTGATAAGGCCGCTCTGTACCTCGGCTGCAAGGGCTGCGGTGTGCTCCTCGGTACGGAGGGAGCATTCCATGTTTCCATTGACTGTGATAACGCCGCGGGGTCCAGGCATCTTGAGCTTTAAGTAAGCATAATGCGGGACTGCATTGAAGCGGGCGAAGGCAGTACGTCCGAGCAGTGCGTGATAACCACTGCGGAAGGGGACGATGTCGAAGATCAAGTCTTCGCTTCGGAAATTATCCGGTGAACCGAAGACTACTTCCAATGTTAATGAGCCCGTACAGTGGGCCTCGACGCCGGGTATCACTCCTTTAAAGGTGGTGTTACTAGGCTTGATTCTTGACGGGTCAATACCCATTTTGCGGACAGTGTCTTGATAGATCAAGTTGAGACTGCTGCCGCCGTCCATAAGGACTCGAGTCAGATGATATCCGTCAATAATTGGATCGAGGACCAGGGCCGCCGAACCTCCGTGACGGATACTGGTCGGGTGGTCCCTGCGTTCGAAGGTGATCGGATAAGCCCACCATGGGTTGAATTTCGGGGTGATGGGCTCTACGGCGTAGACATCCCTTATTGCGCGCTTGCGCTCCCTTTTGGGGATATGCGTGACATATATCATGTTCACTGTTTTCACCTCAGGGGGAAATTTCTTTTGTCCCCCTGTGTTCGGTGGGCGGGGCTCGTCATCGTCCTCACTTGGCGGCCCTTTCCCCTTATGTTCGGTATTTAACTTACCGGCCTGTTTGAAGACCCAACAATTTCTGTTGGAGTGGTTGGCGGGCTTGTCGGGGGTGCCATGAATCTGGCAAGGCCGATCGAGTATTTTGTCCAAACTAGATGGACCGTCCTTATTTCCTTTGAATGGCTTCTTCCGCTGACCGGATTTAGAGCCACTGAATCCGGCGTTAACCGTTGTATCTTCAGTTTCTTCGTTGTTGTTTCGACGCTTGTGTTTGGTGCGTCGTGGCCTGCCATTGCCGTCCCTGACTTCGGAGGTGCCAGGGTCGCTGGTACTATTGCTTCTACGAGCCAACCAGCTGTCCTCTCCCGCGCAGAAGCGGGTCATGAGTGCAGTAAGTGCTGCCATAGACTTCGGCTTTTCCTGACCAAGGTGTCGGGCGAGCCATTCGTCGCGGACGCTATGTTTAAAGGCCGCGAGGGATTCGGCGTCCGGACAGTCGACGATTTGGTTCTTTTTAATTAAGAACCTAGTCCAGAGTTTGCGGGCTGACTCACCGGGTTGCTGGACTATATGACTAAGGTCATCGGCATCCAGAGGCCGGACATAGGTACCTTGGAAGTTGTCTCTAAAGGCATCCTCCGAGTCTTCCCAGCTTCCAATAGAGTTCTCTGGTAGGTTGTTTAACCAGTGCCGCACTGGTCCTTTCAGCTTTAGGGGGAGGTATTTGATGGCGTGGAGATCGTCACCGCGGGCCATGTGAATATGGAGAAGAAAATCCTCAATCCATACCACGGGATCTGTCGTTCCATCATATGATTCGATGTTTACGGGTTTAAACCCTTCTGGAAATTGGTGCTGCATTACCTCATCGGGAAAGCACAAGGGGTGTGCGGCGCCTCTGTATCGGGCAACATCACAACGGAGTTCGGATGACATCCGTGTTCAGTTTTTGGCCCGTGTTCGGTTATGCTGCTCGCGCCAAGCTTGAAGGCCGTCGTCTCTCATCGGAGCACGCCCCCTTGATCCGTATATTGATCTGGTCTTGCCGGCTCTATTGTCCAGGTCCTGACGTAAGTCATAGGTGTAGCACTGAGCTGCTACCTCTTTGCCTCGACGGCGAGGTGGCGCGAGCTGGTGTTCGGCATGAGTAGCCGCTTTGTCTCGCCCACGTGGTGGTCGGTCTGGTTCATTAGCATGATTATGTCTTGACGGTATTGGCTCTAGGGCCTCGTCATCGAATTGTGGTAGTAGCCGACGCTTCGGATAGCTCTTTGTCAGGCGTTCGAGGCCGTACTCCTCGGCAGCTAGGACCTGGGTCCATCTGTCGTTGAGCGTATCCTGTTCGGCTTGAAGTTTGTTGCTGTTTCTTTTTTAGGCTTCTCGCAGTTGCGATGAGCTGTCGCTTAAAGCGCTCTTGCTCGAGGGGTTCCTCTGGCATGATGAAGTCTTCATTGCTGAGGCTGACATCCTCCTCGGAGATCGGTAGATAGTTACTATCCTCCGAATCCTCATTCCCGACTGGCTCGTCGGGGTTAACTTGTCCCTCTTCCCAATTATCCTGCTCTACGGCAGGCTCAATGGGTTGGTCAGAATCTTCGGCATTCTCCGGAGTGTCAATGTCTCCGGTGCCGGTGTTACTTTCTTTTTCCCGCCGCGATCGTGAACAGCGCCGCTGACGTCGACGCTTCAGTGGTACCTCGACGGGCTTGTCCTCGACCGGATCTTGATTGCCATCGTCGTCCTCTTTGGGTGTATCCACCATATACACATCGTATGTAGAAGTGGTAGTCCAACGTCCGGTGATGGGCGGGTTTTGGCCTGGTTCGGCTCCGGCATCGTCGTCCATACCGTCGATGTCTTCGGAGGCGTAGTCGAGCATGTCGGTTAAGTCTTCGACAGTGGCTACCAAGTGGGTGGTGGGTGGGATGAAAAATTCCCCGCACTCAGCCCCTAGTTCGGGCTGGGCGTAATTCGGAGCTGATACCTCTGTGATGGCGAGAGACCGCATTAAGTCCAAGGCCTCGCTTAAGAGCGGAGGCCGGACAGGGAACTGAGGACCAGCGGAGCTGGGCATGGCAGACTCTGCCAGGTTGTGTTCACCAGCCGCAGACTTTGAGAGTTCGTAGTTGGCCTCCAGAGGCGAGTTCGGCTCTCCGATGACTAGGAGGGTCCTGCTTGATTCCAGGCTCGCCGAACATACAGTTGCTTCTAGGTCTTCGGCAAAGGGCTCCATAGGAGGAGAGGGTCCGGTGGGTTTTAAGATCCCATCTTCGGATGAGCTGGCCTGCCCTGGATCTATGGCCAGGGCAGGGATAGTAGTTGGTCTTTGAGCGGCGCCTGATGATAGATCCGATGGGTTGTCTTCTTGAAGATGACGAATAGTGGTCGAGGCCATGAATCCTTCGAAGATCAAGTCTCCTCGGATATCAGCGACGTAATTCAGGCTCCCGAATCTGATCTGATGACCAGGGGCGTAGTTGTCGATCTGCTCAAGGTGACCAACTGAATTGGCGCGCAGAGCGAAGCCGCCGAATACAAAAAGTTGACCAGGGAGAAAGGTCTCCCCGGAAATAGCATCGTTGTTGATGATCAAACGAGTCATCGATCCTTCTGCCGACGACAGAGTGGAACTCTCAATGAAAGCACCAATGTCGGTGTCAAAACCGGCCGATCTCAGGTAGGGGGTCTCGAACTGTGTGTCTGAGGATCGAAGGTAACAAGGGACAGAGGGAACACGATGTTTACCCAGGTTCGGGCCCTCTTAATGGAGGTAAAACCCTATGTCCTGCTTGATTGTATTTGATGAGTATGGGGGTTACAAGAGTTGATCTACCTCGAGATCATAATGGCTAAACCCTAGCTGTCTAGCCTATGAGAATTCTGATCGCCTCCATGGGCCAAATCCTCCGATTTATATAGGCACCGGAGGGGGCTAGGGTTGTACAGAGTCGGTTTACAGAGGAAGGAAACTATACATCCGGACGCCAAACTTGCCATCCACGCAAAGGAGAGTCCCACCCGGACACGAGGAAAGGTCTCCTGCCTTGTATCTTCACGGCCCATCAGTCCGGCCCATGTCACTTAGCCCGGCCACCCGAGGACCCCTTAATCTAGGACTCCCTCAGGAGTAGATGGTGTTATTAGATGGTGTGTACCTGAGCATGAACAGGAACAGATTCTACGCAAGTGTCACTCCAAGGCCTACGGAGGACACCATGCTGGAGACAGAACTGCACACAAGGTATTACAATCTGGTTTTTATTGGCCTACTCTTTTCAAGGATGCTCGTAAGTTTGTCTTGTCTTGTGATGAATGTCAAAGAATTGGTAATGTTAGTAGACATCAGGAAATGCCTATGAATTATTCACTTGTTATTGAACCATTTGATGTCTGGGGATTTGATTATATGGGACTTTTTCCTTCCTCCAGTGGGTATACACATATTTTGGTTGTTGTTGATTATGTTACTAAGTGGGTAGAAGCTATTCCAACTAGTAGTGCTGATCATAACACCTCCATTAAAATGCTTATAAAAATCCCTAGATATTTAATGGCCGATGGTGGTTCACACTTTATTCATGGTGCTTTCCGTAAATTGCTTGTTAAGTATAATGTTAACCATAGAATTGCATCTCCATATCATCCTCAGACTAGTGGTCAAGTAGAATTAAGTAATAGAGAAATAAAATTGATCTTGCAAAAGACTGTTAATAGATCTGGAAAGAATTGGTCTAAGAAACTTGATGATGCACTATGGGCTTATAGAACTGCTTATAAAAATCCTATGGATATGTCTCCATATAAAATGGTATATGGAAAAGCATCTCACTTACCTCTTGAACTAGAACATAAAGCTTATTGGGCAATTAAAGAGCTCAACTATGATTTCAAACTTGCTGGTGAGAAGAGGTTATTTGACATTAGCTCACTTGATGAATGGAGAACCCAAGCCTATGAAAATGCCAAATTGTTTAAAGAAAAAGTTAAAAGATGGCATGACAAAAGGATACAAAAGCGTGAATTTAATGTAGGTGACCATGTCTTGCTATACAATTCTCGTTTAAGATTTTTTGCAGGAAAACTTCTCTCTAAATGGGAAGGGCCTTACATTATCGAGGAAGTTTATCGTTCCGGTGCCATCAAGATCAACAATGCCGAGGGTAATAACCCGAAGGTGGTGAATGGGAAAAGAATCAAGCATTACATCTCATGTACTCCCATAAATATTGAAACCAATATTATTAATACCATAACGCCGAAGGAGTACATAAGGGAAATGATGAGGACATCAATACCATTGTTACACCCACAGCCCCTGCTGCTATACATACTGGACCAATTACTAGAGCTCGCGCACACCAATTAAATTATCAGGTACTTTCGTTTCTTGGTAATGATTCTAATGTTCATGAGAATATGATGCTGCCTAAATTGGATACATTTGTTTTGCTTACAAATGAAGGGCCTAGCTTGGACAAGAAAGAGGAACCTTGGAGCAAGTTCAAGCATGGAGATGATGGCATGCGCAAGGGGAACAAGAACGGAGTTACAAGTGATGATTTCGGGACTTTGAAGCCACCATAATGAGTGCAGGAAGCCTTGGACGAAATATACAAGACGCCACTTCATAAATTTCGTCCAGAGGCTATTATAGGTGCTGCGTCACTTTATTATTGGGCTAGGCCCATGTAATTTCGAAATACTTGAGTATAGGCTGTTTTTAGAGTCCGTATGTGTGGGGAAACAAGAGATAGGGTTGGTTTCGGACCCCTCCTTCAAGGGCCACGAAATCCCCCCCTCTTCCTCCATATATACAGCCCTTAGGGCACCGTTTAGACTTTGGGTTTTGTATAGATTAAAAGTTTGCCATAGCTGCAACTTCGCGTACTTCGTTTGTGTTCAACGACCAGACCAAGACGTCACAGAACCCCACCTTGATCAATAAAGCTTTCATCTTATATTCGCAATATCCAGATTGCAAATCTTAGTTTCTTGCTTGTTCTTCGTTTGCTTGCAGGAGATAGACCCTCGTGGTCAGGTTGATTGTGCTCCGGCGTGGTCAATAACCTCTCGGAGTTGGTTTAGCGATTGCTAAGGCGCGACGTCCTCGCATGTTCATAGTCGGATCGTCAAAGTCTACTCCACCAAAAACGATAGCCACCATCTCATCGAAAGACGGGACACCTCTGCCTCTATCAAGTGGTATCAGATTTTCAGGTTGCTCGGTGAGATTTTACAGTTTTTCATAGTTTAGATCGAGTCTGTTCTTCATACCTACAGTCCACGAAAAAGCCACAAAAAAAATAGGGTTAGTTCATCATATCCGAACCAATCTGAGCCTTTGCATAATCTTTTTAGGGTTTTTGCTTTGTTGAATTTGCTGTTGCATCGTCGTGTCTAGTTGCTGGTCTTAGCGTCTAGTCCTTTAGAGTTTCGAGTTCTGGTCATAAGTTGTCACGCCGCCACCGCAGCATCATCATCGCCCCTGCCATCTACCACCACCGCTTATCCGCCACCGCTCTGAATCCATATACCATCACCGATCTGTATCCATATACCACCACCGATCCGTATCCATATACCACCACCGCTACCATATACCACCACCATATATCCACCACCAATCCGAGTTCTTTTCATATTAGGTTTGTTTTCGAGATCGATCTAGTTTCCGATTCGTGTTTCCTTGCCTGAGTAGGTTTCGAAAAAAAAGTCTGGAGACCCCCGGGCAGTTTTTAGGCCAAAATTTTGGCAGTCAAAAATATTTTTCCCTATCCTATTTTTAGGTCCCAGGGAGCGTTTTGAGACACTTGCCATCATAGTGATTTTTTGTCGCACTTTTTCGTCGTCGCTGTCCTGATTTCCAAAAAAAAATTTGTCAAAAAAAAATTTCGTGCCAATCCTGTTAGTTTGACTTGGGAAGAGTTTTGAGACACTCGCCATTATAGAGATTTTTTGCAAAAAAAAAGAGGAGCGCAAAAAAAATGAATTTTTTTTAGAGTGTGCTCTTCCCTTGTTTACGTGCCGCGCCATGATTTTGTTAGTGTTCTAGGCTCGTGTCTCTAGTACGGTCTAGCCTAGGACCAGCACAGTACCGTCGTTGAGCGTTTATTCAACATTGCATCTCTGAATTGATTATTGCTGACATTTTTGCTACCATATCATAAGCCTTCCCAGCACCACATACATCTACGTCGTGCGTTTGAAACCACCTGGCAATCACTCTGTCCAATCTTTAAGAGTTTTGACTACAACGGTTGCCGATCACCACCTGCTGCTGGGTAAGAACTGGTAAGCATTTGAGATTCACTTGACGGTTTTGTGATACACCACCACCACCACTTCCCAGTAGTCTGTAGGATCATATTCTTGTGTGTTTCTATTGCTGCTAACCATGGCAGGATCACAAGCCGATGAGACTGATTGGGAGAACATGGCGAACAAACAGCTACATGATAAATTTCAGCAAATGATGAGTGGACAGGTGCAAGATGTGCTAAACAGATTTGAAGAGGCCATGGAGAAGATAGAAGGAATTGAGAAGACGTTCGAAACAAAGCTCAATAACAAGTTTAATGAATTGCTCGCGCGTCTTCCACAACCACCGCCGGCTGCACCTGTTGCACCTCTACAACAACAACAACGCCACCTTCCAAATCAAGTGGGACGAGCACAGCGCGTTCCCCTTGAGCCTGGTCAAACTTCTGGTGCCGCTGCACCTACTGTTGATGCTTCTATGGCTCCTGTTGCCACTGAGGAGGACGATTATGCGGGTAATTACGAGGATAAGGTTGATCAAAATCAGAACTACGTACCAGCACCAGGTCGTCCACATGCCAATAATCGCAATGGTAGGGCTGCATTACCAGCTCAGGTACGAGATCATGACCATCTTCCTAAACTGAAATTGAATATTCCACCATTTGAGGGTAGATATGTTCCTGATATATATCTTACTTGGGAGTTAGAAACTGAACAACGTTTTACATGTTTACAATATCCCGAGGAGAGACGTGTTGCTGGTGCTGTTTGTGCTTTTACTAGTTTTGCATGTGTATGGTGGTCTGAACATTGTAGATTATATCCTATTCCAGCTACGTGGGCTGCTTTGAAAACTGCTATGCGTACTCGTTGGGTTCCACCATATTATCAACGTGAATTACTTCAAAAATTGCAGCGCTTAAGACAAGGAAAAAATTCTGTAGAAGAATATTATCAGGAATTACAAACTGGCATGATTAGATGTGGTATTGTTGAGGAGAATGAAGCTATGCTTGCATGTTTCATGGGTGGATTAAATAGAGAGATTCAGACCATTCTAGAGTATAAGGAGTATAATAATATCACTCATTTATTCCATCTTGCTTGTAAAGCTGAACGTGAAGTGCAGGATCGACAGGCATTGGCGCGAACTAATTTTTCTGCAGGTCGATCTTCATCATGGACACCGCGTGCCTCCTCTACTCCCACACGTCCTACTGCGGCACCACTGACTTCAGCCGCCAATTCCAACCGAGATACAAGAAAACAGGCACCACCACCACCATCTGCCAAGAGTACACCTTCTGGGCCTGCCCAGAGCTCTTCTTCATCTATGACATCAACAGGGCACACACATGATATTATTTGTCATCGTTGTAAGGGAAGAGGTCATTATGCGAGAGAATGCCAATCTCCGCGTGTTATGATTGCTACTGAGGATGGTGGGTATGAGTCCGCTAGTGACTATGATGAGGAGACTTTGGCTCTTATTACAAGTGAAGAACACGGTGGAGATGATTCTGATCATGAGACGCAATACATGGCTCCTGAAGACGCTGACAGGTATGAATGTTTAGTTGCTCAACATGTTTTGAGTGTGCAGGTCACACAAGCTAAGCAAAATCAGAGGCATAATTTGTTCCATACAAAGGGAGTTGTGAAGCAATGTTCTGTTCACGTCATCATAGATGGAGGGAGCTGCAACAACTTGGCTAGCATGGAGATGGTGGAGAAGCTATCTCTCACCACAAGACCACATCCACATCCTTACTATATCCAATGGTTCAACAACAGCGGCAAGGTTAAGGTAACACATACTGTTCGTGTGCATTTTAGTATCTCTACATATGCTGATTATGTTGATTGTGATGTGGTACCCATGCAAGCATGTTCATTATTACTTGGTAGACCATGGCAATTTGATAAAAATTCTGTACACCATGGTAGAAACAATCAGTATACTCTTGTTCATAAGGATAAACATATTACTTTGCTTCCTATGACTCCTGATTCTATTTTGAAAGATGATATTAATAGAGCTAGTAAAGCAAAACAGGAGAAAAATAAGAGTGAAAATCAGATTGTGGCAAAAGAATTTGAGCAACAAATGAAGCCTAATAATAAACCATCTAGTGTTGCTTCTGAAATTAAATTGAAAAGTGCATGTTTACTTGCCACCAAATCTGATATTGATGAGCTAGATTTCAGCAAATCTGTTTGCTATGCTTTTGTGTGCAAAGAGGCGTTATTTTCATTCGAGGACGTGCCTTCCTCTTTGCCTCCTGCGGTCACTAACATTTTGCAGGAGTTCGCTGACGTCTTTCCACAAGACGTGCCACCGGGATTACCACCTATTCACGGGATTGAGCATCAGATTGACTTAATTCCCGGTGCTTCATTGCCAAACCGTGCGCCATACAGTACCAATCCAGAGGAGACGAAGGAGATTATGCGTCAAGTACAGGAGCTGCTCGACAAAGGTTATATACGCGAATCTCTTAGTCCTTGTGTTGTTCCTATTATACTAGTGCCAAAAAAGGATGGTACGTCACGTATGTGTGTTGATTATAGAGGCATTAATAATATTACTATTCGTTATCGTCATCCTATTCCTAGGCTAGATGATATGCTTGATGAATTGAGTGGCTCTACAATATTCTCCAAAGTTGATTTGCGTAGTGGATACCATCAAATTCGTATGAAATTAGGAGATGAATGGAAAACAGCATTTAAAACTAAGTTCGGTTTATATGAGTGGTTAGTCATGCCTTTTGGGTTAACTAATGCACCTAGTACTTTCATGAGATTAATGAACGAAGTTTTACGTGCTTTCATTGGACGATTTGTGGTAGTTTACTTTGATGATATATTGATTTATAGCAGATCTTTGGAGGAACATTTGGAACATTTACATGTTGTTTTTATTGCTCTACGTGATGCATGTTTGTTTGGTAACCTTGGGAAGTGCACCTTTTGCACTGACCGAGTATCTTTTCTTGGCAATGTTGTTACTCCACAGGGAATTGAAGTTGATAAAGCCAAGATTGAAGCTATTGAGAGTTGGCCGCAGCCCAAAACGGTCACACAAGTGAGGAGTTTCCTTGGCCTCGCTGGTTTCTATAGGCGTTTTGTGAGAGATTTCAGTACCATTGCTGCACCTCTCAACGAGCTTACAAAGAAGGATGTGCCTTTTGTTTGGGGTACCGCACAGGAAGAAGCCTTCACGGTGTTGAAAGATAAGTTAACACATGCTCCTTTACTCCAACTTCCTGATTTTAATAAGACTTTTGAGCTTGAATGTGATGCTAGTGGAATTGGATTAGGAGGTGTGTTATTACAAGATGGCAAACCTGTTGCATACTTTTCTGAAAAATTGAGTGGGCCTAGTCTGAATTACTCTACTTATGATAAGGAATTATATGCTCTTGTTCGGACTTTGGAAACATGGCAACATTATTTTTGGCCCAAAGAATTTGTTATTCATTCTGATCATGAATCTTTGAAACATATTAAAAGTCAAGCCAAACTGAACCGTAGACATGCTAAATGGGTTGAATTCATTGAGACTTTCCCTTATGTCATTAAACACAAGAAGGGTAAAGAAAATGTTATTGCTGATGCATTGTCTCGTCGTTATACTATGCTTTCACAACTTGACTTTAAAATATTTGGTTTGGAGACCATCAAAGATCAATATGTGCATGATGCTGAATTTAAGGATGTATTGCAGAATTGTAAAGAAGGGAGAACATGGAACAAGTTCGTCGTTAACGATGGATTTGTGTTTCGTGCTAACAAGCTATGCATTCCAGCTAGCTCCGTTCGTCTTTTGTTGTTGCAGGAGGCGCATGGAGGAGGATTAATGGGACACTTTAGCGTAAAGAAGACAGAGGATGTACTTGCTACACATTTCTTTTGGCCAAAGATGAGACGGGATGTTGAGCGCTTTGTTGCTCGCTGCACTACATGTCAAAAAGCTAAGTCACGACTCAATCCTCATGGTTTATATATGCCTTTGCCTGTACCTAGTGTTCCATGGGAGGATATATCTATGGACTTTGTTTTGGGTTTACCTCGAACAAAGAAGGGGAGGGATAGCATATTTGTTGTCGTGGATAGGTTCTCGAAAATGGCACACTTTATACCATGTCATAAAAGCGATGATGCTGCTAATGTTGCTGATTTGTTCTTTCGTGAAATTATTCGCTTGCATGGTGTGCCAAATACTATTGTTTCAGATCGTGATACCAAATTTCTTAGCCACTTTTGGAGATGTTTATGGGCTAAGTTGGGGACTAAACTGCTTTTTAGTACTACTTGTCACCCCCAAACTGATGGACAAACCGAAGTAGTCAATAGAACTTTGTCTACTATGCTTAGGGCTGTTTTGAAGAATAACAAGAAAATGTGGGAAGAATGCTTGCCTCATATTGAATTTGCTTATAATCGTTCGTCGCATTCTACTACTAAGATGTGCCCTTTTGAAATTGTATATGGTTTCCTACCTCGTGCACCTATTGATTTGTTGCCTCTTCCATCTTCGGAGAAGGTTAATTTTGATGCTAAACAACATGCTGAATTGATCTTAAAAATGCATGAGTTAACTAAGGAGAACATTGAGCGTATGAATGCTAAATATAAACTTGCTGGAGATAAGGGTAGAAAACATGTTGTGTTTGCACCTGGAGATCTTGTTTGGTTACATTTGTGTAAGGATAGATTTCCTGATTTGCGCAAATCAAAGCTAATGCCACGTGCTGATGGTCCTTTTAAGGTGTTAGAGAAAATAAATGATAATGCATATAAACTTGAGTTGCCTGTAGATTTTGGGGTTAGTCCCACTTTTAACATTGCAGATTTGAAGCCTTATTTGGGTGAGGAAGATGAGCTTCCGTCGAGGACGACTTCATTTCAAGAAGGGGAGGATGATGAGGACATCAATACCATTGTTACACCCACAGCCCCTGCTGCTATACATACTGGACCAATTACTAGAGCTCGCGCACGCCAATTAAATTATCAGGTACTTTCGTTTCTTGGTAATGATTCTAATGTTCATGAGAATATGATGCTGCCTAAATTGGATACATTTGTTTTGCTTACAAATGAAGGGCCTAGCTTGGACAAGAAAGAGGAACCTTGGAGCAAGTTCAAGCATGGAGATGATGGCATGCGCAAGGGGAACAAGAACGGAGTTACAAGTGATGATTTCAGAACTTTGAAGCCACCATAATGAGTGCAGGTAGCCTTGGACGAAATATACAAGATGCCACTTCATAAATTTCGTCCAGAGGCTATTATAGGTGCTGCGTCACTTTATTATTGGGCCAGGCCCATGTAATTTCGAAATACTTGAGTATAGTCTGTTTTTAGAGTCCGTATGTGTGGGGAAACAGGAAATAGGGTTGGTTTCGGACCCCTCCTTCAAGGGCCACGAAATCCCCCCCTCTTCCTCCATATATATAGCCCTTAGGGCACCGTTTAGACTTTGGGTTTTGTATAGATTAAAAGTTTGCCATAGCTGCAACTTCGCGTACTTCGTTTGTGTTCAACGACCAGACCAAGACGTCACAGAACCCCACCTTGATCAATAAAGCTTTCATCTTATATTCGCAATATCCAGATTGCAAATCTTAGTTTCTTGCTTGTTCTTCGTTTGCTTGCAGGAGATAGACCCTCGTGGTCAGGTTGATTGTGCTCCGGCGTGGTCAATAACCTCTCGGAGTTGGTTTAGCGATTGCTAAGGCGCGACGTCCTCGCACGTTTGTAGTCAGATCGTCAAAGTCTACTCCACCAAAAATGATAGCCACCATCTCATCGAAAGACGGGAAACCTCTGCCTCTATCAGGAAACTTTCCAGAACGCTCCAAAACCCTGAAAAGGATTAGGTATGTGATACGGTAAATAAACCGACTCCAAAACTTTCCCAAAAGCAATTTTACTCCTTTTTGGAATATTTAAAAAATTAGGAAAATAAGTAGTCTGAAAAGTGCATGAGGAGGCGACAAGCCGTGGGGGCGCGCCCTACCCCCCTGGGCGCGCCTCCCAGGCTTGTGGCCACCTCGTGTGCCCTCTAGACTCCGTTTTCTCCCAGAATACTTGTTTTGCACGGTAAAAATTCATTATATAATCTCCCGAAGATTTTGACCACCGTATCATGGCAATATCCTCTGTTCTTGTTTTGAGCTATTTCTGCAGCAGATTTAGAGCAAGATGTCTTCGCACGATTCAGATGGAGAGAGCTATGTTTCTCATTATACTGCGGATCCAAAGATCTTTGGGGAAAATTATCCCTACCTATGGTCCATGGAGGAAGAGCAAGATTCCGACCCGGAGGAGGAGCAAGATTTCGACATGGAGAAAACAAGGAATGACAACTCTGATGAAGATGAAGATCCACTACCTCAACCTTGAGATATGCACGTGGAATTCAAGAAGTCAAGCTTTCCTAAGGTCCAATCTATCCCATCCCATTTTCTACAGGAAAGTAAGGCGGCATTATGCAAAAGGATATTAAAGCTTGAGCTTAAGAATGATGATCTAAGGGAGGAAAATTTTAGCCTCAGACGCAAGCTGGAGAAGAAGAATGCTACCACACCACCATCATCACCTCCGAAGAAAGAGACCTGAGTACATGGGTATGGGCACTCCCCTTGGATTGTGCCAAGCTTGGGGGAGGTGCCCCAGTATCGTATCACCATCACATCTTTACTTTTATCATTTACCTTAGTTCGATCCTTTTGGTTTTATCATTATCTTGTAGAATAAAAGTTTTAGTATGATCTAGTCTTTGAGTTTTGCTTTGTGATCTATCTTTGTAATCGAGTTCGAGAGTTATATAATAAAGATTAGTTTTGAGTTGAGGGCTTTGCTTTCTTGCTTTGATCTTGGGAAAAAGAATAAAAGAAATAAAAAAGATTATATAATAATCTTATGGAGAGTGATGACTTCACATATAAGAAGTATGTCGCATGAAATTTGTTGAGGGTTGACAAACATAGTTTTGGTCACTGTTGCAATTAATAGGAAGTAATAAAGAAAGAGAGGTTTCACATATAAATACACTATCTTGGACATCTTTTGTGATCGTGAGCACTCATTAAAATATTATATGCTAATAAGTTGATGTTGGACACGGAAGACAACATAATGGGCTATGTTTTCTTATATCCGAATAGAAGTTATATCGTCATGGATCCTCCAACATGTTGAGCTTGCTTCTCACCCTATGCTATCCAAATCTTCTGCACCAAGTAGAGATACTACTTGTGCATCCAAAATCCTTTAACCCAGTTTTGCCATGAGAGTCCACCATACCTACCTATGGATTGAGTAAGATCCTTCAAGTAAGTTGTCATCGGTGCAAGGAATAAAAATTGCTCTCTAAATATGTATCATCTTTTAGTGTGAAGAAAATAAGCTTTATATGAACTTGTGATATGGAAGAAATAAAAGTGACGGACTGCATAATAAAGTTCTTTATCACAAGCGGCAATATAAAGTGACGTTCTTTTGCATTAAGATTTTGTGCATCCAACCATAAAAGCGCATGACAACCTCTGCTTCCCTCTGCGAAGGGCCTATCTTTTATTTTACTTTCTACCTTTATACAAGAGTCATGGTGATCTTCACCTTCCCTTTTATATTTTCTCTTTTTGGCAAGCACTGTGTGTTGGGGAAGATCCAGACATATATATCCACTCGGATGTAGGTGTTCATAAATTATTATTGTTGACATTACCCTTGAGGTAAATGGTTGGGAGGCGAAACTATAAGACCCTATCTTCCTATGTGTTTGATTGAAGCTTTGATCTCATAAGTATCGCGTGAGTGTTAGCAATCATGAAAGATTAAATGATGGTTGAGTATGTGAACTTGCTAAATAAAAGATCTTACATTGACTCTTTCCGATGTTATGATAAATTGCAATTGTTCCAATGACCAAGATCATAGTTTATTGGTTTTCAATAAAGTTCTTGATTCATACTTTACTTTGTGAACGAATTATCACTTTAGCATAAGAAGTTATATGACAATATATGTTGCTGTTCTAAATATGATCATGATGCCCTCATGACCGTATTTTATTTTATTGACACCTCTATCTCTAAACATGTGGACATGATTATCGATTTCGGCTTTCGCTTGGGGAGAAGCGAGGTCTAAGCTTGGGGGAATTGATACGTCCATTTTGCATCATGCTTTTAAGTTGATATTTATTGCATTATGGGCTGTTATTTCACATTATGGTACAATACTTATGCCTTTTCTCTCTTATTTTACAAGGTTTACAGAAAGAGGGAGAATGCCGGCAGCTAGAATTCTGGACCGGAAAGGAGCAAATATGAGATACCTATTTTGCACAACTCCAAATGTCCTGAAACTTTACAGAGAATTGTTTTGGAATATATAAAAAGTATTGTGCGAATAAACTACAAAAAGGGACCCACTAGGTGGCCACAAGCCTGGGGGCACGCCCTACCCCCCAGGGCTTGTGGGCCCCATGGCCATCGTCTAGTGCCCCTCTTCTGCTATATGAAAGGTTTTCACCTAGAAAAAAATAAAAAGGAAGCTTTCGGGACGAAGTGCCACCATCTCGAGGCGGAACGTGGGCAGAAGCAATCTAGGGCTCCGGCAGAGCGATTCTGCAGGGGAAACTTCCCTCCCGGAGGGAGAAATCGAAGCCATCGTCATCACCAATGATCCTCTCATCGAGGGAGGGTCAGTCTTCATCGACATCTTCACCAGCACCATCTCCTCTCAAACCCTAGTTCATGTCTTGTATTCAATCTTTGTCCCAAAACCTCAGATTGGTACCTGTGGGTTGCTAGTAGTGTTGATTACTCTTCGTAGTTGATGCTAGTTGGTTTATTTGGTGGAAGATCATATGTTCAGATCCATAATGATATTCAATGCCCCTATGATCTTGAACATGAACATGCTTTGTGAGTAGTTATGTTTGTTCCTGAGGACATGGGAGAAGTCTTGTTATAAGTAATCATGTGAATTTGGTATTCGTTCGATATTTTGATGAGATGTATGTTGTCTTCCTCTAGTGGTGTTATGTGAATGTCGACTACATGACACTTCATCATGATTTGGGCCTAGGGGAAGGCATTGGGAAGTAATAAGTAGATGACGGGTTGCTAGAGTGACAGAAGCTTAAACCCTAGTTTATGCGTTGCTTCGTAAGGGGCTGATTTGGATCCATATGTTTCATGCTATGGTTAGATTTATCTTAATTCTTCTTTCATAGTTGTGGATGCTTGCGAGAGGGGTTAATCATAAGTGGGAGGCTTCTCCAAGTAAGGACAGCACCCAAGCACCGGTCCACCCACATATCAAATTATCAAAGTAACGAACACGAATCATATGAGCATGATGAAAACTAACTTGATAATAATTCCCATGTGTCCTCGGGACCGCTTTGCTTTATATAAGAGTTCGTCCAGGCTTATCCTTTGCTACAAAAAGGATTGGGCCACTTTGCTGCACCTTTGTTACACTTGTTACTTGTTACCCGTTATGAATTATCTTATCACCAAACTATCTGTTACCGATAATTTCAGTGCCTACAGAAAATACCTTGCTGAAAACCGCTTGTCATTTCCTTCTGCTCCTCGTTGGGTTCGACACTCTTACTTATTGAAAGGACTACGATTGATCCCCTATACTTGTGGGTCATCACCTATCCACCGGCATGTTTGGATTAACATACTCCAAGTTATTTGCCGATGAATAAAAAGTTGAAACACTTTGTTGAATACTATTGGAAGTTTCTACATGGGGTGTCTCAACTGGATTAACCAAAATCATAATGTTGTTCATTGACATATAGATTTGTGGGGTTACCGATGCATGGGAGTTGGGATACATATGTTGCATGTTGCTAAAATTATATGAAGTTGAAGCATGAAGGTTATTCTGAATCGGTTGTTGCGCATAATTAGATGCATGATTGATAAAACTTGGGCTAGCCAACACATTATGCTCATTAAACGATCTAGCAACAACATATGCATTATTTGCATCTACATAAGTAAATTGAGTATTCATATTACCTTTGTCGATTGTAAACCCTAGATGACGATCTGTTCATAGCAAGAATGGGATGGAGACCATTCAAAGCTTTGTCCCCAGAGAAGTTGCCAAAAAGTGTGTACACACACGAACACGTCACCGTGTACCCTCGACACCGATGGTGATACACCGCAGTTCACATCGAAGGAGACCCGTCCGGAAGCACGGTACGCAAGCAATCCAACGGGCGCTTTTGTAGACCCGAAACCCCACACGCCCGAGAGAGACCTTGTCAGGGTACGCGGCGGCTATGGGCCGCCCTAGGTCAACCTGATCGCCGCTAGGGCCTCGAGGTTCGCTGCCCTGCAAACGAAGAACTAATGAAGATCAATAAGAAGAAGAACTAGTGTTAAGGAGAAAAGATAAAAGATAAAAATTGGTAGATTGATTGTTCGATTGTGTGTTGTCCAATCAGCCGTCAGCTCTCATCTATTTATGAGATGGCTGGACTTCCCGTACAAGAAAAGGACTCCAAATCCCGTCCAAATCTTTCCAAAATTAACCGAACTCGGATTTAGGTAAGTCTGAAACAGCAGTTCGGTTTTTGGGTCTCACGGGCCACAAACAACCTCGGATGAAGACGATATCAAAAGTAAATTTAACTGTTTCGACGATACGAACAACTTTCATATTTAACATTTTTTGATTCGAGGCAATCTTCAGAGCCGAAACTCTCGCGCAAAAAAGGCAATCAGTGTCGCTACCCATCAGACATCAGCCATATGCGTGTCTCATTGGGGGCGCCACGTTTTCCTCGTGGTAGGGCCACACTCCAATGGCTCTAACTTTTGCATACGATCTCGGATTAAGACAATTTTTACAACAAAATCGGCCGTTTCAACGAGATGAAGAGAACTCATGTAGAAAGTTTTCTCATATGAGGCCGTCTTGAAGGCGTAATTGGCTGAACAGTACTCTAGATATAAAATCCTAGTAATTTGAGCACAACTTCAGCCCTTGAGATGAGATCGAATGGTGATGACCCAAACTTCAAAGATGTTCATGTCGACAATATGGAACTTTTTGATGTAGATCACTTCTCCATTTGAGGTCATCTTAATTGGGTTTTTTCACCATGCCAAAATCTGGTGTCAACAGCATCCCAGTTACCAGCCTCTCTCGTGCAAGGACAAGTGAATAAACACCCATCATGAGAATAACCCACTAAGCATGGAAGATACTAACCGCCCCGTTGCTCCATGAGAGAATCTTAGACCACCGGAGAATTGACATAATGATAAGGTACAAGGTTGAGCTCGGCAACCTAAAAATCAGCGCTTGATGGGATGCAACCCATTGTTTCGTCAAATTTTTATGTTTTTGTTTTGTTCTAATAAGTAATACGATGAAAAAACTCTTGGAAGAATTGTTTTTGATCTTATGTTGTGGGAGAAAAAGAAAGGAGAAGGGAAGGAACAAAGGAGAAGGAAAAGAAGGAGGAGAATAAACAGGGGAAAGGACAGCGTATTAAACGACTGCCAGCGCTCGCATTGGCGGACGCAAGAGGGAACCTCAGAAGCGTCAAAGCAATTTAGCACAAACGATGGTGTATCATATGAGTGCTAACGCTCACATCAGCGGTCGTATGATACCCTTGCCGAAAATGCAGAAGAAGATCAGAAAAGAAGACGGCGTATCGAATGGGGGCGAGCACTCGTATGAGCAGTCGTTTGAGCCTTCGACCAAATTCATCTGGGAGGACAGGAGAAAAGACGGTCTATCAAACAGGCACCAGCGCCCATTTGGAGCCCTGCGTCGCTCGTCTTCAAACCTCATAATAAAATACGGTGTTCCATACGGGCGCACCCGCCCGTATGAGTGTCCTTCCTAGGTACGCAAACCCTAGATCGGCAGAAAAGAACGCAAGATGGCATTCCATACGGGCTCTACCGCCCATATGAGCGCCCCTTTCGTCCAAAATTTCATATATGGAGGCCGCCGACGCAGGGGGGGTCTTCTTCTTCCATGCCCTAGCGCCCAAACCTCATCTCTCTCTCTCTCTCTCTCTCTCAAACCCTAGCAAAAACCCTTCAAATCCTTCGTTTCTTCGCGGATTTCGTTCGTTTGATCTGCGCAACTTCATTCTCGGTCAGTTTCTCCTCTGATCCATGGTTCATTTGCAAGTTTTGATGGTGATTTCATTCGTATTCATAGTCTAGATGAGATGCATATATTTTGAATTTTCCGTTCGATTCTCACGTTAGGATTCAAATTAATAGGTTAGAATCGATCTTAGGTAGTAATAGAACTTGATCCCCACGTAAAACTTACATTTTTCTATTGCCATTTTTGTTTTCTTTAGGAAATGATGAAATCGGCAATCGCCATGGGGAAGAGGGCCATGAGCTCACGCTCCAAGCATGCCCGGAATGAGGGTGATGACCGCCATGCTGCTGCCAACAGGGAGTACCTACGGGTGAACAACCGGGGGATGACCCCCACGAAATGGAAATGTGACGCGTTCTTGGAGTCTCAAGGGCTCCACAATGACTTCGCGTGGCTCGCGAACAACATCGGGATGGGAGTTTTCAGCAACTTCGATTACCTGGCATACCACGACATCACCGTGAAGTTCCTCTCCACCTTCGAGCACACTCTCAAGGATTCGAGGGTGCCGGCGAGTTGCTCCTTCACACTCGGAGGAGTCCAGCGCACGATGGTGCTTGAGCAATGGTGTGAGGCCTTTGGGTTCGAGAACTGAGGGGTTCTCAATACCAGAGGTGTGCCCATTGCTGATGCGTTGGGTACATGGGAGCTCATCTCCGTTAAGGATTAGCACGACCTCTCTGGAAAGAAGGTATCGAGCATACAAAACCCCGCCATTCGCTACTTCATGATATTCCACGCCAATACTAGTTTTGGTAGGGAGAACATCGGGGGCATGTCGAGCTATGACATGTGTGTGCTCCATGCAGCACTCCACCCCCAGTACACTCCCAAGCCTAACATGGGAGCTTTTCTGATGCACCACCTCGGCCTATAGCACAAGAAGCCGAGGGGAGTTGTTGTTGTGGGAGGCATAGTGACTCCGCTTACTGAGCACTTTGGCCTCAATGTTGATGATATGCAACACGTACCCGGTCCAACGAAGCTTAACCGTAGGATCATGACTACCATAACTTTATTGGGCCCGTGCAAAGGGAGCATTTCTACAAATGCCCATACCTAATTCCAACACCATTGATGTGCGCTTGCCCTTGCCGCAAGCTTTTACTGTTTCTACATGTGATATGTGGTTGCTCTCCATTGATGGAATCAATGAGTACAGACACGCGGCCGGGTTCAGGAATGATGTTCACCTCGAGCCCGCTCCAGAGTGGGATGCCGCATCCGCGAGACACGCCCACGGTTGGGATGCATGGAGTAATGCACCCCAACTTTCAACCACAGCCTGCACTACAATATGCACCGTAGGTTCACTTTGGGCAGCCACATGACTATGTGTCTAAGGTTGAGTTCCAGCTGCTGTAGCAGCAGGTAGGAGGGATCCGTACGAACCTCCGTGACGCCAACAACAACATTAACCTGCTTAGTGGGAGCATATTGTCCCTCTTTTCTTTTAGGCAGCCACACCATGGCACAGGAGGCCAATCCTCTAGCGGCCCCTCCCAGATGCAGTGGCCACACTTTGGCCAAGGGGGCGATGACGGGGAGGATATGGACTAGGCTGAGAGCCTAAGCTTGGGGGTCATCCCCTAGTTATGCATGCATGCATATTCATTTTTCTTCTTTTTCTTTTTGTCTTTTTTTGCATGTTTAATTCCAGTTTGCATAATAAATTGAGGAGCAAGCTTTTGTCTTGCCTTGTTGCAATTCTCTTTGTTTGTGCTTTGTCTCTTTAAGCCCACAGGTTTGCTCGCTACTAGCAAGTTGGAAATGAGGAGAATGAAGTGGAAGTTTGACTGAAGGAAGAAGTGAGACAGAGCAAGAAGGTATAACATATGCATAATCCCTTGTCTCGCATTATTATTTGAGAAAGAATTTTCGGTTGACTGGTTGCACTTAAGAAAGTTCCCTACGTTATTTGAATATCATTTAGTCATAACTCCCAAATTTGAATTTTGCTAGCATAACCTTGTGGTAAAGCATGTTTTTTCTCTAATAAAATGTCAAGGAAAACTTAGGGGTCTGAATTCTCGAAGAGAACAAGCACTCAAGTAGATCGACTCCATATGCTGAATTTGATTGACTTGATAGCACCTATCAATAGAGTTACTTGGAGGAATGAATATTTAAAGTGATGAGGTTATGCCAAAACTTATTCGTGATACTAAAATCATGGAGCTCCAGCCCTAGGCTGGTTTCACATTCCGTTGCTATATGTTGAGATAATTCGTGTAACTGCGATGTCGTCACGAACTTGGAGATTGCGTGGTAAATGATCGACCTTCTCCAAAAGAGTGCGTATGTGGTAAATAAAAGCACTGATCACTGAGCTCGAAAGAGACAGCCCGTTTTGATCCATACTGCATAAAATTAAGCCACGGCAGAACCCATTGCATATAGTAAATTTTGGCATAACACCATCACAAAGAATTGAAGTTCCAATGAGTAATGATATAGAGAAGTGCTTGAAAGCCATAACTAAGAGGTATTAGTGGTGGTCAATGAAAAACTTGAGTTCTCTGTTGTCTTCATATTTGAAACTCCCTAATGATTTTTGAACAATGAGTTTGAAGTGAAATATCCATCTAGAGTTACATGCTCTCCCTTGCCCAAACACTTGGTTGGCAAAGAAAATTTTGTTTGGGAAATTATAACTAGTGATAAGAGGCTACACGTAGGTAGACAACGAGCTTAGGTGTAGCTATTCAATTGTGAATACTTTCATAAATGACACTATAGTATAAGAGAAGATAGATATGATGTATCCTCTTGAGCCGGTAAAACTTCTTTCTATTCAATCAAGCTCCCTTTCGCTCTCTTGATTTCTTATTTGCTTGAGGTCAAGCAAAGCTAAGCTTGGGGGAGTTGACGGCTCGAGAATTTGTGATGTTTTAGTAGTGATTTTTGCTTAGTTTCACTAAAATTCTTCAGATATTTCTACCACTAATCCCTCGAAAGAGAAGAAAATCTAGTTCCTTAATGTTTGGCAGGAAATATCATCAATGGAAGGAAACCAAGGAAGATTGTTGCAAATCAAGTCAAAAGGGGCAACTTTCCTGAAGTAACCCAAGTCAACAGGCGCACCAGAGCAAAAGATGGCATTCCATACGACCGAAAGTGCTCACATGAGCGGTCGTATGGACTGCCATCAGCTCCACCACATCTATAGAAGCCACTTTCATGAAGGGTCCCGGGGGAGAAGAGAACCCTAGCTGCCGCCACACCACCAGAACAGAAGAAGGAGGGATCCGAAGAACTTGGGGAGATCTTAGTAGTCTTTGGTCCTTTCATCTCCATCATCAACCTCTCCACTTTTCACTATTGTAAGAGGAATTCCAATTGGGAGAACAATAGTAATATTACTCAATGTTGTCTAAAGATCAAGACCATTTGAATTATCCATTTCATCTTATTGTGGATCTTCACGGTATTATCAATATGGTTTTCATTGGATTTATCTCTTTGGTGATTGATTCCCCTCTTATGATGCGTGAGTAATTCCCTAGCATGGTCCAATCACACTAGCTATTGGTCACAACAAGAAGTTCATGGCAAGATACATAATATCCCCTAGAATTGGAACCATTCACATTACTAAATGGGAAGTTGTGATGGCAATGCGTCCACATTTGAAAATTGGAGCCAATGCTATGCTGATGTTGTACGAAGACACTGAAGGGCTTTTCATGTTCATTGACGACATGCTGTGATGCCGTTCTAGGCTAATGATTTCCTGAAATCCTGATTGTTAAGTACTTTAGGTCAAGTTGTGTATGCGGAGTAGCACTTAAATATATGTGGATGATAAGGTTGTGAAGTACTACATGCTAAGTATTGCGTTTATTATTAGCTTCTGTATTGAAATTGGTTTTAACTATGTGGTACGATATGCATGTCATGTCTTTGAACACTATCATACTGCAGCACTCTTGCAAATTAAAGCAACTAATGATACATGAATTGAAAATGCTGACAACGCATATGCCTCTATAAGTGGAAAGTTTTAGTTCTACACAGCATTGATTTCACTTTCACTGAAATTTGCTTGAATTTCATACATTGCAGTACACACAAACTTAGTAACCTTTCAGTCACGTATTTTAAAAGCATTGCAAACATTAAGCTGAACATAGTTGGACTCCTCCCAAAGTTGTCGCACTCCGACACCATCCAATACAACACCTACTAGTACAAACTATTATAACAAACTAATATAGCCATATGGCCACGACGTGGTTGTGTCCACGGCCACGGTCACCGTGTAGTTCTGTCCACGGCCATGGTCACCACCTAGTTGCGGCCATGGCCACGGTCGCCACGGCCATGGCGCCCGCCGTTGGCATGGACGTCGATCCATCCACGTCTAGCACCACGATTGGCGCCACCACCATGTCCGCCCAAGAAAATGTCGTACAATGTGGCGTCGACGGCCTCGGCCCACTTCAGAAATTCTTCTGCGTCCATCTCCTTGTCGTCCGTCTCCATCGTGTTAAGCGCGGGCGTGGGCGTAGGCGCTGGCTTGGGAACAGGCGCGGGCACGTCCATCTGCGCGGCCTCCGCCTCCATCTGAGCAATCTCCTCCAGCGCCTTGTCCATCTCTTCCCACAAGGGGGCCAGAGCATCCTCTTCCTGCTCCTCCTCAACGACGCCAAAATAGAAGACTAGGGGGTGCGCCATGGACGAGGTGTTTGTGTTGGATTCTGCTGGATTGGAGATGGCAATGGTGCGAGAGAAGGGAGGTTGTTATCTTATAGCCCGCAGCAGGCGAGCTCGCCATTAAGGAGAGGTGGTTGGATAGGCGGCCGGAGGGGCGGTCAAAGGCTGTCATGATTTGGTCTTACTCCTTCAGTATGCACAGACTACCACGGCGACCGGAGGGGCATGCAGTCAAAGGCACGTCTTTCGGTGAGAATCTATGACATGGCCTGCTCGCACGCCTGAATGTCGGCTGCATACATGCCTCTAGGCCATCTGCAAACATGCCTCCATGATGCCTGCAAACATGCAACCGGGCTACCACATGAACGTAGCCTACACAGACACCGACACGTGTTCGTTTCTTGATAATCTCCTGAAATAACTCATGAAGTGATACGGGGCTAACCTGGTGTAGACCGATCTTTCACGATTGGAGTGGATTCCCTCGAAGAACACGATGAACACAGGGAAGAACGGGGAGAAATCACAAGGGGAAACACTCAAGAACAAGTCCAATCACACATCCACTAGACAGTCAAACACACAAGATCCACAAGGTACATGAACAACAAAAGGAAAGATACAAGGTAAAGTTCATCTCCATGAGGAGGTCTTGATGATATCCTAGACGGATCTTCCCATTAGGGGTCTTGAATCCAAGATGGATCTTCTCCGTAGAGGCCGTGGTCTCTCTCGCTGGAGTAGATCCGGATGGATGAGCAAAGCTCTATCTCTAAATGAGCTATCACATTTGCTAACCCTAACTAGAGGAAGGGGAAGGAGTATATATAGGCTAGTCCACGAAGGGGTAAGTGAGGAGGGGATACATGGGCCTCTGGCCCGACTCTGCGCGCAGGCAGGCGCCGGATGTCTGGGCTGGGGGCCGGATGTCCAGCCGTTCGTGGGGCGCCGGATGTCCGGGGCACTCGCCGAATGTCCGGCCTGGCGGTGGCCGAATCTGATCTTCTCTGGATAGGCGCCACCGGATTTCCGGGATGACGCCAGATGTCCGAGCTGTGGTCTGGCGCCGGATGTCCGGGCTGGCCACCGGATGTCCGGCCGTTGATGCTTTTGGCCGTCTGTTGGGGCAGCTCCTGTGCGGCTGCCCAGGCGCCGGATGTCTGGCCGCTGTAGCTTCAGCAGCTCCGTCTTCTTCCGTCGTCGCTTCCAGGCTTCCCTCGCGGATGGTGTAGTTGTTTCTTGGCGCTTGCACTCCTCCTCAACATCCGTGAAGCTCCGACAATACCTATGCATGCACACGGGAGAAGTGTCAAGTAGTATACCATCCTCAAACGGGTCAAGTGAGCATGTGTAAAGGAGATGATTCACCTTTGTGTATGTGAAGTAGATGTCGCACGTGTCACTCGCCGAACGGACTCTTGACATGGTGATGTCCATAGGATGCTCCGCATCATATCCCCCCCCCCCTTGGGAAAGATCCGACCTCGGATTGAAAACCAAATCACCATGGGAAAGAGATGGCTTCGCCGTGTAGAATTGGACGTTCACCAAGTACTCGTCATCTTGAAGCACGAAATGGGCACTCTCCAATGTCGCACCGTCTAGTGATTCCTTCAAAAGGAGTAAGCACAACAAACACTTGGAAAAACAAATGTGGTTAGCGTTAGTGCAAAACCAAGCATTCAAGAGGTGATTCACCAAACAAGTGTCATCATCATGCAAAGCATATGGTGTGACAAAGGATTGTGACATGGCATGTAAGCATATCAATCGAGCACGAGCAAAGATATCATGGGAACAAGTATGCAATTGTGAGGTAGTGATGCAAATATGTGTGTCAAGAGAAATAACATCTACCTCGAGGTCATAGCAAGCATTCACAAATTGCTCAATGAAAGGTCTATGGTAGGCATAAGAATCATTCACAACACCAGAGAAGATGAGATGTCTAAACACATGGGTCAAGTGCAAGACAATCCAAGCATAACGTGCATAGGGTTTAGTGAATATAGTGTGGCACTCAACACAATAGAAAGAGCAATTGTTCATCATGTGTGAGGCAATCAATGTAAGCATGTAGCAATCAATGGGACATGGCATATGTGAAGAAATGACATTGTGGCAACCAATCATATGATAGGAGCAAGTAATCCACAAGTCGGATGCAACACACAAGGCATATATATCATGATGCATGGGACAGGGAAAATGACAAGTCGAAGCATGATCTCTAACATGTGTGCAATCAAATGGTCCGAGATGGCCAATAAGTCTCATGGTGCAAGCAACACAAGTAGTATGATCCATAATATCCACGCTCAAGAAAGATGTCACCCTGCAGGTGTATCCTTGTGCGTCCTTCACAATGCCGAAGCGCAAGCAAAAGCGGTGTAGAAGCAAGTCGTGGTAGAATGTATGAGGCTCGCTCTCAAGAGCTCGAATGGTCAAATCACGTGAAGTGGAAGTCGACACAGAGTCCAAGTATCCTACACATGCACACAACAAAAAGAACGTATGTGCATGGTAGATAAACACATCATCCATCATGATGGTTCTCTTCTTTTGCACATAACCATTAGAAGCACAAGTGCATGAATAATATGATGCAACAATGGTAATATTCATGGCACTATGTATATGGTGCAAAGAAGTAAGACAAGCATGCTTCAAAAGAAATATGTCAAAATCTCCAAATATATGCGAGAATGCTATGGGGGCAATCTCATGAGCAAGACTATAATCATTGTTGCTATCAATACATGGCAAATCTAGCATGAGAGATGCAACATAAGGAGATATATGACAAGAAGCAATATGAATCATGTGCAAAGCATGTAGATGGTTGTCATCAACCGCATGAAAGGAGCAAGTATGAATCATCGGTGATGCAAGAAGGCAAGCAATCATAGTAATCAAGTCGTGCAAGCTAGTAGTACGAAGATGCAACATACTAGAGGAAATCATGGCAATCATGTCATGTGAGCAAATAATAGGCATAGACAATGCACATGACATATCGCAAGCACGAACACAAAGCAAGATCATAGTATCATCATAGGCATGGGGTACAAGGCAAACATGGCAATAACAATCAATATCTCCACCAAGCTTGCAAATACACATACAAGTACTAGAATCATGGATCATGCGAAATGCAAAGCATGGGTCACTAAAGCATGTCATCCAAATGGAAATGAGCATATCATGCAAAGTGAACATGGCAAGATGGGCATATAATATATAATGGACAAGAACCCATAGCCAAGTGAGGGCCATGTAGAAGAGATGCGCGAAGTCTTTGCGTGAAGAGAGCGGTGGGAAAGACAATCCATGGGATCCCAAGTCATCGTTGTTCTCTAGAGCTCGTTTTGTCAACTCGTGGGATTGCGAGGTTGACAAGTATTCATGGGTACCTACACAAAAGAGACACAAACCAAAGAAATTGTGTGCATGGTAAATGTACACATCATCCATCATGATGTGTATGTGCACGTGTGAGTTAGCACAAGATAAGCATCGGTCAAAGAAATTTGATGCATGATATAAGAACATGTCATCCATCATGAAAGAATAGTTGTTATGTATGACACGATGGGGACACAAATTGAGCGTACTAGTATATGGCACATCAATATCATGTTTATTCATGGGGAGCATATTGTGCACATAATCATGGGAATCATGCAATGGATGGGATTGATCAAAATCTCCTAACATGTATGAGGAAACTATGGGGGTCTCCTCATGAGCAATATTGGAAACATCATATGGAGAAAATTGACAACATCCAAAACAATGCATATCCGAAGCTAGGTGGTCATGACATGGCATATGATTGACATGATGCAAATGGAGCATATCAATATCATCACAAGAAAAACAAATGCCAATAACCATGGGCTTGTCATCTATGCCATAAGTGCAAATTGGGTTTATTTTAATGGCATATGCATAGTTACTACGATGAGATTGCAAATATGATATATTGTTTATCTCATGCATAGCATATGACAAGTCAAGCGGATTGTCAAACATGATGTGACCTAAAGAATTGTCACATGAAATCCTATGTAACATGGCATCACAACTAATAAACTCCACATGGCAATCATCATACTCATCATAAATGGGTAAATCATCGCATGGGGAAATCGCACTAGCATGAAGCATGGTAATAGGTTGATCAACATCATGCAAGCAATCAATGTCAAGAATGTCCACTAGTGGGACTAGAGCATCACCTTCACCTATGTTACCTTGTTCATTCCACTCAAGTGGTGTAGGTGAGGTGGCAAAGACCAAATGGTGGTCAGCTTCATCGTGATGGAACCATGTGGGGGGTGCATCATATTCCACCATGGTCATCATCTTGTCCAAAGGAAGGACGTAGTCATCGCGAATCGGATCGTCATCATTTATGGGACCTAGCACCAAATGAGAAGACACAATAGAGGTAGAGGTTAAGTCGTTAGAAATCAAAGTGGCCTCACATGCCTTATCAACTATCTCACTCTCTCTATGTGGTGGTTCACTCACTCCCTCAAGGTAGGTGCACTCAATCTCACGTATGGTGGAGTCACTCATCTCACTCAAGTGGTGGTGGTTGTGGCTCTCCTCACATGGGAATTGGGGCAACACATCATATATGGGGCTAATGGTGAAGTCACTCTCACTCTCAATATGGTGGCACAAGTCACTCAAGTCATCATACGTCGCCGTGGTCGAGGTGAAATACTCAACCATCTCATCGCCGTCGTCGTGGATGAAGGCCAAAGATGGCACATCATCACTCTCCTCCATGACCGAAGGGAAAATCCCATGCTCAATCATCTCGTCATCATCGCCGTGGATAAAGTCCGAAGATGGCACATCATCACTCTCGCCTCCTAAGATGGAAGCATCATCCTTGCTCGTCACCATGTTGCTCGCCTCCAAAGCTTGGTCCTTGATGGTCTCCGTAGTCGTAGTCGTCGCCGCACCATCTTGAAAAAGAGTCGAAGTAGACTCGGCATCATCAATGCCACAAAGAGGAATGGCGGTGGAGTTGAACTTGGGAGCATCGTCTTGGAGCTTGTCAGGCTTGGACATCATGGTGGTACTAGCCTCATGCTTGCCGTCTTGGAGCTTGGTCTTCGAGAAGTGTGCTTGGGGTGGAGAAGCCTTAGCCTTCATGAGTTCTTGTTCCGCCTTGAGAGCACCAATGTAGTTGTCGTCGAGGGACTTGTAGTTCTCGAGGAAGATAGTCTTGGAGATGTCGTTGTGCAATCCCATCATGAAGTGGAACTTCATCGAAATGGGGTCGTCCATGCCGGCTCATCGCAAGGCAATCTTCATCTCCTTGAAGTACGCATCGATGGACTTGGATCCTTGGATGGTGTTCTCCAATTGGCGTAGAAGTTGTTCCGTGTAGGTTGGAGGCACAAACTCTCGCCGCAAAGCTCTCTTCGTCTTGGGCCAACTCATGTCATAGCTCTCCGAAGGTGTGTGAAGCCACCATGCTGATGTGTAGTCGTGGAAGTTCGTTGTGGCGCACTTCACTTGATCTTCGGGAGGAACTTGATGTAGCTTGAGGTAGTCGTCCATTAAGCGTTCCCACTCGAGATACTCCTCGGGTTCTTGAGTCCCATAGAAAGGAATCTTGTGGTCGGTGTCGAGGTCGTAGTAGCTCGTGGAAGTCACGGACTTGAGCTTGGGGAGCTTCTCTTGAGGTGCTTGTGGGCGAAGATGCCACATGTACGTAGGCGAAGATGCCTTGAAGTCGCATGGCGAAGATGTCAAGGGAGATGGTGAAGTCGTTGAGCGGTTGTTGGTGCTGAGCTCTTGACCTTCATGTTCTTGTCGGTGGTCGTGTCGATGCCGATGTGATCTTGCCGGAGATGGTAGCTCGGAGGCATGTGCTCTTGAGCGTCTTCTCGAAGATGAGGAAGACCGCTTGTAGGACTTGATGAGGGCTTTGATCTCCTCCATTTGAGCATCCATCTTGGCGTCCAAGTTGTTTTTCATGGCACCAAACTCGTCGTTGTTGTTATAGACCATAGGTGGTGTGCTTTGCCTATCCATCACAAGACTCGTGTAGAGGTGAGTAGGAAATGAGATAAACAATACCAAGTTACCTTTTCCCAAAGTAGAGGATGTATCTTGTTTCACTCAATGTGAAATGAAAGAATAGTGGAATTGGTACCGGACTTGTTCACTCACACCTATCAAGTAAAGCTTATGGAGTGGCTCGGTGAGGATAGTGGCACAAAAAATTTGATGCAAAATGTTAGCAAGAGTCAATAATGTTGAAAGAGATTCACAAACTCGCAAGTGAAACAAGTAGATCAATAGCAATGAAAGGCACACGGAAACGCACACACGGATAGATAAATGGGGTCGTGCAACCAAGGAATGAGCACAAAATATGGAGTCCATGAAAAACGCTCATGTTGCACAACTCTAGAGAGACGCTAGCACGATTGCTCAATAGGCGGATACGACACTTGTGCACAACCTATAAGATGCAAAATGGATAAACTTTCTATCCCAAGTATGCTATGTATGTATGGTTCCCGGTGTTTCTCTCAAGATGATCAGATATGACAATCTGATGTGCAATGTGGTATGATGCTATGGCACTTGCTTACAAGCTCTTTGTTCACTCTTTTTCTTTGCTTAAAAGCTTATTCATCTTTTTTTATATGGCCACAATGCGAAATGCACAAACCAAGATAGCAATTGTGTATATACGGGAACAATCTTGTGACACAAGGGATGATATGATACCAATATGATATGGTATGTATGCAATGGATGGTGTAGATCACTAATGTGCACAAGTAACATTGCCGGCAATACTCAAAGGCTAGTCTCGATAGGTGAGTGACGCAAAATGGGCTAGGGGTTATCACTGCAATTGCAATGGGAATATACAATGATGTCGTCGAGGTTACCGTCCGTATGTACGATGACGACCTCGTGGCGATGATGAGTGGTGGTGTTCTCGACGTCGAACCATTCCTAATTAGCCAAAACACCTTAGGAAACGGAAAAACCGCGAACTCAAAATCTCAAATGTCAAATGTCAAAATGGTGGTAGCGGGAATGTGGTGGTGGTTTTGCAGAAGCTCAATGGGATTGCGGAAATGCAATGATGGGTTTTCAGTATGCAATGCGGAAGTGGAGGGTAAGGTGATGGACTATACACGGTGTCGGAGTTGAAGTCGCCGTCCCTAAGTAGCCGAAACACCTTAGGAGACACAACACACAACACAAGCAAAATTGGGTTAAGTTGGGGTGGCGGAAGTGTATGGTGGGTAAGCCTATGCGGAAGTTATGGTGGTGGTTGATGAAGAAGCAACCATCCCTAAGTAGCCGAAACACCTTAGGAGACTCAAATCACAACTCAAACAACCACAAATGCGATGGGGAACAAAATGGGTTAGGTTGCAGAAGTCGGTGGTGGTATAGCGGAGGATATGGTGGAAGCCCTAGGCAAAGATGCCAAAGTTCCAAAAATTTGATGAAGTCAAATGGTGATGGTGGTATTTTTGTTGGATGGGGGATGTCAATAGCTTCAAAACGAGCTAAAGAACGTCAAAATCGGACTCCGGATAAATTAGTTATGGTCAAAACGGTAAAACACGGGAGGCAAAATTCCCAGGGGCCGGATATCCGGGGGGGTAGGCTGGATTTCTGGGGGTCAGTGTCCAGAACCGTGCAGATTTGGCGCTCTAGGAGCCGGATGTCCGGCTTGGGGCCCGGATGTCTGGCACGATGGCCCGGATATCCGGCCTGTGGCCCGGATGTCCGGCCCGACGATTCCAGATCGGGATTTGGACTTCGAAACTCGATTTGGGGCGGAAATGGATGATTTTGGGGGCAAAATTTGATGGATTTCGTGGATGGAAATGGGGAGAAAGATGGGGAAAAGCTAGATCCACTTGAAACCAAGCAAATCCATGGATCAAAATCAACAAAACATCATCAAACCAACAAATCACAAAAAAAATTAGGGGCTATTTTTTATGGGGATTTTCGAATTTATGACGAAATCAAGCAAAAGAAGGCTAGAAACGAAGGGGGAAGACTGCAAATTTGTAATCAACGTGGCTCATGATACCATATGATACGGGGCTAACCCAGTGTAGGCCGATCTTTCCCGATTGGAGTGAATTCCCTCGAAGAACACGATGAACACAGGGAAGAACGAGGAGAAATCACAAGGGGAAACACTCAAGAACAAGTCCAATCACACATCCACTAGACAATCAAACACACAAGATCCACAAGGTACATGAACAACAAAAGGAAAGATACAAGGTAAAGTTCATCTCCATGAGGAGGTCTTGATGATATCCTAGACGGATCTTCCCGTTAGGGGTCTTGAATCCAAGATGGATCTTCTCCGTAGAGGCCGCGGTCTCTCTCGCTGGAGTAGATCCAGATGGATGAGCAAAGCTCTATCTCTAAATGAGCTATCACATTTGCTAACCCTAACTAGAGGAAGGGGAAGGAGTATATATAGGCTAGTCCACGAAGGGGTAAGTGAGGAGGGGATACATGGGCCTCTGGCCCGACTCTGCGCGCAGGCAGGCGCCGGATGTCCGGGCTGGGGGCCGGATGTTCGGCCGTTCGCGGGGCGCCAGATATCCGGGGCACTCGCCGGATGTTCGGCCTGGCGGTGGCCGAATCTGATCTTCTCTGGATAGGCGTCGCCGGATTTCCGGGATGACGCCGGATGTCCGGGCTGTGGTCTGGCACCGGATGTCCGGGCTGGCCGCCGGATGTCCTGCCGCTGATGCTTTTGGCCGTCTGTTGGGGCAGCTCCTGCGCGGCTGCCCAGGCACCAGATGTCCGGCCTATGGCCCGGATGTCCGGCCGCTGTAGCTTCAGCAGCTCCGTGTTCTTCCGTCATCGCTTCCAGGCTTCCCTCGCGGATGGTGTAGTTGTTCCTTGGCGCTTGCACTCATCCTCAACATCTGTGAAGCTCCGACAATACCTATGCATGCACACTGGAGAAGTGTCAAGTAGTATACCATCCTCGAAGGGGTCAAGTGAGCACGTGTTAAGGAGATGATTCACCTTTGTGTATGTGAAGTAGATTTCGCACGTGTCACTCGCCGAACGGACTCTTGACATGGTGATGTCCATAGGATGCTCCGCATCATGAAGGCACCGCTCCAATAATTTTGGTGACACTAATAACTGCCCTAGATAATATACCAGCTTAGAAAGGGTTTTTGACTACAAAGTATTATCACTAATCATATACTAGCCTAGTGGTAATCCGAACTCCACATGAGGCCCATGACAAGTGTTTAAATCCCATGGGTAGCACCTATTTTTTCTTTCTTTTGTCTGAAACTAAAACATGACATGCGGTGTCTACTTTTTAAATAGAATAGTTTCAACATAAACCTTTTTTTCAATGAAATGTACATGTACTGCTATGGAACATACTACAGAAGTCCTCTAAAAACATACTATAGAAGAATGAGCTATAAAGTATTATCAGCAATCAAACACTAGTTCAGCAGTAAACCTCTTTTTTTGACCTCACCAGCGGTAAACCTCTTAGTATAATGTCTACGGAAGCGAAAGCTCGTGGGTTCTAATCTCAGGAACTCATCTTTTTCTATTTATATTTCCTGCACTAAACCGTTCAAGATTATTGGTGACATTGGAAATTTTCTGTGACACTAAAAATCGTCGTAGAAAATGCACTTGCCTAGTGATGGAAAAAAATGTCGCCTAAAATTGGCCTGGAATGTCACCAAAGTTTCTGCAGAGAGCCACTTTGGGGCAAAATCAGCTAGTGATGGTGACCGTCACAGAAAATTATTTTATGTCTCGATTGTTGTTTGGTCACCAGGGTTGTTGTCACTTAATGGGGCAAATGTTTTTTATATGAAAGTGAGGAGCTCCCCGGCTCCCATTTTATAAAAGGAAGACATAAACCCAAGTACCACATCAGCCTCAAAGGCAGTTCAAAACTCACTCAACACAACAAAGAAAGAAAAAGGCCACGAAAACACCTGAAGGGTGTAAAGGACCCAAAAATAGTTTGCTAACAACATGAAACGGGGTACAGTTATCAAGTGAACGACACCCAGAGCAGCGTTGGAACCACACATAGGCTACATGCAGACTAGAGACGCCAGGGTGCTGGAGTCAAGCGTGGAGGTTGGGTTGGGAGTTGATTCGAAGCCACTTCGAGAGCTTGGTAGCCCCTCCCACTTGGGGGTTTGCATGTGTCTTGCTTGGTTCACCCCCACTTGATCCTCGGCGGACGTCTGATCAATTGCTGCAGCTGACCCTCAAAGTTTTCCATCTGAGCCGTCATGCATTCTTTGTAGATCACCCTCCATTTCTTCACGAGTTTTAAGACGGCCACCAAATCTATTTGACAGAAATTCACAGTATCCCATTAAAGATCATGCTATTTCTATGTTTCCATATAGCCCAAAGCACAGAAGAGCAAATGGTATTCACATGATCTAGTTGCTTGCCCGCAACCCAAAAGGATGCAATGGATTCTAAAGTACCACCTATAGTTCATTTTAGCAAACTACTAACTCCGGACCATATTTTCTGAGCTACCACACACTCAAAAAACAAGTGGTAGACTGTTTCTTTGCATGAGCAGAAGACACAGTCTTCTAGTTTCTTAAGGTTTCTTTTCAACAAATTGTCCCTGGTCATCAATTTGTTATAGAAAAGTAGCCAAAGAAAAACATGCACTCTTGGGTAAACATGCACTCTTGGGGGTACAGTAATTTTCCAGACAGCTGGCAGAAACACTGGGGTTATCCCCCTGAAATTGATAATGGCGTACAACGAGCTAGAGGAGTATTGCCCTAATGCTTCGTACTGCCACACAAGCGAGTCGCAGTCCTGGGAGAGGACAATACTTTTGGCTATTTCCTCTAGTTCAAACCATTTAGTCATCATCTGATCATCAAAAACCCTCCTAAAAGAAAGTTTAAGTGTCTGGCCATCCCAGACCTGCTGAATGGTACTGCATTGCTCCCTACAGATGCAGCACAGGTCCCAGAATTGGATAGCAAGTGGTGAGTTACCAAACCAGGAATCCTCCCAAAACCTGGTTTGTGCCCCATTTCCAGCTACCCACCTAGACCCCATGTTGACAGCTTTGGCTGCCCACATGACACCCTTCCAGAATTGGGATGCTCCCAAGGTTCTCCCACAGAAAATGTTAGGAGAAGTCTTAAGGTATTTAGAGTCTACAATGTCTTTCCAAATCTTCCCCTCTTCTGCCATATATCTTTTGACCCAGGAGCCCAGCAGGCAGATGTTCAAGTCATGCAGATTTGGAATGCCTAACCCACCAAATTCCTGTTTCATACAAACCATTTGCTAGTTTGTGAGGTGGATTTTCCTGTGCCCTTTGTAATCATTCCAAAGACACTTAGTCATCTGCGAATTGATCATGTCTAGAGCCCACTTAGTGAATCTAAAGAAAGACAAGAGGTAGATAAGAATGTTGGCTAAGCATGTCTTAATGAGGACCAGTCTACCTTTATATGAGAGAAGTTTACCCCTCCAACCCGTGATACTTTTCAGGATTTTGTCTAGCAATGGTTGCCGGTCCTCCCTAGATAATTTTTCAACATGAAGTGAGGCACCTAAATATTGGATGGGGAAGCTCCCAACAGGACATCCTAGGATGTCAGCTAGACTGTTGACTTCCTCAGAGTTCAGATTTATGGGAATCATCTCACTCTTGTCAAAGTTAATCCTCATCCCTGATACCTGCTCAAAGCAAGTAAGGACCCATTTCAGATTTGTGGCCATCTGAATGTCACTACCTACAAACATGTTAGTGTCATCTGCATACTGAAGGCTAATTACCCCCCGCCCCCCAGGGCAGACATCATAGCAGAGACCTTTGATCAAATTGGCCCATGATGCTTTAGCAAGCATTTTAGTAAGCACATCAACCACCAGGTTAAAGAGCAAGGGGGACATGGGATCCCCTTGCCTCAAACCTTTTCCAGTGGTAAAAAAGTTACTTTCTAGGTTATTGAGCTTCACACCAATCGACCCACCATGGGTAATTTTGTGAAACCAACCAACCCATTTGCTACTAAAACCCCTCTTCTTGAGTAGTTCTTCCAAAAAATCAAGATTTACTTTGTCAAAAGCTTTTTCATAATCTAATTTCAGCACCACTCCCTTGTTTCCAGACTTGGACAGGGAGTGGATAACTTCATGAGCTACCACCACACCTTCCAAGATGTATCTGCCTTTGATGAATGCAGATTGGTTGCTAGAAATAAGTTTGTCCATAATCCTGGAAAATCTATTGGTGTGCACTTTATTTTAAAGATGCGGTTCAGAAGACTAATAGGCCTGAATTTTTTCATAAGTGTGGCATTAGGCTCTTTTGGGATGAGGGTGAGCATGGCAAAATTAAGTCTAAAAATATCCAGCCCCCCTTTGTGAAAGTCTTTGAACATATCAAAGATGTCATGCTTCACTACATCCCAGAACTTCTGATAGAACAGGAAAGGAATATCATCAGGGCCAGGTGCACCATCTGCATAAGAGTCAAAGACTGGTTTTTTGATCTCTTCCTCGGTAAAAGGAGAGGCAAGCACCTCATTCTCCTCAGGGGACACACAAGTTTGATTGAAGTTGTCATCTATAGAGAAGACGCCCTATCTTCTTTAGAAAACAGATTCTTGTAATAAGCAGCAGCTATATCTAGCATCTCTTTTTGATTAGAGACAGGACAATTTGGTCCTTCTAAATTATGGACCATGGTTTTTCTCCTACGTTGGTTAGCTACAGTTCGGAAATAGGTTGTGTTCCTGTCTCCTTCTTTAATGTCCCTATCTCTAGATCTCTGTCTAGCCTTGGTTTCCTCTTTCAACCAAATCATAGACATCTCAGATCTAATTTCTTGAAGTCTTTCCAACTCCACACTAGTGAGTTCCATAGTTCTGCTTTAATGTCTAATGCATCATACTCCTGCATCAACTCTTTTTTGAGTCTCATGAGTTTTGCTTCTAGATTGGCACTCCAGCCTTTAGTAGCTTTCCTCGGGTTCCTCACTTTCTTCTGCCACCTATCTACAGAATTTTTTCCACATGCCTCTTAGGTCCGAGCTTTAGTTACTACCTCTACAAAAAAATCCCTCTTTTAGCAGCCACCACTTCTCAAACTTGTATGAGTGTTTCTTTGGCAAAGCACCAAGCCCAGAATCCCAGAAAATGGGAGTGTGATCACTACCAATTCTAGGTAGAGCTTGTATGCTAGCGAGAGGAAACAATCTATCTAAGTCTATAGTACATAATACTCTGTCTATGGTAGTCATGACCAGGTCAGTTTGGTTGTTGGCCCAGGTGAAAAGTCTATTTTCCATTCTTATCTCAAGTAGGCTCCAAATTTCCACCTAGGCATTAAAAAGGTCACACCATTTCATGTTAACATTACCATTACTCTTATCAGAGCTATACCTAACCAGATTAAAGTCCCCTCCTACCAAAGTGGGGGTGTCACAATCTACAAATAAAGTATGCAATTCAGAGATAAACTCTTCCTTACCCTGCTCATATGTAGAGCCATAGACCACTACTGCTCTAAAATTAACACATGTAATTTTAGATTTAACATGACAGGCAACAGAGAAGCTAAGAATGCTCCATGAAATAATATCAAACAAATTCGCGTCAATCCCAACCAAAATGCCTCCTGCAGAGCTAGTGGCTGGGAGAGAGTTCTAGCTAAAATTTCTATTTCCTACTAGAGATTTTAGAAAGGAGTCAGAAATGGCTTCCTTTTTGTCTCTTGAAGACCAATGATAGATGGATTTTTTATTAATTAAATCAATTAGGTTATTTTTCCTACCAGGGGTATTGATACCCCTCACATTCCAAAAGAGGCAATTCATGGGGCAACTCTTCTCCCAGGGTGCTTGCCCTGCTTATGCCTTTATATTGTTGTCCAATGACCCCTATTGTTATCTGGTTCCCTTAGCTCCCTGTCAGGAGTGAGAGGAGGTAAAGTAGGAAAAAAATAGCTACTGCTAAGATCTAATGCAAATCATGTGTCTCTAACTACAGTGGATTCATCCAGACCTTCAGTTGGATGTCCCTCCATTTTAGAAAGCAGGGAAAATTTGTTCCTATTTGTTTTTTGGAGTGTGTGAGGGAGAAGAGCCCACAGCTATCTCCCTCGAGGCCTCAGCCTCCACAATAACTACTCCTACTTGGTTAGCCATGTTTACAAGTTTATTTTAGATCTTTTATTGAAAGGTTTTTTGGATATGATACCTTGCAGTTTGTTGCGCATATGGTCGGGCACCTCCAGGTTTTTCCTCTTCTGCGGGTCTTGAGCAATTTCCACCATTATCTTCCCCTTCAGGTCCACTCTGGCACTTCTCCTTGCACCCTGGATAGGCTTCCAATGCTTCTTTTTCTTGTCTTATGCATCAGGAGCACTTAGCAGTGCTGCTTTGTAAGTTTTCTCCTCAGTTTCCATAGATAAGTCTCTCTCAGGTGTTGCATCCATTTCTCAGTCATATCCAGCTGACCCTTCCTCATCTTCCAGTTCCATCTCTCTCAGTAGAGCAAAGAAGCTCTCCTTGTCTCCTTGTCCAGGATCAATCCAGGACAGCAGTTCCTCTCTGATTTCTTCTACAGCAGCCCTAATGGCATCCTGCAGCATAGGGTCATCTTATTGTTGGTTGTCATCCCCCCCCCCCCCCCCCCACACACACAGACATTTTCCCCAGCAGTCAGGTTTTTAGTTGAAGAGTTGGTATTGTTTCCAGACCCCCCCCCCCAGAGCTAGTTACAGTTGGAGCCACACCACTTGCAGTTCTCCCTAATTGCTGGTGGCCAGGATTATCATCAGTGCATACAGACCCTTGCCCTTTGTCAGAGGTGGTTTTCTCACTGTCTTAAATGGTTTCTTTTTCCACACAATCTTGATCTGGTACAAGTTGTAGTTAATCCGAAACATCTTCTCACTTGGAATCTTGGTTACATCCCTGCATCTGATATTGACTCTGACCACCTCATATAGGTTCTGGAACATCCCCATCCAATCTACATCAAGGAGTAGGCCAAAAGGTGATGAGAATTGGTCTAGGATCTTCCATTCACACCAGTCAGGCTGCAAACCTCTGAGTTGGAGCCAGACTTCTTTGAGAGATGCAGCTGCCTCTAGTTTGCCATTCCAAACCTCCACATTGACTGAGACCCCTTTCTTAGTGAGACCAAAGCAGGGGTACCCAGCCACGCCAGACACTTTGATGTGCGGGGGAAATTTTGCCAAGAATGTCCACTCATCTAACTGTCTAATATGCCCTGGCCGGTTGGTTTTGTATATTATCCCAAACTCCTTGGCCAGCTCCTCTCTGGTGATATCTCCAGCTTCCACATACATAATGCCCACATTTTGAACAACATCCTTTTTTGTTTCAGAGATGGGACCCAGGTCAATGTGGTGAAATCCTAAGCTTGTAGCAGCACTCCCTACATACTTAGCCAGCTGGTGTGGCAGTTTCTTATCTGGACAATCAGAAACCTCATGATCTTTCATTTTACAAATAAAGCAAGCTTTATCAGTAGGACAACCACTCTTGTGGTGCCCAGGTTCCCCATAGTTGTAACAGATCACATCAGCATACACTTCTGAGCCATCTTGCTCTGTTTTCTCCACTTCTGCAACAATTGTCTTGGGCAAAGTAGCAGCATTCACATTCTTCTTTTGCTATTTCTGGAAAAAAAATTGGCACCTATTTTCTAGCATTTTGTTGTTGGTTGTTGTTCCCAGGGAAATTATGTGACCCTGAATCTTGAGTTCCCCACTGTCCAGCGGGGGGAACCGGCCACGACCCCGGTCCTGGTGGGAAGAAAGGACCAGGAAATTGCTAAAATTGCGCCCATGGTGGTGGTGCCCCCTGGAAACTGAAGCCCTCCATCTGTGGGTACCCAAAGGAGGGCATCCCCGCGCCCATCTGTTGCCAAATTACGGCAGCTGTGGATTACGCTGTTGCTGCCCTTGGTCTTGGAAAGATTTGTTGTGCCTCTTTCCGCCTCCTCTCCCCCTTCCTCTCCCTTTCCCTTCCATTTGATCAGCAAAGGAAGCAAAGCTAGCTTTGATGGAGGTCTCAGCAAGCCAGATTTCTGTGGATGGGAGGCCAACCTCGAAGTTGGGAGCAGGCCAACAATCTTCTATTTCAAAGGAATTACTCGCAACTAGGTTCTTCCAAATCCAAACCAGCCTCCCCCTCTTGTAACTGGCAGCGGCTGGGGGTGGGGAAGAGGCTAGGTCAGGCCTCGGTGATCCCCAGGCCCTCTTAATATAGATGTCAACCTCCTCCCAGTTTCTAGCCCTAGCAGAGACGTAAAGAGGAAACTCGTTTTCTCCTTTTTCTCCCCCCTAGGGTTGATCATGTTGTTGTTGGCTGAGCTCGTGACCAGACCTAATCCGGCCGTTGCTGCACTCCTGGTTGCCATTTCCAAACAAAGCGCGGCGAACACCATTACATGGGTTTTTTTGTGCCGGAGAACAGTGTGCCCCTGGGATGTCGACCAGTTATATTAGAATACAATTGCATGATTTTTGCAAGTGGGCAGAACTTAGTAATGAACATACTACAACATATATTCGAAGAAGTGATGGTCCCTCTAGGCAAAGCCATGAGCCATTTTTAGCTTTTCGTCTTAAAGAAAAATGAAAGAGATGCAACTTTAGAGCATCAGGCTCCTAATCTTTGATACGAGTCATATCACACAGTTCACTGAAAGTGTGAAAATGCATACATGCGTCCTCAGATGTTGAACTTCCAAATTATTTTTGTTGAACCATTGTAACCAGATGAGTTTAATTTCAAAGCGAATTAAAATACACCACTAGTCCTAAAACTATTAAAGGGGTGTCGAGTTAGTCCAAATACTATGAAAATGCACATCTAGATCCTAAAAGTTTGCTAAGTTTGTCACCCGCAGTCCTATCCGCATTGCATCAGCTTTGACTTGCACGGGTGGAAGTTGATCACTACCACCTGTCCAATTTTTTGCTCAGAAACTCCCAAAAGGTCATCTCCTCTAATTTTGTGGCCCTCCTCTTTGTACAAAACCTATGCGAATGTCATCTAGCCATCAATCTGAAGAATTCGTCCATCTCATTCCCTTGATTGTCTCGCACAATCCAATTGCCGCCATCCCATCAGTGTCGTGAATGGTCTCGCTCTCCCATGCGACGGTCCGAGACTTCTCCCCACACAACGGGGACTGCCTTCCCTGAAGGGCGCGGCTAAGGCAGCGGCGACATCAAGCAGGTGGGCAGCCTCCACCCTCAGTCATCCTCCTTCCACCCTGGCCTGAAATTTTGTACGGCTACATCCCACTTCCTTCCCAGCACACACGATCCTTCCCGAGTGGTGAAAGTAGATGTGTTAGAGTGGTTCCAGCAGTGTGTGGAAGGAACTCATCACACACCAAGGTGGATTTTCGCCGTCGGAAGTGGAAAGGAAGGCAAGGGAGAGGATGTGTGTAGGGAGGAGGGTGGAAAATTTGGAACAGGTGAACTTTTGGAGGTTTTTGTACAAAAAGTTGCCACATGGCACTAGTCAACCTGCCACCCCTGCAAGCTAATACGTCCAGTTTGCATCATTACTTCCTATAATTTATCCTATTTTAATGATATTCACAATATGATGCAATTCTAATGCATTTTTCTCTTAAATTGCAAGGAATACAAAGAGAGGGGGATTATCAAACATCTGGAATTCTAGACCTAAAATGCAAAAGAAGAAAAGGCAATTCTCCGGAGCTCAAAATGCAGCATGGATTTTTGGAGAAATATTTTGGAATATATGAAGAATTTTGGAACCAAAATGGGCCAGAGGAGACCCACCAAGGCCCCACACACCCTGGTGGTGCACCCAAGCCCTAGGGTGCACCATGTGCCTGTGTGGGCCCCTGGTGACTCGTCTCCCGACACCCTTTTGCTATTAATTCACATTTGCCCTAGAAAAAACATAAAAAATCATCAGGACTTTCCTCCACCGTCTACGAGGTGGAACTTGGGTGGAGCACTTTTTCTCTCCAGTGGAGTGATTCTGCCGAGGAAACTTCCTTCCGGGAGGGGGGAATCAGAGCTTTCATCATCACCAACACTCTGTTTCATTTTGGGAATCATACTCTTAATCAACAAATTCACTAGCACCATCTCATCTCCAAACCCTAGTTCTTCCTTTGTGTTCAATCTTTGTATCAAACCTCGGATTGGTACCTGGGAGTACTTGTAGGTGCTGATTACATCTTCTAGTTGATGCTTAGTGGTTTTATTGGTGGAAGATTGTTATGTTTAGATTGTTAATCACATATTTTTACCCATTGATCATGATCCATATGATGAGTTATGAGTAGCCCCATTAATTCTTGAGGACCGGGAGAAGTCTTGTTGCTAGTAATCATGTGAAGTTGATTATCCTTCAATGTATTGATGATATGTTGTGTTGTTCTTCCTCTAGTAGTGTTATGTGAATGTCGACTACATGACACTTCACCATATTTGGGCCTAGGGGAAGGCATTGTGGAATTAGTTTGTAGTGATGATTGCGGGAGTGATAGAAATCCAAACCCTAGTTTGTGAATTATTCTGTGAGGGGCTGTTTTGGATCCATCTGTTTAATGCTATGGTTAGAATTATCTTAATTACTTCTCTTGTAGTTGTGGATGGTTGCATGGAGGGTACAATCATAAGTAGGTATTTGTTCAAGTTAGGACAGTACCTTAGCTCCGGTCCACCACATAATACTTTTTTAACACAAAAACCACATAATACTTATCAAAGCAATGAATGGTAACTTAATGAATCATGGTGAAAGTAACTTGACAAGATTCCCGTGTGTTCTCAAGAGCATTTAAGCTATCATAAGAGACACCTCTGGCATGTCCTTGGCACAATTAAGGATCGGACCACTTGCAGCACCTATTTATTTTTGTTACTTGGTTACTAAATATCTTGCTATCAAACTATCTTACATCACTTGCAGTGAAACCTTACTGAAAACTACTTGTCAATTACTTAAGCTCCTCGTTGGGTTTGACACTCTTAGTTATCGAAAGGACTACGATTGATCCCCAATACGTGTGGGTCATCAAGACTCTTTTCTGGCGCCGTTGCCACTGAGTGTGGCACTCTTGATAAGTGAAATATGATAAGGATACTTTTATTGTACGTGTTGATTTTTATTCTTGTTCCCTACTATGGAAGATAAACCTTCGAGAAGCTTGGATAGGACTGCGGGGTGACACACTTGGCAAACTTTTGTATTTTCATAGTGTTAGGACTAACTTGACACCCTTCGAATTGTTTTAGGACTTGTGGTGTATTTTACTCTTCAAACTGCTCAGCTGCAACGTTAGGCAGCGTAATTGGTGAATGCATAAAGTTCTCATCGGGAGCTAGAAACTCCCCAAACTTCTTAGCCATGATAATTTTTTTGTTTTTTTTTATAATTTGCGAAATAAAACAAGATAAAAACTGAAACAAAAACTCAAATCACCTAACTATGGTAGCAAAATAACTTCCCCGACAATGGCGCCACAAAAAAAGGTTGATTACCTTTGATCCAGCTTCAAATGTAGATAGTCCTGCCTTTTCCCCCAAAGGTGGCCGTGGGTATGGAACCCATGGGAAGAATGCTAATCTGGATGATGAGTCTTGCAAGCTTTTATCGCCCTTAAGAGTTCTGATTTTCCAAACCAAAAACACATAGTTATAACAGAGAAAACTATTAAAGTAAATAGTTCAGGGCTAAGGTCTTACTTGCAGCTTTGTACATATGTTCAACATGGTCCTGGTAGACACCACTATTATGTGTTGTCAACATTTATGTTGTGGGGGATGTGTCCTAATAACCTCGCGACCGATCAACAATGTGCATCGCAATTCTATTGTCCAACCATATGCCCTTACCGTTGAGCCAAGTTAGCACCGTTCTGAAGGATTTCTCCATACCAAAACATTAGGAGTTTAATGACTGCACCTCACATTTCCCCAGGGAATTGCTTTCAACTATCGTACTCATCCTTACCGTCACGACTTTCAGCATAGCTTTCCATGCATACCTGCACTTTACCTCCTCCTAGATCGTTCTCGGGGATCCCGGGTACCTGTGGGGCCTAAGAATTAGACAGAGATAATGGACAAAATCCGTTGTGATACACATAATACGTTTGGACTTGAAGTCAATACCAACAATCTTGTGCACAAATACATAGGGGCATCAAGTCTATGCCTCAACCCATAGCCCGAGCTGACTACTCACACATTTTTGACGAATCACAAAAGAAAGATAGTGTAGATCGAACTTCAAGATGAATGATTGATGATAGCCTTACAATGTGGCGATGTATCATGATTACAAGTGATGGTTATGGCGAGGGGATGATTCCTATGGAGATGGAGATGGAGATGGGAATGGCGGGGCCTATGGAGATGAATTAGGGTTCCAGCGTTCTGTTGCGAATGGGGGCGCGAGCCTTATAGGAAGTAATCTTGTGCTGATGTCACAGAGCCGTCGGAGAGTGGTACGAGCGGGATGCGTCGTCTTCTCTCTTGGTTGTGCTGTGGTGCCTCCATTTGCTCCGGGTTAATCGCCTATCTTCATATTTTCTTTTATTCCTCGATTCCTCCCTCAAAATGTTCAATTCCTGCAGGAAACAAAATAAATGGAGAGATTTGCAATCTCTTGCTTTTATTAGTCACTAGTACTACCTCTGTCCCAAAATTAGTGTCTTTGATTTAGTACAACTTTGTACTAAATCAAAGACACTTATTTTGGGACAGAGGGAGTAAATGTGTATGTGCAATGCACGTCAATGTTCGGCAAGATATAAATTACATGTTAATATTAGATAGAATATAATTACTTGGTTAATGTTGACGTTGATATTAGGCATGGAGTGAAGTGCATTCTAGGTCCCTGAACTATTTCAGGGGTCTCGCGTAGGCCCCCGAACTATGAAAATCATCATCCAAGTCCTCGAAGTGCAATAAGTGTGTCATCCAGGTCCAAAATCAGTTCAATATTAAAGTAGTATGAGGACCTATATTTTGCCTAGCATGACACACTTATTGTACTTCGAGGACTTGGACGATGATTTTCATAGTTTGAGGACCTAAGTGACACCCCTGAAGTAGTCCAAGGACCTACTATGCATTTCACTCTTAGGCATGATATAAAGTATTAAAGTGTACTTAATGTGATTAGTACTAAACATGTTTAACAATAAAGACCAGAGCGCAGAAGACCGTTGCATAGTTGCGATTGAACGGGCGAGATTTGTTGGATCTCCACAACTCGCTCTCTTTATATTGATATTCATATAAATTACTAAAATTTCAGAGTAATTTCCTTAGAATATTTGGGATTATCCAGTTTAAACAACTGTGGAAATGTGTGTAAAAATACACCTATCATTCGACCAGGACCTCGCGTTGTCCTGGGTTGAGGATCGGTCTAGGACCACTACGCAGACGTCATCCTGCCACCGGCGTGGGATCAGCGACCAACTCTACACGATCGGGATGGCCGATTCCGAGCGCACCGCCATTGCCCTCATCGGCAAGAGCAAGGGCAGGGGTGGGTGGCATGGGTCAGAATCCACACCCGACCGTCGCCGTGAGTCGGACACGGGCGATCCTCTGCAATAAGCAGAAGGGTGTCGCCGCGAGCACGCAATGGCGACCAATCAGGGCTGCCGCGACCCGTGGGAGGTCGTATGCCACTGGAAGGACGACAAAGACGTGGACAACGATGGAGGTGATGACGGCCTCGGAGCCATGCCTACGAGGTCATCGTCTGGTAGCTCGCGTAGTTTAGTTTATTTAAAAAAAATAGTTGAACTTGTTAAATAGCATCTGGTTTGCATGTAATACATATGAAACATGCTTAAATTTCGTCTGATTTACATGAATTTCGCTTGTTCGGGAATTATCCATTTGAAATGTGGGCGGACATTTGGTGTATAGGGTTGGATGCATGGCCCCTATCTGTTGTCAGGGGACGTGTGTCCGTTTTGGTGCACACAGTGGAGGTGTGTTTCCATCGGATCCACCTGGCTCAGGTCGGTGTTGGCCTCCAGCCTATCCGGTTGGATTCGGCGCTCGTGGTCGTTCGTGTGTTTGCATGTATAGTTTTTCTGATTTACGTTCTTCTTCGTCGATGACGGATGCTGGACTGGTGCGCTGGTCCTTCGAGCCTTAGCATGACGACTTCCCAACTGTCAACTACAACAAAGTTTGACTGCCTCTTGTGTGCAGGAGGGAGGATGATGGCGAGGTGCCTTCAACTCGTTCGAGTATTTCTAGTCATTGCTAGGTGGTCCATGAACCTGGTTGTAATTTTTACTATTGGGATCTTTGTACTACTTTTACTAGTAGTAAATATGTGCAATGCACATTGATATTATGAAGAAAATTAATTACACATTGATATTTGGTAGGATATCAATTACACATTAATTATGTGGCTAATGTAGAGGTTGGTATTTGGTATGATACGAATTGGACGCTAAACATGTTTCACGCTCGCCTATGAAGCAATATAGGTCATTGGATTGCCATTTTTTGATAGCCGAGATTTGTTGGATTGTCCATTTGGGTCTTTTTATACTGGTATAGATATATATATTGATTATTGAATGATCGGTGGACTTTTTCAGAAAGAAAAAACACATAAGACTGGGCCTTTGTGGATACTTCTGCCTTTGTCTATGCGTCATCAACTCCCATAGCATTAGGGCATGCCCAATGCTCCAGATTAGACAGATGCCCCATCATGCCATGTAGGTTCGGATGGTTTAACATGGCAAAAGGTGTAGCTTAGAGGTGTAGACGGGATCATGCAGAAGAGCTTGGTTCTTCCCTGACAAAAGTGCAGAAGCAGCCAATGACAAAAGTGCAGACTGCACGATATTGACTTTAACCAGACCAGACTACCCTATAAAAGCTGCTAAACTTGGGAAGTATACTACTGCTTCCGATGGATAAAGGTGGAACTAAACGGTGGCTTCAGTTACTTTTATCTAGGTGAAGCGCTGAGGAAGTGATGTGATGATGCCATCATAGTTCATGCCTTTAGACAGGCAGCTGAGTAGGATGCCAGGTATTGTTGTGTGTTGATTGAAGTCGCCTGGACTTTCGATCCATATTAATTGTCGTATTCTTTTACAACGGCCTGCTTTTTATGAGGGGTGCCATTTTGTTGCTATTTATACTAAAATGACCTTTTTTATATAACTACCAGAGTGGCCCATGTGTCAGGCCTGCTAACTGTAGATGATCATCTGATTGAGCACAGTACCGTTTCAGTTTGCCTGCGAGCTTGTCAACCGTCGATCGACGATCCAACGAAGCCTGGAGTTACTTACCGCTTCGCATCAAGTCGCATCCTCAGCCGTCGATCTCCATCTGGACGGTTCCAATCATTGTAACCTTACTTTTAAAAAGTTACCGCGCTCGCTGTTCCTCGTTGAACCTGTCACTTTCTACTTTACACTCTGTACTCCTTTATAAACCCTCCTCCGGCTTGTGGAGAGGGCATCCTAGTTGTACCTGGGCTTGGCCCTTTAAGCATCCGTGTTCCGGTTGGCGAAAACCCTAGCTACCTTCTCAGATCTGAATGAAAACTGCTCCCAAAATTCCCCACAAATTGAGTGTTTTTCCTCTGTTCTTGTGAGAATTCAGTGACAACACTAGCAAGATCCTGTAAATTGGTATACAGAGCAAGGTTTAATCCTCGGAGGCGGCGTTTAGCGGACTACAGATTGGATCTGGAGAAGGCTTGGCGGCGGCGCGAAGCAGGGAGGAGACGGCGGAGGTAGACAGCTCGGAAGCAGGATCGGACTGGTAAGTGGTTTCTGAAGAACTTTTCTTCAGTGTCAAATCCCACCCAACCCTCCCTTCCAGTGCTTCTTTCTCTGGCGGTGGACGACGTTCGCGGCAGCAGCGGTGTCGGTGTACTAAGTATTGGGCCACTAGTACCCCGTACTTGTGCAGGGGCAGTTGTAGCCATCATCGCGGCAAGGCTTGCCGGGGAACAGTTCGAGGTTGATTCAAGCAACCAAAGAAATCATCAAGTCAGAGATCTGAGGATCAGCAGATAAGAAGAGCTGGAATCCGAAGGCCAGCTTCCCCGGCAAGATCTTGTCGGGGTGGCCTGCGGAGCCCGGCAAGGCTTGGCGCCCGGCAAGGTTTTGTTGCTGTGACACCGCTCTAGCACAGCGACAAAACCCGACATTCTGGATCCTTCTTTGGGTGCGTGGCGACGCGCCAGTGGAGGAGAGCTTAAGCGGTGCTGATGGGATGGCTCCTTTTTCCATCCCCAAGAAAGTAAGGACACCTAAACGGACACCTTACGGTGCATTAAATGCGTTTGTCCTAGTCCGTCAGGGGTTAGGTATAATGACCCTGTAGCTACTTTACACCTCAATGTATGTACATTTTGCCACTGTGGTGACCCCTTTGTGATATAAAAGGAGGCCCACGGCAACTGCTACAGGGGAGAAGGATCTTCTGGCCCATTCTGCATGCGTAGCTGCTCTTGAACGTACTGTTCACTGTGAGCGCTCCTGGAGCCTGGGCTCAAGAACACTAATAATAACACAAGGCAGGAGTAGGGTTTTACGCTGATCAGCGGCCCGAACCTGGTAAAATCGCCCCGCGTCGATCGTTGGTTCTGCACTTTGCGCATACCTCTCCCCCCGCCGAATCGTAAAGGGGTCTCTTGGGATCCCATAGGTGTCGCACGCCGACATCTTTGGGGCGCCAGGTAGGGGGATTGAAGGTTGCGTGAACCTGATCTAGTGATCGGCGCCTTTGTTTCTTCATCATCTTCATCATCATGCCACCCAAGAAGAAGAGCGCTACGGCGGCACAACCATCCATGTCCGTTTTGCCTGCGTCTTCGCGTACGGGCGATGGCGTGGGTGTAGAAGGAAGAGGACTAGTACCTCCACGGCGTTCTGGTGATCCGAGCCAGGCAAGCGGCATCGTTCGCAGTGGCAGCGGTAACCTACACACTGCTGGATCCAGAGACGGAGTTGTGTTGCCTACGGGTGGCACAACGAATTCCAGAGATCGGAGGGCGCCTGCTGGAGCTCCAGCGCCGGCGCAAGCATCACGACCTACCCAGGTCGTGCACGACGAGCGACGTCATGGCGCTGGTGGTTCAGGGCGTCCCCATGAAAAGATTCCTGTGCATCGATCCCAAGATGCACGGGACCAGCATGCACACCGAGCTGCTGGCGGAGGTGGCGCGCGGTCGCGTGACCGTGGTGGTGCTCCTTCTAACATGGCTAGGAGTCAGAGCACCTCACGTACCTCGCACCTATTGCCGCCGCCTACGCCAGCGGAAGCCTTGGCACGTGCGCAGCTGCTCCTCGATTTCCCTCCTGCCCCAGAGAAGATGGAGGAGTGGCGAGCTACGATCCAGAGCCTTATCGGCTTCGCCAACAAAGATGGGCCGCAAGAGGCAGGGCCCTCGCAGCGAAGGCCCATCGATCCGGCGCGAGCCGATGTGGAGAAAACCGGAGGTGGTGCAACCACGGTGCACTCCCCTCCGCGGCACCAGCGGCGGCCGACAACCCAGCAGGTCGACTGCCGTGAAGAAGTTTCCACGGCGTCGTCCGATCCGCGGATGCGCCGCGATCAGCATCAAGTTCTCCAGGAACGAGGCAAGGAGGACACTCGAACTACCATCGAGCGACAACGGGAAGCGCGCTATCAGTCTGATAAGCGCACAGGGCCGGCTGTCGACGAGCCTGCGCCAGGGGGCGTAGGAGACTTGCCTTATGAGGTGGGGACTCCAGCGTTTACCCGTGAGCTGCGGCAAGTCCAGTGGCCCAATTCCCGAACCTTCAAGCCGGAGGTCCCGGAGAAATATGACGGTAAGACCCATCCCTCGGAGTTCCTGAGCATCTACACCATTGCGGTGCAGGCTGCCGGGGGCCGAGATGACAAGATACTTGCCAACTACTTCCCGTTGGTGCTCAAGCCCAACGTCAGGTCGTGGTTGATGCATCTGCCAGAGAATTCTATTTCTTCTTGGTCAGATCTGTGCCATCAGTTTGTTGACGCCTTCGTTGGAGGCCACCAAGCTCCTGGCCAAGAGAGTGATTTGCATATCATCCCTTAGAAGGAGGGCGAATCCCTGCGCAAGTTTATGCAGAGGTTCAGCCGGGTGCAATACAATATTCCTGACGTTCACCCTGCCGCTGTCATTAGCGCGTTTCATCAGAACGTGCGTAACCACAGAATGCGGGAAGAGCTGGCAATGAACAAAGTCAGGAGTATTGCCGAGCTTTACGCTTTGGCCGATAAATGTGCTCGAGCTGAAGAGGGGAGGAAACTCCCCGGCGAGGTTGTTGGCGCGGCGGGCGAATCCGAAGATGAAGACGCCGCGACCCCATCAAGGAAAGGCCGGCGGCGGAACAGGAAACGCGGAGGCAAGGCCGTGCTTGCTGTCGAGGAATCCGACAACCCCGGCGGCGCCAAGAAGGCCAAGGTTGGTGACCCCGGCAAGGATCTTGCCGGGTGCCCTTCCTGTCAGGCCTTGGCGGCTGCCGACAAGTCAGAAAGCTCCGGCAAGCAGTATTGCAAGATCCATCGCACCAAGGGCCACGATCTCCAAAACTGCCGGCAAGTTGAACAGCTTGCCGAGAAACAGAGGGCCGAATATGAAAGGCGAGATAAGGAGAAGGCCCAAGATGGTGCTGACGGATCCGGCAAGAAGCGCGGTGGCCGAGGGGGGCGCCGCGGCAAGGCCAAGCAACAGAAGGATAGGCCCGCTCGGGGCTGAGACAAAGAAGAAGATGATGATGAAGAAGATGTGAGTCCAGTGAGCAAGAATTCCAGAAAGCTACGGAGGCCATGTGTGTCGATGGGGGTGCCTTGCTGCATTCTTCCCACCGTCGACTCAAACAGTGGGTGCGGGAAGTCAATGCAGCAGAGCCATCACCAAATGCATGTAGGCCCCTGAAGTGGTCCAACACGCCTATCGTTTTCGACGCCGAGGATCACCCTGATCGCACAACTGCGGTCGGGTGCTTGCCATTGTTGGTCTCACCAACAATTCGCAACCTCAAGGTGACGAAAATGCTAGTTGACGGTGGGGCCGGGCTAAACCTAATCTCACCGGATGTGCTCAAGAAGCTCCAAATTCCTGATGAGGACCTCGAAGAAATAGGTACGTTTCAAGGGGTCAATCCGGGAAGAACCCAGCCCAAGGGCAAGATTACGCAGCCGGTGACATTTGGTAGCGAGCTCAACTACAGGACCGAGGAGGTAGTGTTTGATGTCGCCAAGATCCCCATGTCATATAATGGGATCCTTGGTCGGCCAGCGCTGGCTAAGTTTATGGCGGCATCACACTACGCATACAATGTTTTGAAGATGCCCGGGCCATTGAGCGTCATCACTATCCATTCCGATAAGAAGGATGCGCTCATCTGTGCCGACCAACTTTACCGGGAAGCAGTTGCAGCACCTGCCATCAAGGCATCTGCTCCTGCCGCTGGAACTCCCGGGGGGAAGAAGAAGACCGGCAAGAATCTTGGCGCGAACTCCGGCAAGCGCACCTCCTCGGAGTGCTGCGCTTCCGTCGAGGATGCACCAGAGAGTTCCACCGGCAAGAACAAGAAATCCAAGGCTGCTCCACCGGAGACCAAGAAGGTGCCCGTCAGGGAGGACGGAACGGGGGGAACTTTCACCATAAGTTCCACCCTAGATGACAAATAGGAAAGCGCGCTCTTTGCCTTCCTGCGGGCGAATGTCGACGTGTTTGCATGGCAACCGTCTGACATCCTCGGTGTTCCCAGGGAGGTAATTGAGCACCACCTTGCTGTCTGTCCTCACGAGTGGCCCGTCAAGCAGAGGGTCAGGAAGCAAGCCTTGGAGCGGCAAGAATTCATTGCCGAGGAAATCAGAAAGCTGGAGGCGGCAGGATTGGTCAAAGGAGTGCTTCATCCAACCTGGTTGGCTAATCCGGTTGTAATGCGAAAAGCGAATGGGAAATGGAGGCTTTGTATCGATTATACAGATATCAATAAAGCATGTCCAAAAGATCCCTTTCCCTTGCCGCGCATCGACCAGATTGTGGATTCCACCGCTGGTTGTGATCTCCTGTCCTTCCTTGATGCCTATTCAGGGTATCATCAGATTTTCATGGCGAAAGAAGATGAAGAGAAGACCGCATTTATCACCCCATGTGGTACGTATTGTTTTATTAGAATGCCTTTCGGGTTGAAAAGTGCTGGTTCGACATTTGCGAGAGCAATCCAAATTGGTTTTGAGCCTCAACTCCATAGAAATATGGAGGCGTATATGGATGATATAGTGGTCAAAACCAAAGACAAAGCGACGCTCGTTCAAGATTTAGAAGAAACATTTGCAAATCTGCGCAAGATCAACTTAAAGCTCAATCCTGAGAAGTGTGTGTTCGGTGTTCCTTCCGGCAGGCTCCTCGGATTCTTTGTATCTTGCTGGGGAATCGAAGCGAACCCCGACAAGATCAAAGCTATTGAGCAAATTGAAGCGCCGAGACGCGTCAAGGATGTGCGTCGTCTTGCCGGTTGTGTTGCTGCTCTAAGCAGGTTTATTTCCAAATCTATTGAGCGCGCCCTTCCCTTTTTCAAAATTTTGAAGAAGGCAGGTCCAATGAAATGGACTCCGGAGGCGGAGGCTGCGCTGCAAGATTTGAAGAAATACCTTTCCTCTCCGCCGGCGCTAGCCGCGCCTAAACCACAAGAGTCGTTGTTGCTGTATCTGGCAGCGACAAATCAAGTGGTTAGTGCTGCGCTAGTGGCGCAGAGAGAGGCTGATGAGGAAGCGACACCAGCGGCAGGACCGTCAGATGACGCGGCAGGATCTTCCCCGACAAGGATTGATCCCGGCAAGACAAGATCTGTGCAGTCAGAAGGACCATTGCAGAAGAAAAAGGTGGTGCAGCGCCCAGTCTATTTTGTCAGCTCTCTTTTACAAGGAGCTAGGTCAAGATATTCTGGCGTGCAGAAGTTGCTTTTCGGCCTTCTTATGGCCTCGAGGAAGCTGCGCCATTATTTTCAAGCACATGAAATCATCGTCGTCACTCGCTTTCCGCTGCAACGGATTTTGCAAAATCCAGAAGCAACCGGCAGGATCGTGGAGTGGGCGTTGGAGTTGTCGAGCTTTGGCCTCAAGTTTGAAAGCACTTCGACAATTCAGAGCAGGGCCTTGGCGGAGTTCATTGCGGAATGGACCCCAACGCCGGACGAAGAGGTTCAAGAAACAACTCTCCCCGGCAAGGAAATCGATCAGCAATGGGTTATGTACTTTGACGGGGCTTTCTCGCTGCAAGGCGCTGGTGCTGGCATGCTGCTTGTCGCACCCACCGGAGAGCACCTCAAGTACGTAGTACAAATGCATTTTCCCCGGGAGAGTTCGACCAACAACACAGCAGAATACGAGGGTTTGCTTGCCAGTCTTAGGATCGCGGCAGACCTTGGTATCAAAAAGCTCGTCATCAAAGGCGATTCACAGCTTGTCGTCAGGCAAGTTAACAAGAGTTATCAAAGTCCATTGATGCAAGCCTACGTGGATGAAGTGAGAAAAATGGAAGAGCACTTTGACGGTCTGCAAATGGAGCACGTTCCTCGTGCCGAGAACAGTGTTGCTGACGACCTGTCAAAGCGTGCCGCCCTCAAGTTGCCTGTGGAACCAGGAACTTTTGTGCTCCAATTGACTCAACCATCCGTGGCGCCATCAATGCAGCAAGAAAAGAGAAGAAAGTTGAACTCTAGTCAGTACTTCCCGGCAGAGCTCCCGGGAGCCGCCGGCAAAGAAGTTGCCAGGATCGATGACATGCCTGCCGGGGAACAACAGGCTCCAGCAGGGCCTCAAGCCCTTGCTGTCGAGACAAACGTTCCCCCGGTGGAGGAGATGCCTTTAGTCCTAGCCGTCAAGCCTCAGGCTCCAGCATGGGCGCAGCACATTGTGCATTTCCTTCAAACAGGGGAACTCCCGGAGGAACAGGAAGAAGCGGAAAGAGTAGCCCGTCGGTCTGTTATGTACAAGTTCATCGATGACGTCCTGTACAGAAAGAGACCAAATGGTGTGAAATTGAAGTGCATTCCTCGGGAGGATGGACTAGAGCTGTTGGCGGAGATACATGGAGGCATATGTGGTTCTCACATAGGATCAAGAGCACTTGCCGGGAAAGCATTCCGGCAAGGTTTCTTTTCGCCCACCGCTCTCCAGGATGCAACTGCACTAGTCACCAAGTATGAAGCGTGCCAGTTTCATTCGAAGAAATCACATCAACCAGCTCAAGCTCTTCAGACAATCCCTCTCTCCTGGCCATTTTCGGTCTGGGGGCTCGACATACTGGGCCCTTTCCCCCGTGCTACCGGGGGCTTTGAGTACTTGTACGTTGCTATCGACAAGTTCACAAAGTGGCCGGAGGTGGAAGCAGTGAGGAAGGTGACGGCACAATCGGCCGTCAAGTTCTTTAAGGGGATAGTTTGCCATTTCGATGTGCCCAACAGGATCATCACCGACAATGGCACGCAATTCACAAGTCGCACCTTCATGCAGTACGTCCAAGACCTTGGCGGCAAAATTTGTTTTGCCTCTGTTGCTCACCCGAGAAGCAACGGCCAAGTGGAGAGGGCTAATGCTGAAGTGCTGCGCGGTCTCAGGACCAGAACTTTTGACAGGCTGAAAAAGTGCGGAAGACGCTGGATTGATGAGTTGCCGGCGGTTCTTTGGTGAATCAGAAGGACACCAAATCGAGCCACCAGCCAGACGCCCTTCGCTCTGGTCTACGGAGCGGAAGCAATTCTCCCCACGGAACTCACGTACGGATCACCTCGAGTGCTCGCTTATGATGAGCTTGAGCAAGAGCAACTGCGCCAAGATGACGCTGTGCTCCTTGAGGAGAATCGTCTTCAGGCTGCTGTGCGAGCTGCACGCTACCAGCAAGCTTTGTGCCGCTACCATAGCCGCAAAGTTCATGCCCGAAGCCTTGAGGAAGGCGACCTTGTTCTTCGGCGGATTCAGTCCGCCAAGAATTCAAACAAGTTGACGCCGAAGTGGGAAGGCCCTTATCGGGTAGTACGAGTCACCAGGCCCGGCGCTGTCCGCTTGGAGACCGAAGATGGTGTTCCAGTGAGCAATTCCTGGAATATCGAACATCTTCGCAAGTTCTACCCGTAAGGCGCGGTTGCCGGGGGCCCCCGGCAACCACCCTTTTGTACAAGTCTTGCCGGCGCGGCATATGATCCTTTGTACAAAGCCAGGCGCAGACCCTGAGCACAGATGAATAAATTTAAGTGTTGTGCATTCCCTTATTGATTCCCATGTTCATATTTATATATGCATGTTTGTCTAAGATGTTGTATGACACCTACTCCCGGTAAGTTCTAACGAAGCGCCAAGGTTTCATATCTTTATTTTCTCTTCTTTCTTTTTCTTAAATGACAGAAGGATTCCTCGCGTGCACATTTGCCGGGGGGGAAGGGAGATATGAGTACCAGTTGGCGACGTTCGGAATCGACGCTTGCCGGAGGAAGGACAGTGACAGAAAGCTAAGTTCTAAAAACTTAGAACAAGTTTCTTTTATTGCAAAGTTATTTCCTTGGACGATTCCGACTCTTGTATGGAAAATCTGCACACGAAGGAACCCTTGTTGTAATCAGTTGCGCCCTTATTTTGTTTCGAGTCCGCTCAATGATTTAAGTGGCTGCACTGAGAACACCAAGGAGTCTTGCCGACCGCTGCGCCTCCAACAGGCTGCTGAAGTCCCGCACCTAGCGCTCCCGGCAGGTTGCGCGCCGGCAAGTTTTTCAGTAAGCGTAGGGTGAACTCCATACATAAAAGAATCAGACAAGGAAAATAGCAAGCATGTACCTAAACATAGGCGAGTTATATTACATTAATGAGTTGCCGCAATTCTAACTTGAGACTTAACTGTCTTTGACATGGAATGACGACGGCAAGAAAAGGCGGGGCACTTAATCTCTGCGTTGGCCTTCGATCCTTTTGATGGAGTCCACCTTCTCAAGGATAGGCGCGATAAGTTCTTCAAGCGCCTCGACATTTGCGTCCTTTGGCCGATGGCCGAGCGCGTTGGTGAGGTCGATGCCGGGATTGCTGTGCACCACCTTGATAAGCACCTTGCGGAGGACGGCCCGGCAAAGCCGGCGGGTCTCGTTGGCCAATTGGGTCGCCCAGCTAGACTGAAGCAGCCTCAAGGCATCGATGATGCTTTCAAAGGACATCGTCAACCTGGCACTTGAAGATATTCTTTCCTCAGAAGAATACCTGAAGTTTGACAGGCCCATGGTTGACAGTTCTGCCGTAAGCTTCTCCGCAGCGTCGATGAGACGTCCAGTCCAGATCTTCACCCCCTTTTCGTAATCGATTTGGGCGGTGGCAGCGCTCTTGAGCAGGTTCCTCTCTCCCTGGAGATCTTTGAGTAGAGCCTTCTCGCGGGCCCTGCCAGCCTCGAGGGACTTCTCCAACATGGTCAGCTTCAATTCCAGAACGGCAATGGCTTCATTTGCCGAGGAGAGCTGCTTGGTCTTGTTAGACATAGCAACTTGCATCTCCGCCAGGGTGTGGAGGGTTTTTTCCCTATCACCTTTGAGCGTCGAGAGCTCCTTGCCGTGCTCTTCGAGATCTACTTCCAGCTTCTTTACCTTGTCGCTCAGCTCGTTCTTGGTGGCCTCTGCAGCTTCGGCAGCATCGACGGCCTCCTTGAGCTTGCCGGCGTGACTTGAAGTCAAAGCTTCGAGCGCCTCTTTGTGTTTTTGCTCCAGCTCCTGGGTCCGCCGCGCGACAAGCTTCTCGATATCTTCATCTTTGCTGCGAAGCTTGGCGGCGAGCGCCTGCTCACGTGCGGTGAGATCTTCCTCGTGAGCATCAAGAGCAACGCGGAGCCCCGTCAGGAGGGCATCTTCGGCAGCGATTCTTTGAGTAGCTTCATCCTGCGCCTTCTCCATGTCAGATTGCTTCAGGAGGATTTCTGTCCACTGTTGGCTCACTTGTTCTCGGCCAGCAGTCAACTCTTGGAGGGCCTCGGCGTACCAGACTTGCATTTGTTCGACGCGCCTCTGAAAGTCTGCTTCGGCCGCCTCGACAACTGCCATTCTGGAATCTGCTTTATCTTTCCGGGCGCGGTGGAGAGCCTGGAGCTTGCGGAAATTCTCGCCCATGGCCTGAAGGAGCCGATCCTCTTCAGATTTTCCCTTGCTAGCGCTGGGATCGTCAACAACCTCGAGCCCGGCAGCAGCGATGATTTCTTCGTCAAAGACTTCTCCTTCGGCTGGTGCCCCAATGCTTGCCGTCCCCGGCAAGTTGACAAACAAGTTCTCGCCAACCTTGAGATATTTGCTGGATGAGGGGCCTTCAGATGTTGACGGTTGGTCTTCAGCAACCGCCTCACCAGTGGCAGGGGGCTCCGTGGCCGGTGCAGCGCCTGGCGCTCCTGCGGCAGGAATGCCGTCAGTACGGTCATCAGCCTCCCTGCCGCCCCCTTCAGTAGATTCCTTGGCGGGTTCCTCCTGTGCAGTCTTGGTGGCCTCCTCGCCAAGAGCACCACCGGCCTCGATAGTGGCATCCTTTGCGGCCTCGCTGGCAGCGATCCTGTCTGCTTTGGCAGCGGCGTCTCTGGCGGTCTCCTCGATGACAACGTCGACGTCCATGTGTTCCATCACAGGGAACTCTGAAGGACGAAGGAGGAAAACAGAATAAGATCAAGATTGAAGTTCGAAGGGACCAAAGACAGAGAGAGAAGGGAAAGAATAGCAAGCGTTCTGAGGCAATCAGTTACCTGCGTCAAGCTGTTGGGAGGTGGCCTCGCCCCCCCCCCCCCCCCGGCAACTTCGGTTGCCGGGGAAAGGTTGCCGGTGTCCGTGCTTGCCGGCTCCTCCTCAATTAAGATGGGCTCGTCGGTAGGATCTCTTGCCGGGGACGTGCTTGTGGGCGGCGTGGTCGATGGAGGTGGCACGACGGGGGCGTCTTCCAACAACTCCCCTTGTTGCCGTTCTTCTCCTGCGAGCCCAAAGATATCAGCGGCAAGAATAGAAACCTCAGCGCCCGCCAGCGGAAAAGGAACAGTGAACTTACGCTGGGGGCTGCGCTGGGGGCTGCATTGAGGGCTGAGCTCCGGGCTGACGATGACAGTTTCTGGCACGCTCGTGGAGCCTGCCGGGAGCCCGTCGCCCGTGGAAGTCTTTGTCCTCTTCGCCATCCTCTCCATCAAGGTTTCTGCATCACTGCAGAGACAATACGAGCAAGTCAGTAAGATTGATCCAAGATTGGAAAATAAAGGTTGTGGCAAAGCACTCACTCTTCCTCTTCTCGCTCCGGACTAAAGCCGGAGATGTCGAATTCGGCCTCCGTTGCGATGTCTGAGTGGGGAGGCGGAGGAGAAGTCCTAGGTCGCTTGGCTGTGGCAGGCGCCGGGGGTGCGGTAGTGCGAGACACCCCTGCCGCCTCACCAGTGGCCGAGGGTGTGGGTCTCGCGCGCCGCGCGGGCTGCTGACGAACCCCTTGCCTCGGTGCAGTCTTGCCGGCCGCTTTCTTGCCGGGAGCCTCGCCGCTCGAGGAAGGCTGGCTTGCCGGGATGCCAGATACAGCCTTTCGAAGAACACGCTTTGTCTTCTTCGGGGCTGGGAGTTCTTCTTGCGGTTCTTCTTCAGCCGTGCCCTCGTCGGACGAGCTCTCAGCGGCTATGCTGCTCTGTTCCCCGGCAGCTTTGTCCTTCCCGGCAGGTTTTACTTCTACCACTACCTCTGCATCGCTGGTTTCCCATTCTGTGAAGCCAGCGCTGCGAGCCTCCGTGGCAAGATTTGCCTCCTCCACCCTAGTGGCGATGTATGCTACTTCTTGGTCGGTGGTGGCTCGGATGAAATCTGCCTCTTCCCGGACGGGTCTCTCCGTCAAGTTATCAAAAAACTTATGTGCTTCCTCCTCGGTTGGCTCGGCCCAAGTCGCGTCAAGACCGTGGGTGTTGAACATCGGCATGAAGGCGATGATTGACCCCAGAGCAGAGTTGTTGCATAAAGGGACAATCCTTGCCGGCAGCCGATGCTTGTCGTCGCGCTGGAACAGTTTTTGACGGAGAGCGCCAAGTTGCATAGTAGTCAGATTATTATTCAACCCGGGGCGCAATCTCATGATGTCTGCCGCGTTTCGGTATTCCCAAGCTGGCCTTCCCCTGTTCTGCAAGGGGGCGATGCGGCGGCGGAGAAAGTCGAAGCCAATCATCTCCATTGTCAGCCCGGCAGCTTTCAGGCGGAGAATCCTGGTGGTGGCGATTGTGAGCTTTTCGTCGTCAGCGGCAAGACTGCTCCAGCCACTGCCGCGGACCGCCTTCTGTCGCCAGGGCAGACAAAACGGATGGGGATCTGCTTCCTTGATCCAGCACCATTCAGCCCGCCATTCGTCCCACTTTTCACGGTAAACTCCTTTTGGGTATATTTCCTTATTCCAAGCCCTTGGAATCCAGGCGATAGAACCAGAGAGGGCCTCTCCTTTTTGGATACGAGGGAAAAAGTAGTGGCGGAAAAGGGTAGTGTTGGGAATCACTCCGGCAAAGTTTTCACAAAGGTGGGCAAAGATGGACATGCACAATATCGCATTCGGCGTGAAATCGAGAAGATGAAAGCCGTATGTGTACACGATATCATTGAAGAAGTCGGAAAATGGGGGGCAGAGCCCGCAATAGAAATATGCGGCGAAAAAGGGATATCTGTCCGACCCGCTTTTGGAGCAAGAACCTGGAATCACGCGTGTGGCGGGGTGAGCCTGCGTCTCCTTCGCCCACATGCACTGGTACCGCCTCTTCAAAGCTTCCGCATCGAGCGTCGGGGCGAAGACGACATACTTCTTCCGCATCTTCACCAGTTCGCTCTCCGGGACATCAGCTTTCGCCTCCTTGCTCTTGCCTTTGCTGGCCCTGGGCGGCATGGCGGCTGTGAGGGCGGAAGCCGGGGATGAAGCGAGCGTGGAAGCGGCGGGAGGAAGGGGGAAAGCTTCGCTCTGGGCTCGAGAGGAGGAAGGCGATGGCGACGGCCAGATTGAGAAGAAAAGGGGGGTAAATAGGCTTGTGCCTCTGCGGCTTCTCCTTTTTATGGGGAAGGAGCGGGGCCGCCTCTTTTACTCCCCAATGTGAATGCGCCTCTACAGGCGCGTCGCAGTTGCAGCTTTTGAGGCACGCTTCCCACGTCACGCGTTCGGCGCGCGTAGTGGGGGGCACAGTAAACGGGATATTTACGAGCAGTTAATCCCCTGCCACGTGTGCCCGTGCACTGTTTGGGCCTAGCCCAACAACGCCTCGCACTCGTGTATGGCCTAGGCCCGGGGGCTCCTGTCGGTGTACTAAGTATTGGGCCACTAGTACCCCATACTTGTGCACGGGCAGTTGTAGCCATCATCACGGCAAGGCTTGCCGGGGAACAGTTCGAGGTTGATTCAAGCCACCAAAGAAATCATCAAGTCAGAGATCTGAGGATCAGCAGATAAGAAGAGCTGGAATCCGAAGGCCAGCTTCCCCGGCAAGATCTTGCCGGGGTGGCCTGCGGAGCCCGGCAAGGCTTGGCGCCCGGCAAGCTTCGACGCCCAGCAAGGTTTTGTTACTGTGCCACCGCTCTAGCACAGCGACAAAACCCGACATTCTGGATCCTTCTTTGGGTGCGTGGCGACGCGCCAGTGGAGGAGAGCTTAAGCGGTGCTGATGGGATGGCTCCTTTTTCGATCCCCAAGAAAGTAAGGACACCTAAATGGATACCTTACGGTGCATTAAATGCGTTCGTCCTAGTCTGTCAGGGGTTAGGTATGATGACCCTGTAGCTACTTTACACCTCAATGTATGTACATTTTGCCACTGTGGTGACCCCTTTGTGATATAAAAGGAGGCCCACGGCAACTGCTACAGGGGAGAAGGATCTTCTGGCCCATTCTGCATGTGTAGCTGCTCTTGAACGTACTGTTCACTGTGAGCGCTCCTGGAGCCTGGGCTCAAGAACACTAATAATAACACAAGGCAGGAGTAGGGTTTTACGCTGATCAGCGGCCCGAACCTGGGTAAAATCGCCCCGCGTCGATCGTTGGTTCTGCTCTTTGCGCATACCTCTCCCCCCGCCGAATCGTAAAGGGGTCTCTTGGGATCCCATAGGTGTCGCACGCCGACAAGCGGCGAGATAGTTCGGGGCTCGAGGTCAGGTTTCCGGAACACCGGAGTAATATCCCTCCCTCCACACCCAAGAAGCAGCTCCGGCTAAGGTACTCAACGCCTGAATGATCAACCCCCCCTTGGACCCGATGGCGAAGGAGGACGAGATGTTGGACACTGCGTCTCTGGAATTAGAATCTCTGCAGCTGGACATCAAGACCCTGAGGCAAAACAGAGAGGACGATAAGAAGGAATTTTATGACTTCACTGAAACTGTCAACAGGAATTTTGCCAGCATCGACAGGAACTTCAAGAAGATACAGGCGAGCCTGCGCAAATTAACAGAAGAAGATAAAACAGAGGAAGAGGAAGAAGATCCAAGTCCTCAGTCAGGCCGTGGGAGTACTATACCTCCTGGCCGCCCCAAGCAGCTGTCAGCTTCGAACCAGGGTGAAAGAACAGGAGCGACAATAGTTGGATCTGCTGTACTTATTGACAAGGCAACAGGAAAAGAACTGAATTTGGATGGCACACCTAAAGGGCCTTACAGACATCCAAATCATACAGCTAACAAAGTGGAAATGGTCACACCTCAGAGTAATGTTGGAGCAAACCAGGGAGCAATTCAAGCAGTAGAAGAGATCCAAGAAGATGGCCATCGCCAGGAGTCACAAAGAGCACGACCCTTGCATAATGATGTGCGAAGGAACATATTAAGTGTCAAACCTGCTAAACTCAACATCTCTGAATTTGAAGGAACTGATGCAGATTCTTGGATACAGAACATAGAGCAATTCTTTGATGCTTCCAGAACCCCTTTGGAGCAAAGAACAGAAATTGATGTGTCTTATTTGAAAGGAGAAGCAATGCAGTGGTGGAGAGGGACAGGTTTTCTGGTAACAAACATGCCCTGGCACAGGTTTTGCTCCCACCTGACAGAAAGGTTTGCAGTAACTTCTGTATGTGAAAATGTTAAAGCTTTTCACAACCTTACTCAAACCAGTACTGTAGCACAGTACATTACTGCTTTTGAGCAAAACATGAACCTCATGAGAAGAGACAATCCTGCAGTGCCAGAAAGCTACTACATGCATAGTTTCATCTCAGGGTTGAATCCCTACATTCAGAGTCATCTGGAATGTCACCAGCCTGATAATATGCAGAGAGAAATGTGGCTTGCAAGAAGGATAGAGAAATCATGCCCCACCCCTAACAACTACAAGAATTCCACAACCTATTACAAGAGACAGAGCACTGCTGAAATTAGTAAAACACCAACTCCTCCTGTAACTCCTGCAGCTACGGTTATCCAACAAGCTAGAGAAAAGGGAATTTGCTACAAGTGTAGAGAGCCCTGGTTTCCTGGACACAAACAAGTATGCAAAATGTCACGGAAAGCTCAGATTCAAGCACTACAAGAGCAAAATTCAGTAAATCCTGACATCATTTACATAGTTGATGCAGAAGAGGTACAATCAGATGTGGAAGAAGAACCTCCTGATAACCAAGAGCTCAAAATTTCCATGCATGCAGCTACAGGAGTACCTGAAGATAAAAAAGAAACACACTTTTACCTTACAGGTCCAAATTGGAAACACAGTGGGCCTGGCACTAGTGGATAGTGGCAGCACTACTACTTTCATTTCTCCTGCTACTGCTTTACAATCTGGATGTCCTGTCACACCAGTGAAACAAGTCCAAGTGACTGTAGCAAATGGGGGCAAACTATACAGTGATTTCTGTCTCCACAACATCACATACAACATCCAAGGAGTGGAACTGGTGTCTGATTTCAGAATGTTGCAGCTCATAGGGTATGATATCATACTTGGAGCTGACTGGATGTATAAACACAGCCCTGTCACCTTTGATCTGCCTAACATGGCGTTGGGGATCAGACAAACTAATGGAAAACAAATCACATTCTTGGATGAGAGTTTGCCCACCAGCCCATGCACTCCTATACTACAAGATATGGAGAACATACTGGATAACATGCTTTCTGGAGCTCTGATGTGGATGCAACCAGTGCAGCTGGAAACCATAATTGACACTGTGCAAAAACCTGAAATAACCAACATCTTAGATAACTTCAAAGATGTCTTTGCAGAGCCTACTGGCCTACCTCCACAGAGAGAGTGTGACCATGCAATCAACCTAGAACCTGGAGCTCCAGTCATAAATCAGAGAGGATATAGATTGCCACACCATCAGAAAAATGCATTGGAAGAAATCATTAAAGATCTACTTCAAAAGGGGATTATAAGATTAAGTCACAGTCCATATTCATCTCCTGCTATTCTGGTCAAGAAAAAGGACATGACTTGGAGGTTATGCATTGACTATAGAAGACTTAATGCACACACAATCAAGAACAAATATCCCATACCCATGATAGAAGATCTCCTGGATGAACTTAATGGAGCAACCATCTTTACCAAGCTGGATCTGAGAAGTGGTTATCATCAAATCAGAATGAGAGAGGGAGACATAGAAAAAACTGCTTTTAGCACACACATCGGTCTGTTTGAGTTCCTGGTAATGCCTTTTGGAGTGACAAATGGTCCTCCTACTTTTACAGAGCTCATGCACACTGTATTGGGGCCTCTGCTGAGACACTGTGTGTTAGTTTTCTTTGATGATATTCTCATCTTTAGTAAGACATACAAGGAACACTTGGAACATGTAGCCCTGATGTTGGAAGCACTAAGGAAACATCAACTCTATGCAAAGCTCTCTAAGTGCACTTTTGCACAACATAAAGTAGAGTACCTGGGATATGTGATCACCGACAAGGGAGTTTCCACAGACCCTGCTAAAATAGAAGCTATTGTGAACTGGCCCACACCTCAGAATGTGACACACCTGAGGAGCTTTTTGGGACTAGCAGGGTACTACAGGAGATTTGTTCAGAATTATGGTCTGATTTGCAAGCCACTGTTTGATGCATTGAAAAAGGAGGGATTTCAGTGGACTGACAAACAAGTTGCTGCCTTCCAGCAACTCAAGGACAAGATGACTTCTGCACCAGTCCTTGCTTTACCTGATTTCTCCTTGCCTTTTGTTCTTGAAGCTGATGCATCTGGATATGGAATTGGAGCTGTGTTAATGCAGAAAGGACAGCCTATTGCATATATGAGCAAGGCCCTAGGCCCTAAAGCTGCTGGCTGGTCCACTTATGATAAAGAGGCACTAGCAATCATTGAAGCACTTAAGAAGTGGAAGCACTATTTTGCTTCATCTTCTCTAATTATCAGAACTGACCAACAGAGCTTGAAATACATCCAAGATCAAAAAGTAACAGAAGGGGTTCAGCACAAACTCCTCATTAAATTAATGGGCTACAAATTCACAGTGGAGTACAAGAAAGGCAAGGAAAATAGAGTAGCTGATGCTCTCTCCAGAGTTAAATATGCTCTGAAGGCTCTGGGCTCTAGCACTGCAATCCCAACTTGGATTACTGAAGTAGTGAACAGTTACAGGGATGACACTAAATGTTCTGACTTGATTGCTAAACTAGCAATTGATCCACATGGCCAGCCTCCCTATACTCTAACCAGTGGGGTACTCAGATATAAGGGAAAAATCATGATTGGAAATAACAGTGCACTGAGAAATTCCTTGCTCACTTCATTTCACAAGTCGGAATTAGGAGGACACTCTAGGGAAAGAGCTACTTATCACAGATTGAAAATTCTGTTTACATGGCCTGGAATGAGGAAAGCAGTGCAAACATTTGTTCAACAGTGCCCTGTTTGCCAACTGAACAAAGCACAACATGTGCACTCTCCTGGCTTGTTACAACCTCTTCCAGTTCCAGATTTTGCTTGGACTCACATTAGCATGGATTTTGTTGAAGGGTTGCCTAAATCTGAACACAAAGACATGATATTGGTTGTTGTTGACAGATTTACCAAGTATGCTCATTTTGTAGCAATGAGACATCCCATCACTGTTAAAACAGTAGCTCAAGCCTTTACGGATAACATATCCGGGCTCCATGGACTGCCTACTGTCATAGTCACTGACAGAGATAGGATATTTACAAGTCATCTCTGGCAACATCTGTTCAACAAAATGGGGGTCAAATTACACATGAGTACTTCCTACCACCCTCAATCAAATGGTCAGACTGAGAGAGTAAATCAATGTCTGGAAAACTACCTAAGATGCATGGCTTTTGCTCATCCCAAGAAATGGCACAATTGGCTTTCTATGGCTGAATGGTGGTACAACACCACATTTCACACCTCACTGAAAATGACTCCTTTTCAAGCCCTGTATGCCAGACCTCCTCCCCTGATTGCTGAATTAATGTTACCACCAGTGGAAGGAGAGGATCACCAAGCTCAATTGGACAGGGACACAATAGCACAACAGATCAAGGATAATCTGCTTAGAGCACAAGAAAGAATGAAGTTCTTTGCAGATAAGAAGAGATCTGAGAGACAACTTGCAGTTGGAGATATGGTTTATGTTAAACTGCAACCTTACAGGCACACCAGCTTGAGTATACACAGACACCTGAAACTCCACTCCAAGTATTATGGGCCCTTCAGAGTTATGGAGAAAATTGGAGCTGTTGCTTATAGGCTACTCCTGCCTGATGGCTGTCAACTTCACCCAACCTTCCATGTCAGTCAACTAAAGAAGCACATTGGCCCAGAAGCTGTACCAAATCCCAAATTGCCATTGCTGGATGAACATGGCAACATACTCATTCAGCCAGAAGCGCTGCTCGAGAGGAAACTGATTCCAAGAGTTCAGGGGGACATTAGCATTCCGGTGGTACAGTGGCGTATCAAATGGCTAAATCTGCCCATGGAAAATGCTACCTGGGAAGATGCGGCGTTCATTCAGAAAATATTTCCAGATTTCCATCCTTGAGGGCAAGTCTGTTCTTCGCCGGGAGGAATTGTCAGGCCTGCTAACTGTAGATGATCATCTGATTGAGCACAGTACCGTTTCAGTTTGCCTGGGAGCTTGTCAACCGTCGATCGACGATCCAACGAAGCCTGGAGTTACTTACCGCTTCGCATCAAGTCGCATCCTCAGCCGTCGATCTCCATCTGGACGGTTCCAATCATTGCAACCTTACTTTTAAAAAGTTACCGCGCTCGCTGTTCCTCGTTGAACCTGTCGCTTTCTACTTTACACTCTGTACTCCTTTATAAACCCTCCTCCGGCTTGTGGAGAGGGCATCCTAGTTGTACCTGGGCTTGGCCCTTTAAGCCGCCGTGTTCCGGTTGGCGAAAACCCTAGCTACCTTCTCAGATCTAAATGAAAACTGCTCCCAAAATTCCCCACAAATTGAGTGTTTTTCCTCTGTTCTTGTGAGAATTCAGTGACAGCACTAGCAAGATCCTGTCACCGTGCCAATGCATCATTTTTCTGCTTTTAATACTGTCGGGCAATTTTAAATAATATGGTTACGTAACGCATGCGCAGCAACAACTTCGGGGTAATTAGCTTGCAGCATCGCCGTCGCCGGCTCGCCTATACCATGCATCCCGTCGCCAGCGCCGCTTGCATCCTGATTCCCGTCACAGCATCGCTGCAACCGATCGAAGCACTACACGTCAGCCCACCGATCGAAGCACCACACGTCAGCCTGCAGCACCGTGTCCCCGGCCCAGCCCACGCCGAGTCCAAGCAGCGCCCAGGCCTCATACAATGCTTAGGATGGTGTTAAGAAAAATAAACTGAGTTTTTTGAAGCACCAATACTTATTTCTACTGTAGAGACATCTAATTAAGCGCGTACCCCCTCTAAGCACCTCTCCTAAGCGCCTTGCATTGTACAAGGCCTAAAGAACCACTATTTTCGGCCAGGCGAATGCAATGGTTTTGCATAACAGTAACAGTTACATGACATACCCCAGAATTTCATCCGCATCTATGTTCGGAAGTATGATGACAAACTCAAGTATTAGGAATAATAAAGCTACAACGCTACAAATCATCATCCTTTGATGGCTAAACGGAAAAGGGAACGAATAAACCATGAACATTTGAGCATCAGGAACCTAGGCTACAGGCTTGGAGGATGGAACTTACGCTAAATGTCACAGGCAATGCACAGTACTAAGCCATCTAATTAGTTAGAATTAATCAATACACAGAACATACAACACCGCTGAAGAGCCTTGAAGTCTCTTCAGCAACGAACCAGACGAACAAAGATCAGGGTGGGCAACCTGCAACCATCCTACGATACCACCAGCAAGGCAACCTGCACGAGGAAGGTAAGTCAAGGTGTGGCAGTTGGACGATAAGTGTTCTGTGTTCAATATGCAAATGAAAATGATGAACACAGGTCCACTGTGACCAGACCAGAAATTATTATTATTATTACTCCTCCCTCCGTCCCACAATATAAGATACCTTGCAAAAACGTCTTATATTATGGGATGGAGGGAGTATTATTTCAGTCTTGCCATTTATGACTCGTGAAACAATCTAGTGCCACTGACACATAAGAGACCATCCACGCGTGTCTACAAGTTTACTAACATTCCTCAATAATGCATCTTCAAAATTCATTTTCCGTTCTTTCTTAGAGATAGCTTTCTGGAATAAAATAGTGCAGCAATTGCTTTGTGTCTCTTGGAAACGAAAGCATACATGTATTATTCTGCTTAGTCAAGTAGAGTGTCATGATTTTGACTGCTCAAACGGTGCACGAACAAATAATTGCCCATGGAGAGTGACAACTGCTGAGGTTTGGTGAGGATCGATGCGGGAGGGCAAACTAATGACCTGCAGATTGTACGATTTTGAGTATCAACAAATCTGGTGCAAAAATAAAAATCTTCAGAATACAATGTAGATTGTTGACAAACCTTCTTGAATGGAGTAACACCCCAAGGATTATCTAGTTGCTCAGGCTCTCCCGTAACTATCAAGCGGCCAGCAGGATCTGACTGAACATGTACCTACAACAAAAGATGTATCAAGATAAATCTGTAAACAATCTCACCATTCCAACTTTTGCAGCACTGAAAGATTTATTTTATTTACCTCTTCACGAAGAAGGCCAGGAACCAATGCATAGACTTCATAGCAATCTTTCTGCAAGGAAACATAAATTTTCTTTTATATAAAAAAGATCCTACTGATGTTTGGTTAGCCATGCTTGGTTCTAAACACATAATAGGTCAACAGTCACATGATCTAACCAACAGAATAAGCAATTTGCTGGCACAGCTTTAAAAGTTTCAGAAATGTACTGAGAACTATTGGAGTTGAGATCCATGGGGAAACAGTACAGATGTACTAAAAGAACATGAAGAATAATTTTGTACTTATAAAATGAGATACTCACAGTTCTCCGAACATTTATCTTCACCCAATCAGCAGGAGGGCCCATGTCAATAACTGTCGAGTCATTTCTGCCAAATAGCAATTATTTTTACCCAATCAAACCCACAAAAAACCATGACCAAGGGGATAGGAGGGATCTAGTCACTCGCATGTCAAGCCTACTTGGTAGACTGGATAGACCTTGTGGGTCGTAATTCAACTATGACATGCAAAAGAATAGAATGAACTCTGTGGGCTGGTGGCAATGTTGCAGAGTTCTTAATGATTCTCAACAGCAATGAAATAAAAGGCTTTGCAAGATTTATTTGATGGTAATAAAGAGTTGAGAAAAAGGAGAGTTACTGTAGCTTCTCAGGTTTGTATGGTGCTGCCTTTTCATCTTCCAAGGTTGGTGTCCTTTTCCTCTTGGCCAGACCTATATGAATGCAATGGTCAATATATATTCTCGTAAACTGATGTCTAACAAATGATGTCCAGAAAAGTTACCACTGCTTTTTGGATTTTTGTCCTTCTTCAAGACAGGCATAGCCGCTTTATCCTGAAAGAAATTAGGATGTTAGTTATACAACAAAACACGGATTATTAATGACCTTTGACTTCAAGCAACAAATACCTTAATTACTGGATCAGCAATTTCACCATTGCCAAGCAAGCGCTGCGAATGCCAGCCTTGCATGGCGCGAGTTGCAGATTCTCTTCTAGCTCTTCCAGACCCTGATGCAAGGCTTCCACCCACCTGTAGAAAAATTACAACCTCTTTTCTCAAGACCAAAATTTGCTCATCTAAAAAGATATTCCTGCTCATACTACTTCAAAGAATGATCACAAGTTTAGATGCAAAAATGGACTTTCACTGTTTGAAACAATTTCTTGTTAAATTAGTTACACATGACTCCTCTCTATTTGATCAAAGAAAATAAAATAGCTAGCATAATAGATCATAACATTGTACCTGACTATCAGAAGCAATTCGCTCGGTTAAAGTAGATGCAGCCACATGGAACTCGCCAGTTTCAATCTTGTGTTTCTCGTATTCAAGGAGTGCCTGTGAGAAAGAAAAAAACAATAAAGAGGTCCGCAGGAAACAGGGGGAGGAGGGGGGTATCAACACTGACTTATATTATTCAACCATTCTTCATAAAACAAGAAGAGAGGTTTACAAATATATTTCACTCTCGGTTTCTTCCCTGCTGAGAACACAAACTGCATCTGCATTCAGACACTGAAGGGAAAACATAATCCCCATAACATGTAGCATTAACTTTGAACAAGATTACCAATTCTGGAGATTGGACTTATGGCATAGTTCTATGCTAGGAACTTGGTAAAACTTTCAACGAGTTAATCTGCGTAAGTGCAAAAGGTCTTGCTCAAGCAACTATCATGGCATTCATAGCACACCACAGGATTCAACCACAAGAGCAAAGTAGTGAGGAGTTATAAGCAATGAGATGATCATCTGTGGGAATATAGAGAGGTACCTTCTCATAGAAGTTGCGGAAGGTCCATGAAACAGTTGTGCATGTCCTGCATAAAACATGTTGGTTACGTGATAGGAGAGAGTACAGAAAGAACCACATGTCAATTACGTTCCAACTCCATCATTGCACAATTACAATAGAGATTCATCAAATGAGAAGGCCAGGACGGGATTATTGCAGAAGACAAACGGTTGAATTCATACTTCGGAGGTTTGAATGATTCTCCCACTTGACGCCATAGTTTGCATGATGTCACCTGTTAATGCAACTCATAAGAAAGAATGCAACCTCACATTGATAAAGGTTATACAAAGTTACGCGCAGAAGTTACAAAATGACAAGTAAACACATGCATACTTCTGTGGTCAAACAAAGAATGTACCTTACCCCCATTCTGGAGAGAAAAAGAGATACTAAGTCAAGGGCAAAGCTTGACTTTCCTCTTAAGCAACCAGGTGTTTGCTAATTGTGTATGCATATATGCTCGTGGTGAATTTCATCATCATTAAAAACTATTATTAGTGCCATTGCTTCCTCTGCACATGGTCAAGCTATCATTCAGGCTCGTGTTTTGTTTTTCCAAAAAATAGAAATCTTGGTTTGCAAGAAATCCTTATTAGTTATGTTGATTTGCTCAATAAGGTTAACCTTTTGCCTTCTGATGTGATTATTGTCATTGCTTTTGTTAAATCATATAATTTGCAACCCACTTACTGAAAACAAAAAATATGATAATAATGCCAGGCAAGATTATGGGAGGAATGCCTCGTTGGCTGCATCAGCCAGGTAGGACAGTAAGCGTGAGGTTTTGGGTCATATTTCTATTACCAACAAACTGAATGGAATCTGTCCTTACTTTTATATTGGTGATAGAACTTGAGTCATTGTCAATAGAGAAAAGATTAGTAGATAATCAATTAAATAGTTGAACAAGGATTACAAACAGCATATGGAAGAGAGAAAGGTATCAAATCAAAAATAGTGTTTCATACTTTGTGTATGGTGCATCCAGTTAACAGGATCTGATATAAAGGCGTAGGGTGCAAACGAATTGGGCAGATGAATAGACAAGTGGATTACGTGAGTATGATAGCATAACAAAGGTAACGAAAGCACAGAGGGTGTTAAATTAAAAGATGAGTAAAATGTATCAGAGGTCCTATAACTATTCGAGGGGTGTCAATAGTCCTAAAACTTCAAAACCGCAGATCCAAGTCTCTATTTAAGTTGTTCATCAGGAGTCCTAAGTAGCCCAGATCGGAATTGAACTACTCACGTGGCGGTTGACCATTGCCACATCGATATGGTTTTTGCAAAATAGCCCTTATATAAATATATGTCTGTAATTTGTTAGTGCAAACCAGGGGCACTGAGCTGCCGGAGTGACAGCATCTCACGATCTGTCACCCTCGTGACCAACTTGTGTCCCCTTGGCCATTGCTGGCAGTGACAGCTCCACGGCAAGCAGGCGGAGCTGGATGAGGAATGTTCTTGACATTCTGTGTAGCGGGTCCAGGCAGCTGTCACTGTCGGTTGTCGCGAAATCCTGGGGATGGCGGTGCAGTTTTCCGATGTGACATGAGTAGCAAGGACGTGGTCTGAGCACATGGTGGTGCCTAAGACCAAAGTTCAAGAAGGAGCGCCTGGGCGCTCGCTTAATCGCGCCTGGGCGCGAGGCGTTGGCTCAACACCTCGCTTTGCCCCTATGCGCCAGGAAAAGCGTTGGTGCTGTTGGTGGCTGAAAGTGTTGGCGCTGTTGATGCTCTCTAGAGTATAGATGTAGATGTACTGCTGCTGTTGATGCTCTCTAGAGTCTAGATGTAGATGTACTGCTGCTGTTGATGCTCTCTAGAGTCTAGATGTAGATGTACTGCTGCTGTTGATGCTCTAGCTGTAGCCTGTACTACTGCTGTTTTGCTACTGCAGTGTTAGTTTCGCTGCTGCTAGCTGTTGGCTGCTACTAGTTAGTACTCCCTCCGTCCCAAAATAAGTGTCTCAACCTTAGTACAACTTTGTACTAAAGTTAGTACAAAGTTGAGACACTTATTTTTGGACAGAGGGAGTACTTAGTAGTTACTGCTAGCAGTGCTAGTAGCTGTTGCTGCTTCTATTGCTTGTGCAATTGTGCTAATGCTGCTGGCCTGCTGCTATGTTATAGTTTGTAGGAGAGAGCACAAGGTTATAATTATACTCCAGTTTACACTCTAGCACTATTTTAGACAGCAAACCGCTCTTTGTTGCCCGTCTCCGTACAATTGTATACGAAACGCCTAATTGCGTCTAATTGCGCCTAATCACGCCTAAGCTAGAAAAGCGCAAGTAGGTGGCCAAACGCATAATTAACGCCTAGCGCTTTCTTGAACTTTGCCTAAGACGGTGTTCAACCCGGTCCAGAGAAGCAGACGTGCACCTCTGGGTCTAGCGAATGGGCACCATTTGTGCAGGGCGGAAGAAGCTGATCTCGGTGGCCACGTACCGGCATGACGAGCACAAAAATAGATGGTGATCGTGATACCTGCGATGCATAGGTTGAGAGCATGACTGAGGCTACCAGAGTAGAGCCAAATCTGCAGGCACCGTGGCTATGATAACTGGCGCGGGCACCACAGTAGCAGTGCATAGATGGCTCAGTGTGTTGAGCGCTGTAGATGCGCCGAAGTGGGCGAGGTACGTCGACGGCGTGCCGCATACATGGTGCACAACAAAAAGCTGATGCCTCTAAGCCGACCTATGCGGGGAATACGTAAGATGCATTTCGATGTTAGAAGGCAAATAGGCTACCATATATAAGGTCCTTTCTGCAAAAAAAAAATGACACGTGAACAAGTCAACGCTGATCTGGGCTGCTTAGGACTCCCAGTAAACTAGTTTTAGAACCCGAATCTGCAGTTTTGAAGTTTTAGGATTAACTTGAGACCCCTCTAATATTTGTAGGACATGTGATGCATTTTACTCTTCAATGATCTATGTCTATAAGCGGACAAAGATTTCCAAACATAATGTGTTCATTAAGTAAGCAAACCACAAGTGGAAGCATCAAGTGTGATCTTATCAGCTTCATGTTTGTAGACCAATATATTGTTATGCAGAAAGCACCAGGATAGATCTAAAAAGAAAACTAAACACAAGATGCCCTGGCATAATGTCACAAAGAGATGAAATGAGTACCTGATCATAGCCACCCAATCCAGTTACTTGTCTCCACAACCTGCAAAAAAAATTAAGGTAATGTCAAATCATCCAACAATCAGAATAACTTTCTATTATACAAACATAAAGATAAGCCATTGCGGTACTCACTTGAGGCAATTCAATCCTTCACCATAAAATTTTGGGGGCTTGAATTCCATTAATTTCATCGTGTAGAACCGGTCAAGCTCCTTGATAAACTCAGCCTGCTCCTCCTCCGTCCCAGAGTCATCGCCTCCACGGGTGTAATCAAACATGAAGGAGTTGTTTGAGACCTTGTCAGACAAGTTTTGGTTTTCATCCTCCCCAGCTAGTGACGACACTAGCTCATCCTCACCATTGGCATCCTTCTTATTATCTCCACCATTGTCGCTTTCCTCTTTCAGCAAGCTGCCCTTGTCACCATCCACCATGACCTCGGTGTGCTCATCTCCATTTCCTGCTTGATCAACATCCATCTCGGCAGCTTCATTTCCCTGGGTGTCATCCTTCAACTCAGCCACCTCGTCTCCCTGGGCCTCGACCTTGGTCTCCGCCAACTCATTTCCCTGGGCCTCACCCTCCGTCTCCGCCCCCTCATTTCCCTGGGCCTCACTCTTGACCTGATGAGCCACAGAAACATCCACCAGGGCATCGCCTAAACGCTCCTCTACCTCTTCCTCCGCACCTTGGGCTTCGACCTTCCCCAAATCGTCAAGGGACGCAACGGTGGTGGCAGCCGCATCCACTAGGGCGTCGCCCTTGTGCTCCTCCCCCACTTCCTCGGCACCCCCTTCTTCAGGCACCGCCGAATCCTTGGTAGAACCAACGGCGTCGGCGTCGGCGTCGGCGTCGTCCTCCCCCTGTTCCTCCACCTCCAAGTCCGCCTCCGCGCTTTCGGGATTTGCCGAATCCTTCACGGAATCGACAGTGTCGGCAGCCTCGGTCTGGCCATCGCCGGGGGCTGGCTCGCCGTTGGGCATGGGCAGCGAAGTGTATGCTCTAATTCCGCACCTAGACGGCAGTATGGAGGAGCGGCGGTAGCGACGCGCGCTATGGGGCGCTAGGGTTTGGGGTGAGGAAGAGGGGAGGAGAGGGGGACTTGAGTGACAGAAGCGGCCGGTGTGTTTGGGTGGCTGGGTTAAACTTGGAGCTCGGACTCCAAACCGATCTGCGCCATCCTGTCCCGACGTGAACCGGTGCACAGATCTTGAGGTGAAACAAAATTGGTATTCATGTATTTTCGCCCGAAACTCCAACGGTCTATCCTCTTTTTATCTACTATCTACTATCTACTGCCCCTATAAAAGCACGGAAGGACAGAGAACCAAGTCATCTTAATCATCAAACTATGTTGATCTGATGGTCCAAATCGTCTCTTAGATCAAACGCGTTTGACACTCTAATTACCCACCACTGCCATTGGTTATAAACTCATAACCACGTTTAGCACCCACGAGAAAAAAGGCCTGCAGAACATCTCCCGATTCCTCCCCCACCGTCACGACTGCCCACGATCTCCGGTTCCTCTCCCACCAGCCCCTTCCCGCACCTTCTCTTCCGCTTGCGTGCTCTTGCGCCGCCCCCAGCCGATCATCCTCTGCTGCCCCACGGACTCGACCGCGGACTGCCGCCGCCGATGAGCCCATCTGATGGCGGCGCCGACCCATCTTCTGGTGCTGGATGCGGCAATCATGGTGAAGGAGAAGAAGAAATCAATGTACACTACCACCATCGCTAGGTTGCAGGTGAACCACCGAACCGTTGTGGTGGCCTTTAGGTTGGCCACGGAGAAGTCCTGGAGCGACGGCGTGTCCAAGAGGATGCAGATCGCCAGCCCGCTGCCCGCCACTCCTTCCCTGCCTTCTTCTTCTCTCACTCTCCTTCTCCTTCTTTCTTTCCTTTCTCCATGTTTTCTCACCTCCGGCTCCCTCTCTGTCGCTATGCAGCGCCGTCTCTATGGAGATCGCCGCCCCGCGTGTGCCGTCGCATGTACGACTCCGTTGGACGCCGGTCGTCCTCGCCTCCCGTGTCTCCTGCCGCTTGCCCCACATCATGGTGCGCCATGGGTGCCATCCAGATCGAGCACGGGCACGAGAGGCGCCACGCTCCCCTCCCTGCACGGCTGCTTTGCCGTCGTCGTCTGGCCCATCGCCGACCAGTAGAGTGGTCCACTTCCGGCGCCGCAATCCTAGCCATCACCTGCGCCTCCCTCCGTCGGCGATCCGCGGCCCAGCCCCGCCTCTGCCGTGCGTCGGCGGGACACGCTGCCCAGGTACTGTCCAGCAGCAACATGCAGATTTCTGAAACAAAATAGAATTTTCAGTGTCACTGGTTCAGAGTACGTTCAACTTCGTGCATGTTGAATACATATGGCCTATGGGTGCTATTTTACTCTCAGTTCTAAGCTATCCAATGCAATGGATATTTCCTAATCGTCGTTCACAAAAAAGACTGTACTGACATATACTTACAAAGCTTCCACCAGCACCTTTTTTTCTTACATCAGCAAGTTATTGTTTAAACTGGCGAGCAAACAAATGTAATCGAACATATATTTTTGGGAAATAAATTGTTATACTATATTCAGTAACACATCATTTCGTAGATGAAAATCAATATTCAACTTAAGGTATTTTCACAGAACCATGCATAGGAGCTACATATATAGGTTTCAGCCAAATAAATGATGTGTGTGGAATACCAGTGAGAGCAGGCTCAAGACATTGTGCTTTTTCAGTTGCTTTTCTTCACCAAATTAGGCAACCTTTCTGTGTTCTCACATGATTTATCGTTTGTAATTTTAATATTGCAGATGGAGAACAATTATCCATCTGGATATCCATTGTATGCTAGGGAGCGTTCCCCGTTTAAAGGTCTAACAAACACAACGACAGAGGGTAATGGAGCTCCCCATCACCAACAAAAAAAGGCCACTGGTCAGGTGTGGTATGCCCAAATGTCAGACGGGAAGAAAGCAGAATTTCTCCAGAAGCATCGTTTAGCCCGCCCGGAAAAGAAGGTTGAAGCTCTGGAAAGTGTTGGCACGGACCAGGTAGCACATGCGCCTGCTTCTTGGTCAAGGTCTGTGCAATGTACTCATCTGAGTGACAAAACCTACAGACGTATAAATGGTTTGTTCATAACCTTTCGGTCCTACTATATTGATTGACCATTTAATCATCATCGTGACTTATGAGGTCATGTCCTTTTGTAGCCTGTGTAACTACAGCTCCGTGAGTGCTGATCTTCAACTTGATAAAAAAATAGTCGGACAGAGAAAACAAACAGGTCAAGGTTGGTATGCTGAGCTATCAAATGAGAAAGCAGAATACCTAAAGAAGTAATGAACGGCTCAACTACAAAAGAAAGATGCAGCCGTTGATGTGAATGTCGAAGTACCTCAATTATCTGACCCACATGTTTCACTGGGTAAGAACACTTTATGTCCTATAATACATATAATATACTGATGGATATCTAATAATATTGGAGACTTTACTATAGATTATAATGCTATAGATACAACTCCAGAGTTAAATAGTTGAGATAATATTACTGTCAATACAACTTCAAAGTTGTAAAAGGAGTGCATACTTGTTCTGTGATATAGTAGAAAAGATAGATGTTACAAATTTCTGGTAAAATTGACACAAATAGTCAATATGGTTCATATTGGCTGTTCTAAGAATGCCAAGTGAATTTTTTGAATCTAATAACTTTCTGTTTTCAAATTTATCTCTCTTGTTATTTCCATCCAAATTAGTTGATATCTATACTTATAGGGAGGTTTACATGCCTGATAGGGCCAGTGCGAAGCCACCACCGAAGGCAGCGACACTGAGACAAAATTCAGAAAATATCCGTTCATGTAACCTTTTGACTGTTACAAACATTTTCTTAGTTATTCAACATTGTCAACCTACATGCTAGAGCCGTAGAGCATGTTCTTGGTCTGTTGGAGGTTCAGATTCAGCTGGGTTTGCCTTTGGACTGTGTTGTGTTCAAATTTGAGCAGAACAGGTATATGTTTCTCATTTCGATGTGTAAAGGTCCATTTTCTCTTCAGTGCCTTTGGGGCAATTGTGTTACAAAAATAATATGAACATTTCATGAACTTGCAGATTGATAACATTATATTTTTGGAAGAAAAAATATGTATGAGTGGGAAATAATACTCCCTCCGATCGGATATAAGTGGCTAATTTGAACTAAAACCATGATACTTATTTCCGATCGGACGGAATATGTTTTTTCATTAGTAAAATGAAGATAATTTTTGGGTATAGAAAGTTTCGAAGAGCAAGCCAGTGCGTATACGATGTAAAATCCGAACTGGGAAAAAAAGAAAACATATTTCATCATTGAGACAACAGCAAAGTGTTTATTCTACTTTCAGGGGATATGTTCCGGTCTGACATGGCGCTCGACGATATTCCGCCGCTCTATCATGATGACTATGCCTTTGCGGAGTCGAACATGCCGTTCCCAATCCACCTTCGATGAGTCGCCAGACAAGAAGTCGCAAAGTTGCTGAACTATGACAGGTACTATTTTAGGGATGTTCAAGATTCAGCTTTGGGGTTAGGCTTGTTTTCGCAATGGTTTGATCAGAGTAGCTGTTGTTGGGAAAACTTATTTGCTTGATGAGGACAATAAGATAACATCAGGCACTTGGGCATTATTCATCCTGAAGTAATGTGTTCCGTTTGTCTTGAGCTGCTTTTTTTTGGCTCTGCAACGTCCCAACATTCAATCACTGGACTTCTTCCTACCCCAGTACGTTTGTGAAAGCTTTGCCTAGACCAGTGTCGGATAATATTCCTTGTTTATTTTTGGTTCAATTTGCCATTCCTCGATCTAAGGTAATTCATTTTGAGAACTTTTGACCATTGCACCCAAGCTTTAAAGATATGGTCAAATCTGCTTAGCAGCTGCTTATTCACTCAACAGACTGCTATTATTCTCAGTACGAGAATGAAGCCAGAGAGAACATCCACTTGTACAAGCATTGTTTAAGCGTATAAGAAGTCGTGAGATAATTAGATGTGTCTTTACTAGCTACATGCATATGATGTTAAATTACACTGTTTTTAATATTCATTTTAAATTATTACTTGATTTATAATATTTTAGTACTATCAAAAAATATTTTCTATGCATGTGAATCTCATATCTGGTTATAATATTAAATGAAACATGGGTTGCACATGGACGCTTACTATTTAGTAAGATCAACGTTTGAGACGTGCGTTGCACGTGCAAGCTTACTAGTAGAAATAGAAATAGAACTCCCTACCTATATATTATTCACTAAACGGAATATGGACCATAGGGATAAATGCAGCGACACAACAGCAGAGAGCATTTTTTTTTTTTTTGAAATGGCACGAGTTCTGCACTCGTTAAGAAGAAAAGAGTTGCACAGTTATTAGGAAAAACCAAGCAAAAACTAGATACAAAGGGCCGAACACCCAACATCATGACACAGTGAGGCAAGCCCAGACTTGTCGACGGTGTGCCAAACACCGCAACAAACGCCAGCCAAAACAAACACATAACAACATGAGGCCCCGCTCCGCCCAGTCAGCCTCCGGTGTCCAGTGGCGGATCCAGGATTTGAAGTTACCCGGGGCAGAGTTTTAAAGCAAACGAAAAAACGAAACCAGAATACTATCTAGGAGTAGTAAGATAATCAAGAAAATTAATTGACCAAATGTACACATTCAGGCAAACGAGAACACAATAAATTGTTAAGAGTAATTTCATGCTTAAGAACTAGGCAAAAAATAAATATAACGCAAAAAAAAAGTCTAACTTGAACTTCCAATGGCTGAATCTTCCACCATTTAATCCAAAATGGTTAATCAAGTCCATTAGGTACCTGTGACATGTAAAAACAATCAGATTAATCTAAATCATATGACATTTGTTCAAACAAAAAAATAAGACACGTTTTTACCACTAAGTTATAGTTATACCTCGGCGATTTGGTAGATGGCATCAATGGTCTATAATCTGCTCCTTGGTGCCTCTGTTGTCTGGTCGCTTGCCCGTTTTGAGCGGGCCGCGTGGTGGCGGTGCCTCCCCTTCCATGCAGACGCCATGGAGAAAAGGCGAACTCGCTTCTTCTTCTCCATCTAGCATCATCGGTTGGACAGACCTAGATCGCGCCGCGGAAAGTCGGCAGTGCAGGGCGCCCATCGCCGCATCAAGGCGGCCAGGAGGCAGGGCAGGGCGGGCGTGATCGCGTGAGGCATGGGGTAGCACGATCTGGAACCACCCATGATCGAGAAGGAATTGGGAACGTCAATGTCAGGCTGCGTACAACAACGAATGGGCTCATCTATTTCTTTTCATTGGGCCATCTCACACGTAGAACAACTGATGGGCTGCGTACAACAACTAATGGGAACTCGACTGGCCCATCTCCAGATTTTTAACGAATCATTACGTGGCCTGTCTCGCGGTGAATCGTTTCTTTCTTCTTGCCTCATCATGCCTCGACCTCAGGAAACCTTCAAAGCTCGCTCTTATGGTGACCACCGGTCAAAACTAGTATGGGGGTACCCTAGGTCCCCGAAATTTACCCGGGGTGGCCGCCCCTACATGACCCCACGCTGGATCCGCCCCCTGCCGATGTCGGAAAAAAGAAGTCGAGACTGCTATGCGTGGAGCACCTCGAGACTCTCGCGCGGAGGTGAAGGGACAAGCACCCACAAAGCCATGCGTTGGATACACTAGACGACATGTCGACTACCAACTTCGACGGCAACCTCACCGCCCATACGACCCAAGGGCAATGCAATCAAAGCTGCCAAGCTCCCGGGGTCGCCGCCCTGTCGGGGACGAATCCACGATCACCTATGGGACCCAGGGAAGGACCCCTTTACGTTCGGCAGGGAGAGACGGTCGCACGAAGAGCAGATCTAGCGAAGAACACGACAGCGCACGCGAGAGATTTACCCAGGTTCGGGCCGCACGGATGCGTAAAACCCTACTCCTGCTTTTTGGTGTATTATCTGGATGATTGTTCTAGCTCCAGGAGCGCTACAGTACAGAGCAGCTGCGTACAATACTGGAGTTCTCAATCTCCGAGTTCCTAACCTCCCTCCACGTTGCCTATGGGCCTCCTTTTATACGCACAAAGGGGTCACCAACAGGTGGCAAACAGTAAAGGTAGAGGTGGAAAGTTGCTACAGTAAGGCCATCATTACTAGAACGACATGTCCTACCTACCTCTGACGGCAGGGGACAAGGGCATTAAATGACCATGCCTTAGTTGTCCAGATACATGTATCTGGACGTCTTGGACGTGGGAAAAGCCTATCCCACCTGCTCCTGCACCGCTAGCTACAGAGCACCGCCGTCTACACAGTGCCCTGCCACGCACGCTTGGAAGGACCCAGAGCGCCACGCTGGCAGAGGCACTGGAGCAGCAGCACAGTAGCACAGTGGTACAGTAACGCTTGCCGCGGCAAGACCTTGCCGCACTTGATAGCTTGCCGCAACCAATAGCTTGCCGCGCAAGGTAACTTGCCGGGGCAAGTACCTTGCCGCAGCTGCTATCTTGCCGCAGCCAATGACTTGCCGGGGCAAGTACCTTGCCGCGGCAAGTACTCTGCTACAGCAAACCTCAGGCTGGGCCTCAACTGTCCCTCCCGGCAAGCTCCTCTTGCCGGGGCCTTGACTCTTGCTTTGTATACTTTATTCTTGAATGGCTTCTTGGGGATGGAAAGAGGGAGGCCATCCCATCAGCACCGCTTGGCACAGTGCTCTGCCACGCATGCCTGGAGAAGGGTCCAGAGTGCCATGCTGGCGACCGCACTGGAGCAGTAGCATAGTGGCATAACCTTGCCGGGCAGGAACCTTGCCGGGTTCAGCTGGTCATCCCGGCAAGAACCTTGCCGGGGCTCTATCTTTAGTCTTGTCGGGTCCTGAGCTTGCCGGCCCTGATCTTGCCGGTGGCAGTAGGCTTGATCTTCTGGTCGACCCGCCTGGAGTCGAGTCTTGTCTTGCCAGCTCTGCCTTGCCGGCGATGCGTAGACCCCATTCCCGGCAAGTAGACCTCGCCGGGAACCGGGCTTCGGACATACTCTTGAGTGAATTCTTCCTCTGCCATGCCCTTCCCGCCTGGAGGCTGCAACTCGCCGGTGCGCGTCCAGGGCTAGTGAACACCCCCCTGTTTACTACACCGACAGGAGCCCCCGGGCCTGGGCTGGACAGGCGTGCACAGTGGTTGTCCGGGCCAGGCCCAACGACGCGCACCGGCAACATGTAGATCTGTTCCCTGCTGTTCCTCCCGCCTGGAGGTCGCAACCCTGTTGCTGCAATGGCACGCATAAAGAAACAATTTACCTTAATTAGGCCAAGCTTTATGGCACAAGAGATATTCCTTCATGCTAAATGAATGCATGCTTCCCCCTTGACTGATTCCGTCCTTGCATATATCTTATTCCCTACGCTATTTGGAAACCCTGCCGGTGCGCACGCTTGCCGCGAGCGCTAGGTGCGGGTCTTTAGCAGCATGCTGGAAACGCCGCCGCCGGCAAGGCGACTTGCCGGGCCAGAACGCAGCTGCTAAGTTTGCCGAGCGGACTCGAGGCAAAACCAGAGCGCGGACTAACCACGACAAGGTCCTTTCGCGTGCAGGTCGATATACGAGAACGAGGAATCAATCAAGACGACCCACGCTTCCTGGAAAGCTTTCCGGTGTGCACGCTCCAGTCAGCGGCGCTTGGGGAACGGGTCCTTAGCAGCTCGCCGGGAACGCCGCCTCCCGGAAAGGTTTACCTCCCCGGCTCTAGCGCAGCTGCTCACATCGCCGAGCGGACTCGAGGCGACTAGGAGCGCACTTAGTGCCGGGAAAGCTCCTTCGCGTGTAGGTGTAAGAAGCGAGTGAGGACGGTAAAATGAATGCAATTGTCAAAAAAAAATCTGTGCAACTTAGCTTTTCCTGCTAGGGCGCCGCTAGCCCCCGAGCTTATTTCTTGCTCAAAGAGTGGTTGTCGGAGCCCCCGGCAAGGGAGGCTCTTAACTCTGGCAGAGAACTCTGACGTTCTCGACGCCAACTTCCGGCAAGGGGTTGCCGGGAAGGCTCTTGACTCTGGCGGAGAACCTTGACGTTCTCAACGCCAGCTTCCGGCAAGCTTGTTGCCGGGGAAGCTCTTGACTCTGGCGGAGAACCTTGACGTTCTCAACGCCAGCTTCCGGCAAGCTTGTTGCCGGGGAGGCTCTTCAGAGGGTTACTCTCTGGGGCGCTGCCAGCCCCCGAGCTCGCCTTCCATGCGTGTTCCTGCAACACTGACTGGGCATGAAATGCCACAACAGCGTTTTTAGCACAACAAGTTAATTAGCTTCTGGTTAATGTCTAATTCGCTGCAATCTTGACTCCTGCTGAATATTCCCTTGCTTGCCGGAACACTTTCCGGTGCGCACGATCCAGTCAGCAGCGCTTTGAGGAACGGATCCTTAGCAGCTTGCCGGGAACGCCGCCTCCTGAAAAGGTTTACCTTCCCGGCTCTGGCGCAGCTGCCCAGGTTGCCGAGCGGACTCGAGGCAACTAGGAGCGCGACTAGCCCCGGGAAAGTTCCTCAGCATACGGGTCTACGCAGGAACCTTAGAATAAAACTCGCTAAGTCCTTCTCCTTAAACGACTGCATTTTTGCACAACGAGCCCCCACACTTGCCGGAATACTCCCCGAATGCGCACGTTCTGGTCAATGGCGCCTAGGATCGGGTCCTGTCTAGCAGCCTATCGAGAACGCCGCCTCTTCGGGAGCTTAACGCTTTAGAAACAATCGCAGCTGCATCTGTATTGTTGGGCGGACCCAAAACAACCAGGAGCGCAGAATGCTTCAGGAGCGCTCCTTCGCGCACAGGTTACGCACAAAAATATCGTCCAGGATAAGACTCAACAGCAGAAAGTAATTAAAGCTTAAAAACTTAGCTATTCTGGGAAGGTTCAAGCCCTTCTTCTCGGACGCTATGGCGGTGAAGATGGTGAAGAAACTGCCGCGCCGACCGTCGGATCAGGTTCGCGCAGCCCCTCACCCCTACCTGGCGCGCCAAAGATGTCGGGGACGAATCCACGATCACCTATGGGACCCAGGGAAGGATCCCTTTATGTTCGGCAGGGAGAGACGGTCGCACGAAGAGCAGATCTAGCGAAGTACATGACAGCGCACGCGAGAGATTTACCCAGGTTCGGGCCGCACGGATGCGTAAAACCCTACTCCTGCTTTTTGGTGTATTATCTGGATGATTGTTCTAGCTCCAGGAGCGCTACAGTACAGAGCAGCTGCGTACAATACTGGAGTTCTCAATCTCCGAGTTCCTAACCTCCCTCCACGTTGCCTATGGGCCTCCTTTTATACGCACAAAGGGGTCACCAACAGGTGGCAAAACAGTAAAGGTAGAGGTGGAAAGTTGCTACAGTAAGACCATCATTACTAGGACGACATGTCCTACCTACCTCTGACGGCAGGGGACAAGGGCATTAAATGCCCATGCCTTAGCTGTCCAGATACATGTATCTGGACGTCTTGGACGTGGGAAAAGCCTATCCCACCTGCTCCTGCACCGCTAGCTACAGAGCACCGCCGTCTACACAGTGCCCTGCCACGCACGCTTGGAAGGACCCAGAGCGCCACGCTGGCAGAGGCACTGGAGCAGCAGCACAGTAGCACAGTGGTACAGTAACGCTTGCCGCGGCAAGACCTTGCCGCACTTGATAGCTTGCCGCAACCAATAGCTTGCCGCGCAAGGTAACTTGCCGGGGCAAGTACCTTGCCGCAGCTACTATCTTGCCGCAGCCAATGACTTGCCGGGGCAAGTACCTTGCCGCGGCAAGTACTCTGCTACAGCAAACCTCAGGCTGGGCCTCAACTGTCCCTCCCGGCAAGCTCCTCTTGCCGGGGCCTTGACTCTTGCTTTGTATACTTTGTTCTTGAATGGCTTCTTGGGGATGGAAAGAGGGGGGCCATCCCATCAGCACCGCTTGGCACAGTGCTCTACCACGCATGCCTGGAGAAGGGTCCAGAGTGCCATGCTGGCGACCGCACTGGAGCAGTAGCATAGTGGCATAACCTTGCTGGGCAGGAACCTTGCCGGGTTCAGCTGGTCATCCCGGCAAGAACCTTGCCGGGGCTCTATCTTTAGTCTTGTCGGGTCCTGAGCTTGCCGGCCCTGATCTTGCCGGTGGTAGTAGGCTTGATCTTCTGGTCGACCCGCCTGGAGTCGAGTCTTGTCTTGCCAGCTCTGCCTTGCCGGCGATGCGTAGACCCCATTCCCGGCAAGTAGACCTCGCTGGGAACCGGGCTTCGGACATACTCTTGAGTGAATTCTTCCTCTGCCATGCCCTTCCCGCCTGGAGGCTGCAACTCGCCGGTGCGCGTCCAGGGCTAGTGAACACCCCCCTGTTTACTAGACCGACACGCCCCGACATCCACTACTCTGTCGCGCCCAGTGCACTCAACCGACACCGCCTTCCGGGGCCGCCGCCCCGACATACCCCCACTCGCCTTGAGCTGCAATGCCGCACGACCCAGCTACCTGCGGCCCACGCTTCTCGGGGCAACCGCTCGCAAACCACAGTCGTCGCACCACATCTAGGCCTGCTGCCCCCGATATACCGTCCAACCATCCCCGCTAGGACATGTCGACTGAGCCGACAACCTTGCCGCACTAGCAGCTCAAGATTGCCACCCGACCCATGCCAAGCCACAACCCTGCCTCATAGAGTTGCGCATGCAATGGTTCCCGAGGCCGCCGCCTCGACGCACGACGACGTCAACCATCCGAGGCCACCACCCTGGCATCCACTTCCCCCTAGGACGAGAGGGGGTCACGCAGACAGCTGCATGCTGACTATCCAAGGTGACACCCCTGATGACCCACAAGTATAGGGGGTTGCAACAATCTTCGGGGGTAGTATTTCACCCAAATTTATTGATTCGACACAATGGAAGCCAAAAGAATATTTATAAGCATTGGCAGTGTTGTCAATTCAACCACACCTGAGAAGTCACTTCCTTGCAGCAATATATTAGTAGCATGGTAATATGATAGTATTGATAGCAGTGGTGACAGTAGCAATTGAAACTCCAACAGTGGTAGTGATTCAAGTGGGACAATATTATGAAAAGCCTACGAATCACTACAAAATTTGCTCTGTTCACTGACAAAAACCCTGGTGATGAAACAGGAACCGTCGCCTAAAATTATTTTCTGTGACGGTCCACCATCACGAGGTGTTTTCCTCCCGGGGCAACGCCCTAGCCAACTTTGCGATGTTCTGGCCTGATTTTCGGCGACGCATTTGGGCGTCACTACGCATGTCCATTTTCTAGGATAATTCGTAGTGTCACATAAAATGTTTGGTGTCACAAGAAATGGTCGGCAGGTTAGAAAAATGATTTAAAAAAATGGCATGTTGATGTTCAGAACGTAGTACCTTATAATTTCTGCGATGGCAGACTTTATAACATATTAGAATCAAAAATTCCAGAGTATTAGTTGAGATGTTCGGTGGGTTGGGAAAGGAAAAAAAATGGTGTGGTTGGCTTGAAAACAAAGTTTTGGGTTTATCTAATGGATATTAGTTGAGATGCTAGTAGTGAAATCTAATAAAAATTCCGTTTATGCTATTATTTTACTAAACTATGAGATACCGTATTAATTCTGAAATAAAGCATGAACAGGAAAATATGATCACACATAATAATATAACATTACAAGTTCAGCCATGGAACAAATATTTGGTACATCAGCAACATCATTCCAAAAAGTATCGCACATCACGAGTAGGAGTGTTCGAGCATCAACAGGAAGTGCAGCAAGAGCATAGAACTACTCTTCATCAGATTACACGGATTGGCCAGGCATGGATTTGACAAAGAGGATAACCTCATCACCTCCGTGGTGGATTACGAAGAGCAGCCTGTCTCCAACTGCCAATTTGTACAAGCAAAGAAAATCCTTCCAGCCTCCCATTACGATGAGGCGTCCATCTTTTTCTGATGTTGATGTGGACATCACTACCACAGTTACACCCACAACCCCTGCTACTACATATAATGGACCAATTACTAGAGCTCGCGCATGCCAATTAAATTACCAGGTGCTTTTGTTTCTTGGTAATGATTTTAATGTTCATGAGAATATGATGTTGTCTAATTAGATACATTTGTGTTACTTACAAATGAAGGGCCTAGCATGGACAAGAAGGATGAACACTGGAGCATGGTCAAGCATGAAGAGCGCACATGAAGGAAACAAAAATGGAGTTTCCAGTGGAGATTTCAGCACGTTGAAGCCACCATGCTTACATACAAGAAGATGGACGAAATATACAAGACGCCCTTCATAAATTTCACCCTTAGCTTTATTTAGGTGTTGCGCCACCTTATTTCTGGGCTAGGCCCATGTAATTTTGAAATACCTCTTTTTAGGCTATTTTTAGAGTCTGTTTTGTAGGCGGAACTCAGGAGGTGTTTTAGTCTCATCTTGCTAAGGGTGGACGAAATCCTCTCCCTTTTCCCCCATAAATACAACACTTAAGGCACCGTTTAGACTTGGGTTTTGTTTACATTGAAGTTCGTCATAGCTCCAACTCGCCTCCTTCGTTTGTGTTCAACGGCCAGACCAAGACGTCATAGAACCCCACCTTGATCAGTAGAGCTTTCCTCTTAAATTCACAATATCCATATTGCATTCATATTTTCTTGCTTGTTCTTCGTTTGCGTGCAGGAAATAGACCCTCGTGGTTAGGTTGATCGTGCTCCAGCATGGTCAATAACCTCTCAATGTTGGTTTAGCAATTGCTAAGGCGCGACGTCTTCGCACGTTCATAGTCAGATCGTCAAAGTCGACTTCCACCGAAAATGATAGCTATCTCTCATCGAAACATCGGGACACCTTTGCCTCTATCAAGTGGTATCAGATTTCTAGGTTGCTCGGTGAGAATTTACCAGTTTTCGTAGTTCAGATCGCATATGTTCTTCATACCTATAGTCCTCAAAAAAGCCAAGAAAAATTAGGGTTAGTTCATCATATCAGAACCAATCTGAGCCATTGCAAAATCTTTTCTGTGTTTGCTTTGTTGAATTTGCGGTTGCATCGTCGTGTCGAGTCGTTGATCTTAGCACCTAGTCCTTTAGAGTTCCGAGTTCTGGTCATAGGTTGTCACGCCGCCGCCGCACAATTGTTACCTCTGTTGTCATATACCTCCACAACATATCCGCCGCCGTTCCATAAAACCACCACATATCCGCCGCCATCACGCCAATCCGAGTTGCCACCAGATACATATCTGCCACCAGTCTGAGTTTCCACCAGATACATATCCGTCACCAGTATGAGTTGCCACCAGATACATATCCACCACAAGTCCGAGTTTCCACTAGATACATATCCGCCACCAGTCCGAGTTCCACAGATTCATCTCAGTCACGAATCCTAGTCCGAGTCTAGTATCCACTTCTATGTTTTTTATTTCTAGATCACGCCCTAGTACGTGTCATGACAAGTCGGACTCCCCAACTTTCGTGCCACACGTAGAAGAAAAATAGTTCCCATTTCAGAAAAGAAACTAAGTCTAGAAAATTCTTGCTAGGCAGTTTTTAGACCATTTGTAGACTTTTTCGGAAAAATTTTGTTGCTGAGCACAAAAAAGAGGAAAAAAAGTTGAAAAAGGTGAAAAAAATCTGAGTGTGCTTTTGCCTTGTTTACGCGCCGCACCGTGATTTTGTTAGTGTTCTAGGCTCGCGTCTCTAGTACGGTCTAGCCTAGGACCAGCACAGTACCGTCGTTGAGCGTTTATTCAACTTTGCATCTCTGAATTGATTATTGCTGACCATTTTTGCTACCATATCATAAGCCTTTCCAGCTCCACATACACCTACATCATGTGTTTGACACCACCTGGCAATCGCTCTATCCAAGCTTTGAGTGTTTCGGCACAACGGTTGCCGGTCACCGACTGCTGCTTGGTAAGAACGGGTAAGAATTTGTGATTAGCTTGACGGATTTGTGACTACCCACCACGTCGCATCCTATTAGTAGCCTGTAGGACATATTCTTGTGTGTTTCCATTGCTGCTAACCATGCCAGGATCGCAAGCAGACGAGCTGGACTAGGAGAACATGACAAAGAAGGAGCTACATGACAAATTTCAACAGATGATGGGTGAACAGGTGCAAGACGTGCTGGACAGCTTTGGACAGGCGGTGGAGAGGATACATGGCATTGAGAAGACGATTGACACCAAGTTGGAGGCCAAGTTCAATGAAGTGCTTGCGCATCTACCACAACCACCAGCCACACCTGTCACACCATTGACCACCTACACATGCTCCAATCAAGTAGGACAAGCGAAGCGTGTTCCCCTTCAGCACGACCAACATTCTGGTGCCGCTGCTGCTGCTACTACTGATGCTTCTGCGGCTCCTGCTGCTACTATCAAGGAGTACGATGAATACGAGGGTGCTTACGAGGATGAGGTTAATCCAAATCAGAACTACATGCAACCACCAGCACCAGCACTAGGTTGTCCACATGCATACAATCGGAATGGTAGCTAGGGCTGCACCACCCCCTAAGGTATGATATCATGACCATGTTCCTAAACTAAAATTGAATATTCCACCATTTGAGGGGATGATGCGGAGCATCCTATGGTCATCCCCATGGACCTACCTACGTCTCCCCAAGTGCCTAGTGGACCAATGACAAGAGCACGTACAGAGCTCTCGTGATCGAGGTGACATCTCTCATTTGTGACATTCCATACGACCCACGTGAGACATGGTTACTACCTAAGTCTGGAATGCTATGTGTGATCGGGTATCAAGAAGACCCTCTCGGAGAACCTCGCGAAGACGGACAAGTCCCCAAGTGCACGGATGAAGAGGACCAACGGAAGGAACCGAAGGAGTCCCCAGGACCCGGACATCCAGCCCCAAGACCCGGACATCCGGTCCCTGGAACTTCACCGGCCGCCACAACCCAGCAGCCAAAGCTACAAGCCCCGGACATCCGGCCCGACTGCCTCGGAAATCCGGTGCCAGCCCGGAAATCTGGCCCGTCCATCACAGAATGCAATCAAAGCCCGACCACACCGGCCCGAGACCCCCCCCCCCCCCCCTCAAAGGCCCGGACATCTGGCCCGACGCCCGAACATCTGGCCCCCTCTGTCTGCGCACACTAACGGGCCGAAGCCCATGTACCCCTTTGCCCCCCTAGACTATATATACTCCTCCTCCTCCTACGTTTTAGGGTTAGCATTGTGATAGCTCATTTTGGAGATAGAGCTTTGCTCATCCACTTGTTCCCCTACTCCATTGGAGACCGAGGCCTCCTAGGAGAAGATCCCCCAAGTGGATTCAAGACCCCGTCTAGGGAAGATCCCCTCGTGGATTCAAGACCCCGTCTCCTCCCGGATTGGGAAGAACTACCTACCGTTTGTATCGTCCCTTGTTGTGTTTGGATCGTGTGTCTCTTTCTGTACTTGGATCTAGCACATGTGTAATCGAATCTCGTTGATTTGAGTGTTTCCTCTCGTTTTCCCTTTCATGTGTTCTTCGGGAACCCCCCTCCAAATCATGAAAGATCGGCCCCTAGGGTTCCACCCTACATCATCTTGGTATCATGAGCCACGTTGATCACGACTTTGGAGTCTTCCCCTTCATTTTCTAGCCTAATTTTGTTGTGTTTTGTCCCAATTTTGAAAATCCCCACAAAAATAGCCCTTCCAATTTTTTTGTGATTTGTTGGTGTGATGATGTTTTGTTGGATTTGATTCGTGGATTTGATGTGTTACTCGTAGATCTAGCTTCCCCTAACTTTTTCCCCAATTCCATCCACGAAATCCCTCGAATTTTGCCCCGAATTTTCCTTTTTCTCCACTTTTTCATTGAGTTCATCACGGATTTGGAGCCCCGGACATCCGGCCCGCAAGCCCGGACATCTGGCCTCCGGCAGCAACACCGCCTCCAACACTTCCTTTTCCGCCTAATTTTCACCAAATTTGACCGGGTTTCCACCAATACTTCCGCATACCACCACCACCGCTTTCCGCAACCACCATCGCTTACCCACTACCACCTCCGACAATTTTGACACATTTTGTTCTTTGAGAACTTGAGTTGTGGTTTCCGTTTCCTAACGTGTTTCGGCTACTTAGGGACGGTTTGACACCGACATCACCGCCGCTCATCTTCGTCATCGACATTGACCGTTTCATCATTTGACACCATCAACCGTAAGCAAGGACGGTAACCTCGACGACACTCTTGTATATTCTCCCTTGCCATTGCATTGTTAACCCCTAGCCCAATTCACGAAACTTGCCTATCGAGACTAGCATTTGAGTATTGCCGGCAATGTTACTTGTGCACATTAGTGATCATCGTTCCATTTCACATACCATATCATCTTGGTATCATCATATAATCCCTTGTGTCACAAGTTTGTTCCCGCATACATCATTGCTAGCTTCGTTTGTCCATTTTGCATAAGTGGCCAAAGTAAGATATCAAAAAGAGAAAAAGCTTATAAGCAAAAGAAAAGATAAGCAAAGAGCTTTTAAGCAAGTGCCTTACCATCATACCACATTGCATATAAGATTGTCATATCCGATCATCTTGGATCAAATTGAGAGCGACACCGGAACATCATACATATAGCATACTTGGGATAGAAGTCGTTGCATTTTTGCTTTGTAGGTTGTGCAAAAGTCTCGTCTCCGCCTATTGAGCAATCGTGCTAGCGTCTCTCTAGCATTGTGCAACAAGAGCATTTTCCGTGGATTCCACATTTTGAGCTCATTCCTTGGTTGCACGACCCCATTTATCTATCTGTTAGTGTGTTTCCGTGTACCCCTATTAATATCGGTCTACTTGTTTCACTTGTAAATTTGTGAATCTTTTTCAACATTATTTGAATCTCGCTAACAACTGCAAAAAATTTGTGCCACCATCCTCACCAAGCTACTCCAAAAGCTTTAATTGTGTAGGTGTGAGAAATTGACAAGATCCGGTACCAGCTGTGCTATTTCCTTGCTACATTTTGAGTGATCATTGATCCCTCCCCAACATTGGATAAGGTACATTTGGTATAGCTCTTTCCTTTCTTCCACTCACATATTTGCTTGAGATGATGGATAGGACAACTACTTCTACCAACCCACTCTTCATCGAGCAAGATGAGGACCCGAACAACTACGTCACTAAGAACCACCTCTTCGGCGCGCAAAGAGCTTTGCATCAAGAGAATGAAGCGTTGAATGATCGCATCGACCTACTCGCCACCGACTTGTGACAATCCAAGCTACATACAAGAGACTACCTCGACCACAAGCTCTCCACACAAATGGAGAGATCAACGAAAGGTTGTCGACTCAAAAGACGGAGAACGATGCAAGGATGGAGGAGATTCGTGCCTTGTTGGTCAACCGTTCTTCTACATCTTTGTCATCATCAAGACGGCGCCATTCAAGCCGACATTCCTCGTACACCTCTTCGGATGCAAGTCCTCCACGAGCTCATCTGCATCGCCGCCAAGACCATGAAGATCATAAAGCTCCACAAAACCCATTCAATGGCAACGGGTTACAGGACCGCCTCCGGGAACGTGAACGACTACGTCGCCAAGATAATGATCCTACGGTCCAAGAGCAAGCTCCAATACGCCTAGATCAACAAGAACATCAAGATGGCAATGCCCTTCGACAAGAGCAACAAGACCATGAGGAACAAGCCCTTGAAGCCCAACATGCTCTACGTGAATCAACTAAAGCCGTCAATGAGCGCAACCGCCAAGTACATCTACAAGAAGAGGCCCTCCACCGAGAGCACCAAGAAGAAGCTGCATGTCTTGAGGAGCACCAAGAAATGAGGAACCGTGCAAGAATTCCACGTCCTTAACATCAAGCTAATCATGAAGAGCACGAGGATCAAGCGGTTCAAGCACCTCCACCACGGCAAGAGTGTCATCAAAATCACAATCGACCTGCACAAATTGAAGAGCAATGCTACGACAAGTTCAAGTTCAACATGCCTAAGTTCTCCGGCGGCACCGACTGATACGTCTCCGTCGTATCTACTTTTCCTAATGCTTTTCCTCTTGTTTTGAACTCTAATTTGCATGATTTGAATGAAACTAACCCAGACTGACGCTATTTTCAGCAGAACTACCATGGTGTTGTTTTTGTGCTGAAATAAAAGTTCTCGGATTGGAACGAACTTTGCGAGGATTTTTTATACAATAAAAGAGAATTTCTGGAGCCAAGAACCATCGAAGGGGGGCACCTGGGTGGGCACAACCCACCAGGGCGCGCCCCCCCTCCTGGCGCGCCCAGGTGGGTTGTCCCCACCTGGTGGCCCCACAGACCCACCAGGGCGCGCCCCCCTCTTGGCGTGCCCAGGTGGGTTGTCCCCACCTGGTGGCCCCGCAGACCTTAACCCTGACACTATAAATTCACATTTTCGGAGAAAAAATCAGGGAGAAAGAATTATCGCGTTTCGCGAGACGGAGCCGCCGCCACCTCCTGTTCTTCATCGGGAGGCCAGATCTGGAGTCCGTTTGGGGCTCTGGAGAGGGGGATCTTCGATCTTCGTCATCACCAACCCTTCTCCATCGCAAATTCCATGATGCTTCCCACCGGGAGTGAGTAATTCCTTCGTAGGCTCGCTGGTCGGTGAGGAGTTGGATGAGATTCATCATGTAATCGAGTTAGTTTTGTTAGAGCTTGATCCCTAGTATCCATTATGTTCTGAGATTGATGTTGCTATGACTTTGCCATGCTTAATGCTTGTCACTTTGGGCCCGGGTGCCATGATTTCAGATCTGAACCATTTATGTTATCACCATTATATCTATGTTCTAGATCCGATCTTGCAAGTTATAGTCACCTACTACGTGTTATGATCCGGCAACCCCGGAGTGACAGAAGTCGGGACACTTCCCGGTGATGACCGTAGTTTGAGGAGTTGATGTATTCACTATGTGTTAATGCTTTGTTTCGGTTCTCTATTAAAAGGAGACCTTAATATCCCTTAGTTTCCATATGGACCCCGCTGCCATGGGAGGGTAGGACAAAAGATGTCATGCAAGTTCATTCCATAAGCACGTATGACTATTTACAGAATACATGCCTACATTATATTTATGAACTGGAGCTAGTGCCGTATCGCCCTAGGTTATGACTGTTATATGATGAATATCATCCAACGAATTCACCGATCCAATGCCTACGAATTTCTCTCATATTGTTCTTGCTAAGTTACTACTGCTATCGTTACTATTGCACTTGCTAGAAAATCATTGCTATCACTGTTACTGTTACTATTGCTGTTGCTACTACTATCAAAATTGTCATATTACTTTGCTACTGATCACTTTGCTACAGATAATTAATCTCCAGGTGTGGTTGAATTGACAACTCAACTGCTAATACTCGCACCGACCCCGAAGACTACCTTTCATGGGCATTGAAGGTCGACAAGATCTTTCGTTTACACAACTATGAAGAGGAAAAGAAGATTGCTATGGCATCACTTGAGTTCCAATACTATGTTCTCATTTGGTGGGAGCAAGTCATTGAGTGTCGACAAGCAAGAGGTGACCCATCCATCACAACATGGAATCAAATGAAGGATGTCATGCGAGCGCGCTTTGTACCCACGTACTATAGCCGCGACCTCTTCAAGAAATTGCAACTCCTCAAGCAAGGCACCAACTCCGTTGAAGAGTATTACAAGGAAATGGAGATTGCAATGATACGAGCTAATGTCACGGAAGATGAGGAGCAAAGCATGGCATGTTTATTGAATGGTCTCAACCATCCTATCAAGAAGATTGCCGACTTCCAACCTTACCCCAACCTCCTCGAGCTAGTGCACCAAGCTACCAAGGCGGAGCGACAAGTGCAAGACAACTACAAGTATGCCAAGTACTCTTCCAAGACCTATGGCTCCTACAATCAAGCTTCAACGACTACGGCACCTTCTACCTCAACGAAACCTACACCAAGCAACGTCGATAAGTCAAGTTACAAGAAGACTTCGAGACCTTCGAGTTGTCCTCCTAGTACAAGCAACTTCAAGCCGAGAGCTTCATCATCAACAACTCCACCGGATGAGATCGTCAAGACAAGTTCCATCAAATGCTTCACATGTCAAGGCCGAGGCCACAAGACATTTGAGTGCCCCACTCGACACACCATGATCACCAATGATGACGACACCTATGACTCAATGAGTGAGGAAGAAATGGAAGCGCTTGAGCACGTGGCCATGCACCGGCGCATGAATGAAGATGAAGATGACCAAGCCTTTTGTGACAATGATTCAAGCCCCGCTCTCGTTGTCTCCAAGGTCTTGACACTTCAACATCAACAAGACGAAGACCAACGTTGCCACATCTTCCACACCAAAGCGGGCATCAACGGATGTTTCGTGAAGGTCATCATCGACGAAGGAAGTTGCCACAACTTGGCAAGTGAAGAACTATGATCCAAGCTACAATTGGCCAAGATGAAGCATCCTCGCCCCTACAAGGTCTAATGGCTTAGCGACTCCGGCACTATCCATGTCGAGCATACCGTTCAAGTCTCCTTCAAGATTGGAGCTTACGAAGACACATTGGAGTGTGATGTGGTTCCCATGACCGTTTGCCACCTCCTACTTGGACAACCTTGGCAATTCGCCCGCGGCGTCATCCACAATGGGCGAACCAATCACTATAGTTTCAAGATGAAGGGAAAGGAGTTCGTGCTACGTCCTATGTCGCCAAGTCAAGTGATCGCCGACAAGCAAGTAACCACCCATCATGGAGAGAATAGTGAGGGAGTGACCCACCACAAAGAGAGTGAGCGCCACAAGCCAAAATTGAGTGCCTCCATGATGAGCGACAAGAAAAACTTAGTGCTTTTAGCTACCAAACGAGAGATGAGAGAAGTGTGTGAGAACCCATCTAGTGTTATGCACTATGTCCTAGCGTGCAAAGACGAAGCTGCAAGAACTAACACCTCTCACCATCTACCTTTAGTGTTGTCTAATCTATTGCAGGAATTCAAGGGCGTCTTCCCCGATGAGCTACCTCCAGACTACCTCCACTACGAGGCATCGAACACCGAATCGACCTCATCCTCGGCGCACCGTTACCAAACAAGGCACCCTACCGCGTCAACCCCGAAGAAACCAAGGAAATACAAAGGCAAGTCCAACACCTCATTGACAATGGACATGTACGTGAAAGCTTAAGCCCTTGTGTCGTCCCGGTTATTCTTATGCCTAAGAAAGATGGTAGTTTTCGCATGTGTTTCGATTGTCGTCCCATTAATTCTATCACCGTTCGTTATCGCTACCCCATTCTGTGCCTTGATAATATGCTAGATGAACTTAGCGGAGCCACAATTTTCTCTAAAATTGATCTTAAAAGTGGCTACTACCAAATCCGCATTCAAGAAGGTGATGAATGGAAAACCACTTTCAAAACAAAGTTTGGCTTGTATGAATGGTTGGTCATGCCTATGGGCTTATCCAAAGCACCCGGCACTTTTATGCGTATGATGCATTATGTTCTTCGCCCCTACATCGGCGTATTTGTTGTGGTCTACTTTGATGATATACTTGTGTTTAGCGAGTCTCTAGAAGATCATGTCACCCATGTTAGAGCCGTTTTGCAAACTCTTAGAAACGAGCGCTTTTATGCTAATATGTAGAAATGCAAATTTGGTGTTAACAAGCTTGTTTTCTTGGGTTTTGTTGTGTCATCTAAGGGTGTTCATGTCAATGAAGCTAAAATTGATGCTATTAAAACTTGACCAGAACCAACCAACTTACAACAAGTGCGTAGTTTTCTTGGGTTAGCCAATTTCTATCGTAGATTCGTCAAGGACTTTAGTATGATTGCCTCACCTTTACATGCCTTGAGTAAGAAGAATCCATCATTTGTTTGGGGACCATCCCAAGATACCGCATTTCATTAGCTTAAGAATTTGCTTACACATGCTCCATTGCTTGCATTACCCAACTTTGATAAAACTTTTGAAGTTCATTGCGATGTTAGTGGTAATGGCATAGGAGGTGTGTTGATGCAAGAGAAGCACCCAATTGCTTATTTTAGTGAAAACTTTTCGGTGCGCAACTAAATTATCCCATTTATGACAAGGAGTTATATGCCTTAGTGAGAGTCTTGCATGTGTGGGAACATTATCATCGCCCTCGTGAATTTTTCATCCATACGGACCATGAGATGCTTAAATACCTTAAGGGTCAAACTAAATTGAATAAGCGACATGCCAAGCGGAGTGAGTTCATAGAGTCATTTCCTTATATTATCAAGTATATCAAAGGTATGGAAAATGTTGTGGCGAATGCTTTGTCCCACAAATGCATGCTTGTAACTCAACTTGAATTGAATGTCATTGGCTTTGAGCACATAAAAGACTTGTATGTGCATGATCCTACTTTTGCTATTCCTTGTACCAAATGTTTGACGCATACATCTTGGGAGCGATATTATATCAAGGATGATTATCTAATGAGAGCTAACAAACTTTGTATACCCGAGTCTTCTCTTCGTTTGTTACTTTTGCAAGAGGCTCATGGAGGAGGACTTATGGGACACTTTGGACATGACAAGATGTTCTCTACGCTCTCCAAGAACTATTTTTGGCCCAAGATGTTCCGCGACGTCTCCTGCTACACCAACCGATGCTCTACATGTCGCAAAGCTAAGTCTAAAGCTCAATCCCATGGTCTCTATATGCCACTGATACGTCTCCATCGTATCTATAATTTTTTATTATTCCATGCCAATATTATACAACTTTCACATACTTTTTGGCAACATTTTATATTAGTTTTGGGACTAACATATTGATCCAATGCTCAGTGCTAGTTCCTGTTTATTGCATGTTTTTTGTTTCGCAGAATATCCATATCAAACGAAGTCCAAATGCAATAAAATTTTACGGAGAAATATTTTGGAATATATGTGTTTTTTGGGAGGTGGAGTCAATGCAAATGGAGGCCCACAACCTCCACTAGGCACCAGCCCCCCCCCCCCAGGCGTGCGGTAGTGGGTAGTGGCCACCTCGTAAGGTGGTTGCTGCCCTTCTTGCGCCACAAGAAAGATAATATCCAGAAAAAACGTGTTAAAATCTCAGCGCAATCGGAGTTAAGGATCTCCAGGAATTTAAGAAATGGTTTTCGGCCAGAAAATAGGAATGCGAAATAGAAGAGAACAGAGAGATAGATTCAATCTAGGAGGGGCTCTCGCCCCTCCGCCGCCATGGAGGCCATGGACCAGAAGGGAAACCCTCCTCCCATCTAGGGGGGAGGTCAAGGAAGAAGAAGAAGGGGGGCTCTCTTCCCCTCTCTCCCGTTGGCGCCGGAGTGCCGTCGGGGCAAGGATCATGACGGCGATCTACATCAACAACCTTGCTACCGTCAACACTAATTTTCTCCCCCTCTATGCAGCGGTGTAACCTCTCTATTGCCGCTGCAATTCTCTACTTAAACATGGTGCTCAACACTATATATTATTATCCAATGATATGTGGTCATCCTATGATGTTTGAGTAGATCTGTTTTGTCCTATGGGCTGATTGATGATCATGATTGGTTTGAGTTGTATATTTTATTTTGGTGCTGTCCTATGGTGCCCTCTGTGTCGCGTAAACATGAGGGATCCCCATTGTAGGGTGTTGCAATACGTTCATGATTCTCTTATGGTGGGTGGCTAGAGTGACAGAAGCTTACGCCCGAGTAAGGGGTTGTTGTGTATGGGATAAAGAGGACTTGATACTTAATGCTATGGTTGGGTTTTACCTTAATGATCTTTGGTAGTTGCGGATGCTTGCTAGAGTTCTGATCATAAGTGCATATGATCTAAGTATGAAAGTATGTTAGCTCATGCCTCTCCCTCATATAAAATTGCAACAATGATTACCAGTTTAGTTATCGTTGCCTAGGGACAAATAACTTTCTTGTGTGACAAAAAGCTTTCTACTACACTACTACTTTTATTATCTTGCAATTTATTTGTAGTTTTATTCTCGCAAAGTACTTATAGTTTCATACTTGTTCTAGGTAAAGCAAACGTTAAAGTGTGCGTAAAGTTGTACCGGTGGTCGATAGAACTTGAGGGAATATTTGTTCTACCTTTAGCTCCTCGTTGGGTTCGACACTCTTATTTATCGAAAAAGGCTACAAACGACCCCCTGTACTTGTGGGTTATCAAGACCTTTTTCTGGCACCGTTGCCGGGGAGCAATAGTGTGGGGTGAATATTCTCGCGTGTGCTGGTTTGCTTTATCACTAAGTAGTTTTTATTTTCTATTCTAAGTTATTTTATATCTTTAGTTATGGATATGGAACACGAAATACCAAAAAAAATAGTTGTACTTGCTACTCATGGAGATGGGGAACCTCCTAAAACCCTCGATGCTCGTTATGTGAAAAATATTAAACACTACTTTGATAATCCTGAGAAAACCCCATTCAACTTAATAATGGGAGACACGTTGGATCAACGTGAATACTTTAGGGATTATCGCTTGACTCAAAAAGGGAAACTGTTATGGGATCAAATTGAAATGTTGCATTGGTATGCTTGGGATCTATGCTTGAGATATGATTATACTTGTTGCTCTAGGATGAAGGCTCGACAGCTTCCCTTTTCTTGTAAATTTAATGATAATGAAACCTTGGTTTCTTATGCTAATGGTAGATATGATTACTATGATTTGGAATGAATAGAAGAATTTGTTGCTTTTAAGGGTGCTTATGAAATTGAATCTTTGTTTGAAAAGTATGAAGATTTTGATGATGCTGTTTATAGACCTAAAAAAATTGCTATACTTAAAAATTGCTATGAGAATTATAAATACAATTACAATATTGATGTATTTATTGAGAAAGTCTCCGCTGTCCAAGAAGAGACTAATATTTTGCAGGAATCTATGGAAGAAGAAATTGATGACACTGTGAGCTCATTAGATGAAAAAGATGATGAGGAGAGCGAAGAACAAAAGGAGGAAGAATGGATTAGCTACCCGTGCCCACCTTTTAATGAGAGTAACTCTCCAACTCATGCATTGTTTAATGTCCCTTCGTTCTTACCGAAGGATGAATGCTATGATAATTGCTATGATCCCTTGGATTCGTTTGAAATATCCCTTTTTGATGAAATTGATGATTGCTATGATTGTGGCCATGATGCCAATATGAATGATGCTTATGGAGATGAATTTGCTATAGTTCCTTATGTTAAACATAAAATTGTTCCTATTGCACCCAAACATGATAGTCCTATTATCTTTTTGAATTCCCCAAACTACACTATATCGGAGAAGTTTGCTCTTATTAAGGATTATATTGATGGGTTGCGTTTTACCACTACACGTGATGATTTTGATGAGTATAATATGCATGTGCTTGCTGCTCCTACTTGCAATTATTATGAGAGAGGAACTACATCTCCGCCTCTCTATGTTTCCAACACGATAAAATTGCAAGAAACTGCTTATGCTATGTATTGGCCTTTACTTGATGTGCATGAATTGTTCTTTTATGACATTCTGATACATAGGAAGAGAGTTAGACTTTGTCATTGCATAATATATGTTGCTTTGTGCTCACTATTAAATTATAAATCATTGCTAATTAAAATTGGCTTTGATATACCTTGGGATTCGAGTGGATCAATTACTTGAGCACTTTATGCCTAGCTTAATGGCTTTAAAGAAAGCGCTACCAGGGAGATAACCCAGAAGTTTTAGAGAGTCATTTACTACTGTTGTGTGCTTTTAAAAAAAATTAAAAACAAAAAATATATAGAGGGGAACCTAAAACTTTTCAAAAAGAAAAGTGAAAGTGAAAAAGACGAACACCGTTGAAGTGGGGGATGTGCTTGAACTTTGTTCATGCCCATGGAAACTTTGTGAATCTAGATTACAGAAACTTTTCAACAAAAATAATTATCCCCTTGTACAAATCCATTGTATTATAAAAATAATGTGCCAAGATTTGTCTTTAGGATGATTAGATTGCTTGTTTGGTATGTGCAGTGCAAAAACAGAAACTTTGGCTGTCGTGCGTGAATTTACATTTTTTACTGGAACGTCAAAAGTTTCTGAAATTTTTACACAGTACTGCTATGCAAAGTGTTTATTTTTTAATAATTTTTCAGAATTATTGGAGTTACAGAAGTATAGTCAAAGTTCAGATTGCTACAGACTGTCCTGTTTTTAACAGATTCTGTTTTTGATGCATTTTTTTGCTTGTTTTGATGGAACTATGGATCTTAGCGAGAGTATAAGCCATGGAGAAGTTAGGATACAGTAGGGATAATGCAAAAATAAAATATGAATGGGTTTGCAATAGTACTTAAAGTAGTGATTTGCTTTATTATACTAACGGATCTCACAAAGGTTTTTGTTAAGTTTTGTGTGGGTGAAGTGTTCAAAGATCGAGGAGGTCTCGATATGAGGAGAAGGAGGAGAGGCAAGAGTTCAAGCGTGTGGATGACCAAGGCACCCCAAGTAAATATCCAAGGAGACTCAAGCGTTTAAGCTTGGGGATGCCCCGGAAGGCATCCCATCTTTCTTCAACAAGTATCAATATGTTTCGGTTTTCGTTTCGTTCACGTGATATGCGTAAATCTTGGAGCGTCTTTTGTGTTTATTTTTCCCTTTTATTTTATGCACCATGCTGGTATGTGATAGTCCTTGGTTGATTTATAGAATGCTAATTGCACTTCACTTATATCTTTTGAGTATGGCTTTATAGAATGCTTCATGTGCTTCACTTATATTATTTAAAGTTTGGATTGCCTGTTTCTCTACCCATAGAAAACCGTTGTATGTAGAATGCTCTTTTGCTTCACTTATATTTATTAGAGCATGGTATTTTTTAGAAAGAATTAAACTCTCATGCTTCACTTATTTAGAGAGTCAACAGGAATTGTTTATTCACATGGTTAGTCATAAAATCCTACATAAAACTTGTGGATAACTGAATATGCTATGTTTGATTCCTTGCAATAATTTTGTGATATAGAGATGATAATATGTGGGAGGTACTAGTAAATGGTTGTGGTTAGTAGGAATATTGGTGTTAAGGTTTGTGATTCCCGAAGCATGCACGTATAGTCTCTCGTTATGCTAAGAAGTTGGAGCATGATTTATTATTGATTGTCTTCCTTATGAGTGGCGGTCGGGGACGAGCGATGGTCTTTTACTACCAATCTACCCCCCTAGGGGCATGCGCAGTAGTACTTTGCTTCGAGGGCTAATAAACTTTTGCGATAAGTATGTGAGTTCTTTATGACTAATGTGAGTCCATGGATTATACACACTCTTACCTTTCCGCAATTTGCTAGCCTCTATGATACCGTGCATTGCCCTTTCTCACCTCAAGATGTGGTGCAAACTTCACAGGTGCATCCAAACCCCGTGATATGATACGCTCTATCACACATAAGCCTTATTATATCTTCCTCAAAACAGCCACCATACCTACCTATTATCGCATTTCCATAGCCATTCCGAGATATATTGCCATGCAACTTCCACCATTCCGTTTTTATGACTTGAGCATTCATTATCATATTGCTTTGCATGATTGTAAGATAGCTAGCATGATATTTCCATGGCTTGTCCATTTTTTGATATCCTTGGTACGCTAGATCATTGCACATCCTGGTACACTGCTAGAGGCATTCATAAGTCATACTTTGTTCTAGGTATCGGGTTGTAATTTTGAGTTGTAAGTAAATAGAAGTGTGATGATCATCATTATTCATTATTAGAGCATGTCCCAGTGAGGAAAGGATGATGGAGACTATGATTCCCCCACAAGTCGGGATGAGACTCCGGACAAAAATGAAAAAAAAGAGAAGAAAAAAAAAGTGAGGCCAAAAAGAGCCCAAGAAAAAAAGGAAAAGAAAAGAAAATGAGAGAAAAGAGAGAAGGGGCATGCTAATTCCACACTTGTGCTTCAAAGTAGCACCATGTTTTTCATATAGAGAGTCTCCTATGTTGTCACTTTCGTATACTAGTGGGAATTTTTTATTATAGAGTTAGATGCACACCCACTTAGTTTTCAGTTTCGGCTTTCATACACTTATAGCTCTTAGTGCATCCATTGCATGGTAGTCCCTACTCCTCACATTGCTATCAATTGATGGGCATCTCCATAGCTCGTTGATTAGGCACATTGATGTGAGACTTTCTTACTTTTTTGTCTTCTCTATGTTTACCCCTATCATCATACTCTATTCCACCCATAGTGTTATGTCCATGGCTTGAGCTCATGTATTGCGTGGGGGTTGAAAAAGCTGAAGCACGTTAAAAAGTATGAACCAATTGCTCGGCTTGTCATCGGGGTTGTGCATGATAAATACTTTGTGTTAAGAAGATGGAGCATGACAAGACTAAATGATTTTGTAGGGATAGCATTCTTTGGCATTGATATTTTGAAAGACATGATTGTTTGTTGGGATGCCTGAGTATTGATGTCTTTATGTCAAATTATATATTATTGCTTTGAATCACTCGTGTCTTAATATTAATGCTATGATTAGATATATGATCAAGATTGTGCTAGGTAGCATTCCACATCAAAAATTATCTTTTTTATCATTTACCTACTCGAGGACGAGCAGGAATTAAGCTTGGGGATGCTGATACGTCTCCATCGTATCTATAATTTTTGATTGTTCCATGCCAATATTATACAACTTTCACATACTTTTTGGCAACATTTTATATTATTTTTTGGACTAACATATTGATCCAGTGCGAGTTCCTGTTTGTTGCATGTTTTTTGTTTCGCGGAATATCCATATCAAACGAAGTCCAAATGCAATAAAATTTTATGGAGAATTATTTTGGAATATTTGTGATTTTTGGGAGGTGGAATCAATGCAAACGGAGGCCCACAGCCTCCACTAGGCACTAGGGCGCCCCCCCAGGCACGCGGTGGTGGGTAGTGGCCACCTTGTAAGGCGATTGCTGCCCTTCTTTCACCGCAAGAAAGATAATATCCGAAAAAAAATCGTGTTAAAATCTCAGCGCAATCGGAGTTACGGATCTCCGAGAATTTAAGAAACGATTTTCAGCCAGAAAACAGGAACGAGAAACAGAAGAGAACAGAGAGATAGATCCAATCTAGGAGGGGCTCTCACCCCTCCACCGCCATGGAGGCCATGGACCAAAGGGGAAACCCTCCTCCCATCTAGGGGGGAGGTCAAGGAAGAAGAAGAAGGAGGGGGCTCTCTCCCCCTCTCTCCTGGTGGCGCCGGAGTGCCGCCGGGGCAAGGATCGTGACGGCGATCTACATCAAAAACCTTGCTACCGTCAACACCAACTTTCTCCCCCTCTATGCAACGGTGTAACCTCTCTATTCCCGCTGCAATTCTCTACTTAAACATGGTGCTCAACACTATATATTATTATCCAATGATATGTGGTCATCCTATGATGTTTGAGTAGATCTGTTTTGTCCTATGGGCTGATTGATGATCATGATTGGTTTGAGTTGTATATTTTATTTTGGTGTTGTCCTATGGTACCTTCCATGTTGCAGAAACCTGAGGGATCCCTGCTGTAGGTTGTTGCAATACGTTCATGATTCTCTTATGGTGGGTGGCTAGAGTGACAGAAGCTTACGCCCGAGTAAGGGGGTTGTTGCGTATGGGATAAAGAGGACTTGATACTTAATGCTATGGTTGAGTTTTACCTTAATGATCTTTGGTAGTTGCGGATGCTTGCTAGAGTTCCAATCATAAGTGCATATGATCCAAGTACAGAAAGTATGTTAGCTCATGCCTCTCCCTCATATAAAATTGCAACAATGATTACCGGTTTAGTTATCAATTGCCTAGGGACAAATAACTTTCTTGTGTGACAAAAGGCTTTCTAGTACACTACTACTTTTATTATCTTGCAATTTATTCATAGTTTTATTCTTGCAAAGTACTTATAGTTTCATACTTGTTCTAGGTAAAGCAAATGGTAAAGTGTGCATAGAGTTGTATCGGTGGTTGATAGAACTTGAGGGAATGTTTGTTCTACCTTTAGCTCCTCGTTGGGTTCGACATTCTTATTTATCGAGAAAGGCTACAAACGATCCCCTATACTTGTGAGTTATCAGCCACTTCCTATTCCGTATCACCCATGTGAAGATATTAGTATGGACTTTGTGCTTGGTTTGCCTAGAACTAGAAATGGTAAAGATTCCGTATTTGTTGTTGTGGACCGTTTCTCTAAGATGGCACATTTTATCCGATGCAACAAGATAGACGATGCTTCACATGTTGCAAATCTCTTTTGTAGGAAAATCTTGCGTCTACATGGAGTGCCAAAGACTATTGTTTTGGACCGCGACGTCAAGTTCCTCGACTACTTTTGGAAGACCCCATGCGCCAAGCTCGGAATCAAGCTCCTATTCTCTTCGGCACATCATCCACAAACCGACGGATAAACGGAGGTCCCGAACCGGACGCTATCCACTCTCCTATGCGTGTTGATCAAGAAAAACATCAAGGAGTGGGAGGAGTGCTTACCCATCATCGAGTATGCCTACAACCGCGCAAGACATTCGACTACCGGCAAGTCCCCCTTTGAGGTCGTCTACGGCTTCAACCCATTGTCCCCATTGGACTTTCTACCACTGCCTCTATAATAGTGCATCAACATGGACGCGAGTGCACGAGCGAGCTATCTCAAGAAGGTGCATGAAGATACAAGGCACACAATCGAGTGCCAAGTACAACGCCTCGCGACCAAGATCAACATCAACAAGCAACCCATGCTATTCAACATCGGAGATCTTGTGTGGCTACACCTTCGGAAGGACCGCTTCCCCAACGAACGCAAGTCCAAGCTTATACCTCGAGCCGACGGACCCTTCAAAGTGCTCGCACGCTACAACAACAACGCATACAAGATTGACCTACCTCGCGACAAGTACAACATGAGCGATATCTTCAACGTCAAGGATCTCTCTCCCTACCATGGTGATGAGGTTTTCAATCCAAGGTCAGATCTTTCCGGGGGGGGGGGGTGATGATGCGGAGCATCCTATGGTCATCCCCATGGACCTACCTACGTCTCCCCAAGTGCCTAGTGTACCAATGACAAGAGCACGTACAAGAGCTCTTGAGACCGAGGTGACATCTCTCCTTTGTGACATTCCATACGACCCACATGAGACATGGTTACTACCTAAGTCTGGAATGCTATGTGTGATTAGGTATCAAGAAGACCCTCTCGGAGAACCTCGCAAAGACGGACAAGTCCCCAAGTGAAGAGGACCAACGGAAGGAACCGAAAGAGTCCCCAAGACCCGGACATCCAGCCCTTGGAACCTCAGCCGCCGCCACAGCCCTAGCAGCCAAAGCTACAGGGCCCAGACATTCGGCCTGGCCCCGGACATCCGGCCCGACTGCACCGGAAATCCGGCGCCAGCCCGAAAATCCGGCCCGTCCATCACAAAACGCAACTGAAGCCCGACCACACCGGCCCCGGACATCCGGCCCCCACTGTTTGCGCACAATAATGGGCCGAAGCCCATCTACCCCTTCACCCCCTAGACTATATATACTCCTCCTCCTCCTACATTATAGGGTTAGCATTGTGATAGCTCATTTTGGAGATAGAGCTTTACTCATCCACTTGTTCCCCTACTCCACTGGAGACCGAGGCCTCCTAGGAGAAGATCCCCCAAGTGGATTCAAGACCCCGTCTAGGGAAGATCCCCTCATGGATTCAAGCCCCCATCTCCTCACGGATTGGGAAGAACTACCTACCATTTGCATTGTCCCTTGTTGTGTTTGGATCGTGTGTCTCTTTGTGTACTTGGATCTAGCACATGTGTAATTAAATCTCGTTGATTTGAGTGTTTCCTCTCATTTTCCCTCTCGTGTGTTGTGTTCTTCGGGAATCCCCCTCCAAATCGTGAAAGATCGGCCTCTAGGGTTCCACCCTACATCAGGGTAGATACATTCCTGATGTTTATCTTACTTGGGAGTTAGAAACTGAACAACATTTCCCATGCTTACAATATCCTGAGGATGGACGTGTTGTTGCTGTTGTTTGTGAATTCACTAGTTTTGCTTCTGTTTGGTGGTCTGAACATTGTAGATTATATCATGATAAAATTCCAACTACTTGGGCTACTTTGGAAACTGCTATGCGTACTCGTTGGGTTCCACCATATTATCAACATGAATTACTTAAAAAATTGCAGCGTTTAAGACAAGGAATTGTTTTGTAGAGGAATATTATCAGGAATTACAAACTGGCATGATTAGATGTAGTAATGTTGAGGATAATGAAGCTATGCTTGCATGTTTATGGGTGGGTTAAACAGAGAAATTCAATCCATCTTAGAGTATAAGGATTATAACAATAACACTTGTTTATTCCATCTTGCTTGCAAATCTGAACATGAAGTGCAAGATCGACATACATTGGCATGAAACAATTTTTTTGCAGGTCGATCTTCATCATGGATACGACGTACATCATGTACTTCCACACGTCCTGCTACAGCACCGCCTACTTCAGCCGCCAACTCCAACCGAGATGCAAGAAAACAAGCACCACCACCATCCACCACGAGCACACCTTCCAGTCCCACACAGAGCTCTTCTTCATCCATGGCATCAACATGGCAAACATGTGATGTTATATGTCATCGTTGCAAGTGTGGAGGTCACTATGTGAGCCAATGCCCATCCAAGCGTGTGATGATCATTACTGAGGATGGTGGGTATGAGTCCGTTAGTGATTATGACGAGGAGACTTTGGCTCTTATTACAAGTGAAGAACATGGTGGTGATGATTCTGAACAAGAGACACAATACATGGCTGCTGAAGACGCTGACAGGTATGAAAGTTTATTTTCTCAACGTGCTTTGAGTGTGCAGGTAACAAAGGTTGAGCAAAATCAGAGGCACAATTTGTTCCATACAAAGGGAGTTGTGAAGGAACGTTCTGTCCACATCATCATAGATGGAGGGAGTTGCAACAACTTGGCTAGCATGGAGATGGTGGAGAAGTTGTCTCTTACCACCAGACCACATCCTCATCCTTACTACATACAATGGTTCAACAACAGCGGCAAGGTTAAGGTAACGTACTGTTCATGTGCATTTTAGTATCGCTACATATGCTGATTATGTTGATTGTGATGTGGTACCCATGCAAGCATGCTCCCTATTACTTGGTAGACCATGGCAATTCAATAAAAATGTTGTACACCATCGTACAAAAAAACCAGTATACTCTTGTTCATAAAGATAAACACATTACTTTGCTTCCTATCTCTCTTGAACACATTTTGAAAGATGGTTTTAATAGAGCTAGCAAAGCAAAACAGGAGCAAAACAAGAGTGAAAATCATATTGTGGCAAAAGAATTTGAGCGACAACTTAAGCTTAATAACAAACCATTATCTAGTGTTGCCACTGAAATTAAATTGAAAAGTGGGTGTTTACTTGCCACCAAATCCGACATTGATGCTCTAGATTTTAGCAAATATGTTTGCTATTCTTTTGTGTGCAAAGAGGCATTATTTTCATTCGAGGACGTGCCTCCCTCTTTGCCTTTTGCTATTACTAACATTTTGTAGGAGTTCGCTGATGTCTTTCCACAAGACGTGCCACCGGGATTACCACCTATTCGAGAAATTGAGCATCATATTGATTTAATTCCCTGTGCCTTGCTACCCAACCAAGCGCCATATTGTACCAATCTAGAGGAGGCAAAGGAGATTATGCATCAAGTACAGGAGCTGCTCAACAAAGGTTATATACGTGAATCCCTTAGTCCTTGTGTTGTTCCTATTATTCTGGTGCCAAAAAGGATGGTACATCGCGTTTGTGTGTTGATTGTAGATCCATTAATAATATTACTATTTGATATCATCATCCTTTTCCTAGGCTAGATGATATGCTTGATGAATTAAGTGGACCTACCATATTCTCCAAAGTTGATCCGCGCAGTGGATACCATCAAATTCGTATAAAACTGGGGATGAATGGAAAATAGCATTTAAAACTAAGTTTGGATTACATGAGTGGTTAGTCATGCCTTTTGGGTTGACTAATGCACCTAGCACTTTCATGGGATTAATGCAAAGTTTTACGTGCTTTCATTAGACAATTTGTGGTAGTCTATTTTGATGATATACTGATTTATAGCAGATCTTTGGAGGAACATTTATGTGTTGTTTTTATTGCTTTACGTGATGCATGTTTGTTTGGTAACCTTGGGAAGTGCACCTTGTGCACTGGACGAGTATCTTTTCTTGGCTATGTTGTTAAACCACAAGGAATTGAAGTTGATAAAGCCAAGATTGAAGCGATTGCGAGTTGGCCGCAACCCAAAACGGTCACACAAGAGAGGAGTTTTCTTAGCCTAGCTGGTTTCTATAGGCGTTTTGTGAGAGATTTCAACACCATTGTTGCACCTCTCAGTGAGCTTACAATGAAGGATGTGCCTTTTGTTTGGGGTACCGCACAGGAAGAAGCCTTCACGGTATTGAAAGATAAGTTAACACATGCTCCTTTACTCCAACTTCCTGATTTTAATAAGACTTTTGAGTTTGAATGTTATGCTAGTGGAATTTGATTAGGAGGTGTGTTATTATAAGATGGTAAACCTATTGCATACTTTTCTGAAAATCGAGTGGGCCTAGTCTGAATTATTCTACTTATGGTTGTCGTGGGAAACCACGGCCACCTATGGGGCCATGAGCCCCTTTTCGTTCGGCGGGGGGATGGGCACGTTGCACAAAGAGCGGAGAAGCGTCGCGCTGCACGACAGAGATCACACGGGCAGTCTTTACCCAGGTTCGGGCCGCCGTGAGGCATAAAACCCTACTCCTGCTTTGGTGGATTGATGGTGGATAATGGTGGTGGACGTAGCACACTCGCCCGGCAAGGTCGCTCTGGGGGCGAGAGTGGCTACGCGTGTATGAATATGCGAGGGTCCAACCCTTTCTACTGTCGCCATGGGCCTCCTTTTAGAGATTAAGGGGGTCACCACAGTGGCAAATCAGTCTTTGCGTACTGATTAGATAGCTAACAGTGCTATCATACCTAACTCTGCAGGCTGACAGAGCGCATTAAATGCGCCGCTCAGTGTCACATCACAACCCGCCCGGCAGGCCCTGCCGGGCTGTTTTGCCAGCTTTGCACCTGCTTGTTTGACACGTCTCAGGACGGGTGTCATATGGAGGTGTTTGCTGTAGGAAGTGGCTGCCATGTGGCAAAAAGCAGCCACTTAGTCACCTTGGAGCTCGACACCGCTTTGATTAATGACTTGCGTCGCTTGTGAGGTGGAGCGGTGGAGTGGCTTGGCTCCGCCAGCCCCGGCAGGCCTGCCGGGATGATCTGGGAGCTTGCTTCCGAAGCAAAACCCAACCCTGCCGGGCTCGCCTGCCCGACAAGGTAGGTCCTTCCCTTAGTGATGCCTTGTTCCTCTGGCTCACCTCGGCCTTCTCGACTTGCACTTGGATCCTTCAAGGGAATTGATCCTCCTTGTTTGGTCTGATCTTGGTCTTGTAATCTTGTCTCTGGCCTGTGCACAGTCCGTGCAATGGACCCAGGGTCTGTTGCATCGACAGGAGCCCCCGAGCCTGGCACGAACGTGCCGCTGGGCGTCGTCGGGGTAGGCCCTAACCAGTGCACAGGCAGAAATGTAAGGGTGGCTCCGCCCTTTGAGATCTTCTTTGCTTCTTCATTAACCTGAGCTTGGGTCAGTTTCCAGTTTTCCCGCGCATCGTGCGAAACGTTTAGGGGAGAAACTGAACCACAATCTATGGGCAGCCCACGCCCCACGATCACGGGGTAGGAAACTGCCATCCCACTTGCCTCCTGCCCCGAGGCACCTCCGCCACGTGTACCGCATGCATTGCGTAGGGGAGGTGGTGGACGCGGAGGGCGCGGGAACGGGCGCCATGGTAGAAAGCCAGGCGTCACCGAGTGGTGTAGAGGGGCGGCTCTGATTCCCTGAGCCGTTGGAGGCGCAGGGGAACCGCATTGGAGGAGTAGGGCGATCGCCAGCTGGACGAGAGGCCAGCCCCCTGCCTCGTTCTCCTACAAAAAGGGGTAGGAGTAGTGTGTTTGCTCACACACCTTCCTTCTCCCTTTCAAAGCTTCCTTGCTTGCCATGGTGAGGGGGTGAGGGCGTGGTGGTACTCCGGTGGTGGCGACGAGAACTTCTGCTCGACAGCGTCTCCCCCCTCCTCTTGATGATGTGGGTGGATGTGGAGGGCGATTCCAGCTCTCATTCTGGCTCGAGCTCTTCACAGAGCTCATCTTCGTCGGAGCCCCCAGCGCTTCAGCAGGGTTTGGGGCTGCCGAAAAGCTCCGCCCTTCCATCCCAGAAGAGAGGCAGAGCATCCCCGCCGCCCATGGAATTTGAATTGAGCTCCATGCTCATTGATGAGGAGTAAGGAAGATTTCCCTTTCCGTAATAACTTTAGTATACTTGATTATCTTTGCTGGCTGACCTTTTGTTTTGCTGTCGTTGGCAGGGAGGAGGAGGAGGAAACGGAGACCTTCATCCATCGGTGAAGAGGCTCCAGCGCGCTGGGTCGCCGAAGACTGTGGAGAGCTTGGGCTTGGTGGGGAGCAATACAAAGGATCCCGCATCGAGCCCCCAGCCCAGCCCCCGGCCTGAAAGTGGAGGGCTGGTTCCTTCTGCTGGAGGTAACGGAGACGAGCTTCCCACCCCTCCAGCTGGAGGAGGCGGCGAGACGACACGGGATGAGCCCTCCCTGGAAGGGTATGTTCCTCCCGCTGACCCAGCCAAAGAACTCCTGGCGAGACCCTCCGTGGACGAGCCCGCACAGAGCGTCGCTGTGGTTGCCGCGGCAGGGGGTGGAGTCCATGGCCCGGCAACTGATGCTGTTGGGGAAACTGAGGCCCCTGCCCGGCAGGCTTCTCCGGGTACTAAACTTCCACTCTTCTCCTTCTTTCTCTTATGTATCCCCTCTCCCTATATCCCGGTAATCTAAAATTTTGCCTTTTTTTGCCATTCGCTTGTCCTCTCATCCGCAGTCCTTCAGGCCGAAGAGCCGGAACTGTTGGAAGAGGTGGCCAGCATAGGGAGAGCTGCCGCAGACGAGGCCGCCGAGATCGCCACCGCGGAGGGACAGGGCCCCGCTGCCGGGAGTGTTCAAGATTCCTTGGCGGTGGCGGAACATACTTCTGAAAGTGCCCCAGAGGTGGGAGTGGTGGTCGAGGGGAAGATTCCCCTCCGAACCATGGATCCCCGTCCCTCCTTTGGGCCCATGGTGGGGACCTCGCCATCCCCCTCAAGCCAATTGGCCCTGGTGTTGGTGCAGCCTGGGATTGGAGCCCCCGGCCCGTCGGCATCGACGAACGTGGAGCGTGATGAAGAGCTCCAGCGAATCCTGGCATCACTGCACCAAGGGGTTGAAGAATCAGGCGATTCTGTTGCCGTTGTAATGGATTTGTCCTTCCTGGAGTCCGTGGCGGTGGGCATCAAAGAAATGCAGGCCCGACACGACTAGAAGTGGCAGGCGCTCAAAGAGCAGCGCGAGTCCGCCAACAAAGTGGACCAGAAGCTGAAGGACAAGTGCCTGGAGCTGCGCGAATGGCATGGCAAGCAGTTCCAGGTACTTATGAGGCAGCAGGAGGTGATCCTGATGACGAGGGAAGACATCATGACTCGTGAAGCGCGCCTGGCGGATCGCAAGGCACGTCTGGACGCCAGAGAGCAAGAGATTTCTCTCCAGGAGGAGAAGCTTGGAGCCATCCTTCGCGCCAAAGATGATGATCTGGAAGCCCTCGTGAAGCAATGCACCAAGGAGTTGGAGGACAAGCACAAAGCTGCCCTGGACGTCCTCACAACTGATTCTGCTGTTCGACTGAAGAAACTCACTGATGATCTTGCTGCCGCATCCGCTGCCAGGACTGACCTTGATCGACAGGTGACTAAGCTGACTGAGGAGCTTGCCGGGAGCACCAAGGAGGTGGAGGCTCTCAAGGAAAAAGCACAAAAGGCGGAGGTCCTTCTGAGCGATGCAGTCACAGCTTTCCTCCAGGACCCAAGGCCTTGAAACCGCCAATGGCGCCATCACGGATCTGAAGGCTAGGATCGACACCTTGGAAAGCGCGACAGGTCCAATGGAGCCTGCCAACAATAGCTGTCCAAAGATCTAGACACCGCCTAGCGCCTCCGGAAGGATGCAGAGGACAAGCTGACGAACCAATCCGAGCAGGTGAACCTCTGGATCAGGAGCATGATTGACATCGCTATGCGCCTTGCTGCCCAGACCGTAGCGATGGGCATGGACGGCCCAGCTTTCTCGATCAGCAGGCAGGAGGTCCCTAGTGCCAAGCTAGGAGTTTTCTTCAACGAGCTGATCAAAAAGCTGAGGGTGCATGAAGAGGGGAGGGCCAAGCGCTTCGCGACCGAGTCCCGGAAGCTTGCTCACGACGCCCTCCTCATGGTCCTGAGCAACATCACCTGCCGTCATCCAGACCTCGACCTTGCCGACAGATTTAAGATGCCATCGGTGGGTGCTGATGTTCCAGCTGCCAAAGGGAAAGCTGCCCCTCTGGCCGCCAGGGCCCTTCACGTCCCAACGGCTTCACGCAGTCGCCAGGCTTGACTCCGAGCTATTCTTGTCATCGTGCTATCCTATAACAAAACATGATGTATGCTTCGTGTTTAGGTGTTGTACTATTTATGTTTGCGTGGAGCTGATGTCCCCTACTTAATCTTAAATGCACGTTTATCCCTCTGAGCTTATATTCTTGTGTTCGTACGATTAGTCCCTATTCGTGTTCTGGTTGCTTGCCGGTATCATATTGCCGCGATTGTCATAAGGGTCTGGCCCTTAACATTCATCTTGGCATGGATGCGTCCTGACAAGTTTTTCCTTGGTAGCTCTCGATGCAGCCACTCGTTCTGTGAGCAAGGATTGGGACAGAACGAGGGTGCAGACAAAGAACTAGCCAAGGTTCCATCACACGAAGGATTTCATAGTACGAACACTCACTAAAACCGAGGGATAAACGGATGCAAAAATCTAGGATTCATCAAAAGGAAATGATTGCGTGGACTTAGCTTTTGTTCTTGCTCCTTCCCATCCTTTCCAGTTGCGTGCATTTGGCGTGCTCACGATACCCGGAAAGACAGAGGCCAAGCGAATAATTCTCTGGTTCCCGGCAGGGACCAACATACGTCAAGCGTGTCTGGCGGGCGATAGGATATGGTGCTGGGCTTTCCCGGCCCCTCTTTATCTCCTCCACTCTTTTTGAACAATCTGACAGCGGCTGGCGCAAGAGTCCCGCCAGTGCGGACGGCCTCGCCGGAGCATACTTGCTGGGGCATCGATCAATGGATTCGTACCGGCGTTTTACTCAGGATTTCCCTAAGCAGGGTAAATGCTAAACCGAGTATCGCGCGGTACTCATTGACATTGATGATGACAGGGCCAGAGAAGCTCGATTGCCGAAGAGGGAGAGAGATGGAAAGAGGAGCCTCATTCCTGCGCGCCTTGCCCCTTCTCCCCGGACGGCACCCGAGCGGTGGTCACGTCGCCTAGGCCACCTGGGGGGGAGCATACCACCGCCGGCACCAATCTCCACCGCGGCGGCGACCGCGGTGGGATGAGATGACAAACAAAGCAGGTGCGGGGACGGCCCCGCTCTCCCGCTTTGCCTTCATATCTCCATGGGCACCACCGACGCCAAAAGCTTTGGCTGGGCTCCAATGGAGACGACGCGCTGCCAACGCCCTCAGGTTTGCGCAAGTGATCCCCCTACCTAGTGCTCCAAAGATGTCATGGGAAACCACGGCCACCTATGGGGCCATGAGCCCCTTTTGGTTCGGCGGGGGGATGGGCACGTTGCACAAAGAGCGGAGAAGCGTTGCTTAGCACGGCAGAGATCACACGGGCAGTCTTTACCCAGGTTTGGGCCACCGTGAGGCATAAAACCCCACTCCTGCTTTGGTGGATTGATGGTGGATAATGGTGGTGGACATAGCACACTCGCCCGGCAAGGTCGCTCTGGGGGCGAGAGTGGCTACGCGCGTATGAATATGCGAGGGTCCAACCCTTTCTACGGTCGCCATGGGCCTCCTTTTATAGATTAAGGGGTCAGCATAGTGGCAAATCAGTCTTTGCGTACTGATTAGATAGCTAACAGTGCTATCATACTAACTCTGCAGGCTGACATAGTGCATTAAATGCACCGCTCAGTGTCACATCACAGCCCGCCCGGCAGGCCCTGCCGGGCTGTTTTGCCAGCTTTGCGCCTGCTCGTTTGACACGTCTCAGGACGGGTGTCATATGGAGGTGTTTGCTATAGGAAGTGGCTGCCATGTGGCAAAAAGCAGCCACTTAGTCTCCTTGGAGCTCGACACCGCTTTGATTAATGACTTGCGCCGCTTGTGAGGTGGAGCGGTGGAGTGGCTTGCCTCCGCCAGCCCCGGCAGGCCTGCCGGGATGATCTGGGAGCTTACTTCCGAGGCAAAACCCAACCCTGCCGGGCTCGCCTGCCCGGCACGGTAGGTCCTTCCCTTAGTGATGCCTTGTTCCTCTGGCTCACCTCGGCCTTCTCGACTTGCACTTGGATCCTTCAAGGGAATTGATCCTCCTTGTTTGGTCTGATCTTGGTCTTGTAATCTTGTCTTTGGCCTGTGCACAGTCCGTGCAATGGACCCAGGGTCTGTTGCACCGACAATGATAAGGAATTATATGCTCTTGTTCGGACTTTGGAAACATGGCAACATTATTTATGGCTCAAAGAATTTGTTATACATTCTGATCATGAATCTTTGAAACACATTAAAAGTTAAGAAAAACTTAATCATAGACATGCTTAATGGGTTGAATTCATTGAGGCTTTCCCTTATGTCATTAAACATAAGAAGGGTAAAGAAAATTTTATTGTGGATGCATTGTCTCGTTGTTATACTATGCTTTCACAACTTGACTTCAAAATATTTGGTTTGGTGACCATCAAAGATCAATATGTGCATTATGCTAAATTTAAAGTTGTAATGCAGAATTGTAAAGGAAGAACATGGAACCAGTTCGTCATTAATGATGGATCTGTGTTCCGTGCTTACAAGCTATGCATTCTAGCTAGCTTTGTTCGTCTTTTATTGTTGCAGGAAGCGCATGGAGGAGGATTAGTGGGACACTTTGTCATGAAGAAGATAGAGGGCATGCTTGCTACACATTTCTTTTCGCCAAAGATGAGACGAGATGTTGAGCATTTTGTTGCTCGCTGCACTACATGTCAAAAAGCTAAGTCATGACTCAATCCTCATAGTTTATATATGCCTTTGCTTGTACCTAGTGTTCCATGGGAGGACACATCTATGGACTTTGTTTTAGGTTTAGCTCGAACAAAGAAGGGGAGGGATAGCATATTTGTTGTCGTGGATAGATTTTAAAAAATGGCACACTTTATACCTTGTCATAAAACCAATGATGCTGCTAATATTGCTGATTTGTTCTTTCGTGAAATTATTCGCTTGCATGGTGTGCCAAATACAATTGTTTCAGATCGTGATACTAAATTTCTTAGCCACTTTTGGAGATGTTTATGGGCTAAGTTGGGGACTAGACTGCTTTTTAGTACCACATATCACCTCAAACTGATGGGCAAACTAAAGTAGTCAATAGAACATTGTCTACTATGCTTAGGGATGTTTTCAAGATTAACCTAAAAATGTGGGAATAATGCATGCCTCATATTGAATTTGCTTATAATCGTTCATTGCATCCGACTACTAAGATGTGCCCTTTTGAAATTGTGTATGGCTTCCTACCTTGTGCACCTATTGATTTGTTGCCTCTTCCATCTTTGGAGAAGGTTAATTTTGATACTAAACAACATGCTGAATTGATCTTACAAATGTATGCGTTAACTAAGGAAAACATTAAGCGCACAAATGCCAAATACAAACTTGTTGGTGATAAGGGTAGAAGACATATTGTGTTTGAACCAAGAGATCTTGTTTGGTTACATTTACGCAAAGATAGGTTTCCTGATTTGCTCAAATGTAAGCTAATGCCACGTGCTGATGATTCATTTAAGATGTTAGAGAAAATAAATGATAATGCATATAAACTTGAACTGCATGCAGATTTTGGGGTTAGTCCCACTTTTAACATTGGAGATTTGAAGCCTTATTTGGGTGAGGAAGATGAGCTTCCATCGAGGATGACTTCAATTTAAGAAGGGGAGGATGATGAAGACATCACTACCACAGTTACACCCACAACCCCTGCTGCTACATATAATGGACCAATTACTAAAGCTCACGCACGCCAATTAAATTACCAAGTACTTTTGTTTCTTGGTAATGATTCTAATGTTCATGAGAATATGATGCTGCCTAAATTAGATACTATTGATTTCAAATTATGAGATTATTTTGTCATTATTTTTGTGCCTACTCTGTAGGCTTTGTTGAATTTTACCGCGTTCATGCGCTTCTTTTTGTCATTTTCCTTAGATAAAGCTTTCTGGACCAAATATTATCATTCTGAAGAAATCTCATAAAATGGTAGTGGAATCACGCAATTAAGGTGATAATCATGAAGGAAATATGCCCTAGAGGCACTAATAAAGTTGTTATTTTATATTTCCTTATTCATGATAAAGGTTTATTATTCATGCTAGAATTGTATTGATCGAAAACCTAAATACATGTCTGAATACATAAACAAATACCGTGTCCCTAGTAAGCCTCTACTAGACTAGCTCGTTGATCAAAGATGGTTAAGGTTTCCTAATCATAGACATGTGTTGTCATTTGATAATGGGATCACATCATTAGGAGAATGATGTGATGTACAACACCCATCCGTTAGCTTAGCATAATGATCGTTCAGTTTTATTGCTATTGCTTTCTTCATGTCAAATACATATTCCTTCGACTATGAGATTATGCAACTCCCGGATACCGGAGGAATACCTTGTGTGCTATCAAACGTCACAACATAACTGGGTGATCATAAATATGCTCTACAGGTATCTCCGAAGGTGTTTGTTGAGTTGGCATAGATCGAGACTAGGATTTGTCACTCCGAGTATCAGAGAGGTATCTCTGGGCCCTCTCGATAATACATATAATAAGCTTGCAAGCAAACGACTAAGGAGTTAGTCACAAGGTGATGTATTATGGTACGAGTAAAGAGACTTGCCGGTAACGAGATTGAACTAGGTATAGAGATACCGACGATCGAATCTCAGGCAAGTAACTTACCGACGGACAAAGGGAATTACGTATGTTGTCATAACGGTTCGACCGATAAAGATCTTCGTAGAATATGTAGGAGCCAATATGGGCATCTAGGTTCCGCTATTGGTTATTGACCGGAGAGGTGTCTCGGTCATGTCTACATAGTTCTCGAACCCGTAGGGTCCGCACGCTTAACGTTCGTTGACGATATAGTGTTATATGAGTTATATGTTTTGGAGACCGAATGTTGTTCGGAGTCTCGGATGAGATCACGGACATTACAAGGAGTCTCAAAATGGTCAAGAGGTAAAGATTGATATATAGGACGATGGTATTTGGACACCGAAAGTGTTTCAGGACGTACCGGGAAGGAATCGGGTCACCGGAAGGGGTTCCGGGCACCCCCCGGCAAGTTATGGGCCTTATGGGCCAAAGGAGGGGACAGACCAGACCACAAGGGGGCTGGTGCACCTCCTCCCTTTTTTGGCCAGCCCTAGGGAAGGAAAAGGGGGAGGGCTAGCCCCTCCTGCCTTTCCCTCCCATGGGAGAAAGGAAAGGGGGGGGGGGGGCACCCTCCCGTGCCTTTCCCCGCGCTCCAAATAAGGAAAGGGGGGTGCGGCTTGGGAGGGACTCCAAGTAGGATTCCTCCTACTTTGGCACCTCCTTTGGCTACTCCTCCCTCCCTCCCACCTATATATATGTGGGAGGGTGGCGCCTAGCACACAACAGACAATTGCCTAGCTGTGTGCGGCGCCCCCCTCCACAGTTTACACCCCCGGTCATATTTTCGTAGTGATTAGGCGAAGCCCTGCGGAGATCACTTCACCATCACCGTCACCACACCGTTGTGCTGCCGGAACTCATCTACTAGCTCGCCGTCTTGCTAGATCAAGAAGGCAGAGGATGTTGCCGAGCTGAACGTGTGCAGAACGCGGAGGTGCCGTACTTTCGGTACTTGATCGGTTGGAGCGCGAAGAAGTTCGACTACATCAACCGCGTTATCAAACGCTTCCGCTTATGGTCTACGAGGGTACATAGACACACTCCCCCCTCGTTGCTATGCATCTCCATGGATAGATCATTGCGTGTGCGTAGAATTTATTTTATTTTCCATGCAATGTTTCCCAATAGTGGCATCCGAGCCAGGTTTATGCGTGGATGATATGCACGAGTAGAGCACAAAGAGTTGTGGGCGGTGATAGTCATACTGCTTACCACCAATGTCTTATTTTGATTCGGCGGTATTATGGAATGAAGCGGCCCGGACCAACCTTACATGTCCACGCACATGAGACCGGTTCCACCGACTGACATGCAACTAGTTTTGCATAAAGGTGGCTGGCGGGTGTCTGTTTCTCCTACTTTAGTTGAATCGAATTTGACTACGGCCGGTCCTTGAAGAAGGTTAAAACAGCAAACTTGACAAATCACCGTTGTGGTTTTTTGCCATAGGTAAGAATGGTTCTTGCTAGAAACCCGTAGCAGCCACGTAAAACTTGCAACAACAAAGTAGAGGACGTCTAACTTGTTTTTGCAGGGTATGCTGTGATGTGATATGGTCAAGACATGATGTGATATATGTTATTGTATGAAATGATCATGTTTTGTAATTTATCGGCAACCGGTAGGAGCCTTATGGTTGTCTCTTTATTGTATGAAATGCAAACACCATGTAATTGCTTTACTTTATCGCTATGCGTTAGCAATAGTTGTAGAAGCAATAGTTGGCGAGACGACCACGACGCAACTATGGAGATCAAGGTGTCGAGCCGGTGACAATGGAGATCATGATGATGCTTTGGAGATGGAGATCAAAAGCACAAGATGATGGCCATATCATGTCACATATTTTGATTGCATGTGATGTTTATCTTTTATGCATCTTATTTTGCTTAGAACGGCGGTAGCATTATAAGATGACCTCTTCACTAAATTTCAAGGTAAAAGTGTTCTCCCTGAGTATGCACTGTTGCTACAGTTCATTGTTTCGAGACACCACGTGATGATCGGGTGTGTAAGCCAAATTTACACACGCGGAATACTTGGGTTAAACTTGACGAGCCTAGCATGTACAGACATGGCCTCGGAACACTAGAGACCGAAAGGTCGAACATGAGTCATATAGTAGATATGATCAACATAGAGATATTCACCATTGATGACTACCCCATCTCACGTGATGATCGGACATGGGCTAGTTGATATGGATCATGTATCACTTAGACAACTTGAGGGATGTTGATTTAAGTGGGAGTTCATTAGTAATTTGATTAATTGAACTTAATTTATCATGAACTTATTCCTGATAGTATTTGCAAATCTATGATGTAGATCAATAGCTCGCGATATAGCTCCCTTATTTTTGATATGTTCCTAGAGAAAAATAAGTTGAAAGATGATAGTAGCAATGATGCGGACTGGGTCCGTGATCTGAGGATTATCCTCATTGCTGCACAGAAGAATTATGTCCTTGATGCACCGCTAGGTGACAGACCTATTGCAGGAGCAGATACAGCCATTATGAACGTTTGGCAAAGCTCGATATGATGAATACTTAATGGTTTAGTGCACCGTGCTTTACGGCTTAGATCCGGGACTTCAAAAATGTTTTGAACGCCGCGGAGCATATGAGATGTTCCAAGAGCTGAAATTGGTATTTCAGACTCATGCCCGTGTCGAGAGGTATGAGACCTCTGACAAGTACTTTGCCTACAAGATGGAGGAGAATAGCTCAATTAGTGAGCATGTGCTCAGAATGTCTGGGTACTACAATCGCTTGAATCAAGTGGGAGTTAATCTTCCAGATAAGATATTGATTGACAAAGTTCTCTAGTCACTATCACCAAGCTACTAGAACTTTGTGATGAACTATAATATGCAAGGGATGATGAAAATGATTCCCGAGCTCTTCGCGATGCTGAAATCGGCGAAGGTAGAAATCAAGAAAGAGCATGAAGTGTTGATGGTTAACAAGACCACTAGTTTCAAGAAAAAGGGCAAGGGAAAGAAAGGGAACTTCAAGAAGAATGGCAAGCAAGTTACCGCTCCCATGAAGAAGCCTAAAGCTGGACCCAAGCCTGAAACTGAGTGCCTCTACTGCAAAAGAAATGGTCACTGCAAGCGGAACTGCCCCAAATACTTGGCGGATAAGAAGGATGGCAAAGTGAACAAAGGTATATTTGATATACATGTTACTGATGTGTACCTTACTAGTGTTCGTAGTAGCCCCTGGGTATTTGATACTGGTTCAGTTGCTAAGATTAGTAACTCAAAACAGGAGTTGCAGAATAAACAGAGATTAGTTAAGGGCGAGGTGACGATGTGTGTTGGAAGTGATTCCAAAGTTGATATGATCACCATCGCACACTCCCTCTACCTTCGGGATTAGTGTTGAACCTAAATAAATGTTATTTGGTGTTTGCGTTGAGCATGAATATGATTTGATCATGTTTATTGCAATACATTTATTCATTTAAATTAGAGAATAATTGTTGTTCTGTTTACATGAATAAAACCTTCTATGGTCATACACCCAATGTGAATGGTTTATTGAATCTCGATCGTAGTGATACACATATTCATAATATTGATGCCAAAAGATGCAAAATTGATAATGATAGTGCAACATACTTGTGGCACTGCCGTTTAGGTCATATTGGTGTAAAGCGCATGAAGAAACTCCATGCAGATGAACTTTTGGAATCACTTGATTATGAATCATTTGATACTTGCGAACCATGCCTCACGGGCAAGATGACTAAAACTCCGTTCTCTGGAATAATGGAGCGAGCTAATGACTTATTGGAAATAATACATACCAATGTATGCGGTCCGATGAGTGTTGAAGCACGCGGTGGGTATCGTTATTTTCTGACCTTCACAGATGATTTGAGTAGGTATGGGTATATCTACTTGATGAAACACAAGTCTAAAACATTTGAAAAGTTCAAAGAATTTCAGAGTGAAGTGGAGAATCATCGTAACAAGAAAATAAAGTTTCTATGATTTGATCGCGGAGGCGAATATTTGAGTTACGAGTTTGGCCTTCATTTAAAACAATGTGGAATTGTTTCACAACTCACGCCACCTGGAACAGCACAGCGTAATGGTGTGTCCGAATGTCATAACCGTACTTTATTAGATATGGTGCATTCTATGATGTCTCTTGCCGATTTACCACTATCGTTTTGGGGTTATGCATTAGAGACAGCCGCATTCACGTTAAATAGGGCACCATCTAAATCCGTTGAGACGACACCGTATGAACTGTGGTTTGGCAAGAAACCTAAGTTGTCGTTTATTAAATTTTGGAGATGCGATGCTTATGTCAAAAGGCTTCAGCCTGATAAGCTCGAACCTAAATCGGAGAAGTGCGTCTTCATAGGATACCCTAAAAACTATTGGGTACACCTTCTACCACAGATCCGAAGGCAAGATATTTGTTGCTAAGAATGGGTCCTTTCAAGAGAAGGAGTTTCTCTCGAAAGAAGTGAGTGGGAGGAAAGTAGAACTTGATGAGGTAATTGTACCTTCTCTCAAATTGGAAAGTAGCACATCACAGAAAACCGTACCCGTGATGCCTACACCAACTAGAGAGGAAGATAATGATAATGATCATGAAACTTCAGATCAAGTTGCTACTGAACCTTGTAGGTCAACCAAAGCAAGATCCGCACCAGAGTGGTACTGTAATCCAGTCCTGGAATTCATGTTACTAGACCAAGGAGAACCTACGAACTATGAAGAAGCTATGATGAGCCTAGATTCTGACAGATGGCTTGAAGCCATGAAATCTGAGATAGAATCCATGTATGAGAACAAAGTATGGACTTTGGTGGACTTGCCCGATGATCGGCAAGCCATTGAGAATAAATGGATCTTCAAGAAGAAGACAGACACTGATGGTAATGTCACCATCTATAAAGCTCGACTTGTCGCACACTACTGCAGGATGCTGCTAACGCGACACTACGATCAGAGACCCTTTGACGAAACTGTGTGTGATGCATTAATCGCAAACGGTGATGTAAAAAACCCGTCAAAAAAGATGCAAAACATTTGCGATGGCGGGTACATCAAACACGGTTCAGATTTTACTTGCATGTGCGATGCTGGGCATACGGTTGATCCAGATGAACTATTTGCGATTATACAGAACAATAGAAATGGGCAGCCACATCAATGTGTGTGCGATATACGACATACAGTTCGCTCCGATGAACTGTTTGCTATTAGGGAAAGCAATAGAAACGGTCAGCCAGATGAAGATGTGTGTGATATACGGCATACGGTTCACTCGAATGAACTATTTTCGATTAGGGAAGAGAACATAAACGGTTCAACTTAACAAGATGTGTGTGATATGCGGCAAACAGGCCCGGAGGTTAATTTGAGAACAAGTACACAGAGGTTAATTTGACATACATGACTTATAAGTTTCATAGAAATCATATCACTTTTTTTGGAAAACATTTGATTGCGTTGAATGTATATAGTGCTCCGTCCTATTAGTTGAATTAACCTCGAGGTCCATGTTTTGGAAACATGTCGTAAAGTAATGGGACAGACCTTCATTCAAGCCAATCAACATGTGTTCAAAAAACAAAAATTATCAAAAAGTAACGAGATAGACCTTCTTCAACCCAATCAACATGTGTTCAAAAAACAAAAAATGTCAAAAATTAAAAAACAAGGACCTCGAGGTTAATTCAACTAATATGATGGAGCACTATATACATTCAACGCAATTAAATGTTTACAGTGTACCATCAAATCAGTTAATTTAACATCAAGGCCACTTCCCATCTGGTCACCCATCCGATGACTACTCCAGCCTCAGCACAGTTAACTTGGGAGTTCTGTTAGATGAGCTATCGGCAGGGAAGCTGGTCCTTGCTGCTGTAGGATCCCTCTTTGCATCCTTTATTGCGCACCTGGATGACTGACTGTTGTCGCCCAATGGTCAATGCCACGTCCCCCGCGAATGTAGAAGCTTCCCTCCATTGGATGAGTGGCAAACGATTAATCAAGAAGAACTGTTTGCGATGATGCAGAACAACAGAAACGGGCAGCTAGATGAGGGTGTGTGTGATATACGGCATACAGTTCACTAGGATGAACTGTGTGTGATTAGGCAACACAATAGAAAAGGTTCAACTTAACAATATGTGTGTGATACGCCGTAGAGAGCGGCCGTGTGCTACTACCGCCGTTTTGGTCTATTAGTCCCCTTTATATATTCTGTGCCATATTTTGACCTTAAATTTAACCAACAAAATGTTAATGCATGTTACAAAAATTATATAACTGGAAAATATGTTCAAATACGAATCCAACGATATAATCTTTGGCGACATGCATTCGTATTTTATTAGTTAAATCCTACTTATAAACCAGGACGGGGGTATAGTAGGTAATTAAATCGCAAATGTTTTTTTATTAACCGTATGTGTACGTGTCCTTTCGTCCTCCTCTCGAACATCTTGTCACCCCGCTGCGTTGAAGGGAGGTACAAATCCTGCTTGCCAAATTTTCTCTTGGCTTAGCGCCGAAGTCTTGCTTTGCATACCTTATTCAATCTGAACCATTTGCGTTGAAGAGATGCACAAATCCTGCGCGGCGAATTTTCCCTTGGCTTACCATAGCTCTCACTTTGCATACAAGTGTTCTATCTAAAACATTTGCGATGAAGAGCTGCATAAATCCTGCTCGGCACATTTTCCATTGGCTTACTGGGGAAGCTGTCGGTTTACATACGGGTGTTCTATCTAAAATGTTTGCGATGTTAGAGTGGCAGATGTTTGTTTCAAAATGCCTTTGTTGGCTGTTATTCGAGTGCGCCTTCTCTCAAAATGGACACGAAAAATACCACAGCATGTCGGGTGCCATTCCATGATAGCATGCCAAGTTTCATGAATTTCAAACGAGTTTTGGACTTACTAGAATTTAAAAACAAAGTATCTCAACATTTTGCCGGCAATCAATTGTGCCTTGGTGTTTGAAATTCATTCCCATTTCTTGCATGGGACCTAAGCATGCACCCAAGGACACAAATTTGATTTTTCAACCAATTTATATGCACTGGAGCATGTGCATGTAGTTCAAAATTGAATTATGCACATAAAATTCCTAAAAACCCAATTAATGTATAAAAATGTCCAACCGAACCCCAAAAAATTCCAAAATTTAACACAACACTCCTGTTGTTCTATGTTGACACTAGAAATTTTTTGAAAGCAATAAGAGGCAACGGATATCGTTTCGTCCAGAAAGGTGAAACATTCCCTACCGAAACCATCAGGCTTGTTGTGAGAAGCTTATACCCAAACCTGCCCCAAATGGGACAAAATTTTTACCACGGCATGTTGATGTCGCTCCATGATAGCATGCCAAGTTTCAAGAATTTCAGACGAGTTTTGGATTTACTAGAATTTAAAAACCAGGTATCTCAATGTTTGCGGCCGAGTGGCGGTGGTAGGGTGTTTGACATTCATTCCCATTTCTTGCATGGGACCTAAGCATGCAACCAAGGACACATATTTGAATTTTCAACAAATTTATATGCATTAGAGCATGTGCCTGTAGTTCAAATTTGAATTATGCACATAAATGCATTGAAAACTCAATTAATGTATAAAAATGTCCAAACGAACCCCGAAAAATCCCAAAATTTCACACAACACTCCTGTTGTTCTATGTTGACACTAGAGAAAAAATTGAAATCAAGAAGAGGCAACGGACATCGTTTCGTCCAGAAAGGTGAAACGTTCCCTACCGATACCATCAGGCTTGTTGTGAGAAGCTTTGGTTTGTGAGAAGCTTATACCCAAACCTGCCCCAAATGGGACAAAAATTTTACCACGACATGTTGATGCCGCTCCATGATAGCATGCCAAGTGTCATGAATTTCAGATGAGTTTTGGATTTACTAGAATTTAAAAACCAGGTATCTCAATGTTTGCGGCCGAGTGACGGTGGCAGGGTGTTTGACATTCATTCCCATTTCTTGCATGGGACCTAAGCATGCAACCAAGGACACAGATTTGAATTTTCAACCAATTTATATGCATTAGAGCATGTGCCTGTAGTTCAAATTTTAATTATGCGCATAAATGCATTGAAAACTCAATTAATGTATAAAAATGTCCAAACGAACCCCGAAAAATCCAAAAATTTCACACAACACTCCTGTTGTTCTATGTTGACACTAGAGAAAAAATTGAAATCAAGAAGAGGCAACGGATATCATTTCGTCCAGAAAGGTGAAACGTTCCCTACCGAAACCATCAGGCTTATTGTGAGAAGCTCTGGTTTGTGAGAAGCTTATACCCAAACCTGCCCCAAATGGGACAAAAATTTTACCACGGCATGTTGATGCCGCTCCATGATAGCATGCCAAGTTTCATGAATTTCAGACGAGTTTTGGATTTACTAGAATTTAAAAACCAGGTATCTCAATGTTTGCGGCCGAGTGACGGTGGCAGGGTGTTTGACATTCATTCCCATTTCTTGCATGGGACCTAAGCATGCAACCAATGACACATATTTGAATTTTCAACCAATTTATATGCATTAGAGCATGTGCCTGTAGTTCAAATTTGAATTATGCACATAAATGCATTGAAAACTCAATTAATGTATAAAAATGTCCAAACGAACCCCGAAAATTCCCTAAATTTCGCACAACACTCCTGTTGTTCTATGTTGACACTAGAGAAAAAATTGAAATCAAGAAGAGGCAATGGATATCGTTTCGTCCAGAAAGGTGCATCGGCTACAATCCACAACCGGATGATCACTGTAAGCAGGGAAATTCGAACCAAAATTTTTGACGTTCAAACTCATCACACATGGGTTAAGCTTTCTGAATCGTTTGTGATGTTCATATATCGTACACAAATCTGAATAAGGGACCGTGTCTGATGACACTTTGCGCGCGAGTTTTTTCGCTGAACCGATTCAAAATTTTCGGCCCCCTCCCCCTTACCAAAAGCCACATTTCCCCTGTTTCCGCCTTCCTTTCCAAGTTGAAACCTTCACTCCTTGCTTGCAGCGCTGCCTCCTCGCCGGCGACCCTCCTTCATGCTGCTTGGCCTCGTCTATCCAGGCAGGTAATCCACACCCGACCCCCATCCTCCTCCTACTTCAACATCCCACATGCCCCGACCGCCGGCGCGACACCTTCCACCCAAATCACTGACACCTCCACCAAATAAGCGCCGCCCTAAGCCATGGTGCATGCAGTATAGCCAGGAGCTCAAGGAGCATTTGGCAGCAGAGAAGCAAATCGCGGCCGCACGCGCGGATGAGGTCGCGATGGCTGCCATTCGTGCCGACCCCCAGATCTTGGAGGAGCACCTCACAGTCAAGGCCACCGTCGATGCCTCACGCGCCGACGCCGCGACGCGGTTGGCTGCTTTAAACGACAGTTCGTGGCGTTTTCTCAAGGCCACCCTCGGTGCCTTCGACGAAGACTATGAGGTGTTTTCTCAGCGTGCACGTGCTTACCTCAACTCGAGAGCCAGCAGGTTGGTGCCCAGAGCGGCTCAGGCAACTCACCACTACGACGAGGGCACCCATGATGCGGAGGCCTCGCCCTCTTCCATGTCCAAGGAGCCAATCATCATCGATATCTCCGACAATGAGGAGTAGCTTTGTCTTATTAGCTCACTATAAGGACCCATGTTTAGTTTGCTAGCTACTGCCTTTCCTTAACAAATTCTAGTGAATTGTGCTATCTACTTTTACCATGCAATCTATTGCTCTAGTGTATATGTTCTATATGTCGTGCAATGTGGTGCTCACTTATTAACTATTTGGTTAATTAGTTGTCGTGTTCAGTTAACTGTTTGGTTCAATTCTGCAAATGTGATGTTCAATTCTTCAGGGTGCAATTTTGTATTGTCTTCCATGTGAGAAATAAATCGAAGTTTTCTTTACAAAATACATGAGAAACAAATACAATTGTTATATTTCCAAGTTGTCAAGCATGCTTGGTTTGGTTAAATGTCTGATCTTCTAGTATGTTATACATTATGCAATGTGGTGCTCAGTTAACGTTTGGTTCATTTGTTATGGTGTTTAGTTAACTGTTTGGTTCAATTCTGCAATGCGATGTTCAATTGTTGTGGGTGCATTCTGTTATTGTATACCATGTGAGAAATAAATCGAATTTGGCTGTACCAAATACATGAGAAACAAATATAATTGCTATATTTCCAAGTTGTTAAGCATTCTTGGTTTGGTTAACTATCTGATCTTCTATTAGGAGCATGTTATATTGTGTAATGTGGTGCTTAGTTAATGTTTGGTTCATTTGTTGTGGTGTTTAGTTAACTGCTTGGTTCAATTCTGCAATGCGATGTCCAATTGTCGTGGGTAGAATTTTGTATTGTTGTGCATGTGAGGAATAATCGAATTTGGCTGCACTTAATACATGAGAAACATATACAATTGCTATATTTCCTAGTTCTTAATCATGCTTGGTTTGGATAAATGGGTTTTCCATGTGGCTTGAATTAATCTGATGAATCTGCAATGTGCTTATTTTTCATCAACATATTTTACTAATAGCATGCGAACCCTCACTTAACCTGATCACTAACTACATTATATGTGTTGCAGGGAAACAATGGGAAGCACTGAGGTTTATAATCGAGGTTCGCACATGCATGGTCCTTTGTCTAATAGCACATTATTGTGCAATTGCAGGAACCATTCTAATATTTAGGTTTTTAACAATTTGGTCTTGCACATGTAGGTCCTGCTATCAGAGGTTTTGACCCACTGTTCGACCCTTTTTGCATATGGGGAAATGGGTTGTCCATGAATATCAGTCAAGTGAAGAAACTCAGAAAGATTGTTAGGATAAACAAATTAGCGACAAAAAACAACAAGATCTTTGTCTGCGCAATGAAGAAGGCATCAGTTCACTACAGGATGGTACTAACTATTATGCCTTGCCTTTTTTATTCCTTTGCCCCATTTCCAATATAGAGAAGATATTTATGCACATCCTTGTTTTCAGGCCTTTCCAAAGCAGTTCACTGATGATTACCTCTCAAACCACATGTATGGTCAGGAGGCGAGGAAGGTATTCATACAACACCCACGGTTCAATATTGAAGTGTTCCTGAAGAGGACGAAGGATGGACGGTCAATCATCCATAGGCACTGGCCTAAAGTTGCAAAGACCTTCAACATCAATGAAGGCTCAATATTCGCCTTCTGCTTCAGCAGTTTTCTAGATGAGATACATCTGTCTATGTACCGTCTATGATGCTAATTTTGAAAGGTTATAGATGTTGCATGTGAAACTTGGTGCTGGTGCAGTTGTGTAATGGGGTAGCTGAGTGCTGAAGCTATATGATGTTGTACTCTGATGTATTTCAATTATGAAAATGAAATATATTGTGTGCTTAATATGAAATGTCAATTAGATTAATAAATGGATTATTAATAATAGGATAATTAGCCTGCTAATTGGGTTTTTCTATTGCAAACGGTTATTGAGAAAACACCATGGGCGATGACCTCAGGCAACGCACACAATTTCTAGGAATAAACCGTGTTGGATTAATGAACAATCACACACGACATCCTCTTGAAAACTGTTTACGTTAGGCCACCTGGCGCAAACATTTACCACATAAAAACTGTGTGTGATGGACAGCCTTTGCCACACAGTTTCTTCTATGCACCGTGTGTGATGCATTCAAAAACGCAAACGATAAAATTGTTAATACCATGTGCAATGGAAACGCTATCACAAACGATTTAACGGGGAAAATTGTGTGTGATGTACCTGCGAACAGAAACGTTTTCCTTGGAGCGACTGTTTGGGATGTATAAACGAATGGAAACATTTAGCAGGGATTGACTGTGTGGGATGAACTTACGACCGGAAATAATTTCGCCTGTATAATTGAAATTTTTTTAGCACTACTGTACGTATAACCGTATTTGATCGCTCGTCGGTCGCACACGACCTCATTTTGCCGAGCGTGTGTGCAAGGAGGGCATATCCCCGATGGTTTCTGGGTCGTGTGGGAAGGACCCCCCTATCGCAGTCACTCACTAGGCGACGGTTCCAAATGCCGTCGCGGAAAGGGGTTAAAAACCGTTTGTATAGCACCTCGCTGTACTAGTGGCAAAAGGTTTTCGACAAGTTCAAGGGGTTGACTACGATGAGACCTTCTCACCCGTAGCGTTGCTTAAGTCAGTCTGAATCATGTTAGCAATTGCCGCATTTTATGGTTATGAAATCTGGCAAATGGATGTAAAAACTGCATTCCTTAATGGATTTCTTAAAGAAGAGTTGTATATGATGCAACCAGAAGGTTTTGTCGATCCTAAAGGTGCTAACAAAGTGTGCAAGCTCCAGCGACCCATTTGTGGACTGGTGCAAGCATCTCGGAGTTGGAATATACGCTTTGATGAGGTGATCAAAGCATATGGTTTTATACAGACTTACAGTGAAGCCTGTATTTACAAGTGAGTGGGAGCTCTATAGCATTTCTAATATTATATATGGATGACATATTGCTGATTGAAAATGATATAGAATTTCTGGATAGCATAAAAGGATATTTGAATAAGAATTTTTCAATGAAAGACCTCGGTGAAGCGACTTACGTATTGAGCATCAAGATCTATAGGGATAGATCGAGACGTTTAATAAGGCTTTCACAAAGCACATACCTTGACAAAGTTTTGAAGAAGTTCAAAATAGATCAATCAAAGGAAGGGTTCTTGCCTGTGTTGCAAGGTGTGAAGTTGAGTAAGACTCAAAACCCGACCATGGCAGAAGATAGAGAGAGAATGAAAGTCTTTCCCTATGCCTCAGCCATAGGTTCTATAAAGTATGCCATGCTGTGTACCATACCTATTGTGTACCTTGCCATGAGTTTGGCAAGGGGGTACAATAGTGATCCAGGAGTAGATCACTGGACAATGGTTAAAATTATCCTTAGATGCCTTAAAGAGGACTAAGGAAATGTTTCTCGGTTATGGAGGTGATAAAGAGTTTGTCGTAAAGGGTTACGTCGATGCAAGCTTTAACACCGATCCGGATGACTCTGAGTCTCAATCTGGATACATATTGAAAGTGGGAGCAATCAGCTAGAGTAACTCCATGCAGAACATTGTAGACATAGAAATTTGCAAAATACATATGGATCTGAATGTGGCAGACCCATTGACTAAACTTCTCACACAAGCAAAACATGATCACACCTTAGTACTCTTTGGGTGTTAATCACATGGTGATGTGAACTAGATTATTGACTGTAGTAAACTCTTTGGGTATTGGTCACATGACGATGTGAACTATGGGTGTTAATCACATGGCGATGTGAACTAGATTATTGACTCTAGTGCAAGTGGGAGACTGAAGGAAATATGCCCTAAAGGCAATAATAAAGTTGTTATTTTATATTTCCTTATTCATGATAAAGGTTTATTATTCATGCTAGAATTGTATTGATCAGAAACCTAAATACATGTGTGAATACATAAACAAATACCGTGTCCCTAGTAAGCCTCTACTAGACTAGCTCGTTGATCAAAGATGGTTAAGGTTTCCTAATCATAGACATGTGTTGTCATTTGATAACGGGATCACATCATTAGGAGAATGATGTGATGGACAAGACCCATCTGTTAGCTTAGCATAATGATCGTTCAGTTTTATTGCTATTGCTTTCTTCATGTCAAATACATATTCCTTCGACTATGAGATTATGCAACTCCCGGATACCGGAGGAATAACTTGTGTGCTATCAAATGTCACAACATAGCTGGGTGATCATAAAGATGCTCTACAGGTATCTCCGAAGGTGTTTGTTGAGTTGGCATAGATCGAGACTAGGATTTGTCACTCCGAGTATCAGAGAGGTATCTCTGGGCCCTCTCGGTAATACACATCATAAGCTTGCAAGCAAATGACTAAGGAGTCAGTCACAAGGTGATGTATTATGGAATGAGTAAAGAGACTTGCCGGTAACGAGATTGAACTAGGTATAGAGATACCGATGATCGAATCTCGGGCAAGTAACATACCGACGGACAAAGGGAATTACGTATGTTGTCATAACGGTTCGACCAATAAAGATCTTCATAGAATATGTAGGAGCCAATATGGGCATCCAGGTTCTGCTATTGGTTATTGACCGGAGAGGTGTCTCGGTCATGTCTACATAGTTCTCGAACCCGTAGGGTCCGCACGCTTAATGTTCGTTGACGATATAGTGTTATATGAGTTATATGTTTTGGAGACCGAATGTTGTTCGGAGTCTCGGATGAGATCATGGACATGATGAGGAGTCTCAAAATGGTCAAGAGGTAAATATTGATATATAGGACGATGGTATTTGGACACCGGAAGTGTTTCGGGACGTACCGGGAAGAAATCGGGTCACCGGAAGGGGTTCCGGGCACCCCCCCGGCAAGTTATGGGCCTAATGGGTAAAGGAGGGGACAGACCAGCCCACAAGGGGGCTGGTGCACCTACTCCCTTGTTTGGACAGCCCTAGGGAAGGAAAAGGTGGAGGGCTAGCCCCTCCTGCCTTTCCCTCTCATGGGAGAAAGGAAATGGGGGGGGGGACCCTCCCATGCCTTTCCCGCGCCCCAAATATGGAAAGCGGGGGGGGGGGGGGCTTGGGAGGGACTCCAAGTAGGATTCCTCCTACTTGGGCGCCTCCTTTGGCTGCTCCTCCCTCCCACCTATATATATATGTGGGAGGGGGGCGCCTAGCACACAACAGATAATTGCCTAGCCGTGTGCGGCGCCCCCCTCCACAGTTTACACCCCCGGTCATATTTTCGTAGTGCTTAGGCAAAGCCCTGCAGAGATCACTTCACCATCACCGTCACCACGCTATCGTGCTGCCGGAACTCATCTACTACCTCACCGTCTTGCTAAATCAAGAAGGCGGAGGACGTCACCGAGATGAACGTGTGCAGAACGCGGAGGTGCCATACGTTCGGTACTTGATCGGTTGGAGCGCAAAGAAGTTCGACTACATCAACCGCGTCATCAAATGCTTCCGCTTACGATCTACGAGGGTACGTAGACACACTCTCCCCCTTGTTGCTATGCATCTCCATGGATAGATCATTGTGTGTGCGTAGATTTTTTTTTTCTTTTCCATGCAACGTTTCCCAACAAATCACTTACCATAAGAAAGAGAAGTAAAATGGACAAAGAGGCAGCCGCCACAGGAAGTCCAGAGCAAAAGACGGTGTTCCATACGATTGCACACGCCCATATGAGCGGTCGTATGGAGTGCCATCGTTGTCGCCGGATCGACTATATTCGCCCCGTGAAGACGGATCATGGATCAGACACCAGAAACTCGTCCAGAAGCAGGAATCCTAGCCGCCGAAGTAATCCGGAGGGAGGAACTGGCAGAAAGAAGGCCGCTGCCTTCCCCATCCTCATCAAGAAGGCCGCCGCCTTCCCCATCCTCATCAAGAAGGCTCCAATATCATCCCCACTGTCATCGTCATCATCATCTACCTTCTACTGTATTGTAATATCAAGAACCCTAGTGGAATAACTTGTGTATTACATGTGCGATTTATCCATGATTTCCATCTTCGGTGGTGTGATGTTTGTTGCCTTCATGTGTGAGTAGTTCCCTTAGTTCTTGGGGACATGGATGAACCCTAGTGTGTGATAGATCGATTGATATTAGGATTTAATATCGTCTTTGCATGTTTATGTTGATAGTCTTCTTGATGTTGGGTGATGTCGACCGTCCAACGTATGCCAATGTTGGACGGAAATTGGCGAACCGTGTGGTTAGCGAGGTGGGTGAGTGACATAACCCATTTCCATTCGTAGCCAATCTTTGCAATAGGGGGGGGGGGGGGTGAAACGGAGACCACCTCGGCTGCGTTCACGGGGATATCTTTCCCCTTAATTACCATTTGATAACCGGAGTGGGGAAGAACACAGTGGCTTATGTGATACGGAGCTGCCGCGTGTATGCATGTATCTGAACTAGCTCTGCCCACAAAGATAAACGTTTAAAGTGGCTTAGGAATCCGAAGTAGCATTGTGTTTAGACACTCTATAGATACACACTAGTGGGGATTCCGGACTCCCTGAGAACGCCTTTGTATTATTTGTTTTCAGCCCTTCGAATTATTATTTAGTTATTTGCTTTTACTTATTTACCTTTGCACCTTCAATGTTATCCTTTTATCGTGTTCCTATTGCTTTGGAGAACTAGCAACTTCCAGACACTATTCATATCATTTGAGTGATGAAAAGATTAATCCCTGTGCTCCCTGTGGGTTCGATACTCTTACTTCGAAAAGGCTACAACTAAACCCTGTGCACTTGTAGGACATCAAGCTTTTTCTGGCACCGTTGTCGGGGAGCTAAGCGATTTTGATATTCGTCATACTTTTGGTTTGAATTTTGTGAACTAAGTTGTTTGCAGATCCGGAGCCATCATGGCTGAGTATGGACATCATTATCAACTAGCCGCCATGTGCCTCACAGGACCACCTATGCGAGAAATGTTCACATCATTGGGTCTTAATCGTGAAGGTGTTGCCTATGAGGTGAATCCTAGTGTCCTGGAATTATTACGCAGTAAGCAATTTAAAGGCGAGGAAGGTGAAGATCCTTATCAACATTTACATTTTTTTAATGATGTTTATGGGACATTTAAAATAAATGCTTTTAGCCCTGATGATATGAAGTTGAAATTATTTTCTCACACTATGGCTAATAAGGCAGAAGAATGGTTAGTGTCTTACCCTGCAGGTACCTTTGATACTTGGGATAAATTAGCAAAAAACCTTCTTATCGGATTTTTACCCATAAATGAAATCCTATGAAGCAAGGAGGAGAATTCTTAACTTACGATAGAGACCTGGAGAAAGCCTGGTAAGAGTATATCAAACATACAAAGTTTTATTAGATGATTTCCCTCATCATAATCTCCCAGAATGGCTAGTACTTGACCTTTTTTATGGAGGACTGCAGTGTGACTCGAAAGAAGAGTTAGACTTAGCTTCTACAGGCTCTTTTATTACTAGCAAGGTACCCGAGGCTTAAGATTTATTAGAAGGTAAACTTGCCAATTATGAAGCTTGGGGAGTGATGAAGAAGAAGAGGGTAAAATAGAAATAAATTTTGATTGCATTGAAGCCTATTTAAATTCAGGAAGAGTTGAGCATATTAGTAAAGAACTATATCTTGATCTTGATGTTGTTTTAATGTTTGTTCAAAGTTATGTAGAACATATGGAATTCCCAAGAAGGAAATGGGAAAACTACGCTCATGAGGATCCCAAGGAAGAGGTCATGATTGACACCTTGGAGGTGGAAACGTTAGTTGTTCCCAACGAAGATGACTATGAACCTAAACCAATATTGCCTTACCCAATGAGAAAGGCGCAGTTCAAATATTTGAACAAAGGCCACCTCGAAGAGGGGGATACAAATACATGAAATATTTAGGTAAAACCTCAGAAAAGAAGAAATAAGAAAGACCAATTGAGACGATGGAGGAAGAGGTAACTTATTTTGTTAAAGGATGTATTAAAGCAGGCGTCACCGGTAAACCTGTAGTACCTTGCTCCTTTGGTAGCACATCTTATTTCAGTCTTTGCGATATTGGTTCTTCAATCAATATTATACCTTACACTCTCTATACTAAGCTTCATGATGAAATACATGCTTGTGACTTGCAGCCCACTGACATGGATATAAAATTAGCTGATGGCACTTTAAGGAGACCATATGGAGTGGTACCTGATGTTTATGTCATATTAGGAACTTTCACTTACCGAGTTGATTTTGCTATTATGGAAATTCCGAAGATGACTTTTGCCCTATAATCTTTGGTAGACCCTTTCTTAACACTACAGGTGCGAGCATTGATAGCAGAAGAGAAGTTGTCTCTCTTAAGCTTGGGGATGAGGTAAGAGAGTTTCATTTTTTCAGGTTTAAAAATCATCCCCAACCGCGAGAACATGATAATCATGAAGAGAGAACAATAGCACAACTCGCTGCTATATACTTTGGGACTCCTGAAGATGATTTGGAGAGGAGTCTAACCAACTATGAGAAGAGTCGAGAGGACCCGGCTAAAGAGGAAATAGATTGTCATTTGAATGAAGCACTGGTCCAAGACCCCGTGATTAATGAACATTTTGAAGTGCCAGAAAAGAGAGGGGATGAGGAGCCCCCACCGCCTGATCTTAAACCTTTACCTAAAGAATTAAAGTACGAGTTTTTAGATGGGACAAACAAATATCCAATAATTATCAGTGCTAACCTTGCAGATGAAAAAAAAGAAGGTTAATGGATACTCTGAGGAGGCATAAAAAAGCCTTTGGATATTCAATGGATGATTTAAAAGGGATTAGCCCCTCTATATGCACTCATCGCATCTTCATGGAAGAAGGGGTCGAACCAGTTCGGGAGTATCAAAGAAAATTGAACCCCAAAATGAAGGAAGTGGTAAGAAAGGAGATCATCTGTCTACTTGATGCAGGTATAATATATCCAGTTTTTGAAAGTAAGTGGGTGAGTCCGGTTCATTGTGTACCTAAAAAGGGTGGATTTACCGTAGTACGCAATAAGCATAATGAACTAATCCCCACTAGAACAATAGTTGAGTATAGGATGTGTATTGATTTCAGGCAATTAAATAAGGAGACTCGAAAGGATCATTACCCTTTACCATTTATTGATCAAATGATTGAAAGGCTAGCCAAACATACTCATTTCTGTTATCTAGATGGATACTCGGGATTCTCTCAAATTGCAGTGCATTTAGAAGATCAGGAGAAAACAACTTTTACTTACCCTTTCGGTATGTATTCCTACCACCGTATGCCTTTCGGTTTGTGTAATGCACTAGCTACATTTCAAAGATGCATGAATGCTATTTTTGCTGACTTTATCGAAGAAATAATGTAAGTATTCATGGATGATTTTTCCGTTTATGGAACTTCTTTTGAAGACTGCCTTCACAATCTTGATAATGTTTTATAGAGATGCGAAGATACTAATCTTGTCTTGAACTGGGAGAAATGTCATTTCATGGTCAACGAAGGTATTGTCTTAGGCGAAGATATCTGGTAAAGGTATAGAAGCTGACAATGCGAAGATAGATGCTATAGAAAAGCTCCCTTATCCTTGGGATATTAAAGGGATAAGGAGTTTTCTTGGTCATGCTGGCTTCTATAGACGTTTAATAAAAAATCTAGTATATCCAAACCTTTGACTAACCTGTTGCAGAAGGATGTTCCCTTCGCGTTCAATGATGAATGCAAAGATGCTTTTGAAGAGCTCAAACATGCCCTATTGCATGCCCCTATCATTACACCTCCAAATTGGGAGATATTGTTTGAAGTGGATGACAATGCGGTAAGTGCCGTTTTGGGTCAACATGTGGGTAAAAAGTTCAATGTTATTTACTACGCAAGCCATACTCTTACTGACGCTCAGAGAAACTATGCTAAGAATGACAAAGAACTTTATGCATTGATCTTTGCCTGTGAAAAGTTTAGACCTTATATTACAGATACAAAGGTCATATTCTATACTGACCGTCAAGCGATAAAGGAGGTCCTTGACATTAAAGAGACTAAGCCTTGCTGAATGAGATGGTATCTTCTTTTGCAGGAATTTGATAGCGAGATCTTAGACCGCGAGAAAGTAGAAGGTGTTCCCACAAATATCTCCATGGTAAGGGAAGAACAAAAGTGGAACAACTTCCAGAATATGTATCCCATATGGAACAGTGGTGACCTTGGATAGGGCAACCACACGTACCTTTGAGGATACGGAATCACCATTCATCGGGCTAGAAGAACCGCTTGCAAAATTAAGGGTAAGGGAAGAAAGTGATTTATTCTTTTACACTAACCCTTTGCATCCCAGTAAGCTGTGGAGGACGTCAATGCCTCCGACTCCCCTAAGGAAGAAGAAGTCGGGGACGAAGTTGCATTCTAAGAACAAGGTATGGGCAGCACAAAGGAGCGAAGGCAAGTTTGTCCCGAGACCTTAAATGAACGTTTTATTCGTCTTTGTTTTATTTTTCTATACAGAATTTTGCATTTTTCAGAGTCAAACGAGCGCTCATACAACCAATAGCGGTTGTATGAAATGCCATCTTTCTCACTGATTGTTCAAGTGCGCAGGTGAAGTTGTCAAACGGTCACTTAAACGGACAACAGTGGTCTTTTGGAAGGCCGTCAAACATTCTGTTCTCTGCTACTTCTTGAGCATGTGTTGTTTTTTTCCCTTGAAGAGGAAAGGGTGATGCAGCAAAGTAGAGATAAGTATTTCCCTCAGTTTGAGAACCAAGGTATCAATCCAATAGGAAGAACACACAAGTCACCAATGGTCGCACCTACACAAACAAACAAATACTTGCACCCAACGCGATAAAGGGGTTGTCAATCCCTTCACGGTTACTTGCAAGGATGAGATCTGATAGAGATAGGTATAAAAGATAAAGTGCAAAATAAGGTAAAGGTAAATAAATTGCAGCAAGGTATTTTTGGGTTTTTGGTTTTATAGATCTGAAAATAATATGATAAAAATAGACCCGGGGGCCATAGTTTTCACTAGAGGCTTCTCTCTTGAAAGAACGCATACGGTGGGTAAACAAATTACTGTTGAGAAATTGATAGAAAAGCTCAAATTTATGACGATATCTAAGGCAATGGTCATGAATATAGGCATCACGTCCGTGACCGACTCCTGCCTGCATCTACTACTATTACTCCACACATCATCGGAAGGGCAGCAAGGTTCATGTATAGGCCCTCCGTGATCGAATCCCCCTCCGGCAGAGTACCAGAACAGGTCTCCAGATGGGATCTCACGAGGACAGAAACCTGCGGTGGCGGAAAAGTATTTTTGGTGTGCCCTCTGGTATACGGGGAATATTTGGGTATTTATGGAGCAAAGATTAGGGTTAGAGGAGCCACATGGGGCCCACAAGCTCGAGAGGCGCCCCCTAGGGCACGGCCTCCGAGCTTGTCGTGGCCTCGTGGCTCTTCTGGCCTCCTCCTGAAGCTTCCTAGGTGTCTCCTGGTCCAAGAAACATCGTCAAAAAATTTCGTTCCGTTTGGACTCCGTTTGGTATTGATTTTCTGTAAAAGACAAAAACATGGGAAAAACAGCAACTGGCACTCAGCACTAGGTTAATAGGTCAGTCCCAAAAAATGATATAAAATAGCATAATAATGCATATAAAACATCCAAGATAGATAATATAATAGCATGGAACAATAAAAAATTATAGATACGTTGGAGACGTATCAAGCATCCCCAAGCTTAATTCTCGCTCGTCCTCGAGTAGGTAAATGATAAAAACAAAAAAATTGATGTGGAATGCTACCTAACATGTTTATCATGTAATCTTTCTTATTGTGGCATGAATATTCATATCCATAAGATTCAAAACAAAAGTTTAATATTGACACAAAAACAATAATACTTCAAGCATACTAATAAAGTAATCATGTCTTCTCAAAATATTATGGCTAAAGAAAGTTATCCCTACAAAATCATATAATCTTGTCATGCTCTATCTTCTTAACACAAAGTATTTATCATGCACAACCCCGATGACAAGCCAAGCAATTGGTTCATACTTTTAACGCGCTTCAGCTTTTTCAACACTGACGCAATACATGAGGGTGAGCCATGGATATAGCACTATAGGTGGAATAGTGTAGCGACCCGACCAGGTAAGAGTCGAAGTCTCCGTGCTTACCATGCTAGTCCCTAGATCGACTTGCTAGCACACACAGTACTCGATGAAATAACAGAAATAACACACATCTCTTTATTACATCGATAGTCTAGGAGCAATACATTTATTACAAAATAGGGCATAATGCCAAATAAAACAAATATTGCGGAAGCAAAGTAGTAGATGAGTCCATCAACTCCACGAGCAAAGGTTGAGTGTAGAACATCAACCTATCGCACCTTAATCCTCATCGGATATATCTCCAACATGATACGTTGCAGCCATATAGGTCAGTACATTGAATGTACTGGCAAGTCACATCATAAGAATAATGAACCTATTTGTACATGCAATTTGGCTGGTGGAAAGCTCTAAGTTTAGTGTTTGCATAAAGCTAGGTTTTCCCTAGAATAAAAGATATTATTCTACTACTACAAAATAGCATAAGATGAGTTGGCAAACCCAACTCAATCCATTCACAAAGTTTCATTTAAAACACAACTATTTAAGTTAAAGGTGATGAGATCTCCCGGCATTTCCACTAGTAGATGCTCAAATTTTCCGTAACCGAGGACACGGCTAATCGATTAGGTTGACACTCTGCAGAGGTTGCACACTTTTCCCCACCGACCACCTCCATGATTGGAAGATCGAGAGATAGTCTTTCGAAAGTGTTCCCCCTTAACCCATGGATAGGCCAGTACACCTACCATAATCTACATCTGCTAGCCTATCCCGGAAGAGGTCACACTAACTACTCAACTAAGCCAGAGCCCATATTGGCTTGTGGCTGCACACGTAAACTTTTAGACACGAAAATATGTTTGATCCCTTTGATCCTGAGCGGACAGACAACTAGTGGTGCACCACCATGGATTTCCCATGCATGCCCCACTGTTCTTCACCACCATTCAAACCAATTTCTGCCCAGGTAGTCATTAATTATCTTAGGTCTTGTTTACTACATTGTCACTCATACTTTATAATGATCACTCCCCAATCCACGTCTACTTTAGCGAAGCAAAATAATGTAAAACGATGGCGACAATGTTGTAAGGTTCAGACCTACCTCAATGAACTACTGGGTGTAAGCATAGCCATCAGGCATAAATTCCTACCATGCAGTCCTACCGCAAAGAACTAAGTGCATAATAAAAACATAGGTAATGAAAACATGATCAAGATGTAACTTGCCTTGGTACTGCTGGTTCAACTCTAGAGACTAATAGTATTCTGCTTCGCACTCCGGACAATCTATCACAAAGTAAAATAAACATACATAAGCAATCATTTCAGAGAACCCAAATAACATGCAACATGCAAAGACTCGGAAAAACCAAATGAACATAGAACACACTTAGCTATCACAAAAATATTCTAAGTGCAAACAACATATGACATGGGTTCAAAAATGTGATGTGAACTATAGTGCATACAAGGCATACAAGTAAAACTATCATGGACAGATCCTAAGTGTGTGAAAATATTGTGAGATTGGTCCAAGTTATAGAGTTTGGCTACGGTGACGAAATGCAAAAAGAATCAACTTAATCCGAGCTACGGTTTAGGAGATATGGCCATTTGAAGTTTGAATTCAAATCTGAATAATTTAAAATTTGAATCTGACAAAAGTTTGCAAAAATGATATCACTGGATAGATCTAAACAATACGAAGAATTTGCCGCTGGTTTCATCGAATTTGGATCTACGGCTAAAAAGTTGTGGCTATTCTAAGTCCAGGGACTAAACTGCTAATTACAGGGACTAAACAGTGAAATAGAAAACAAAATAACACTGCAAACATGCCCTTGGCCACATGGCGGCTTGCGGGTGGCTGGGCAGCATCTGCTGTAGGACTTATACGGTGAACGGCCGCTAAATAGGAAAAACAGCTACCGCGGCTAAATAAAAAGAAAACCGGAGACCGGTTTCACTAAAACCGCACGGTTTATAAAAACCGTGGTTAACCGATTCAAACTAAAAAAATAACAGAATGGGGCCGGGGGGGGAGGGGCTCACAGCGGGCAACGATGTCGGTGTCCGTGACATGTAGGGGACGGAGGCGCGGGCGTCGGGCGGCGGCTGCGGTGGTCCTCGGTGGCGGGGAAGAAGACGAATGGGACCGGCGCGTCGAGGGTTGTCCGGTGGTGGAGGCGGCGCGCGTCGGGGTGGCTGGGCCGGGCGGTAGCTGCGGTGCTCTTCGGCGACGAGGAAGGTGACGGGGAGGACGGGCGCGTCGAGGGGGTCACGACGATGGTGGCGGCTTGCGTCGGGGACGTCGGGGTCATGCAGCGCGGGGACGGCGGCTCCGTGCTCCGGCGAGGGCGCGGGTCGTCGGGGCGGCGGCTTCGGCGAACCTAGGGGCAAAAAGAAGGTGTCAACAAGATGCACCTCAGTGAGTTAAGAAGATTGACAGAAAATTTGGTGGCCGGGGTGGCCTACGGGCGGTGGGTTTCTCCGACGAACGAGCTCGTCTCCGGCGAGATCCAATCGATGAGAGTGGCGGCTAGAAGCGGCGTGGGGAGAAGCGAAGTGGCAAAATGGAATGAGGGGCGTCGGGGCTTCTTATAGGCGCGGCTAGGGGTGCTGGGAAGGTGCGGATAAGCCTCATCCCGAGGGCTCCGTCCGGCGGTTGCGGGAGCGCGCGCACGGCGTCATCCTGAGCGGCTCGGCGGAAGGTTAGGGATGACTCGGTGCTGGGCCCCACTGGTCGGCGGCAGCGGCAGCGGCGTGCGAGTGAGAGAGAGGTGAGGAGCGGGCGAGCGAGGCGAAGCCTTCGGGCGCTGGGAGCTGGCCGCGGGCCAAAAGTGCGGGTAGGCCGGTTCGTGTGCCCCTGGGCTGAATTGGTTTCGGTCCAGGCGGGTGCACGCATGTTTTTTTGTTATTTTTTCAGAAAACCTGTTGAGGTCCAAAACAATAGCAAACTAATTTATAAAAATACCACAATAATTTATAAAATCATTACTAATTATATAGAGCATAATGAACATTTTGTTCTGCTCAAATAATTTTGAAAATATTTTTGTAATGCAATAAATGCATTTTTGGCCAATATAATAAATACCAAATAAACCCAAAAATTCCAAATAATATTCTAATGAATTTTCCAACTCCTTTATGTTTGAGGAAGTCATTTTATCCCCTCTCTTTATTTTTCTTGAGTGGAAAATAATATTTGAATATCCCAGAAAACTCTAAAATGCAATAAATCATGAGATGCAAATGATTTCAAATATTTTTTAAATAACTTCTATTGTTTTCATAATCCATTTCCATATGCTATTTTGTAGTAGTAGAATAATATCTTTTATTCTAGGGAAAAACTAGCTTTATGCAAAAACTAAACTTAGAGCTTTCCACCAGCCAAATTGCATGTATAAATAGGTTCATTATTCTTATGATGTGACTTGCTAGTACATTCAATGTACTGACCTATATGGCTGCAACGTATCATGTTGCAGATATATCCGATGAGGATTAAGGTGCGATAGGTCGATGTTCTACACTCAACCTTTGCTCGTGGAGTTGATGGACTCATCTACTACTTTGCTTCTACTGTATTTGTTTTATTTGGCATTATGCCCTATTTTGTAATAAATGTATTGCTCCTGGACTATCGATGTAATAAAGAGATGTGTGTTATTTCTGTTATTTCATCGAGTACTGTGTGTGCTAGCAAGTCGATCCAGGGCACGGTAAGCACAGAGACTTTGACTCTTACCGGGTCAGGTCACTACAAGATGGTATCAGAGCACATGTTGACTGTAGGACATGACCCTAGAAACTGGAAAGCCCTTAGGAAAGGATTCTCTAAAACTTTGTTTTCAAAAGATTCTTTACCTCTCTTCTTTTCTGAGCTTTATCAAATATTCTCTTTTAGTTAGACAATACCATTTCCCCTTTGACCTACATGGCTGCAATGTCTTATGTTGCAGGAATTTCTATGACGAGTAAGAGTTACGTTGTGGGCTACGGTCTACACTCAACTTGCGTTGGCGGTGATGGGACTCCACACCCGTTTGATTGTTTCCGCTGAGACTTATGAGGTGTATATCAGTTTTACGTTATTTATACATGTGATTGCACTTTGATATATACATTGATGTATTGTGTGTGCCAGCATAGATGGCACAGATACACAGAGGCTTGACCGTTTGAGGTTGGGTCGCTACAAATAGAACATGATGGTGGAGATTGTGTGGAGAAGACAAAAAAGGAGAAAGTCTCACATTGACGAGGCTAATCAATGGGCTTTGAAGATGCCCATCAATTGATGTCAATGCAAGGAGTAGGGATTGCCATGCAATGGATACACTAGAGCTATAAGTGTATGAAAGCTCAAAAGAAAACTAAGTGGTTGTGCATCCAACTTGCTTGCTCACGAAGACCTAGGGCATTTGAGGAAGCCCATCATTAGAATATACAAGCCAAGTTCTATAATGAAAAAATTCACACTAGTAATATATGAAAGTGACAAAATAGGAGACTCTCTATCATGAAGAACATGGTGCTACTTTGAATCACAAGTGTGGAAAAGGATAGTAACATTGTCCATTCTCTCTTTTTCTCTCATTTTGTTTCTTATTTTTTTCTCATTTTTTTGGGGCTCTTTGGCCTTTTTTTATTTTGGGCTATTTGGCCTCTTTTTATTTATTTAAGTCCAGAGTCTCACCCCGACTTGTGGGGGAATCATATTCTCCATCATCCTTTCCTCACATGGGACAATGCTCTAATAATGATGATCATCACACTTTTATTTACTTACAACTCAAGAATTAAAACTCGATACTAGAACAAAAATATGACTCTATATGAATGCCTCATGCAATGATCTAGCGTGACATGTATAAAAAATATGAACGGTGGCTAAGCCACAAATACTATGTCAACTATATGATCATCACTGGTACGCGTCGGTGCTATACAAATGGTTTTTAACCCCTTTCCGCGATGGCATTTGGAACCGTCACCATGTGAGTGTGGGCGATAGGGGGGTCCTTCCCACATGACCTAGAAACCATCGGGGATAGGCCCTCTTGGCACACAGGCTGGGGCAAAATGAGCTCGTGTGCGATTGGGCAAGACATCAAAACCCAATCGTTTCCGTTCGCATGTACATCCCACACGGTGAATCTCAGAAAAACATTTCCGTTCGTATGTATATCACACACAGTCAATCCAAGGAGTACGTTTCCGTTCTTATGTACATCCCACACAGTCAATCCAGGGAAAACGTTTCCGTTCGTGTGTACATCCCACACAGTCAATCCAGGGAAAACGTTTCCGTTCGTATGTACATCCCACACAGTCAATCCAGGGAAAACGTTTCCGTTCGTATGTACATCCCACATAGGTTTATGTATAGGCTCGTGTGTGATAGGTGTAACTATCACACCCGCTCTGCCTTGGTTAACCGTTTGCTTTTATCAACTACATCACACACGATTTGATGAAGAAAACTGTGTGGCATTGTGCTATCCATCACAAGCGCTTTTACTGCTAGAACCATTTGCAAAGTTCCATGACACATTTAGCAGGTTTATTAGTTTACAATTAATAATTCCAGTATTACGCAAATTCACATTTCATATCGAACAGTTGTTTGCCAATTTCATATCAGGCACATAAATATATTTTAACATCACAGTACAGTAGCTACCTGAAAACAGCACAGTACAACATATAGCTAGTTCAACTTCATAAGAACAATATTAGAACAATATATTCATTTCCCTAATCGAGATCATCCAGGCTCGTCTTATCCACCTCTGCTTTCAGTTCAGTAAGAACCTGTTTTGCACTGGCCAACTGAGAAAGTGCCTCCTCCTTTGCCAACACCATCTTAGCAAAGTCTAATTTAAAAAATCTGAGCTCATTCTCCACCTTCCTCTTTTTATCCCACATCTTCAAATATTCTTCAGCGTTGACAACACTTTCTCTAAGCCTACCTCTGTTCTCTTCCTCATACATGCTCCAGAGCTTTGCTAGGCACATCTTCAAAGAGTGTGGCCACTCTTGATCAACCCACTCCAAGTAAGAACACTTTCGTTCATCCTATAATATTTAAAACTAGATCAGTAACAATTGTAGGGGAAATGGGTTTATAGCAACATAGAAAATCACCAATACTTATTTTGAAAAACTGAAGAAACAAGTTAATTATGAGATATCTTCTCAAAAAGATCAATGTGCAAATGAATTAATTGCTACTGAGACAACAACCAAATTCTGAAACATCAGAAGCTATAATTAACTACAACAACGCTACAAGTTCTTACTCATGTACTATAAATAACAAATTGAACATTTTATGAGGAAGGTAAATATAACTGCAACAACATAGCGACAGTGTTTGGATGACAACAAATTGATACTAACAAGTGTGTACATGCACAAATTTAGTAACATAGAACTAATAGCACTAAGGCCGTCCACTATGTATGCCAAAACCGGTGTAAAGACAACTGTTGCTACATCTCGCACCGGTGCCCTGCACTGGCGAGCCGATGCAGTGAAAAAAAATCAGGGACCCGGACTCCAGAGCACCTAGTTGATCCGATGCCCAGTTCCTTCGTGCCATAAAGATTTAGTATTTTACTGCTTGGCTGCTCGGATGTGTGGACCAAAGTTGGCTGCACAAACTGCTGAAGCGGTGCCAAATAATTTTCTAATGGCACCGCTGATGAGATGGCAACATTTTTAGATACTAGGTACAAACTGTGACACTGTCTTAGGATGCATTTGGTTGAAGGTGTGGTATGAATGGGTTGGGACCGTGACAGTGTCTGAATCACATCTAACAAATGATTTATAACAACGAAAGAGGGTCTAACCTTCTCTGCACATGCCAGAAACTTCCTCCCACTATCCACAGATTCAAACGCAATTAGCTTCACGCATGGAGATTGATGGTGACAACGAGTAGACAGATCTTCAGCCACCCCGCTCCATTCATTGCAACTGATGGTCCTAGGGAGCTACAAGAGGAAGAAATGACTCAAATCGACCGCCGGGTAAAAATCCTTCATTCCAAGTCAATGCCCGAGAGGGAGAGAAGAGAGGCATACCCGGGTGGTGAAGGAGTCGTCGGAGGAGGAGGAACCGCAGGAGAGGTCATTGAAGAAGACCATGGCGACCCCGGCGGTAGGATGTGAGACGGCGAGAGCGAGGAAGTGGCTATAGCTTAGGAAGGAAGGAGGAAACCGGGGAAATGTGACTTGTGGTCGGGGAGAAAAGGGGGTGCGGTAGATATTTCAGCGGTAGGCCAAAAATTTCGAAATGTGGAGGGGAACTTTGCGCGCGGTGCCGCCGGACACCATTCACTTTGAACGATTGTGTGCATCGCAAATGATTCTTCTGCTTTACGCGCATGGGATGAGTTTGATCATTCAAATTTTGGTGGAAATTTCCCCGGGTACGTCATTGCATAATTTAACATCGCTTGCTAATTTGGGCACACAAAAGAGCGTACAGCACACAGACCACACTTACTGAATCGAGTAATTTTAGTAATTAAACAGAGCCAGTTGACCTAAACATTGCTCTAACAAAAGACCAGCATTAAAAACAAAGCCTAAGTACGCATAATTTTAACAAATCCGCCGCTGCGCCGGCCTATGCATCGCCGGTGTGAGATGAGACGTCGATGACTTGTCCTGGCGACATGCCGCCGTTAGTGGACTCCGCGTCCCCCCTGCTGAAGTCGACCGCGTCCTCGTCCTCGGCGCCGCCCTCAAGGTTGTAGTACTCGTAGTAGTGGTTGCGCCAGAGCTCGTGTTGGTACTCCACCGCCGATTCCTCGACGGACAGACTCTTCTCTACCTCGACCTCGGCCACGCGCAACTCCTCCTCCCGGCGCTCCTCGATCTCCGCCGCCTCCTGCATCTCCAGCTGCCGCTCGGCGAGCTCATGAGGAAGCAGGAGCTCCATGGCCACCACCGCCTTTTCGGACATGGGTTGCATGCTAGATTCTGAGGTGGCCTGGAATATCTTGGCGTGTGTGCTACTTCTTGAGCTTGCGTTGGTTTTTCCCTTGAAGAGGAAAGGGTGATGCAGCAAAGTAGAGTAAGTATTTCCCTCAGTTTTGAGAACCAAGGTATCAATCCAGTAGGAGACAACATGCAAGTCACCGAATACCTGCATAAACAAACACCAAACTTGCACCCAACACGATAAGGGGTTGTCAATCCCTTCTCGGTTACTCGCAAAAGTGAGATCTGATAGAGATAGATAAATGGTAAAGTAAATATTTTTTGGTATTTTTGTTTTATAGATTGGAAAGTAAAAGATTGCAAAATAGTAGATTGGAAACTCGTAGATTGGAAAGTAGAAGATTGTATGATGGAAAATAGACCCGGGGGCCATAGGTTTCACTAGAGGCTTCTCTCAAGATGGAAAATAATACGGTGGGTGAACAAATTACTGCCGAGCAATTGATAGAAAAGCGCAAAGTTATGACGATATCTAAGGCAATGATCATGAATATAGGCATCACGTCCGTGTCAAGTAGACCGAAACGATTCTGCATCTACTACTATTACTCTACACATCGACCGACTCCTGCCTGCATCTAGAGTATTAAGTTCATGAAGAACAGAGTAACGCATTAAGAAAGATGACATGATGTAGAGGAATTAACTCAAGCAATATGATGAAAACCCCATCTTTTTATCCTCGATGGCAACAATACAATACGTGCCTTACTGCCCCTACTGTCACTGGGAAAGGACACCGCAAGATTGAACCCAAAGCTAAGCACTTCTCCCATTGCAAGAAAAACCAATCTAGTTGGCCAAACCAAATCGATAGTTCGAAGAGACTTACAAAGATATCAAATCATGCATAAAAGAATTCAAAGAAGATTCAAATAATATTCATAGATAAGCTGATCATAAATCCACAATTCATCGGATCTCAGCAAACACACCGCAAAAAAGTATTACATCGAATAGATCTCCAAGAACATCGAGGAGAACGTGGTATTGAGAATCAAAGAGAGAGAAGAAGCCATCTAGCTACTAGCTATGGACCCATAGGTCTGAGGTAAACTACTCACGCTTCATCGGAAGGGCAATGGTGTTGATGTAGAAGATCTCCGTGATCGAATCCCCCTCCGGCAGGACGCCGGAAAAGGCCCCTAGATGTGATCTCACGGGTACAGAAGGTTGCGGTGGTGGAAAAGTATTTTCGTGGATGCCTCTGGTGGTTTGGGCATATAAGAGTATATATAGGCGAAAGAATTAGGTCAGGAGACGCACGAGGGGCCTCGTGGCTTCTCTGACTTGCACTCCAAGTCCTCTGGTTTCCTTTTGGTCCAAGAAAGATCATCACGAAAGTTTTATTCCGTTTGGACTCCGTTTGGTATTCCTTTTCCGCGAAACTCAAAAACAGGGAAAAACAGGAACTGGCACTGGATTCTAGGTTAATAGGTTAGTCCCAAAAATAATATAAAATAGCATATTAATGCATATAAAACATCCAAAACAGATAATATAATAGCATGGAACAATAAAAATTATAGATACGTTGGAGACGTATCAAGCATCCCCAAGCTTAATTCCTGCTCGTCCTCGAGTAGGTAAATGATAAAAACATAATTTTTGATGTGGAATGCTACCTAACATATTTATCCATGTAATTTCTTTATTGTGGCATGAATGTTCAGATCCGTATGATTCAAAACAAAAGTTTAATATTGACATAAAAACAATAATACTTCAAGCATACTAACAAGATAATTATGTCTTCTCAAAATAACATGGCCAAAGAAAGCTTATCCCTACAAAATCATATAGTCTGGCTATGCTCCATCTTCATCACACAAAATACTCAAATCATGCACAACCCTGGTTTTAGCCAAGCAATTGTTTCATGCTTTAGTATTCTCAAACTTTTTCAACTTTCACGCAATACATGAGCGTGAGCCATGGACATAACACTATAGGTGGAATAGAAGGTGGTTGTGGAGAAGACAAAAAGAGGGAGATAGTCTCACATCAACTAGGCGTATCAACGGGCTATGAAGATGCACATCAATAGATATCAATGTGAGTGAGTAGGGATTGCCATGCAACGGATGCACTAGAGCTATAAGTTTATGAAAGCTCAAAAAGAAAACTAAGTGGGTGTGCATCCAACTTGCTTGCTCATGAAGACCTAGGGCAATTTGAGGAAGCCCATCATTGGAATATACAAGCCAAGTTCTATAATGAAAAATTCCCACTAGTATATGAAAGTGACAACATAGGAGACTCTCTATCATGAAGATCATGGTGCTACTTTGAAGCACAAGTATGGAAAAAGGATAGTAACATTGCCCCTTCTCTCTTTTTCTCTCTTTTTTTTTCCTTTTTTTTCCCTTTTTTTCTTTCTTTTTCTTCTTTCTTCTTTTTTTTCTTTTTTCTTTTCTTTTTTTCTTTCTTTCTTTTCTCTTTTTTTTCCTCACATGGGACAATTCTATAATAATGAAAATCATCATAATTCTATTTACTTACAAATCAAAAATTACAACTCGATACTAGAACAAAATATGACTCTATATGAATGCCTCCGGCGGTGTACTAGGATGTGCAATGAATCAAGAGTGACATGTATGAAAGAATTATGAACGGTGGCTTTGCCATAAATACGATGTCAACTACATGATCATGCAAAGCAATATGACAATGATGATGCGTGTCATAATAAACGGAAGGTGGAAAGTTGCATGGCAATATATCTCGGAATGGCTATGGAAATGCCATAATAGGTAGGTATGGTGGCTGTTTTGAGGAAGGTATACGGTGGGTTTATGGTACCGGCGAAAATTGCGCGGCACTAGAGAGGCTAGCAAAGGTGGAAGGGTGAGAGTGCGTATAATCCATGGACTCAACATTAGTCATAAAGAACTCACATACTTATTGCAAAAATCTATTAGTCATCGAAACAAAGTACTAGACGCATGCTCCTAGGGGAAGGGTTGGTAGGAGTTAACCATCGCGCGATCCCGACTTCTACACAAAGGATGACAATCAAAAAACATCTCATGCTCCAACTTCGTTACATAACGGTTCACCATACGTGCATGCTACGGGACTCACAAACCTTAACACAAGTATTTCTCAAATTCACAACTACTCACTAGCATGACTCTAATATCACCATCTTCATATCTCAAAACAATCATAAGGAATCAAACTTCTCATAGTATTCAATGCACTTTATATGAAAGTTTTTATTATATCCCTCTTGGATGCCTATCATATCAGGACTAAATTTATAACCAAAGCAAATTACCATGCTGTTTTAAAGACTCTCAAAATAATATAAGTGAAACATGAGAGTTCATCAATTTCTATAAAATAAAGCCACCGCCATGCTCTAAAAAGATGTAAGTGAAGCACTAGAGCAAAATTGCCTAGCTCAAAAGATATAAGTGAAGCACAAAGAGTATTCTAATAAATCACGATTCATGCGTGTCTCTCTCAAAAGGTGTGTACAGCAAGGATGATTGTGGAAAACTAAAAAGTAAAGACTCAAATCATACAAGACGCTCCAAGCAAAACACATATCATGTGGTGAATAAAAATATAGCCTCAAGTAAAGTTACCGATAGACGAAGACGAAAGAGGGGATGCCTTCCGGGGCATCCCCAAGCTTAGGCTCTTGGTTGTCCTTGAATATTACCTTGGGGTGCCTTGGGCATCCCCAAGCTTAGGCTCTTGCCACTCCTTATTCCATAGTCCATCAAATCCTTACCAAAAACTTGAAAACTTCACAACACAAAACTCAACAGAAAATCTCATAAGCTCCGTTAGTATAAGAAAATAAATCACCACTTTTGGTACTGTTGTGAACTCATTATTTATTTATATTGGTGTAATATCTACTGTATTCCAACTTTTCCATGGTTCATACCCCCCGATATTACCCATAGATTCATCATAATAAGCAAACAACACATAGAAAACAGAATCTGTCAAAAACAGAACAGTCTGTAGCAATCTGGAAATATCGAATACTTCTGTAACTTCAAAAATTCTGAAAAATTAGGACAACCTAAGAAATTTGTTTATTAATCTTCTGCAGAAAGAATCAACTCAAAAGCACTCTTCTGTGAATTATAAAAATTATTTTCCTGGGCGCAAAAGTTTCTGTTTTTCAGCAAGATCAAATCAACTATCACCGTAAGCTATCCCAAAGGTCTTACTTGGCACAAACACTAATTAAAACATAAAACCACATCTAACCAGAGGCTACATGAATTATTTATTTCAAAATAAAACCTAAAAAGCAAAAACAAAAATAAAATTGGGTTGCCTCCCAACAAGCGCTATTGTTTAATGCCCTTAGCTAGGCATAAAAAACACAAATAGATCTAAGTATTGTCATCTTTGGTATTCAATCCATAAGTGGCTCTCATAATAGATTCGTAAGGCAATTTAATTTTCTTTCTTGGAAAGTGTTCCATGCCCTTCCTTAACGGAAATTGAAATCTAATGTTTCCTTCTTTCATATCAATAATTGCACCAATCGTTCTAAGGAAAGGTCTACCAAGAATAATAGGACATGTAGGATTGCAATCTATATCAAGAACAATGAAATATATGGGCACATAATTCCTATTTGTAACAATAAGAACATCATTAATCCTTCCCATAGGTTTCTTAATAGTGGAATCCGCAAGATGCAAATTTAAAGAACAATCATCAAATTCACGGAAACCTAATACATCACACAAAGTTTTTGGAATCGTGGAAACACTAGCACCCAAATCACACAAAGCATGGCATTCATAATATTTAATCTTAATCTTAATAGTAGGTTCCCACTCATCATAAAGTTTTCTAGGGATAGAAATCTCCAATTCAAGCTTTTCTTCAAAAGATTGCATCATAGCATCAATGATATGTTTAGTAAAAGCTTTGTTTTGTTTATAAGCATGAGGAGAATTCAACACGGATTGCAACAAGGAAATACAATCTATTAAAGAACAATTATCATAATTAAATTCCTTGAAATCCAAAAGAGTGGGTTCATTGCTACTTAAAGTTTTGACCTCTCCAATCCCACTTTTATCAATTTATGCATCAAGATCTAAAAGCTCCGAACCATTGGGACGCCTTCTAACTAAAGTTGACTCATCTCCAGTCCCATCTTTATCAAGATTTATATTGGAAAACAAAGATTTAATAGGAGTCACATCAATCACTTTAGATCTTCATCATTATTTAACGCTTCTGGTTTAGCGGCCATCTTATTTACTAAGGTAGCTTGTTTATCAGAAATTTGGCCTACTAGATTTTCAAGATGAGCAAACTGAGATTTCAAACCATAAAATTCCTTAGACATATCATCATGCTCTTTATTCATTTATTCCATAAAATTTTTTTGCTCCTTGAGCTCGTTCCTAAAGAAATTATTATGCTCAAATTGCAAAGACATGAAGCTTCTAGCATTATTTCAATTTCATCCAGCCTCTTGATGTGAGGATCGATGTTTTTTGGAGGAATCATCATGACAAGCAAGCAATCCAACACGCAAGCACACAAAAAGCAAACGAAGAAGACGAACGGAAGAGGGGCGAAGAAAAGGAAAAGAGAGAGGCGAAGAAAAGGCAAACTTTTTGAAAATCGTTTTAGAAGTGGGGGAGAGGAAAACGAGAGGCGAATGGCGAATAATGTAACACGAGAGATGAGAGTTTATGATGGGTACTTGGTATGTCTTGACTTGGTGTAGATCTCCCCGGCAACGGTGCCAGAAATTCTTCCTGCTACTTCTTGAGCTTGCGTTGGTTTTTCCCTTGAAGAGGAAAGGGTGATGCAGCAAAGTAGAGTAAGTATTTCCCTCAGTTTTGAGAACCAAGGTATCAATCCAGTAGGAGACAACACGCAAGTCACCGAATACCTGCACAAACAAACACCAAACTTGCACCCAATGCGATAAGGGTTGTCAATCCCTTCTCGGTTACTCGCAAAAGTGAGATCTGATAGAGATAGATAAACGGTAAAGTAAATATTTTTTGGTATTTTTGTTTTATAGATTGGAAAGTAAAAGATTGCAAAATTATAGATCGGAAACTCGTAGATTGGAAAGTAGAAGATTGTATGATGGAAAATAAACCCGGGGGCCATAGGTTTCACTAGAGGCTTCTCTCAAGATAGAAAATAATACGGTGGGTGAACAAATTACTGCCGAGCAATTGATAGAAAAGCGCAAAGTTATGATGATATCTAAGGCAATGATCATGAATATAGGCATCACGTCCGTGTCAAGTAGACCGAAAAGATTATGCATCTACTACTATTACTCTACACATCGACCGACTCCTGCCTGCATCTAGAGTATTAAGTTCATGAAGAACAGAGTAACGCATTAAGAAAGATGACATGATGTAGAGGAATTAACTCAAGCAATATGATGAAAACCCCATCTTTTTATCCTCGATGGCAACAATACAATACGTGCCTTGCTGCCCCTACTGTCACTGGGAAAGGACACCGCAAGATTGAACCCAAAGCTAAGCACTTCTCCCATTGCAAGAAAAATCAATCTAGTTGGCCAAACCAAATCGATAGTTCGAAGAGACTTGCTAAGATATCAAATCATGCATAAAAGAATTCAGAGAAGATTCAAATAATATTCATAGATAAGCTGATCATAAATCCACAATTCATCAGATCTCGGCAAACACACCGCAAAAAAGTATTACATCAAATAGATCTCCAAGAACATTGAGGAGAACGTGGTATTGAGAATCAAAGAGAGAGAAGAAGCCATCTAGCTACTAGCTATGGACCCGTAGGTCTGAGGTAAACTACTCACGCTTCATCGGAAGGGCAATGGTGTTGATGTAGAAGCCCTCCGTGATCGAATCCCCCTCCGGCAGGACGCCGGAAAAGGCCCCTAGATGGGATCTCATGGGTACAGAAGGTTGCGGCGGTGGAAAAGTATTTTCATGGATGCCTCTGGTGGTTTGGGCATATAAGAGTATATATAGGCGAAAGAATTAGGTCAGGAGACGCACGAGGGGCCCACAAGAGTGGGGGGCGCGCCCTACCCCCCTGGGCACACCCTCCGTCCTTGTGGTCGCCTCGTGGCTTCTCTGACTTGCACTCCAAGTCCTCTGGTTTCCTTTTGGTCCAAGAAAGATCATCGCGAAATTTATATTCCGTTTGGACTCCGTTTGGTATTCCTTTTCTGCGAAACTCAAAAACAGGGAAAAAACAGGAACTGGCACTGGGCTCTAGGTTAATAGGTTAGTCCCAAAAATAATATAAAAAAGCATATTAATGCATATAAAACATCCAAAATAGATAATATAATAGCATGGAACAATAAAAAATTATAGATACGTTGGAGACGTATCAGTGTGCGTCCTCGATCTTGGCATGGATGGCCTCGACTTGGGCCAGGGCGACATCGGCGGCACGGACGGCAGCTCGAGCGCTCTTGGCGTTTGCAGCCGCCATCGCAGTAGCAGCTGCAGCCGTCTCGGCTACTGCAGTTGCCCTGTTGGCTGCCGCAAATGCCCTATCGGCGGATGCGGTGGCACTCTCGGTGTAGGCGGCGGCGCTCTCGGCGCAGGCGGCCGCGCTCGGGGAGGACGCGGCCATCGTACGGGCCTTCACGAAGCGTTTCCATGGTGTCATCTTTGCAAGAAGGGGGTGCGGGAATGGGGATCGGGATTTGTGGATTCGGGGGTTGCCAGCACTGGAGCAGACGAGCCGGCAAAGCTTAAGGAGGAAGACATAAATAGACCCAGAAATTTTCATCGCAAACGGTTCCTACAAAAAAACTGTGTGTGATGTTGTGGATATTTTTTATTAGCTGTGAAAGACAAATTTGGAGTAAAGTGGCAACGGATGGTGTTTTAAATGTACGAGAAAATTTGTAGTACTAATACAACTGTCATGTCAAATTTTGGAAAATTTCAGGGCTCATTTGACCTTTTAAGACATTTAAGTGATTTTCTAGCCATTTAATGACCGTAATTCAAATTTGAACTACATGTACATGCAACAGCTAACCATAACGGTTTGAAAAGTCATATTTTGTGTACTTGTGTGCGATTTAATTCCATGTGCAGTAAATTGGAAGGAATTTTCAAACATATTGGTCTAACGGCTATGACAGAATTAAGCATGGAGTGCCACGGCATTTAAATTCCAAAAAATTAAAAAAAGATCAGAAAAACATGAAACCTTGCTTGATGTAATGTCATGCCACCAAGATGATGTGGTAAAAAATTTGGCATGTTTGACGAAAGTTTGGACACACACCCCTCACAAATCGAAGCAACTCACTAGAAGGCTCGTGGTTCCAAGAGGGAACAATGCATGTTTGATGACAAACGGGAGATAGCTTCCCCTTACGGCCTTCAATTTTTTTCTACATTTAACGTGCACTAATACAACTGTCATGTGAAAATTTGGAAAATTTCAGGGGTCATTTGACCTTTTAAAGACATTTAAGTGATTTTCTAGCCATTTAATGACCGTAATTCAAATTTGAACTACATGTACATGCAACAGCTAACCATAACGGTTTGAAAAATCATATTTGTGTAGTTTTGTGCGAGTTAATTCCATGTGCAGTAAATTAGAAGGAATTTTCAAACATATTGGTCTCACGACATGGACACATGCATGGAGTGCCATGGCATTTTAATTCCAAAAAATTAAAAAATGATCAGAAAAACATGAAACCTTGCTTGATGTAATGTCATGCCACCAAGATGATGTGGTAAAAAAATTGGCCTGTTTGACGAAAGTTTGGACACACACCCCTCACAAACCGGAGCAACTCACTAGAAGGCTCGTGGTTCCGAGAGGGAACAATGCATGATTTATGACGAACGGGAGATAGCTTCCTCTTACAGCCTTCAATTTTTTTTCTACATTTAACGTGCACTAATACAACTGTCATGTGAAAATTTGGAAAATTCCAGGGGTCATTTGACCTTTTAAAGACATTTAAGTGATTTTCTAGCCATTTAATGACTGTAATTCAAATTTAAACTACATGTACATGCAATGGCCAACCATAACGGTTTGAAAAATCATATTTGTGTACTTGTGTGCGAGTTAATTCCATCTGCAGTAAATTAGAAGGAATTTTCAAACATATCGGTCTCACGGCATGGACACATGCATGGAGTGCCATGGCATTTTAATTCCAAAAAATTAAAAAAATGATCAGAAAAACATGAAACCTTGCTTGATCTAATGTCATGCCACCAAGATGATGTGGTAAAAAAATTGGCCTGTTTGACGAAAGTTTGGACACACACCCCTCACAAACCGGAGCAACTCACTAGAAGGCTCGTGGTTCCGAGAGGGAAAAATGCATGTTTGATGACGAACGGGAGATAGCTTCCTCTTACGGCCTTCAATTTTTTTTCTACATTTAACGTGCACTAATACAACTGTCATGCGAAAATTTGGAAAATTTCAGGGGTCATTTGAACTTTTAAAGACATTTGAGTGATTTTCTAGCCATTTAATGACCGGAATTCAAATTTGAACTACATCTACATGCAACGGCTAACCATAATGGTTTGAAAAATCATATTTGTGTACTTGTGTGCGAGTTAATTCCATGAGCAGTAAATTAGAAGGAATTTTCAAACATATTGGTCTCACGGCATGGACACATGCATGGAGTGCCATGGCATTTTAATTCCAAAAAATTAAAAAATGATAAGAAAAACATGAAACCTTGCTTGATGTAATGTCATGCCACCAAGATGATGTGGTAAAAAAATTGGCCTGTTTGACGAAAGTTTGGACACACACCCCTCACAAACCGAAGCAAGTCACTAGAAGGCTCGTGGTTCCGAGAGGGAACAATGCATGTTTTATGACGAACGGGAGATAGCTTCCTCTTACGGCCTTCAAATTTTTTTCTACGTTTAATGTGCACTAATACAACTGTCATGTGAAAATTTGGAAAATTTCAGGGGTCATTTGACCTTTTAAAGACATTTAAGTGATTTTCTAGCCATTTAAGGACCGTAATTCAAATTTGAACTACATGTACATGCAATGGCTAACCATGACGGTTTGAAAAATCATATTTGTGTACTTGTGTGCGAGTTAATTCCATGTGCAGTAAATTAGAAGGAATTTTCAAACATATTGGTCTCACGGCATGGACACATGTATGGAGTGCCATGGCATTTTAATTCCAAAAAATTAAAAAATGATCAGAAAAACATGCAACCTTGCTTGATGTAATGTCATGCCACCAAGATGATGTGGTAAAAAAATTGGCCTGTTTGACGAAAGATTGGACACACACCCTCACAAACCGGAGCAACTCACTAGAAGGCTCGTGGTTCCGAGAGGGAACAATGCATGTTTTATGACGAATGGGAGATAGCTTCCTCTTACGGCCTTCAAATTTTTTTCTACGTTTAACGTGCACTAATACAACTGTCATGTGAAAATTTGGAAAATTTCAGGGGTCATTTGACCTTTTAAAGACATTTAATTGATTTTCTAGCCATTTAATGACCGTAACTCAAATTTGAACTACATGTACGTGCAATGGCTAACCATAACGGTTTGAAAAATCATATTTGTGTGCTTGTGTGCGACTTAATTCCATGTGCAGTAAATTAGAAGGAATTTTCAAACAAATTGGTCTCACGGCATGGACACATGCATGGAGTGCCATGGCATTTTAATTCCAAAAAATTAAAAAATGATCAGAAAAACATGAAACCTTGCTTGATGTAATGTCATGCCACCAAGATGATGTGGTAAAAAAATTGGCTTGTTTGACGAAAGTTTGGACACACACCCCTCACAAACCGGAGCAACTCACTAGAAGGCTCGTGGTTCCGAGAGGGAACAATGCATGTTTTATGACGAACGGGAGATAGCTTCCTCTTACAGCCTTCAAATTTTTTTCTACATTTAACGTGCACTAATACAACTGTCATGTGAAAATTTGGAAAATTCCAGGGGTCATTTGACCTTTTAAAGACATTTAAGTGATTTTCTAGCCATTTAATGACCGTAATTCAAATTTGAACTACATGTACATGCAATGGCTAACCATAACGGTTTGAAAAATCATATTTGTGTACTTGTGTGCGAGTTAATTCCATGTGCAGTAAATTAGAAGGAATTTTCAAACATATTGGTCTCACGGCATGGACACATGCATGGAGTGCCATGGCATTTACTTCCAAAAAATTAAAAAAATGATCAGAAAAACATGAAACCTTGCTTGATCTAATGTCATGCCACCAAGATGATGTGGTAAAAAAATTGGCCTGTTTGACGAAAGTTTGGACACACACCCCTCACAAACCGGAGCAACTCACTAGAAGGCTCGTGGTTCCGAGAGGGAAAAATGCATGTTTGATAACGAACGGGAGATAGCTTCCTCTTATGGCCTTCAATTTTTTTTCTACGTTTAACGTGCACTAATACAACTGTCATGCGAAAATTTGGAAAATTTCAGGGGTCATTTGAACTTTTAAAGACATTTGAGTGATTTTCTAGCCATTTAATGACTGGAATTCAAATTTGAACTACATCTACATGCAACGGCTAACCATAATGGTTTGAAAAATCATATTTGTGTACTTGTGTGCGAGTTAATTCCATGTGCAGTAAATTAGAAGGAATTTTCAAACATATTGGTCTCACGGCATGGACACATGCATGGAGTGCCAAGGCATTTTAATTCCAAAAAATTAAAAAATGATAAGAAAAACATGAAACCTTGCTTGATGTAATGTCATGCCACCAAGATGATGTGGTAAAAAAATTGGCCTGTTTGACGAAAGTTTGGACACACACCCCTCACAAGCCGGAGCAAGTCACTAGAAGGCTCGTGGTTCCGAGAGGGAACAATGCATGTTTTATGACGAACAGGAGATAGCTTCCTCTTACGGCCTTCAATTTTTTTTCTACGTTTAATGTGCAATAATACAACTGTCATGTGAAAATTTGGAAAATTTCAGGGGTCATTTAACCTTTTAAAGACATTTAAGTGATTTTCTAGCCATTTAAGGACCGTAATTCAAATTTGAACTACATGTACATGCAATGGCTAACCATGACGGTTTGAAAAATCATATTTGTGTACTTGTGTGTGACTTAATTCCATGTGCAGTAAATTAGAAGGAATTTTCAAACATATTGGTCTCACGGCATGGACACATGCATGGAGTGCCATGGCATTTTAATTCCAAAAAATTAAAAAATGATCAGAAAAACATGCAACCTTGCTTGATGTAATGTCATGCCACCAAGATGATGTGGTAAAAAAATTGGCCTGTTTGACGAAAGATTGGACACACACCCCTCACAAACCGGAGCAACTCACTAGAAGGCTCGTGGTTCCGAGAGGGAACAATGCATGTTTTATGATGAATGGGAGATAGCTTCCTCTTACGGCCTTCAAATTTTTTTTCTACGTTTGACGTGCACTAATACAACTGTCATGTGAAAATTTGGAAAATTTCAGGGGTCATTTGACCTTTTAAAGACATTTAAGTGATTTTCTAGCCATTTAATGACCGTAACTCAAGTTTGAACTACATGTACGTGCAATGGCTAACCATAACGGTTTGAAAAATCATATTTGTGTACTTGTGTGCGACTTAATTCCATGTGCAGTAAATTCGAAGGAATTTTCAAACAAATTGGTCTCACGGCATGGACACATGCATGGAGTGCTATGGCATTTTAATTCCAAAAAATTAAAAAATGATCAAAAAAACATGAAACCTTGCTTAAAGTAATGTCATGCCACCAAGATGATGTGGTAAAAAAATTGGCCTGTTTGACGAAAGTTTGGACACACACCCCTCACAAACCGGAGGAACTCACTAGAAGGCTCGTGGTTCCGAGAGGTAACAATGCATGTTTTATGACGAACGGGAGATAGCTTCCTCTTACAGCCTTCAAAATTTTTTCTACGTTTAACGTGCACTAATACAACTGTCATGTGAAAATTTGGAAAATTCCAAGGGTCATTTGACCTTTTAAAGACATTTAAGTGACTTTCTAGCCATTTAATGACCGTAATTCAAATTTGAACTACATGTACATGCAATGGCTAACCATAACGGTTTGAAAAATCATATTTGTGTACTTGTGTGCGAGTTAATTCCTTGTGCAGTAAATTAGAAGGAATTTTCAAACATATTGGTCTCACGGCATGGACACATGCATGGAGTGCCATGGCATTTTAATTCCAAAAAATTAAAAAAATGATCAGAAAAACATGAAACCTTGCTTGATCTAATGTCATGCCACCAAGATGACGTGGTAAAAAAATTGGCCTGTTTGACAAAAGTTTGGACACACACCCATCACAAACCGGAGCAACTCACTAGAAGGCTCGTGGTTCCGAGAGGGAAAAATGCATGTTTGATGACGAACGGGAGATAGCTTCCTCTTACGGCCTTCAATTTTTTTTCTACGTTTAACATGCACTAATACAACTGTCATGCGAAAATTTGGAAAATTTCAGGGGTCATTTGAACTTTTAAAGACATTTGAGTGATTTTCTAGCCATTTAATGACCGGAATTCAAATTTGTACTACATCTACATGCAACGGCTAACCATAATGGTTTGAAAAATCATATTTGTGTACTTGTGTGCGAGTTAATTCCATGTGCAGTAAATTAGAAGGAATTTTCAAACATATCGGTCTCACGGCATGGACACATGCATGGAGTGCCATGGCATTTTATTTCCAAAAAATTAAAAAATGATAAGAAAAACATGAAACCTTGCTTGATGTAATGTCATGCCACCAAGATGATGTGGTAAAAAAATTGGCCTGTTTGACGAAAGTTTGGACACACACCCCTCACAAACCGGAGCAAGTCACTAGAAGGCTCGTGGTTCCGAGAGGGAACAATGCATGTTTTATGACGAACGGGAGATAGCTTCCTCTTACGGCCTTCAAATTTTTTTCTACGTTTAATGTGCAATAATACAACTGTCATGTGAAAATTTGGAAAATTTCAGGGGTCATTTGACCTTTTAAAGACATTTAAGTGATTTTCTAGCCATTTAATGACCGTAACTCAAATTTGAACTACATGTACGTGCAATGGCTAACCATAACGGTTTGAAAAATCATATTTGTGTACTTGTGTGCGACTTAATTCCATGTGCAGTAAATTAGAAGGAATTTTCAAACAAATTGGTCTCACGGCATGGACACATGCATGGAGTGCCATGGCATTTTAATTCCAAAAAATTAAAAAATGATCAGAAAAACATGAAACCTTGCTTGATGTAATGTCATGCCACCAAGATGATGTGGTAAAAAAATTGGCTTGTTTGGCGAAAGTTTGGACACACACCCCTCACAAACCGGAGCAACTCACTAGAAGGCTCGTGGTTCCGAGAGGGAACAATGCATGTTTTATGACGAACGGGAGATAGCTTCCTCTTACAGCCTTCAATTTTTTTCTACATTTAACGTGCACTAATACAACTGTCATGTGAAAATTTGGAAAATTCCAGGGGTCATTTGACCTTTTAAAGACATTTAAGTGATTTTCTAGCCATTTAATGACCGTAATTCATATTTGAACTACATGTACATGCAATGGCTAACCATAACGGTTTGAAAAATCATATTTGTGTACTTGTGTGCGAGTTAATTCCATGTGCAGTAAATTAGAAGGAATTTTCAAACATATTGGTCTCACGGCATGGACACATGCATGGAGTGCCATGGCATTTTAATTCCAAAAAATTAAAAAAATGATCAGAAAAACATGAAACCTTGCTTGATCTAATGTCATGCCACCAAGATGATGTGGTAAAAAAATTGGCCTGTTTGACGAAAGTTTGGACACACACCCCTCACAAACCGGAGCAACTCACTAGAAGGCTCGTGGTTCCGAGAGGGAAAAATGCATGTTTGATAACGAACGGGAGATAGCTTCCTCTTATGGCCTTCAATTTTTTTTCTACGTTTAACGTGCACTAATACAACTGTCATGCGAAAATTTGGAAAATATCAGGGGTCATTTGAACTTTTAAAGACATTTGAGTGATTTTCTAGCCATTTAATGACCGGAATTCAAATTTGAACTACATCTACATGCAACGGCTAACCATAATGGTTTGAAAAATCATATTTGTGTACTTGTGTGCGAGTTAATTCCATGTGCAGTTAGAAGGAATTTTCAAACATATTGGTCTCACGGCATGGACACATGCATGGAGTGCCAAGGCATTTTAATTCCAAAAAATTAAAAAATGATAAGAAAAACATGAAACCTTGCTTGATGTAATGTCATGCCACCAAGATGATGTGGTAAAAAAATTGGCCTGTTTGACGAAAGTTTGGACACACACCCCTCACAAGCCGGAGCAAGTCACTAGAAGGCTCGTGGTTCCGAGAGGGAACAATGCATGTTTTATGACGAACAGGAGATAGCTTCCTCTTACGGCCTTCAATTTTTTTTCTACGTTTAATGTGCAATAATACAACTGTCATGTGAAAATTTGGAAAATTTCAGGGGTCATTTGACCTTTTAAAGACATTTAAGTGATTTTCTAGCCATTTAAGGACCGTAATTCAAATTTGAACTACATGTACATGCAATGGCTAACCCTGACGGTTTGAAAAATCATATTTGTGTACTTGTGTGCGACTTAATTCCATGTGCAGTAAATTAGAAGGAATTTTCAAACATATTGGTCTCACGGCATGGACACATGCATGGAGTGCCATGGCATTTTAATTCCAAAAAATTAAAAAATGATCAGAAAAACATGCAACCTTGCTTGATGTAATGTCATGCCACCAAGATGATGTGGTAAAAAAATTGGCCTGTTTGACGAAAGATTGGACACACACCCCTCACAAACCGGAGCAACTCACTAGAAGGCTCGTGGTTCCGAGAGGGAACAATGCATGTTTTATGACGAACAGGAGATAGCTTCCTCTTACGGCCTTCAATTTTTTTTCTACGTTTAATGTGCAATAATACAACTGTCATGTGAAAATTTGGAATATTTCAGGGGTTATTTGAACTTTTAAAGACATTTGAGTGATTTTCTAGCCATTTAATGACCGTAATTCAAATTTGAACTACATGTACATGCAACGGCTAACCATAATGGTTTGAAAAATCATATTTGTGTACTTGTGTGCGAGTTAATTCCATGTGCAGTAAATTAGAAGGAATTTTCAAACATATTGGTCTCACGGCATGGACACATGCATGGAGTGCCAAGGCATTTTAATTCCAAAAAATTAAAAAATGATAAGAAAAACATGAAACCTTGCTTGATGTAATGTCATGCTACCAAGATGATGTGGTAAAAAAATTGGCCTGTTTGACGAAAGTTTGGACACACACCCCTCACAAACCGGAGGAACTCACTAGAAGGCTCGTGGTTCCGAGAGGGAACAATGCATGTTTTATGACGAACGGGAGATAGTTTCCTCTTACAGCCTTCAAAAAATTTTCTACGTTTAACGTGCACTAATACAACTGTCATGTGAAAATTTGGAAAATTCCAAGGGTCATTTGACCTTTTAAAGACATTTAAGTGATTTTCTAGCCATTTAATGACCGTAATTCAAATTTGAACTACATGTACATGCAATGGCTAACCATGACGGTTTGAAAAATCATATTTGTGTACTTGTGTGCGACTTAATTCCATGTGCAGTAAATTAGAAGGAATTTTCAAACATATTGGTCTCACGGCATGGACACATGCATGGAGTGCCATGGCATTTTAATTCCAAAAAATTAAAAAATGATCAGAAAAACATGCAACCTTGCTTGATGTAATGTCATGCCACCAAGATGATGTGGTAAAAAAATTGGCCTGTTTGACGAAAGATTGGACACACACCCCTCACAAACCGGAGCAACTCACTAGAAGGCTCGTGGTTCCGAGAGGGAACAATGCATGTTTTATGATGAATGGGAGATAGCTTCCTCTTACGGCCTTCAAAATTTTTTCTACGTTTAACTTGCACTAATACAACTGTCATGTGAAAATTTGGAAAATTTCAAGGGTCATTTGACCTTTTAAAGACATTTAAGTGATTTTCTAGCCATTTAATGACCGTAACTCAAATTTGAACTACATGTACGTGCAATGGCTAACCATAACGGTTTGAAAAATCATATTTGTGTACTTGTGTGCGACTTAATTCCATGTGCAGTAAATTCGAAGGAATTTTCAAACATATTGGTCTCACGGCATGGACACATGCATGGAGTGCCATGGCATTTTAATTCCAAAAAATTAAAAAATGATCAGAAAAACATGAAACCTTGCTTGAAGTAATGTCATGCCACCAAGATGATGTGGTAAAAAAATTGGCCTGTTTGACGAAAGTTTGGACACACACCCCTCACAAACCGGAGGAACTCACTAGAAGGCTCGTGGTTCCGAGAGGGAACAATGCATGTTTTATGACGAACGGGAGATAGTTTCCTCTTACAGCCTTCAAAAAATTTTCTACGTTTAACGTGCACTAATACAACTGTCATGTGAAAATTTGGAAAATTCCAAGGGTCATTTGACCTTTTAAAGACATTTAAGTGATTTTCTAGCCATTTAATGACCGTAATTCAAATTTGAACTACATGTACATGCAATGGCTAACCATAACGGGTTGAAAAATCATATTTGTGTACTTGTGTGCGAGTTAATTCCTTGTGCAGTAAATTAGAAGAAATTTTCAAACATATTGGTCTCACGGCATGGACACATGCATGGAGTGCCATGGCATTTTAATTCCAAAAAATTAAAAAAATGATCAGAAAAACATGAAACCTTGCTTGATCTAATGTCATGCCACCAAGATGACGTGGTAAAAAAATTGGCCTGTTTGACAAAAGTTTGGACACACACCCATCACAAACCGGAGCAACTCACTAGAAGGCTCGTGGTTCCGAGAGGGAAAAATGCATGTTTGATGACGAACGGGAGATAGCTTCCTCTTACGGCCTTTAATTTTTTTTTCTACGTTTAACATGCACTAATACAACTGTCATGCGAAAATTTGGAAAATTTCAGGGGTCATTTGAACTTTTAAAGACATTTGAGTGATTTTCTAGCCATTTAATGACCGGAATTCAAATTTGTACTACATCTACATGCAACGGCTAACCATAATGGTTTGAAAAATCATATTTGTGTACTTGTGTGCGAGTTAATTCCATGTGCAGTAAATTAGAAGGAATTTTCAAACATATTGGTCTGACGGCATGGACACATGCATGGAGTGCCATGGCATTTTATTTCCAAAAAATTAAAAAATGATAAGAAAAACATGAAACCTTGCTTGATGTAATGTCATACCACCAAGATGATGTGGTAAAAAAATTGGCCTGTTTGACGAAAGTTTGGACACACACCCCTCACAAACCGGAGCAAGTCACTAGAAGGCTCGTGGTTCCGAGAGGGAACAATGCATGTTTTATGACGAACCGGAGATAGCTTCCTCTTACGGCCTTCAAATTTTTTTCTACGTTTAACGTGCACTAATACAACTGTCATGTGAAAATTTGGAAAATTCCAGGGGTCATTTGACCTTGTAAAGACATTTAAGTGATTTTCTAGCCATTTAATGACTGTAATTCAAATTTGAACTACATGTACATGCAATGGCTAACCATAACGGTTTGAAAAATCATATTTGTGTACTTGTGTGCGAGTTAATTCCATGTGCAGTAAATTAGAAGAAATTTTCAAACATATTGGTCTCACGGCATGGACACTTGCATGGAGTGCCATGGCATTTTAATTCCAAAAAATTAAAAAAATGATCAGAAAAACATGAAACCTTGCTTGATCTAATGTCATGCCACCAAGATGATGTGGTAAAAAAATTGGCCTGTTTGACGAAAGTTCGGACACACACCCCTCACAAACCGGAGCAACTCACTAGAAGGCTCGTGGTTCCGAGAGGAAAAAATGCATGTTTGATGAACGGGAGATAGCTTCCTCTTACGGCTTTCAAATTTTTTTCTACATTTAACGTGCACTAATACAACTGTCATGCGAAAATTGGGAAAATTTCAGGGGTCATTTGAACTTTTAAAGACATTTGAGTGATTTTCTAGCCATTTAATGACCGGAATTCAAATTTGTACTACATCTACATGCAAAGGCTAACCATGACGGTTTGAAAAATCATATTTGTGTACTTGTGTTCGACTTAATTCCATGTGCAGTAAATTAGAAGGAATTTTCAAACATATTGGTCTCACGGCATGGACACATGCATGGAGTGCCATGGCATTTTATTTCCAAAAAATTAAAAAATGATAAGAAAAACATGAAACCTTGCTTGATGTAATGTCATGCCACCAAGATGATGTGGTAAAAAAATTGGCTTGTTTGACGAAAGTTTGGACACACACCCCTCACAAACCGGAGCAACTCACTAGAAGGCTCGTGTTTCCGAGAGGGAACAATGCATTTTTTATGACGAATGGGAGATAGCTTCCTCTTACGGCCTTCAAATTTTTTTCTACGTTTAACATGCACTAATACAACTGTCATGTGAAAATTTGGAAAATTTCAGGGGTCATTTGACCTTTTAAAGACATTTAAGTGATTTTCTAGCCATTTAATGACCGTAACTCAAAATTGAACTACATGTACGTGCAATGGCTAACCATAACGGTTTGAAAAATCATATTTGTGTACTTGTGTGCGACTTAATTCCATGTGCAGTAAATTAGAAGGAATTTTCAAACATATTGGTCTCACGGCATGGACACATGCATGGAGTGCCATGGCATTTTAATTCCAAAAAATTAAAAAATGATCAGAAAAACATGAAACCTTGCTTGATGTAATGTCATGCCACCAAGATGATGTGGTAAAAAAATTGGCTTGTTTGACAAAAGTTTGGACACACACCCCTCACAAACCGGAGCAACTCACTAGAAGGCTCGTGGTTCCGAGAGGGAACAATGCATGTTTTATGACGAACGGGAGATAGCTTCCTCTTACAGCCTTCAATTTTTTTTCTACGTTTAACGTGCACTAATACAACTGTCATGTGAAAATTTGGAAAATTCCAGGGGTCATTTGACCTTTTAAAGACATTTAAGTGATTTTCTAGCCATTTAATGACCGTAATTCAAATTTGAACTACATGTACATGCAATGGCTAACCATAACGGTTTGAAAAATCATATTTGTGTACTTGTGTGCGAGTTAATTCCATGTGCAGTAAATTAGAAGGAATTTTCAAACATACTGGTCTCACGGCATGGACACATGCATGGAGTGCCATGGCATTTTAATTCCAAAAAATTAAAAAAATGATCAGAAAAACATGAAACCTTGCTTGATGTAATGTCATGCCACCAAGATGATGTGGTAAAAAAATTGGCCTGTTTGACGAAAGTTTGGACACACACCCCTCACAAACCGGAGCAACTCACTAGAAGGCTCGTGGTTCCGAGAGGGAAAAATGCATGTTTGATAACGAACGGGAGATAGCTTCCTCTTATGGCCTTCAATTTTTTTTCTACGTTTAACGTGCACTAATACAACTGTCATGCGAAAATTTGGAAAATTTCAGGGGTCATTTGAACTTTTAAAGATATTTGAGTGATTTTCTAGCCATTTAATGACCGGAATTCAAATTTGAACTACATCTACATGCAACGGCTAACCATAATGGTTTGAAAAATCATATTTGTGTACTTGTGTGCGAGTTAATTCCATGTGCAGTAAATTAGAAGGAATTTTCAAACATATTGGTCTCACGGCATGGACACATGCATGGAGTGCCATGGCATTTTAATTCCAAAAAATTAAAAAATGATAAGAAAAACATGAAACCTTGCTTGATGTAATGTCATGCCACCAAGATGATGTGGTAAAAAAATTGGCCTGTTTGACGAAAGTTTGGACACACACCCCTCACAAGCCGGAGCAAGTCACTAGAAGGCTCGTGGTTCCGAGAGGGAACAATGCATGTTTTATGACGAACAGGAGATAGCTTCCTCTTACGGCCTTCAATTTTTTTTCTACGTTTAATGTGCAATAATACAACTGTCATGTGAAAATTTGGAAAATTTCAAGGGTCATTTGACCTTTTAAAGACATTTAAGTGATTTTCTAGCCATTTAAGGGCCGTAATTCTAATTTAAACTACATGCACATGCAATGGCTAACCATGACGGTTTGAAAAATCATATTTGTGTACTTGTGTGCGACTTAATTCCATGTGCAGTAAATTAGAAGGAATTTTCAAACGTATTGGTCTCACGGCATGGACACATGCATGGAGTGCCATGGCATTTTATTTCCAAAAAATTAAAAAATGATAAGAAAAACATGCAACCTTGCTTGATGTAATGTCATGCCACCAAGATGATGTGGTTAAAAAATTGGCCTGTTTGACGAAAGTTTGGACACACACCCCTCACAAACCGAAGCAAGTCACTAGAAGGCTCGTGGTTCCGAGAGGGAACAATGCATGTTTTATGACGAACGGGAGATAGCTTCCTCTTACGGCCTTCAAATTTTTTTCTACGTTTAATGTGCACTAATACAACTGTCATGTGAAAATTTGGAAAATTTCAGGGGTCATTTGACCTTTTAAAGACATTTAAGCGATTTTCTAGCCATTTAAGGACCGTAATTCAAATTTGAACTACATGTACATGCAATGGCTAACCATGACGGTTTGAAAAATCATATTTGTGTACTTGTGTGCGAGTTAATTAAATGTGCAGTAAATTAGAAGGAATTTTCAAACATATTGGTCTCACGGCATGGACACATGCATGGAGTGCCATGGCATTTTAATTCCAAAAAATTAAAAAATGATCAGAAAAACATGCAACCTTGCTTGATGTAATGTCATGCCACCAAGATGATGTGGTAAAAAAATTGGCTTGTTTTACGAAAGTTTGGACACACACCCCTCACAAACCGGAGCAACTCACTAGAAGGCTCGTGTTTCCGAGAGGGAACAATGCATGTTTTATGACGAATGGGAGATAGCTTCCTCTTACGGCCTTCAAATTTTTTTCTACGTTTAACATGCACTAATACAACTGTCATGTGAAAATTTGGAAAATTTCAGGGGTCATTTGACCTTTTAAAGACATTTAAGTGATTTTCTAGCCATTTAATGACCGTAACTCAAATTTGAACTACATGTACGTGCAATGGCTAACCATAGCGGTTTGAAAAATCATATTTGTGTACTTGTGTGCGACTTAATTCCATGTGCAGTAAATTAGAAGGAATTTTCAAACATATTGGTCTCACGGCATGGACACATGCATGGAGTGCCATGGCATTTTAATTCCAAAAAATTAAAAAATGATCAGAAAAACATGAAACCTTGCATGATGTAATGTCATGCCACCAAGATGATGTGGTAAAAAAATTGGCTTGTTTGACGAAAGTTTGGACACACACCCCTCACAAACCGGAGCAACTCACTAGAAGGCTCGTGGTTCCGAGAGGGAACAATGCATGTTTTATGACGAACGGGAGATAGCTTCCTCTTACAGCCTTCAAAATTTTTTCTACGTTTAACGTGCACTAATACAACTGTCATGTGAAAATTTGGAAAATTCCAGGGGTCATTTGACCTTTTAAAGACATTTAAGTGATTTTCTAGCCATTTAATGACCGTAATTCAAATTTGAACTACATGTACATGCAATGGCTAACCATAACGGTTTGAAAAATCATATTTGTGTACTTGTGTGCGAGTTAATTCCATGTGCAGTAAATTAGAAGGAATTTTCAAACATATTGGTCTCACGGCATGGACACATGCATGGAGTGCCATGGCATTTTAATTCCAAAAAATTAAAAAAATGATCAGAAAAACATGAAACCTTGCTTGATCTAATGTCATGCCACCAAGATGATGTGGTAAAAAAATTGGCCTGTTTGACGAAAGTTTGGACACACACCCCTCACAAACCGGAGCAACTCACTAGAAGGCTCGTGGTTCCGAGAGGGAAAAATGCATGTTTGATAACAAACGGGAGATAGCTTCCTCTTATGGCCTTCAATTTTTTTCTACGTTTAACGTGCACTAATACAACTGTCATGCGAAAATTTGGAAAATTTCAGGGGTCATTTGAACTTTTAAAGATATTTGAGTGATATTCTAGCCATTTCATGACCGGAATTCAAATTTGAACTACATCTACATGCAACGGCTAACCATAATGGTTTGAAAAATCATATTTGTGTACTTGTGTGCGAGTTAATTCCATGTGCAGTAAATTAGAAGGAATTTTCAAACATATTGGTCTCACGGCATGGACACATGCATGGAGTGCCATGGCATTTTAATTCCAAAAAATTAAAAAATGATAAGAAAAACATGAAACCTTGCTTGATGTAATGTCATGCCACCAAGATGATGTGGTAAAAAAATTGGCCTGTTTGACGAAAGTTTGGACACAGACCCCTCACAAGCCGGAGCAAGTCACTAGAAGGCTCGTGGTTCCGAGAGGGAACAATGCATGTTTTATGACGAACAGGAGATAGCTTCCTCTTACGGCCTTCAATTTTTTTTCTACGTTTAATGTGCAATAATACAACTGTCATGTGAAAATTTGGAAAATTTCAGGGGTCATTTGACCTTTTAAAGACATTTAAGTGATTTTCTAGCCATTTAAGGACCGTAATTCTAATTTAAACTACATGCACATGCAATGGCTAACCATGACGGTTTGAAAAATCATATTTGTGTACTTGTGTGCGACTTAATTCCATGTGCAGTAAATTAGAAGGAATTTTCAAACGTATTGGTCTCACGGCATGGACACATGCATGGAGTGCCATGGCATTTTATTTCCAAAAAATTAAAAAATGATAAGAAAAACATGCAACATTGCTTGATGTAATGTCATGCCACCAAGATGATGTGGTAAAAAAATTGGCCTGTTTGACGAAAGTTTGGACACACACCCCTCACAAACCGGAGCAAGTCACTAGAAGGCTCGTGGTTCCGAGAGGGAACAATGCATGTTTTATGACGAACGGGAGATAGCTTCCTCTTACGGCCTTCAAATTTTTTTCTACGTTTAATGTGCACTAATACAACTGTCATGTGAAAATTTGGAAAATTTCAGGGGTCATTTGACCTTTTAAAGACATTTAAGTGATTTTCTAGCCATTTAAGGACCGTAATTCAAATTTGAACTACATGTACATGCAATGGCTAACCATGACGGTTTGAAAAATCATATTTGTGTACTTGTGTGCGAGTTAATTCCATGTGCAGTAAATTAGAAGGAATTTTCAAACATATTGGTCTCACGGCATGGACACATGCATGGAGTGCCATGGCATTTTAATTCCAAAAAATTAAAAAATGATCAGAAAAACATGCAACCTTGCTTGATGTAATGTCATGCCACCAAGATGATGTGGTAAAAAAATTGGCTTGTTTTACGAAAGTTTGGACACACACCCCTCACAAACCGGAGCAACTCACTAGAAGGCTCGTGTTTCCGAGAGGGAACAATGCATGTTTTATGACGAATGGGAGATAGCTTCCTCTTACGGCCTTCAAATTTTTTTCTACGTTTAACATGCACTAATACAACTGTCATGTGAAAATTTGGAAAATTTCAGGGGTCATTTGACCTTTTAAAGACATTTAAGTGATTTTCTAGCCATTTAATGACCGTAACTCAAATTTGAACTACATGTACGTGCAATGGCTAACCATAACGGGTTGAAAAATCATATTTGTGTACTTGTGTGCGACTTAATTCCATGTGCAGTAAATTAGAAGGAATTTTCAAACATATTGGTCTCACGGCATGGACACATGCATGGAGTGCCATGGCATTTTAATTCCAAAAAATTAAAAAATGATCAGAAAAACATGAAACCTTGCTTGATGTAATGTCATGCCACCAAGATGATGTGGTAAAAAAATTGGCTTGTTTGACGAAAGTTTGGACACACACCCCTCACAAACTGGAGCAACTCACTAGAAGGCTCGTGGTTCCGAGAGGGAACAATGCATGTTTTATGACGAACGGGAGATAGCTTCCTCTTACAGCCTTCAAATTTTTTTCTACGTTTAACGTGCACTAATACAACTGTCATGTGAAAATTTGGAAAATTCCAGGGGTCATTTGACCTTTTAAAGACATTTAAGTGATTTTCTAGCCATTTAATGACCGTAATTCAAATTTGAACTACATGTACATGCAATGGCTAACCATAACGGTTTGAAAAATCATATTTGTGTACTTGTGTGCGAGTTAATTCCATGTGCAGTAAATTAGAAGGAATTTTCAAACATATTGGTCTCACGGCATGGACACATGCATGGAGTGCCATGGCATTTTAATTCCAAAAAATTAAAAAAATGATCAGAAAAACATGAAACCTTGCTTGATCTAATGTCATGCCACCAAGATGATGTGGTAAAAAAATTGGCCTGTTTGACGAAAGTTTGGACACACACCCCTCACAAACCGGAGCAACTCACTAGAAGGCTCGTGGTTCCGAGAGGGAAAAATGCATGTTTGATAACAAACGGGAGATAGCTTCCTCTTATGGCCTTCAATTTTTTTCTACGTTTAACGTGCACTAATACAACTGTCATGCGAAAATTTGGAAAATTTCAGGGGTCATTTGAACTTTTAAAGATATTTGAGTGATTTTCTAGCCATTTAATGACCGGAATTCAAATTTGAACTACATCTGCATGCAACGGCTAACCATAATGGTTTGAAAAATCATATTTGTGTACTTGTGTGCGAGTTAATTCCATGTGCAGTAAATTAGAAGGAATTTTCAAACATATTGGTCTCACGGCATGGACACATGCATGGAGTGCCATGGCATTTTAATTCCAAAAAATTAAAAAATGATAAGAAAAACATGAAACCTTGCTTGATGTAATGTCATGCCACCAAGATGATGTGGTAAAAAAATTGGCCTGTTTGACGAAAGTTTGGACACACACCCCTCACAAGCCGGAGCAAGTCACTAGAAGGCTCGTGGTTCCGAGAGGGAACAATGCATGTTTTATGACGAACAGGAGATAGCTTCCTCTTACGGCCTTCAATTTTTTTTCTACGTTTAATGTGCAATAATACAACTGTCATGTGAAAATTTGGAAAATTTCAGGGGTCATTTGACCTTTTAAAGACATTTAAGTGATTTTCTAGCCATTTAAGGACCGTAATTCTAATTTGAACTACATGTACATGCAATGGCTAACCATGATGGTTTGAAAAATCATATTTGTGTACTTGTGTGCAACTTAATTCCATGTGCAGTAAATTAGAAGGAATTTTCAAACATATTGGTCTCACGGCATGGACACATGCATGGAGTGCCATGGCATTTTAATTCCAAAAAATTAAAAAATGATCAGAAAAACATGCAACCTTGCTTGATGTAATGTCATGCCACCAAGATGATGTGGAAAAAAAATTGGCCTGTTTGACGAAAGTTTGGACACACACCCCTCACAAACCGGAGCAACTCACTAGAAGGCTCGTGGTTCCGAGAGGGAACAATGCATGTTTTATGACGAATGGGAGATAGCTCCCTCTTATGGCCTTCAAATTTTTTTCTACGTTTAACGTGCACTAATACAACTGTCATGTGAAAATTTGGAAAATTTCAGGGGTCATTTGACCTTTTAAAGACATTTAAGTGATTTTCTAGCCATTTAATGACCGTACCTAAAAATTGAACTACATGTACGTGCAATGGCTAACCATAACGGTTTGAAAAATCATATTTGTGTACTTGTGTGCGACTTAATTCCATGTGCAGTAAGTTAGAAGGAATTTTCAAACATATTGGTCTCACGGCATGGACACATGCATGGAGTGCCATGGCATTTTAATTCCAAAAAATTAAAAAATGATAAGAAAAACATGAAACCTTGCTTGATGTAATGTCATGCCACCAAGATGATGTGGTAAAAAAATTGGCCTGTTTGACGAAAGTTTGGACACACACCCCTCACAAACCGGAGCAACTCACTTGAAGGCTCGTGGTTCCGAGAGGGAACAATGCATGTTTGATGACGAACGGGAGATAGCTTCCTCTTACAGCCTTCAAATTTTTTTCTACGTTTAACGTGCAGTAATACAACTGTCATGTGAAAATTTGGAAAATTTCAGGGGTTATTTGACCTTTTAAAGACATTTGAGTGATTTTCTAGCAATTTAATGACCGTAATTCAAATTTGAACTACATGTACATGCAACGGCTAACCATAATGGTTTGAAAAATCATATTTGTGTACTTGTGTGCGAGTTAATTCCATGTGCAGTAAATTAGAAGGAATTTTCAAACATATTGGTCTCACGGCATGGACACATGCATGGAGTGCCATGGCATTTTAATTCCAAAAAATTAAAAAATAATCAGAAAAACATGAAACCTTGCTTGATGTAATGTCATGGCACCAAGATGATGTGGTAAAAAATTGGCCTGTTTGACGAAAGTTTGGACACACACCCCTCACAAACCGGAGCAACTCACTAGAAGGCTCGTGGTTCCGAGAGGGAACAATGCATGTTTTATGACGAATGGGAGATAGCTTCCTCTTACGGCCTTCAATTTTTTTTCTACATTTAACATGCACTAATACAACTGTCATGCGAAAATTTGGAAAATTTCAGGGGTCATTTGACCTTTTAAAGACATTTAAGTGATTTTCTAGCCATTTAATGACCGTAATTCATATTTGAACTACATGTACATGCAACGGCTAACCATAATGGTTTGAAAAATCATATTTGTGTACTTGTGTGCGAGTTAATTCCATGTGCAGTAAATTAGAAGGAATTTTCAAACATATTGGTCTCACGGCATGGACACATGCATGGAGTGCCATGGCATTTTAATTCCAAAAAATTAAAAAATGATAAGAAAAACATGAAACCTTGCTTGATGTAATGTCATGCCACCAAGATGATGTGGTAAAAAAATTGGCCTATTTGACGGAAGTTTGGACACACACCCCTCACAAACCGGAGCAACTCACTAGAAGGCTCGTGGTTCCGAGAGGGAACAATGCATGTTTGATGACGAACGAGAGATAGCTTCCTCTTACGGCCTTCAAATTTTTTTCTACGTTTAATGTGCACTAATGCAACTGTCATGTGAAAATTTGGAAAATTTCAGGGGTCATTTGACCTTTTAAAGACATTTAAGTGATTTTCTAGCCATTTAAGGACCGTAATTCAAATTTGAACTACATGTACATGCAATGGCTAACCATGACGGTTTGAAAAATCATATTTGTGTACTTGTGTGCGAGTTAATTCCATGTGCAGTAAATTAGAAGGAATTTTCAAACATATTGGTCTCACGGCATGGACACACACATGGAGTGCCATGGCATTTTAATTCCAAAAAATTAAAAAATGATCAGAAAAACATGAAACCTTGCTTGATGTAATGTCATGCCACCAAGATGATGTGGTAAAAAAATTGGCCTGTTTGACGGAAGTTTGGACACACACCCCTCACAAACCGGAGCAACTCACTAGAAGGCTCGTGGTTCCGAGAGGGAACAATGCATGTTTGATGACGAACGGGAGATAGCTTCCTCTTACGGCCTTCAATTTTTTTTCTATGTTTAATGTGCACTAATGCAACTGTCATGTGAAAATTTGGAAACTTTCATGGGTCATTTGACCTTTTAAAGACATTTAAGTGATTTTCTAGCCATTTAAGGACCGTAATTCAAATTTGAACTACATGTACATGCAATGGCTAACCATGACGGTTTGAAAAATCATATTTGTGTACTTGTGTGCGAGTTAATTCCATGTGCAGTAAATTAGAAGGAATTTTCAAACATATTGGTCTCACGGCATGGACACATGCATGGAGTGCCATGGCATTTTAATTCCAAAAAAATAAAAAATGATCAGAAAAACATCAAACCTTGCTTGATGTAATGTCATGCCACCAAGATGATGTGGTAAAAAAATTGGCCTGTTTGATGAAAGTTTGGACACACATCCCTCACAAACCGGAGCAACTCACTAGAAGGCTCGTGGTTCCGAGAGGGGACAATGCATGTTTGATGACGAATGGGAGATAGCTTCCTCTTACGACCTTCAATTTTTTTTCTACGTTTAACGTGCACTAATACAACTGTCATGCAAAAATTTGGAAAATTTTAGGGCTCATTTGACCTTTTAAATACATTTAAGTGATTTTCTAGCCATTTAATGACCATAATTCAAATTTGAACTACATCTACATGCAACGGCTAACCATAATGGTTTGAAAAATCATATTTGTGTACTTGTGTGCGAGTTAATTCCATGTGCAATAAATTAGAAGGAATTTTCAAACATATTGGTCTCACGGCATGGACACATGCATGGAGTGCCATGGCATTTTAATTCCAAAAAATTAAAAAATGATTAGAAAAACATGAAACCTTACTTGATGTAATGTCATGCCACCAAGATGATGTGGTAAAAAAAATTGGCCTGTTTGACGAAAGTTTGGACACAAACCCCTCACAAACCGGAGCAAGTCACTAGAAGGCTCGTGGTTCTGAGAGGGAACAATGCATGTTTGATGACGAACAGGAGATAGCTTCCTCTTACGGCCTTCAATTTTTTTTCTACGTTTAACGTGCACTAATACAACTGTCATGTGAAAATTTGGAAAATTTCAGGTGTCATTTGACCGTTTAAAGATATTTAAGTGATTTTCCAGCCATTTAATGACCGTAATTCAAATTTGAACTACATGTACATGCAATGGCTAACCATAACGGTTTGAAAAATCATATTTGTGTACTTGTGTGCGAGTTAATTCCATGTGTAGTAAATTAGAAGGAATTTTCAAACATATTGGTCTCACGGCATGGACACATGCATGGAGTGCCATGGCATTTTAATTCCGAAAAATTTAAAAATGATCAGAAAAACATGAAACCTTGCTTGATGTAATGTCATGCCACCAAGATGATGTGGTAAAAAAATTGGCCTGTTTGACGAAAGTTTGGACACACACCCCTCACAAACCGGAGCAAGTCACTAGAAGGCTCGTGGTTCCGAGAGGGAACAATACATGTTTTATGACAAACGGGAGATAGCTTCCTCTTACGGCCTTCAAAATTTTTTCTACGTTTAACGTGCACTAATACAACTGTCATGTGAAAATTTGGAAATTTTCAGGGGTCATTTGACTTTTTAAAGACATTTAAGTGATTTTCTAGCCATTTAATGACCGTAATTCAAATTTGAACTACATCTACATGCAACGGCTAACCATAACGATTTGAAAAATCATATCTGTGTACTTGTGTGCGAGTTAATTCCATGTGCAGTAAATTAGAAGGAATTTTCAAACATATTGGTCTCACGGCATGGACACATGCATGGAGTGCCATGGCATTTTATTTCCAAAAAATTTAAAAATGATCAGAAAAACATGAAAGCTTGCTTGATGTAATGTCATGCCACCAAGATGATGTGGTAAAAAATTTGGCCTATTTGACGAAAGTTTGGACACACACCCCTCACAAACCGGAGCAACTCACTAGAAGGCTCGTGGTTTTGAGAGGGAACAATGCATGTTTGATGACGAACAGGAGATAGCTTCTTCTTACGGCCTTCAAATTTTTTTCTATGTTTAACGTGCACTAATACAACTATCATGTGAAAATTTGGAAAATTTTAGGGGTCATTTGACCTTTTAAAGACATTTAAGTGATTTTCTAGCCATTTAATGATCATAATTCAAATTTGAACTACATCTACATGCAACGGCTAACCATAACGGTTTGAAAAATCATATTTTTGTGTACTTGTGTGCGAGTTAAAAAATCATCAAACAATGTAAATATCTGGTGTTCAAAAAAGAAAATTTAAAGATCTGGCAAGACAACCGGCGCCCACACGATTGGCACTCTATTTCACGCCTCAAGGTTTGGAAGGTGAGTGGCGGGGGTTATTAATCAGACACGGTTCTGTATTGGAAACCGTCAGCTATTATGTTCACACACGGATTTTGCTGCGGGAATCTTGTGTAATTCAAACTACAATACTCGTAAATTCTGGCGACCGGCATGTGTACTGTTCCCGTCTATCTAGATTCCGGCCGCCAATAAATACTACCTTGCTCATGTCGTCCCCCCTGCATTATCATCTACATCCTCCCCTCGCTCGCCCTCTCTCTCTCTCTCTCTCAAATCTCTGCCATGGCGTCGCCGGTCTGCCCATGCGCCGACAAGGAGTCGCCGCCCCCCGAGGACACTCACTCGAAGAGCAGCGAGGAGGACCCCTATGCGTCGCCGAACGAGGTTGCGTCGGACCCCCCAACTTTGGATTGGTTTTGGGGCCAGTACAATCTTTGTCTATGGAAGTCGCTGCCACCGGATGAGAAAGCCAGGCAAGTGGTGTTCAAGAAGGAGATGGCGGAGGAGGAAGCCAGGTACCAGGCGGCCTGTGAAGCCCATGATGCCGCCTGAAAAATGTAGGCGGTGGAGCTTTGGGGGCGGGCGCGTCATCGTGCGGAGGAGGTGTACGAAGACGGGTACTTCGCGAGGAAGGTCAAAGGCGCTAGGCGCCTCATCGCTGCGTGGAGGTGGGCCGATAAGCTCCAGCATGCCACCGAAGAGGAGCTCCGGTGGGCGCCCAACGAAATGGCAAGATCGTTCGCGCTCGTCCGCCAGCAAGAGGCATATCGGTACGTCAAGCGCTGCGAGGCGGAGGAGGCGGAGTACTGCCTCCGCGCTGGGAAGACGCCGCGCACCAGGGAGCTGCTGGCGAGGGGCTACCGGAACACTGCCCCCAGGAGGGATTATTAGTTTTAGTATTGTTCGTTTTCAATTTTATGCATTGTACCTAGTAGTTAAGTATCATCACGTATATGTGATGATATTATATATATTCTGTGATGAACTAATGAACAATTAATATATATATATATATATATATATATATATATATATATATTATGAATTCCATTTTCTATCTGTTTTTGTATACTAATTTGAATCTAGCTGTTATCATCCACATATACAAAATGGAAAGCGTATATACACACATTGAAATAGAACATATAAGAACGGAAAACAGAGTACACACATTGAAACAGAGCAATACTACGATTGCTGTGAATACATAGCTATCCACGTCGAAACGACTCAACAAAATAAAACGCGTCCATGAGACCATGACCAGCAGCCCTTGCCTAAGGTAGCTCTTGGCTCTGCCTGAACTCGTGCCGGCGTTCGTCCAAGCGGTCGACACGCTCGCGGTACATCTGGAGCGCGATCTCGAGCTCCAAGTTGGCTATTTCATCGGAGATCACCAGCTCGAGGATGCGACGGCCATGTTCCTCTACTGCGCCCAGGTGGACACCTGGGCCAAGGAGGCATTCGAGCCTACCGACCAACGCGTTGGCATCGAGCGGGCCGCGGACAAGGCAAACGGCGCGACCCATGCGAACGGCGCGGCGGGCGTCCGGTGCAAGTACGGCGCGGCCGGCCTCTGGTGCAAGTACGGGGCAGAGGGCATCTGCCCACTCCTGGTGAGGAATGGGGGTACTGACGGGACGTGTACCCAGCTGCGACGCCCTGTCGACAGTAGGCAAGCGCCGATGGATCTGCTTTTGCTGTGCGGCGTGCCGCGCCTCTCGCTCTGCGGCGCTCCAACGGTCTCACTGTGTGGTGAGCCGCAGCCTATTGGCGCAGACGCGCCTAGCTTGCTCTGCAGTGCACCATCGATCATGTTGTGCGGCGAGCTGCAGCCTCTCGGCGCTGACATGCCTATCTTGATCTGCGGCGCTGACGCGCCATGCGCCAAGGGTCTGCTCAACCCTGGCGATGACGCGCATCACGACATCGTCCATCGCATTGCCGGGGAGCGCCTCGGCTTCGACGGGCCGTGGCGCCTTCTTGTTTTCCTCGTCGATGAGGTTGATGGCAGAGGCGGCGCTTTGGTGGGTTGGCATGCTTGGAAAAGGTGGATGTGCTACATGCTGTGCTTGTTGCCTCCGTGCGTCGCGCACCGCCTAGGTTTATGCGCAATATCGCTGGGTGGCGGGAAACAGGTGAGGAAATGGCGGGAAACGGTGGCGTGTTCATAAAACGCCATCATTTAATGGAAACTTAGCATATAAGGAACATCGAGCTAGCACAAGAAGTAGATGATGATCAGATGAACACGGACCACACTAGGGAACCCGTCGGTGATGAATTCATCAATCGCAAATGGTTGTATACTAGCAAGCGTTTGCCCACAACACACACGGCTTATTCCATCACAAACAGGTCGGATGGATCAACTGTATGCCATGTATCGCACATTGTCAAAAAGTAATGCGGTAGACCTTCTTTAACATGTGTTAAAAAACAAAAAAACAAGGACCTCACTGTTAATTTAATTGATGAGATGGATCATAGAGGTCATTTAATTTAACCCTTATGACCCATCCCATCAGTTAATTAAACATCAAGACAACTTCCCATCGAGTCACCCATCTGATGGCTGCTCCAGCCTGAGCACACTTAACTTGAGATTTCTCTTAGATGAGCTATTGGTGGAACAGCTAGTCCTTGCTGATATAGGATGCCTCTTCGCATCCTTATGGTGTACCCGGATGACCGCCCGTCGCCCAATGGCCAATAGATGTTATGTAGATAGAGCATATCACATACGTCTTATTAGAAGCAATCGTCTGTGTTATTATCGGTCTTCGCACACATTTCTGATTACAGACCTGTTTGTCGCGTATCACACACATCTTGTTATATTGAACCGTTTCTGTTATCTGGGCATAACGCAAACAGTTCATCCGAGTGAACTGTATGCCCTCTATCGCACACACCTTCATCTAGCTGACCGTTTCTTTTGTTCCGCCTAATCACAAACAGTTCATCCGAGTGAACCATTTGCCGTATATCGCACACGCCTTCATCTGCCTGCCCGTTTCTTTTGTTCTGCCTCATCGCAAACAGTTAATTGAACTGAACCATATGCCCGGCATCGCACACGAAACTAAAATCTGGACCATGTTTGATGTATCCTTCATCGCAAATGTTTTGCATCTTTTTTGACGGTTATTTTACATCACCGTTTGCGATTAATGCATCGCACACAGTTTCGTCGAAGGGTCTCTGATCGTAGTGTCGCATTAGCAACATCCTGTAGTAGTGCATGCAAAGCATTATGACAATGATGGTATGTGTCATAACGGAACGGTGGAAGTTGCATGGCAATATATCTCGGAATGGCTATGGAAATGCCATACTAGGTAGGTATGGTGGCTGTTTTGAGGAAGATATAATGTGGCTTATGTGTGAAAGAGCATATCATATCACGGGGTTTAGATGCACCGGCGAAGTTTGCACCAACTCTCAAGGTGAGAAAGGGCAATGCACGATACCAAAGAGGCTAGCAATGGTGGAAGGGTGAGAGTGCGTATAATCCATGGACTCAACATTAGTCATAAAGAACTCACATAATTATTGCAAAAGTTTATTAGTCCTTGAAGCAAAGTACTACTACGCATGCTCCTAGGGGGATAGATTGGTAGGAAAAGAACATCGCTCGTCCTCGACCACCACTCATAAGGAAGACAATAAAAAATAAATGCTCCAACTTCATCGCATAACAAGAGACCATACGTGCATGCTTCGGGAATCACAAACCTTAACACAAATATTCTTACTAAACCACAATTACTAACTAGCATGACGCTAATATTACCATCTTTATATCTCAAAACAAATGCAAGGAATCAAACTTCTCATATATTCAATGATCTTCATGAAAGTTTTTATTATATCCCTCTTGAATACCCATCATATTAGGACTCGATTCATAACCTAATAAAATTGCCATACTATTTATAAGACTCTCAAAATAATATAAGTGAAGCATGAGAGTTCATCAATTTCTTCAAAATAAAACCACCACCGTGCTCTAAAAAGATATAAGTGAAGCACTAGAGCAACTACCTAGCTCAAAAGATATAAGTGAAGCACATAGAGTATTCTAATAAATTTAAGATTAATGTGTGTCCCTCTCAAAAGGTGTGTACAGCAAGGATGATTGTGGCAAACTAAAAAGCAAAGACTCATATAATACAAGACGCTCCAAGCAAAACACATATCATGTGGTGAATAAAAATATAGCCTCAAGTAATTTACCGATGGATTGAAGACAAAAGAGGGGATGCCATCCGGGGCATCCCCAAGGTTAGATGCTTGGTTGTCCTTGAATATTATCTTGGGGTGCCTTGGGCATCCCCAAGCTTAGGCTCTTGCCACTCCTTATTCCGTAGTCCATCGAAACTTCACCCAAAACTTGAAAACTTCACAACAGAAAACTCAACAGAAAACTCATGAGATCCGTTAGTATAATAAAAAAAATCTCCACTTTTAGGTACTGTTGTAAACTCATTCCAATTTTATATTTTCATTATATCTACTGTATTCTAACTTCATCATGGCGCATAGCCCCCGATACTACCCATAGATCCATCAAAATAAGTGAACAACACTACGAAAATAGAATCTGTCGAAAACAGAACAGTTTGTAAAGACCCGAATTAAAGTCATACTTATGTAACTCCAAAAATTCTGAAAAATTAGGACAGCATAGAAAATCTGTATATCAATCTTATATAAAAAATTCAGAATGTTTCCACGTTTGAGCAAATTTTAACAATTCAGCTACTGGACGCAAAAGTTTCTGTTTTTCAGCAAAATCAAATCAACTATCATCCAAATCATCCCAAAGGTCTTACTTGGCTCAAACACTAATTAAAACATTAAAACACAATCATTGCAAAATTATAATTGAATATTTATTGAAAAATAGAAGCAAAAACAAAAAACATAAAATAAAATTGGGTTGCCTCCCAACAAGCGCTATTGTTTTACGCCCCTAGCTAGGCATATTGCATAGATCTACGTATTGTCATCTTTGGTATTCAATCCATAAGTGGCCCTCATAATAGATTCATATGACAACTTAATTTTCTTTCTTGGAAAGTGTTCCATGCCCTTCCTTAACGGAAATTGAAATCTAATGTTTCCTTCTTTCATATCAATAATTGCACCAATCGTTCTAAGAAAAGGTCTACCAAGAATAATAGGGCATGTAGGATTGCAAACTATATCAAGCACAATAAAATCTACGGGCACATAATTCCTATTAGCAACAATAAGAACATCATTAATTCTTCCCATAGATCTCTTAATAGTGGAATCCGCTAAGTGCAAATTTAAAGAACAATCATCAAGTTTATGGAAACCTAGCACATCACATAAAGTTTTTGGAATAGTGGAAACGCTAGCACCCAAATCACACAAAGCATTGCACTCATAATCTTTAATCTTAATTTTAATAGTAGGTTCCCATTCATCATAAAGCTTTCTAGGGATTGAAACTTCCAACTCAAGTTTTTCTTCAAACGATTTCATCATAGCATCAACGATATGTTTAGTAAAAGCTTTATTTTGATTATAATCATGTGGTGAATTAAGCATAGATTGTAACAAGGAAATACAATAAATCAAAGAACAATTATCATAATTAAACTCCTTGAAATCCAAAAGATTGGGCTCATCACTAGTTAAAGCTTTGACCTCGCCAAACCCATTTTTATCAATTTTCTCATTAAGATCTTCACCCTCCAAATTATTGGGACGCCTTCTAGCTAAAGCTGACTCATATCCAGTCCCTTATTTATCAAGTTTTATATTAGCAAACAAAGATTCAATAGGAGTCACACCAATCACTTTAAGATCTTCATTATGATTATCACAAAAACTAGAAGAACATACTTTTTCTAGCCATTCTCTCTTAGCACGCATCCTAGCGGTTCTCTCCCTACTTTCATTAATAGAATTTTGAATAGCTTTCAGAGACTCATTAATATCAAGCTTGGGTGGCATAGATCTAATATTAAAATAATTAATCTCATGAGAAATTCTATCAACGTTCCTAGCCAAATCATGCATCAACCTTAAGCAATTTGTCTTCCACCATAGCATTGAAAATCTTTTGGGAGTTAATAAAATCTTTAATATTATTCTCAAGATCAGATGGTATCTTATTATAATTTTCATAAGAATTGTTGTAGGAATTACCATAATTATTAGATGAATTACTAGGAAACGACCTAGGATTAAAATTGCCTCTATACGCGTTATTACCAAAATTGTTCCTACCAACAAAATTCACATCCATAGATTCATTATTATTCTCAGTCAAAGTAGACAAAGGCATATCATTAGGATCAATAGGAGCACTCTTGCTAGCAATCTATTTCATAAGTTCATCCATCTTTCCACTCAAAGTATTAATTTCTTCAATAGCATGCACTTTTTTACTAGTAGATCTTTCGGTATGCCATTGAGAGTAATTTGACATAATATTATCTAGGAGTTTAGTAGATTCTACTAATGCGATCTCCATAAAAGTACCACCCACGGTGAAATCTAAAAGATTTCTAGATGCAAAATTCAATCCGGCATAAAAGTTTTGTATGATCATCCATAAACTTAAACCACGAGTAGGGAAATTTCTTATCATCAATTTCATCCTCTCCCAAGATTGTGCAACATGTTCATGATCTAGTTGCTTAAAATTAATTATATCTTTCCTAAGGGAGATGATCTTAGAGGGAGGAAAATACTTGGAAATAAAAATATCCTTACACTTATTCCATGAATCAATACTATTTTTAGGCAAGGACGAAAACCAAGTTTTAGCACAATCTTGTAGTGAGAACGGAAATAGCTTCAATTTTACAATATCATTATCCACATCTTTTTTCTTTTGCATATCACACAATTCAATGAAAGTATTTAGATGGGATGCAACATCTTCATTAGGACTACCAGAAAATTGTTCTTTCATAACAGGATTCAACAAAGCGGCATTAATTTCATAAGATTCCACACTAGTGGCGGGAGCAATCGGAGTACTAATAAAATCATTATTATTAGTGTTGGAAAAATCACACAACTTGGTATTTTCTTGAGACAATGTGACAAAGCAAGCAATCTAGCACACAAGCAAACAAAAAGACGAACGAAAAAAGGCAAGTAAAAAGGCAAATATTTTTGTGTTTTTCTGAAAATGTTTTAGAAGTGGGGGAGAGGAAAACGAGAGGCAGATGGAGAATAATGTAAATGCAAGAGATGAGAGTTTATGATAGGTACTTGGTAGGCTTGATGTAGATCCTCCCCGGCAACAGCGCCAGATATTCTTCCTGCTACTTCTTGAGCTTGCGTTGGGTTTTCACTTGAAGAGGAAAGGGTGATGCAGCAAAGTAGAGATAAGTATTTCCCTCAGTTTGAGAACCAAGGTATCAATCCAGTAGGAGGAACACACAAGTCACAAATGGTTGCACCTACACAAACAAACAAATACTTGCACCCAACACGATAAAGGGGTTGTCAATCCCTTCATGGTTACTTGCGAGGATGAGATCTGATAGAGATAGGTATAAAAGATAAATAAAAGTGCAAAACAAGGTAAAGGTAAATAAATTGCAGCAAGGTATTTTTGGTTTTTTGGTTTTATAGATCTAAAAATAATATGTTAAAAATAGACCCGGGGACCATAGTTTTCTCTAGAGGCTTTTCTCTTGAAAGAACACATACGGTGGGTAAACAAATTACTGTTGAGCAATTGATAGAAAAGCACAAAGTTATGACAATATCTAAGGCAATGATCATGAATATAGGCATCATGTCCATGACAAGTAGACCGACTCCTGCCTGCATCTACTACTATTACTCCACACATCATCGAAAGGGCAACAAGGTTGATGTAGAGGCCCTCCGTGACCGAATCCCTCTCCAGCAGAGTACCGGAATAGGTCTCCAGATGGGATCTCACGAGGACAGAAACTTGCGGCGACGGAAAAGTATTTTTGGTGTGCCCTCTGGTATACGGGGAATATTTGGGTATTTATGGAGCAAAGATTAGGGTTAGAGGAGCCACAGGGGGCCCACAAGCTCGGCAGGCGTGCCCCTAGGGTGTGGCCTCCGAGCTTGTCATGGCCTCGTGGCTCTTCTGGCCTCCTCCCGAAGCTTCCTAGGTGTCTTATGGTCCAAGAAAAATCATCAAAAAGTTTCGTTCCGTTCGGACTCCGTTTGGTATTGATTTTCTCTAAAAGACAAAAACATGGAAAAAACAACAATTGGCACTAGGCACTAGGTTAGTCCCAAAAAATGATATAAAATAGCATAATAATGCATATAAAACATCAAGATAGATAATATAATATCATGGGACAATAAAAAATTATAGATACGTTGGAGACGTATCATTCTCTGTGACCCATCAAAAAAAAGAAGAGAGAGAGATCAAACGGGCGCAAAAATGGGCGGGCCCAGTCGCCCGAAAGGCCGCTGTCGGTGTCAAAACCGGCGGATCTCAGGTGGGGGGTCCCGAACTGTGCGTCTAAGGTCGATGGTAACAGGAGACGGGGGACACGATGTTTACCCAGGTTCGTGCCCTCTCTATGGAGGTAATACCCTACGTCCTGCTTGATTGATCTTGATGAATATGAGTATTACAAGAGTTGATCTACCACGAGATCGTAATGGCTAAAACCCTAGAAGTCTAGCCTGTCTGATTATGATTGCCTCTACGGACTAAACCCTCCGGTTTATATAGACACCGGAGGGGGCTAGGGTTGTACAAAGTCGGTTACAGAGAAAGGAATCCTCATATCTGAACGCCAAGCTTGTCGTCCACGCCAAGGAGAGTCCCATCCGGACACGGGAGAGAGCCTTCTGTCTTGTATCTTCATGGCCCATCAGTCCGGCCCACGTTACGTAGCCGGGACGCCCGAGGACCCCTTAATCCAGGACTCCCTCAGCCGCCGAACATTCTGTTGGAAAAGACTCGCTAAAGGGATTCCATACGACCGCTCAAATGACCAGACGCAGTCGTATGAAAGGCCGGAAATCGGGAATTCAGGATTTCCTTGCGATTTCCAACAGAATTTCGCCTGATTTTGCCTGGTTTGTTTCGATTCTTTTTATCTTCCTTATCTCAACAAGCCTTGTGCCCCTAACCTCTTATATACAGAGCCTTTACCTCTTCCACTATCAAAACTAATAAACCAATCTAGTACGAGCTCTTGTGAGTTTTCAAGTGCAGGAAGAGATGGCTCGCTCGTGGGATGTTAGGAAAAGCTCCTCCCAGGAGGAGGAGGAGGAGGATTTGGAAGAAGAGCACTCACCGGTGAGCATAAAGGAGAGGCTCCGGTGCTCACGTGATTGGTCCTCCTCAGAGGAGGATCTGGAGGAGCCGCCCGTTGAAAGTGGTGAAGACGATGAAGAAGAGAAGAGGAAGAAGAAGCCAACGTCGATCCCCATCAATGCAATCAAGGTCGTCATCAACAAGAACAACATCGTCTTCGTCAAGGATACTTCCATCACCATGGCGAAGTGTGGTTTTAGCAACTGAACATCCATGATCCTCTGGGAGAATTGGAGGAGATCGATCCAAGGGCACGTAAGATGCACACCATCGGTGCCCGCATGCAAGTGGGACCTTCAAGGAAGAGGCGTGCCACAAACCCTGCCCCGCCTGAGGTACATGTTAATAATTTTAGTTGAAACTAAAGCTATGACTGGAAAGACCAAGGAGATGGAGGTGGTCCTAGCCACCAAGACCCGCGAGGATCTTGACACGAGCCTGAGAATCATCGCCAATCAGGATGCGACTCTTTGCATGTACCGCTCTCGCATCAAGGACCTGGAGGTTGCTAACAAGCTCATGGTAGACGTCCCCACTGGTGTCACCCCTACACCTCCAGAAAAGAACACTGGTATCAATAAAAAGGAGACTAAATGAATCCAACCGGCTTAGCATGATAAGCTTGGGGGGATTTTGAGGACCTTTTGTATCCCTTGATATTATTTTCCGTTAAACTGAGTTCGAAAGTTTTTCGTTTAGTTTGAATAAATAAGGACAGTCATGCTTTCTTGATAAGAGGGATGAGTTTTATGCAATGAGTCATGGATAGTTTAATGAGTGATCGATTATGATCTTTATGAATTTGCTTAGTATGATTCTGCATCTTCGTGTGCTAGATATTTTTGTTTTTAGACAATGATTATAAGTCTTCCACATCTTTAGTATCAATCACGAATAGGAAGTTGAAAACTTAATGTGATAAATTGACCTCGAGCACAGAAAACGTGTCCGGCTCTGCAAAACAAGTACCACACACAACCGCAGAGAGTATAATATTTCACGAGTGCAATCCGCTGACAACTTTTTGTAACGCGACACCACGTTCCTGCACGGTCATTATTTCGAACCGTTCTTTAGCCTCCCGCTCCATGCTTTAAGATGCGGTTTCCAGTGGCTCGTCTCGTCATAGCAGAGATCGTGTCCCTTCATTACGGGATTCTCATCAATACGGGCGTGGGTAATCCAACTATGCCATTTGCACGGCCCTTGGGAATAGGCGAGTCTTAAGGCGAGTGGGGAGGCGCTTGATATTCACTGCCTTTATAAGGAGATAAGGATTCACCCCTTTCACCCACGCCTTCTCTTTCTCTGCCTCTCCATTCCTGAGCTCCAGCGCCCAAGTTCTCATCTTTTCCGCCTCAAAGAAGCACTCCGACCATGTCCGGATCCGGAGCGCAAGGCAAGTGGATGGCCTCCTCCGTCAAGGAGAAGGACATCATGAAGCTCTGGGAGGCGGGGTATTTGGCCATGGAAATCGCCCACCGGCTTCCGGCCAAGGGACAGATCATCCCCACCCCCAAGCCTCATGAGAGGGTGGTGTTCATCCCCCACTTCATCCGCGGGTTAGGGTTTCCTCTTCACCCTTTCGTCCGTGGACTCATGTTCTACTACAGGCTAGATTTCCATGATCTAGCCCCAAATTCTTTCCTCAACATCTCGGCATTTATTGTCGTGTGCGAGGCCTTCCTCCGCATCCCACCCCACTTCGGACTGTGGCTCAAGATTTTCAATGTGAAGCCGAAGGGGGTGGATGGCCAACACGCAGAGTGCGGAGGCACCATGGTGAGCAAGATGCCCAACGTCACATGGCCAAAAGGTACCTTTGTGGAGATCGTCAAAGGGTGGCAGCAACTGTGGTTCTATATCACAGAGTCCCGCGACGCCACCTGGGCCGCGGCTCCTGAATTCAAGTCCGGAGCCCCAATGCGGCTCACCTCCTGGCTAGAGAAGGGCCTGAATTGGGCGTCGTCGGACGAGCTGACAGCGATGTAGGCGTGTATCCAGAGCATGGTGGACAAGAACATCAAGCTCGTCAATGTGATCCATGTGATGCTAGTTCGCCGGATCCTTCCATGCCAAAGCCGGACTTGCCATCTGTGGGAGTTCGATCCGGCCGAGCACCAGACCTTGCAACAGTTCTTCGGAACTACACACGAAGACATCTGGAAGGTGCTTTTTAAGGCCAACGAGAAATGGCCGGAGACGACCGAGGACCGTGGGCACGACCTGGCCCATCCCGCCAGTTCGGTAAGTCTTTCGCGCTTCAAGGTGTATCCTTTACTTGCTTACTCAGGGAGAATGCCTAAGCCTTCCTATTTATTTTTTTAGGGCTGGACGAAGAAGGCAGAGCGGATTAAGTGTCCGGCTCTACTGCCCGAGGAACCAGCCATCCCGCTTCTGACGAAGATGCTGGTCCCGGCGCCCTACCAGGCGCCGGAGAAGAAGGCCAAGAAAAAGGCCAAGGAGACAAGAAGCGACCTCCGTCGCAAGGGAACTTCGGACGCGATGTCCGAAGACGCCAAGACTCACTCCACCGCCGCAGAGGATGACGACGAGGAGGAGGAAAGCAACTCTCCCCCTGAGAGGGGAAGGAAGAAAAGGGCGGCCCCCATAAATCTGGAGGCAGAGGCGTCCAAGAAGGGAAAGGTCTCCCTCGCGGATAACTCCGCGTGGGACGTCGACGGCAGCCCAGAGCGGCGCCCCCGAGATAAGCCCCTGGCCGAGTCGTGAGTACTCAAAGACCCTGACGCATTCATATATCCAGCCTCTTTTCTCCATAGTTTTAACATGTTGAATCATGTACTTGCAGTCCGGCTCGTTTCGACCTTGAGCGATCCTCATCTTCGGGGAATTCGCTGGACCCGAAGGTGATGGACAGCGGGTCCCTTCCGGCGGCCTCCTCTCCCAAGGCCATGGACGACACCGAGGCATTGTCCGGAAGGATCCCAGGCCAGGGAGAGACGCAGGAGGCCGTCAGCGCGGGCCAGAGGGTGAAACCTCGGCCGCCGAACACATGGGGGAGCAAATCCCCGTGGAGACTAGCAATGGGGGCCAGGTCAAATTCGGCCCCCAGCCGAATACGGTCCCGGAGACCTATACGGCTCCGGAATCCGGCAAGCAACCTCCTTTGAAAGAAGGGGGTGTGCCTATTTCGCCGGTGACCTCTGTCCAACCAGAGGCACCGGACACCCTACTGGAAGCGCTGCGAAGTGCTTCCATTGTAGAGGAACACCGTGCCCTCATGGGTACGGTGATTGAGAAGATTCAGTCCGTGAAAAGCGGACTAACCGAAGCCTGCACAAGCCTTCTAACAGGTTTTGAGGTATGAAACGCAATTATGTAAAAAGAATGTCACAGTATAGACAGTAGCCCCTGAGACACTGTCCGGTGGTCGAAAAGAAAAGCCGGACAGAGGATCAAACAATTTTCACAGGAGACTAACCATACATGTCTATGTGAAAAAGCAGGCGTCGGTGCTAGCTGCGACCTCCCATGCTGCCGAAGTCTCTGGACTGAAGCAGCATCTGGAGCGGGCCAAGGAAGAACTCGACCGTGTGAAAAAGCAGCTGGAGGACAAGCAAGGTATGCCATGACCTTCTGTATATCAAAAAGGATAGATGATTTGTATTGACCATAGTGCCATGATATTTGTAGGAGCGGCGACCGAGGTGGAGGCCCTTAAAAAGGCGCTGGCCGAGGCCCAGAAGAGAGCGATGGAGGAACAATCCGTCCGCGAAAAGCACGAGGCCAGGGTCGGTGAGGTCCAACAAGAGCTCCAGGACGCTGTAAAGAAATGCGAGTCCTTGGAGCGCAAGATTACGGATCAAGAGTTCGAGCTTGCTAAGGCCCACCAAAGCACGCAAGAGGCCCGGGTTGAAGCCCAGGGCGCCCTCCAGGAAATCCGAGAGGCCAGGAAAATCACGGCGGGTAAGGCCTTTATAATGCAAAGCAAATTTGTGAAGAAAAGGTACCTCTTACTGACCCGGATTTGGAGTTCTCCAGGAGCGTTTGCGGATCTGCCGCGTAACATTGCTGATGCTGCGGATTTCTTCCGAGCCGAAGAGGGGAGCTCAACGGAGAAGCTGTTCTGGTCGCAATACCTTGCGCCAGAGCATCCGGTGCCCTTCAGCGATCAGCTGAAACAGCTGACTGAACTGCATAGGGCGGCCGAATTGGCCATGAAGGATTTGATAATCCATCTATGGCTGGCCGAAGCCATACCCAACAGCTACTTCGGGCTCGTGAAGCGACTGGTTGTTGCCTGCCCTCGGCTTGATGCCATCAAGCTGTCGGTCTGCATTGAAGGTGCGCGGATGGCCTTCGCCCGTTTCAAGATACAGTGGGCGAAGATGAACGCCGTCAAGCTCGCGACCGAGGACCGCCCGCGGGCAAGGAGCACCGCACACCCGAGCGATATTTTGACGATGTCCTGGAGGGATCCCGCATTGTAGCGGAGCAGTGTGCGAAAGACATTATCTTTGGATGAATATATTCATGTTATCCTGTCCTGTATAATGGAACAAAACTGATATGTAATATAATATTAGTTGTTTATATCAAGATTTTTCCTCCTGTGCGGCCGTTTTATTAAATCTGAGAGTTGGCCAGTCGTCGGCTTCAGCCCCCACGTAGGTAGTACGGGGGTGTTCGGGATAAAATCTAAACAATCTTGATCCAAAGTTTGGTCCTTGAAGGAGGTGTTTAGCGCAACGAACCAGGCAATCGGACTATGTGGCTTTATCACCCTCACTTAGCCATAGGAGTTTTATAATAGAAATTTAGGCGCAACCCCTATTATTCGTGAGTCCGAACTAGGGTGCTGTAGATACCTGATCGGGTAGAGACCGATTCGTCGCATAATGCGGAAAAAATCGCAAAAGATTTGTAACCTCCGAAGAGCTGACCGGCTCACGCCGCATCATGACAGTCAGTTTTTGGCTTTCTCTACTGAGGTGCTCATCCGGATAAACCAGGGCACAATCGCAGTAGTTCTCCCTTTACTACCCTAGCCGATATAGCGGAACGTAAGGTAGTAAGCACAGGAGCCGGGCAACCCAACTATTGACCAAAGACATGATTCGGAGCCAATGCATATAATGCTAAATTCGGGGTGCCGAACTATACTGTAAAAAATGTTCGGACTTTGTTGCCGTAATATGGGGAGCAATAAAGTCCCTGGTGAATTTAAGCCGTACCAAAGTGTACGGTTGCAATTAATAAAATTATCAAGAAAAAATGAAGTAGTAAGCTAATGCTGTAGAAGTTGGGCCGCGAACTGTTTCCATTATAATTTTATTGATACGTCAAAGCGTATAAGTAGTGCGATAAGCAACAGGGCTATTTAACAGGCCATGACCAAGGGAGAGCTGCGTGCGGGTCCTGAGAACAGGTGGAGTGATCATGAAAAAGACCTCCTAGCAATTCCCGTATACCTCAATGCTTCTTACTGTCTTGGTGTATCTATCCTTCGAAAGGACCGATGATCAGGCCATCTTGAGGGGCCTGTGGAAAAGAAACCTGAAAAGGATGAAAAAGAAAAAGTGAAAGTATGTGTGTCCAGGGGAGGTCGAGCCATATTATGGACCACAATCTAGTTATGCCTCCGTCTATGCCCATGGTATTTTAAGTGCGTAGTTATGTACGCGTGGTACGTATGCCGCTATTAGGCCGGGACGGAGACGGAGGCCGGATTGCTAGTCTAACTCCTGACGAGCTGGACTGTTATGCTATGGAGTAGTCCGGATCCGCTTGACAGTGTCCGGGAGCTTGGCCACCGAATTAAGATTCTGCTTGGCAAGGCCGCTCTGTACTTCCGCTGCCAAGGCCGCGGTGTGCTCCTCGGTACGGAGGGAGCGCTCCGTGTTTCCGTTAACTATTATGACGCCGCGTGGTCCCGACATCTTGAGCTTGAGATAAGCATAGTGTGGCACCGCATTGAATCGAGCAAATGCGGTTCGTCCGAGTAGCGCGTGATAGCCGCTGCGGAAGGGAACGATATCGAAGATCAATTCTTCGCTTCTGAAGTTGTCCGGGGATCCGAAGACAACCTCCAGTGTGATTGAGCCCATACAGCGGGCCTCTACACCTGGTATGACTCCTTTAAAGGTAGTTTTTGTGGGTTTGATCCTTGAGGGATCGATGCCCATTTTGCGCACTGTATCCTGATAGAGCAGGTTCAGGCTGCTGCCGCCGTCCATGAGGACGCGTGTGAGATGGAATCCACCAACAATTGGATTGAGGAATAGGCCATGACGGATATTGGTCGGATGGTCGCTGCGATCGAAGGTGATCGGGCAGGACGACCATGGGTTGAACTTTGGGGCGACTGGCTCTATCGCGTAGATGTCCCTGAGCGCTTGTTTGCGCTCCCTTTTGGGGATATGAGTGGCGTATATCATGTTCACCATTTTAACCTGGGGAGGGAACTTCTTCTGTCCTCCCGTGTTCGGCGGACGGGACTCCTCGTCGTCGTCCTCGCTTTGCGACCCCTTCTCCTTGTTTTCGGCATTTAACTTGCCGGCCTATTTAAAAACCCAACAGTCTCTGTTGGTATGATTGGCTGGTTTATCAGGGGTGCCGTGGATCTGACATGGACGATCGAGTATGCGGTCCAAGCTGGATGAGCCCGGATTGTTTCTTTTGTATGGCTTCTTCCGCTGGCCGGACTTGGAGCCGCTGAAACCGGCGTTGACCGCCGTGTCATCGGCAGTGCCACCATTGCTTCGGCGCTTGTGCCTGTTGCGTCAGGGCTTGTCATTTCTATTCTTGGCTTCAGAGGTGCCAGCATCACTTGCAGTGTTATTGCTACGGGCTAGCCAACTATCCTCGCCCGCACAAAAGCGGGTCATGAGTGCCGTGAGGGCTGCCATGGACTTCGGCTTTTCTTGGCCGAGGTGACGAGCGAGCCATTCATCGTGGATGCTATGCTTAAAGGCCGCTAGGGCTTCGGCATCCGGGCAGTCAATGATCTGGTTCTTTTTAGTTAGGAACCTAGTCCAGAATTTCCTGGCCGACTCTCCAGGCTGTTGAACTATGTGACTTAAGTCATCGGCATCCGGAGGTCGTACATATGTGCCTTGGAAGTTGTCGCGGAAGGCGTCTTCCAAGTCCTCCCAGCTACCTATAGAGTTTTCAGGTAGACTGTTTAGCCAGTGCCGAGCTAGCCCCTTGAGTTTTAGTGGGAGGTATTTGATGGCGTGAAGGTCATCGCCGTGGGCCATATGAATATGGAGAAGAAAATCCTCAATCCATACCGCGGGATCTGTTGTTCCATCATATGATTCGATATTTACGGGTTTAAACCCTTCTGGGAATTCGTGCTCCATTACTTCATCAGTGAAGCATAGGGGATGTGCGGCGCCTCTATATCGGGCCAAGTCACGACGTAGTGCGGATGTAGTCTGTCTACGGTTTTCGGCCCGGTCGCGATTATGCTCGTTATGTCTGGCTTGACAGCCATCGTCGCGCACCAGGGCATGCCCCCGCGATCCGTAGATCGATCTGGACTGGCCTACTTTGTTCTCCAGGTCTTGCCGCATGTCATATGTGTATCCCCGAGCTGTGGTATCTTTGCCTTTACGGTGAGGTAGTATGGGCAGGTGTTCGGCTTGGGTTGCCACTTTGTCTCGGCCACGTGGTGGTCGGTCAGCCGCATTACGTGTTGATGGCATGGGCTCAAGTGCCTCGTCGTCGAATTAGGGTAGCATTTTACGCTTCGGGTAACTTTTAATGGGGCGCTCGAGTCCGTATTCCTCGGCTGCCAGGACATTAGTCCATCTGTCGTTGAGTAGATCTTGATCAGCTTGAAGCTGCTGCTGTTTCTTTTTCAGGCTCCTCGCAGTGGCTATTAGCCGGCGCTTAAAGCGCTCCTGCTCGATGGGTTCCTCAGGCACGATAAAGTCTTCGTCGCCGAGGCTCACCTCATCCTCGGAGAGTGGAAGATAGTTGCTGTCCTCCGAGTCTTCGTTTATGGCGTGTTCGTCAGGGCTGACTTGCCCATCTTCCCTATCGTCCTGTTTGGAAGTCGGCTCGACGGGATCTTCTTTGTCTTCGGCATCGTCCGGAGTATTGTTTTCTCTCATGCCGGTATTGCTGTCTTTTCCACGGTGTGATTTAGAGCGGTGCCGCTGACGTTGGCGCTTTGGCTGTGTCTCAGGAGGTTTATCCTCGACTGGATCTTTCTTGTTATCGCCGTTATTCTCTTTGGGAGTATCCACCATGTACACGTCATACGAGGAGGTGGCTGTCCAGCGCCCAGTAAATGGCGGGTTTTGGGCCTGCTCCTCTCCGGCATCGTCGTCCATACTGTCGATGTCTTCGGAGTCGTAATCGAGCATGTCGGTTAAGTCTTCGACAGTGGCAATGAAGTGGGCGGTGGGTGGGAAGCAAAATTCTCCGTCATCAGCCTCCAGTTCAAACCGGATATAATTCGGCTGTGAGTCCCCCGCTAAGGAGAGGGTTTTTAATGAGTTTAGCACATCACCCCAAGGTGAGTGTCGGAAGATGTCCGTGGAGCTGAACTCGATGATTGGCGCCCGATCGAGCTCGATGGGCGCGGACGCACGCGGTTCGGAACCTGTGGCCGGAGACGAATCCGAGGTTTCGGTGACACAGATCTTATTCGAAGTTGGGTCTGTGTGCGGCTCCAACACCGCTGAGTCTGCGGCTTCCGTGGCGGGGTTGAGCTTCCCGTCCTCGGATGGCGCAATCTGCTCCGGATCTAAGGCCAGAGCAGTTACAGGCGCAATCTCCCGGATATGGTCCGATGACAGTTTTAGGTCATGTTCATCGCGGTGGCAGGGAGCGGTTGCCATGGGCTCGAATCCGTCGAAGATCAAGTCTCCGCGGATATCAGCAACGTAGTTCAAGCTTCCAAACCTGACCTGATGGCCAGGGGCGTAGCTGTCGATCTGCTCTAGATGGCCAAGCGAGTTGGCCCGCAGTATGAAGCCGCCGAATACGAAGATCTGGCCGGGGAGAAAGACCTCCCTCAAGGCAGCATCGTTGTGGATGATTGATGGAGCCATCGAGTCTTCTAGTGACGACACAGCGGAACTCTCAATGAAAGCACCAATGTCGATGTCAAAACCGGCGGATCTCGAGTAGGGCGTCCCGAACTGTGCGTCTAAGGTCGATGGTAACAGGAGACGGGGGCACGATGTTTACCCAGGTTCGGGCCCTCTCTATGGCGGTAATACCCTACGTCCTGCTTGATTGATCTTGATGAATATGAGTATTACAAGAGTTGATCTACCACGAGATCGTAATGGCTAAAACCTTAGAATTCTAGCCTGTCTGATTATGATTGCCTCTACGGACTAAACCCTCCGGTTTATATAGACACCGGAGAGGGCTAGGGTTGTACAAAGTCGGTTACAGAGAAAGGAATCCTCATATCCGAACACCAAGCTTGTCGTCCACGCCAAGGAGAGTCCCATCCGGACACGGGAGAGAGCCTTCTGTCTTGTATCTTCATGGCCCATCAGTCCGGCCCACGTTACGTAGCCGGGACACCCGAGGACCCCTTAATCCAGGACTCCCTCAGCCGCCGAACATTCTGTTGGAAAAGACTCGCTAAAGGGATTCCATACGACCGCTCAAATGACCAGACGCAGTCGTATGAAAGGCCGGAAATCGGGAATTCAGGATTTCCTTGCGATTTCCAACAGAATTTCGCCTGATTTTGCCTGGTTTGTTTCGATTCTTTTTATCTTCCTTATCTCAACAAGCCTTGTGCCCCTAACCTCTTATATACAGAGCCTTTACCTCTTCCACTATCAAAACTAATAAACCAATCTAGTACGAGCTCTTGTGAGTTTTGAAGTGCAGGAAGAGATGGCTCGCTCGTGGGATGTTAGGAAAAGCTCCTCCCAGGAGGAGGAGGAGGAGGATTTGGAAGAAGAGCACTCACCGGTGAGCATAAAGGAGAGGCTCCGGTGCTCACGTGATTGGTCCTCCTCAGAGGAGGATCTGGAGGAGCCGCCCGTTGAAAGTGGTGAAGATGATGAAGAAGAGAAGAGGAAGAAGAAGCCAACGTCGATCCCCATCAATGCAATCAAGGTCGTCATCAACAAGAACAACATCGTCTTCGTCAAGGATACTTCCATCACCATGGCGAAGTGTGGTTTTAGCAACTGAACATCCATGATCCTCTGGGAGAATTGGAGGAGATCGATCCAAGGGCACGTAAGATGCACACCATCGGTGCCCGCATGCAAGTGGGACCTTCAAGGAAGAGGCGTGCCACAAACCCTGCCCCGCCTGAGGTACATGTTAATAATTTTAGTTGAAACTAAAGCTATGACTGGAAAGACCAGGGAGATGGAGGTGGTCCTAGCCACCAAGACCCGCGAGGATCTTGACACGAGCCTGAGAATCATCGCCAATCAGGATGCGACTCTTTGCATGTACCGCTCTCGCATCAAGGACCTGGAGGTTGCTAACAAGCTCATGGTAGACGTCCCCACTGGTGTCACCCCTACACCTCCAGAAAAGAACACTGGTATCAATAAAAAGGAGACTAAATGAATCCAACCGGCTTAGCATGATAAGCTTGGGGGGATTTTGAGGACCTTTTGTATCCCTTGATATTATTTTCCGTTAAACTGAGTTCGAAAGTTTTTCGTTTAGTTTGAATAAATAAGGACAGTCATGCTTTCTTGATAAGAGGGATGAGTTTTATGCAATGAGTCATGGATAGTTTAATGAGTGATCGATTATGATCTTTATGAATTTGCTTAGTATGATTCTGCATCTTCGTGTGCTAGATATTTTTGTTTTTAGACAATGATTATAAGTCTTCCACATCTTTAGTATCAATCACGAATAGGAAGTTGAAAACTTAATGTGATAAATTGACCTTCACTTCAGTTTATTTCGTGATTACTTAGCAAAGTCTTTAAACTAATGAGCCATGTATGGAAAAGGGACAAGCTTTCTTTACGGTCAAAACAAAATTTGAAGTGTAAAATAATTTTTGCAATTCCCAGTAATCAAACTTGGAAAACCAAGCATAAAATTCATATCATGCCTCGAAGAGATAAAAATAAATAGTAAAAATTCCAGTGATATGGGGTAGGCTTGGTAACTCAAGAAATAAAAGGGGAAGAATGGAATAAGAGTTGTGAAAGTAAACCATAAGAGCTTGTCCAACTGAAGGAAGGGAGTCGTTATCACTTAGAGTTGAGTAACTTCTTCTTAATGATTGGTAGTAAGGTGTGGGAGCCTTCATACTCATCTAATGAGACCCTAGATATTATGCTGCACGACAGAACACTTTATATAATGCAAATTCTAAAATTATGATGGACTCATTCATTTTCAATTTATCCGCATCTCATAACCAAGATGACATCTTTCTTACAAGCGCGGCATTTGCTTGGGGACGAGCAAACCTTTAAGCATGGGGGAGTTGATGATTCCAAATTATGTGATTATTTTGTCATTATTTTTGTGCCTACTGTGTAGGCTTTGTTGAATTTTACCGCATTCGCATGCATATTTTTGTCGTTTTCCTCAGATAAAGCTTTTTGGTCCAAATATTATTATTATGAAGAAATCTCATAAAATGGTAGTGGAATCACGCAATTAAGGTGATAATCACTTACCAGAAGAAAGAGAAGTAAAATGGACAAAGAGGGAGCCGCCGCAGGAAGTCCAGAGCAAAAGACGGTGTTCCATACAACAGCGCGCACCGTATGAGCAGTCGTATGGAGTGCCATCGCCGCCGCCGAATCGACTATATTTGCCCCGTGAAGACGGATCATTGATCAGACGCCCACAGACACCAAAAACTCATCCAGAAGCAGGATCCTTAGCCGCCGGAGTAATCTAGAGGGAGGAACCGGCAGAAAGGAGGCCACCGCCTCCCCCATCCTCATCAAGAAGGCTCCAACATCATCCCCATTGTCATCATCATCATCTATCTTCTCCCCTATTGTAATATCAAGAACCCTAGTGGAATAACTTGTGTATTACATGTGCGATTTATCCATGATTTCCATCTTTGGTGGTGTGATGTTTGTTGCCTTCATGTGTGAGTAGTTCCCTTAGTTCTGGGGACATGGATGAACCCTACCTAGTGTGTGATAGATCGATTGATATTAGGATTTAATATCCTCTTTGTATGTTTATGTTGATAATCTTCTTGATGTTGGGTGAAGCCGACCATCCAACGTATGCCAATTTTGGACGGAAGGTTATTACTATTGGCGAACCATGTGGTTGGCGAGGTGGGTGAGTGACATACCCCATTTCCCTTCATAGCGGATCTTTGCAACAGGGGGGGGGGGGTGAACCGGAGACCACCTTGGCTGCATTCACGGGGATATCTTTCCCCTTAATTACCGTTTAATAATCGGAGTGGGGAAGAATGGTAGTGGCGTTTGTGATACAGAGCTGCCGCGTGTATGCACGTATCTGAACCAGCTCTGCCCACAAAGAGAAACATGTAAAGTGGCTTAGGAATCCGAAGTAGCATTGTGTTTAGACACCGCTATAGATGCACACTAGTGGGGATTCCGGACTCCCTGAGAACGCCTTTATATTATTTGTTTTCATCCCTTCAAATTATTATTCAGTTATTTGCTTTTACTTATTTACCTTTGCACCTTCAGTATTATCCTTTTATCATGTTCCTATTGCTTTGGGGAACTAACAACTTGCATACTCTATTCATATCATTTGAGAGAAAGAAAGATTAATTCCTGTGCTCCCTCTGGGATCGATACTCTTACTTTGAAAATGCTACAACTAAACCCTCTGCACTTGCAGGACATCAGATACATTTGCGTTGCTTACAAATGAAGGGCCTAATATGGACAAGAAGGATGAACACTGGAGCATGGGCAAGCATGGAGAAGGTGCGCGCAAAGGGAACAAGAACGGAGTTTCTAGTGGAGATTTCAGTTTGAAGCCACCATGATTACATACAAGAAGATGTACAAAATATACAAGATACCCTTTGTAAAATTTGTTTTTAGATTTATTTAGGTGCTACGCCACCTTATTTCTGGGCCAGGCCCATGTAATTTTGAAATACCTCTTTTTAGGCTATTTTTAGTGTCCGTTTTGTAGGGGAAATGACTCAGGAGGTGTTTTAGTCCCACCTTGCCAAGGGTGGACGAAATCCCCTGCCTTTCCCCTATAAATGTAGCCCTCAAAGAACTGCTTAGACTTGGGTTTTATTTATATTAAAGTTCGCCATAGCTACAACTCGCATCCTTCATTTGTGTTCCGACTAGACTAAGACGTCACAGAACCCCACCTTGATCGGTAAAGATTTCCTCTTAAATTTGCAATATCCAGACAACATTCATATTTTCTTGCTTGTTTTGTGTTTGCGTGTAGGAAATAGACCCTCATGGTCAGGTTGATCATGTTGTGGCGTGGTCAATAACCTCTTGGTGTTGGTTTAGCGGTTGCTAAGGCACGGCATCTTCGCACGTTCGTAGTCGAATCATTGAAGCCGACTTCCACCAAAAATGATAGCTATCTCTCATCAAAACATCAAGACACCTTTGCCTCTATCAGACGTCGAGTATAACAACCATATGTCAGCATCAGGAAACCTAATAATTCTCATTTCAACATGCTGATTCATGTAATCACAAAGAACATGATTAGGGAGTCTCTATTGCAATAACACAATTCTTACATGGTATGATGGCATATTTTAAATAACAAATGTTGTACAATGAATGTTGAAACAAATACAATTATTACCAACAGTTTCTTCTTAATGTTGTTCTCAGCCAGAGTGTGAATCAGTAGCTTGTACGGTGCAGAACTTGGTTCATGTGCATATATTTGAACAAGCGTTTGAATATTGTCAGCAAAATGACGACATACCGCATATGTCATGGCTCGACACGATCACCTATGGGGCCATTGACCCCTTTGTGGTTCGGCAAGGGGGAAGGGCACGTTGCACAAAGAGCGGAGGTCATAGAACAACACTGCAATGGTGACGCGGGTGGTTTTTACCCAGGTTCGGGCCGCCGCGAGGCGTAAAACCCTACTCCTGCTTTGGTGGATTGAGTGGAAGACCGTGACGAACGCGCAGTACTCAAGCCCGGCAAGGTCGCCTCAGGGAGAGCAGCTACGCGTGTATCAGTGTACTAGGGTCCAAATCCTTTCTAAGGTTGCCTCGGTCCTCCTTTTATAGGCCAAGGGGTTACCACAATGGCAAAACAGTCATTATCCAGTGATTAGATAGCCACAGTGCTATCATACCTAACTCTGCAGACAGGATAAGGTGCATTAAATGCACCCCTTAGTGTCACGTCGTGGATGCAGCCCGGCAAGCCTTGCCGTGCCATTCAACCACCTTCTCGCCTGTCTGCGTGACACGCCCATGGACGGGTGTCATTTAGGGGTGATCTTCCTCAGGAATGGCTGCCACATGCTGAATGACTGCCACTTATTCACTTGGGGGCTCGACACCGCACCGATAAGCGAATTGCGTCACTGTGAGGTGCAGCGGTGGAGCCCTGGTGGGATAGCAGGCCGCCAGCGCCCCAGCAATTCTTGCCGGGGAGGTCTTGGGATTTGCTCTTGGGGTGGCCTCGACCTGACCAGGCTCACCTGCCCGGCAAGGGAGGCTTTTTTCCTTGGTGATATCTTGCAGTTTTGGCTTGTCTTGGTCTTCTTGATCCGCCCTTTGATTTCTCAAAGAGCTAACTCTCCTGCTTGGCCTTGTCTTGGATGCTGTAACCTTGTCCTTGAGCCTGTGTACAGTCAGGGCAACATACACCGGGGTTTGTTGCACCGATAGGAGCCCCCGGGCCTGGCCCGAACGCGCTACTGAGCATCGTTGGGGTAGGCCCTATCTAGTACATAGGTGAAGAGTTTGTGGTAGCTCATCCCTTGATATTTTCTTTGCCTCTTCATTAATCTGTGCTTGAGTCAGTTTCTGGTTTTTCCGTGCGTCGCATGATGCCAATTGTGGTGGGGCCATTCCTGTAATGGCCCATGAATGACTTTAACCCACGAGGGAGTAACTGCCAATTCACTCATCCCACCACACCCTTATCCTTTGCCACGTGTGCTGCGTGCATCGAGTGGGGTAGGTAATGGAGGCATGTGGCACGGGAAAGAGCGCCATGACAAAGGCCTGGTCTTCTGGGATTGGTGTAAGAGGGCGGTAATCGGATCCGGCCGTCGGTGGTAGCTTGGACGGGTCGGATCAGGAAGAGCCCCTCGGGGGTGGGGGTGAAGGATCAGCCCCTAGCCCCAGCCTGCCTATAAAAAGGGGGGTGAGCGGGAGTGGAGGCACGTATCCTCGCACCTCTCCCCTTTCATTTCTTGCCTCCTCCTTCGTTATGTCGAGGGGGAGACCGGGGCCAGGCCCCAGGCTCTAGCTCGGGGGTGACGCCGCCGAATACTCGTGTTGACGCTCGAGGAGTGAGTCTGGTCCGAGGTTGTCGGAGATGCGGCGCTCATAGATGCGGGCGTCGTATCGACCGCTGTGTGGGAGGCGTTACGCTTCTCTGAAATGGTGGAGCGCTCGTTTCCCCCATACAAGCCAGCCGCCTGGAGGGGAGTACTTGCCCTTGCCGCAAGCCGTCGAGGCTTGCCATCCCGTCGGTGAGGCCCCTGGGGCTTCCGGTGCCCGCCTGTGGTGTTGTGCTTGGGATCCTTGGTAATCCCAACACCGCCCCCTCCAGCGAGGTCGGGGTTGAGGCTGAAGACGGCAGTGCCTTCTTGCCCGCCAAGGTGGGGAGTGGCGCTCCTCGCACGCTTCGGACACCGCCGCCGTCTACCGCTTCTCCGAGGGAGGTGACGGGCCGAGGGGTCGACGTCCTCCTGGAGCGATGGTGATGAGGAAAAAACGAGGGAAGACGGAGAAGGCGGGTGGTAGGCCGTCAGGTTGGAGTACGATGGCACCGACGCCTTCGTCTCGTACTACCAGCCCGCTGCCTCATCTTTCCGCTCTTCCCCTCCCTCCCCGGCACCATCATCACTGGCATCTTCTGGACGGCTGCCGGGGAGGGGGACGCTCTCTTGGTGCCTTCGCCTCCTCCAGCAGTCTTCCAGCTGAGCTCCGGCAGGCTCTCCCTGCCGGCGCCTGTGCTGGGACGTCTTGCTGGCCCTGGGGTGGTGACCAGGGCACTGCCGAGCTGCTCTCTCTGCCCCCTCCTTCGCAGCCTCGCCACTCCCAATCTTGTCAGGCCGCGCCCGGCAGGTCCTGACGGGGTCGGGCTAGGCTCCTGCTCAGGCGCTCCTTTTGCCTTCTTCGCCTCCCGCTATAGTTCCTAGGAGGAGAGGGACAAGAAAGGGATTACGGGGCACTTATCTTTTTTCCGTCTAAGACATATAGGCATTTGCAAAATTTTAGTCTCAAATATGTTATGTTCTTTATCCATGTTTGTGTTTTGTAAGATCTGTACTTGTTTATCCACATATTAATGAAAAAAAGACAAGCCTTGCCAGGTACTTGTGCATGTACTATGTCCATGCAGAGGTGAGATGCCTCTATACATTTAGGTAAACAAGTTATCTCCGGCAAGCTATCCTGCCGGTTCCTTCCATTTGTTGCCGCGGGGCTTAGCCTGCCGGGCTCAAAACTATGGAAAGGGACCAGCCCCTTGTCGAACCTCCTCCATCAAAGGCCACTACAACCACCTTGACCGAAGCAACGTTCAGGATAAAGGATGGGAGCACCTATGCTTCGAAGGTGACAAGGTTTTCATATGCAGAAGTTTTCACCTTACAGAACATTTATGGACAAGAAGGAACTTATCTGTTTGGCTTGTCGGGGACTGATATGTAGGTTTTCTCCGTTTCTTCTCTTCGGGACCGAGTCTGTGGCAAGAGCCCTGCAGTTAAGTGCAGAGGAAAACAATGCTACATATGCCCTTATCTACATGATCATGCCATGCTCATGTTATGCTATGCATGCATGCAAGTTTTTGGGGCCCCCAGCACTTCGTTTATTTATCTGGTGCTCAGGGTCTGCGCCTGGCTTTGTACAAAGGGTTACATGCAGCATCGGCAAGGCTTGTACAAAAGGGTGGCTGCTGGGCAGGGCCCGACAGCCGCGCCTTACGGGTAGAACTTACGGAGATGCTCAATATTCCATGAGTTTTGCAATTAAATGCCATGTCCGGTCTCCAGACGGACTGCGCCAGGTCTGGTGACTCATACCACCCGGTAAAGGCCTTCCCACTTTGGCATCAACTTGTTTGCACCCTTGGCGGACTGAACGCGCCCAAGGACAAGGTCACCTTCCTCAAGGCTCCGAGGGTGAACCCTGCGGCTGTGATAGCGCCGCAGGGCCTGCTGATAGCATGCAGCACGCGTAATAGCGCGGAGATGGTTCTCCTTGAGGAGCACGGCATCGTCATGCCGGTGCTGCTCTTGCTCTACTTCATCGTAGGCAAGTGCTCGAGGTGACCCGTATATGAGTTTCGTGGGGATTATTGCTTCTGCCCCATAGACTAGGGAGAAGGGAGTCTGACCGATAGCTCGATTTGGTGTCGTACGGAGGGACCAAAGAACCACCGGCAGCTCATCAATCCAGCGCGTGCCGCATTTTTGCAGCCTATCAAATGTTCTTGTCTTGAGTCCTCGCAGCACTTCAGTGTTCACCCTCTCAGCTTGTCCATTGCTTCTAGGATGAGCAACAGAGGCGAATGAAACCTTGCTTCCGAGTGCTTGAACATATTGCATGAAGGCGCGGCTCGTGAACTGGGTGCCGTTGTCAGTGATGACCCTGGCGGGTACTCTGAAGTGGCACACCAGTCCTTTCAGGAACTTGATAGCTGACTGTGCGATCACCTTCCTCATGGGCTCCACCTCTGGCCACTTCGAGAACTTGTCGATGGCGACGTACAAGAACTCAAAGCCCCCGGTAGCACGGGGGAAGGGGCCCAAGATGTTGAGCCCCCAGACCAAAAAGGGACATGACAAAGGGATCGTCTGGAGAGTCTGAGCAGGTTGATGGATATTCTTGGAGTGGAACTGGCAGGCTTCACATCTGGTAACTAGCTCGATTGCATCTTGGAGGGCCGTGGGCCAGTAGACACCTTGCCGGAAAGCTTTTCCAACCAAGGCCCTTGATCCAATGTGAGAGCCGCACATGCCTCCGTGTATCTTCGCCAACAGTTCCTACCCCTCTTTCCGGTGAATGCACTTCAATTTCACACCGTTGGGCCTCCTTCTGTATAGTGCGTCATCGACGAACTGATACATACTGGCCCTCCGGGCTACTCTTTCAGCTTCTTCTTGCTCTTCGGGAAGTTCTCCTATTTGGAGGTAACTGACTATGTGTCGCGCCCAAGTTGGAGCCCGAGGCTCGACAACAAGGATCAGCGGCACCTCCTCATTCGTAGGAGCGCATACCTCAACCGCGAGGATTGGTAGTTCGGCGGGAGGGTGCTGCTCGCCAAGCGAAGTGGAGTTGTTCCCGCCAACCTCTCTGCCGGGGGCTTCGGGAAGCTCTGCCGAGAGAGGCTTGCCGGAGTCCAGTTTCCTCCTCTTTCTGGCCATTGTTGCCGGGGATACGGAGGGCTGAGTCAGGTGGAGAACAAAAGTCCCTGGTTCCACAGGAAGCTTTTGCGCAACGCATTTCGATAGATGATCAGCAATGCTGTTTTCCGCACGGGGTATGTGCTCTGTTTGCAATCCGTCAAAGCGCTCCTCCAGCTTTCTCACTTCCTCCACGTATGCCTCCATCAATGGACTCTGGTAATCCTTGTTCACTTGCCTCACCACGAGCTGTGAGTCCTCTCGTATGATCAACTTCTTAATTCCCAACTCCGTCGCGATTCTGTGCCCGGCAAGGAGTCCTTCGTACTCTGCAATGTTGTTAGTTTCCTTCTCCCGGGGGAAATGCATCTGGATCACATACTTGAGGTGCTCCCCAGTAGGTGCGATGAGGAGCACGCCAGCCCCTGCACCTTGAAGTGAGAAGGCACCATCAAAGTACATGATCCATTCTTGGGGCGCTTCCTTGCCGGGGATAACTGTTTCTAATGCCCCTTCGTCTGGGGTAGGTGTCCACTCCGCAATAAACTCTGCCAGTGCTCTGCTCTGAATAGTTGACGTGCTCTCAAACTTCAAACCAAAGCTTGATAATTCCAAAGCCCATTCCACTATTCTGCCAGTGGCCACAGGGTTCCTCAATATGCGTTGCAAGGAGAACTGGGTGACGACTGTGATCTCGTGGGCTTGGAAGTAGTGGCACAGTTTCCTTGAAGCCAAAAATCAATTTTTGCATGCCAGAGTACCTTGATCTAGCCCCCTGCAACAGGGAGCTAACAAAGTAGACTGGCCGCTGCACCACCTTCTTCCTTGCCGCAGTCTTGGGATTGCCTTCGCTTCTCTGCTCTTCTTTCTCTTGTTCTGCGCCCAACCCTGCTGTGATTGGTTCACTCCCTTCTCCCGGGAGGACAGTAGCTACAACTGCTCCTTCTTCCACTTCCCGCTATGCCACCAGTGCTACACTAACCACTTGATTGGTTGCCGCCAGATACAGCAGCAACGGCTCCTGTGGTTTCGGAGCGACCAGGGTGGGAACAGAGGAAAGGTAGGTTTTTAAGTCCTGCAGCGCTACTTCTGCCTCCGGGGTCCACTTTACGGGCCCTGCCTTCTTCAAAATTTTGAAGAACGGCAAGGCGCACTCGGCAGACTTGGAAATGAACCTGCTTAGCGCAGCAACCCATCTAGTCAAACGCCTCACATATTTAACTGTCTTGGGTGCTTGAATCTGCTCGATCGTCTTGATCTTGTCGGGGTTGGCCTCTATCCCCCGGTGGGACACGAAGAAGCCAAGTAGCTTGCCGGAAGGAATGCCAAACACACACTTCTCTGGGTTTAGCTTCAAGTTGATCTTGCGCAGATTTGCAAAGGTCTCTTCCAAGTCCTGAATGAGAGTTGACTTGTCCTTGGTTTTGACCACTATGTCATCCATGTAAGCTTCAATATTCCTGTGTAGCTGAGACTCAAACCCTATCTGCATTGCTCTTGCAAAAGTGGATCCAACGCTCTTTAATCCGAAGGGCATCCGTACGAAGCAGTACGTGCCACAGGGGGTTATGAATGCTGTCTTCTCCTCGTCTTCTTTGGTCATGAAAATCTGGTGGTACCCGAAGTAGGCATCCAAGAAGGAAAGCAGATCACACCCGGAGGTGGAATCCATGATCTGGTCGATGCGCAGCAAGGGGAACGGGTCCTTCGGGCATGCTTTATTCAGATTTGTGAAATCTATGCAAAGCCTCCATTTCCCATTTGCCTTGCGCACCACCACTGGATTTGCCAACCATATTGGGTGCAATACTCCTCTGACCAAACCAGCTGCCTCAAGTTTGTTGATCTCCTCGGCACTGAACTGCTGCCGCTCCAAGGCTTGCTTCCAGACCTTCTACTTGATGGGCTGGGCATGAGGGCAAACATCAAGGTGGTGCTCGATTACCTCCCTGGGAACACCGGGGATGTCAGATGGTTTCCAAGCAAACACATCGACATTCGCTCGCAGGAAGGCAACAAGCACGCTTTCCTATTTGTCGTCAAGGGTGGAGCTGATAGTGAATGTACCATCAGCGCCAGCCAGCCCTGCCGGGACCTTCTTCATAGCGGGTGCAGCAACCTTGGATCTCTTGCTAGTAGAACTCTCTGGCAAATCATCGACGGGTGCAGTGTACTCCGGAGAGGCGCGCTTCCCAGATTCCTTGCCGGCATCCTTGCTAGCTTTTCTCCCTTGTTTGTTTTCCTTGGTGGGGATTGCAGCTTCTGCGGCCTCGACAGCGACTGCCTCCCAGTACATCTTGTCTACGCATATGATCGCGTCCTTCTTGTCTGATGGGATAGAAATGACGCCCATCGGTCCTGGCATCTTCAGGGTGTTGTAGGCATAGTGGGATGCCACCATGAACTTTGCCAGGGCAGGTCGCCCGAGTATCCCATTATATGGTAACAGAAGTTCGACCACATTGAACACGATCTTCTCGGTCCGGTAGTTCAACTCCCCTCCAAACGTCACTGGCAACGTGATCTTCCCCTTTGGACTACTCCTACAGGGGTTGATTCCTTGAAACGTGCCAGTAACCTTGAGCTCTTCATCTATTATATGTAGCTTGCTGAGCACCTTAGGGGAAATCAGATTGAACCCGGCCCTGCCGTCAACCAACATCTTTGTGACCTTGAGGTTGCGGATTGTTGGTGAAACCAACAATGGCAAGCACCGTACCGCAGTGGTGCGGTCAGGGTGATCCTCTTCGTCAAAGATGATGGGCGTGCGAGACCATTTGAGTGGTTTCCGGGAGTCCGCCCTTGGCTCCACAACATTGACCTACGCGCCCATTGCTTCAGTTGGTGGTGAGAGGAGTGGAAGGATGCACCTCCGTCAATGCATAGGGCGTCAGTGGCTTTCTGAAACTCTTGCTCACTGGTTTCCTCTTCATCCCCTTCATCACTTTCGTCACCACACTCCTTCTCATGGCCTTTAGCAGGTTTTCCCTGATGTTGGGGGACCTTTCCGGGGCGGCCTCCTCGGCCGCTTCAGCCCTTCCCGCCAACGCCATCTTGGCCTCTCTCCTTATCATGCTTCTCGTACTCAGCCTTCTACTTCTTGACGAGTTGCTCAACTTGGTGGCATTCTTGGAGATCATGGCCTTTGGTTTGATGGATCTTGCAGTACGGTCCGTCAGCCTTCCCAGCCTTCTCGGCCGATGCAGCCCCCCGGCAGTCGGCGCACGCGGCAACCTCCTTGCCGGGGGCTTCGGCCTTGTCCTTCTTGCCGGTACTCAGAGTACCCGACCCCTCGACAGCCAGCATTGCTTTCTCCTTGCGCTTCTTGTTGTGTTTCTTGTTCTTCTTCTTCTGGTCGGCGGCATTGTCGTCATCTTCTGAGTCGACGTCGACGCCATCCTCTTCTCCGGGGAGACGCCTCCCCTCCTCCGTACGGGCACACTTATCGCCAAGGTGTAAAGCTCATTCACAGTCTTGGGCAACTGGACGTTCATTTTGGAACGTATCCTGCAGTTGCGCATATTGGACTGGAATGCAGCAATCATAGCTGCCGGGTGGATATCTGGAATGTTCCTATGCACCCGGCTGAACCTCTGCATGTGCTTCCATAAACTCTCTCCTTCCTTTTGTGGAAGGAGCTGCAAATCGCTGGGCCGCCCTGGTTCTTGATGGCCGCCCGTGAAGGCACCAACAAACTCGTGGCACAGATCAGCCCAAGTCGAGATGGAGTTCTCCGGCAAGTGCATCAGCCATGACCTCACATTTGGCTTGAGCACCAAAGGGAAGTAGTTGGCGAATATCTTTTCATCTCTTCCCCCGGCGGCTTGAACAACAATGGTATAAATGCTCAAGAACTCTGCCGGGTTCAGTCTTCCATCGTACTTCTCTGGTATCTCTGGCTTGAATGTGCGGGTAGATGGCCAACAGACTTGCCGCATCTCACGAGTGAAGGCAGGACACCTAACCTCGAAGGGCAGGTATCCGTCTCCACCGGGCGCAGGCTCATCGACGTTGGGGCCATTGCGCCTGTCAGACTGGCGGTGGGTTTCACGGCGCCGTTCTATGGTAATGTGTGCGTCTTCCCTCCGCCTGTCCTCCAGGACCTGCCACTGATCTCCATGGGCTCGAGGATCAGACGAAGCCATTGACACCTTGTCGTGTTCTTGGTTATGCAGCTCTGGCCGCGGTCCCTGCGCTGACTGTTGTGGGGAGGAGGACTGCACCATGAGGTTGGCCCTTTCAGCACGGCCAGCGGCTCGGACCGTTGTCGCTACCTGCGGATACCGTGGCGAGCCCGCTCGCTGCGATCCCCCTGCCTCAGCGAAACCAATCAAACTTTGAATGGTGGCTCTCCATTCATCCATTTGGTCGGTCGCTGGTGGGAATCTCAACAGGAGCTGGGCTCGAGCCATGGCCTTCGAAGCAGTACCCGGCATGGACGACGACGCAGACCATGACGTTGCCCGACTCCTGACGGTACCGGTAGTGGCAGCGTTGCGCTCTCGTCGTGGTGAGCCAGTCACGAGGGTGGCGTGACGACGAGAAGGACGCACTTGGGGGCTTACGGCCTCGTTCGGCGCTTCGTCTTGATTGCCTTGTCCTGGGGAAGGCATGTGCCTCGTAGCTGCATCCGTAGCAGGGGCATCTAGGAGGTCGCAGTTCGCGCCGGAGCGGGCACCATCGCTACGGCTGCGTTCTCCAGTGAGGTGGAGAGGCGGGAATTGGATGTTCTCCCCTCTTGCATCTTGTGGAGCGTGGCCGCTAGGATGTTATTGACGCTGTCCCCCTCCGGCGCCTCCTGCTCCCACCTCACCCGCGGGAGGAATGACGACGGCGCCGCCTGTGCAGGTCGCGTCCCCCGACGCCGCCGCAGCCCCCATGGGATCGGTGGCTGCATGCGAGGGGGCCTTCGAGGTGGAAGGTCAGGCTGCTGCACCGGACTTTTTCTTGGGCGCCATGGGTGATGACACCATCGTCGAAGGAGATGGTGATGAAGACCGACGCGCTGTTTACGTCCTCGGGTTCGCACAAGCGCTCCCCCCTACCTGGCGTGCCAAAGATGTCGTGGTTCGACATGATCACCTATGGGGCCCTTTTTGGTTTGGCAAGGGGGAAGGGCACATTGCACAAAGAGCAGAGGTCGTAGAACAGCACGACAATGGTGACGTGGGTGGTTTTTACCCAGGTTCGGGCCGCTAAAAGGCATAAAACCCTACTCCTGCTTTGGTGGATTGAGTGGAAGACCATGACGAACGCACAATACTCAAGCCCGGCAAGGTCGCCTTGGGGAGAGCAGCTACGCGCGTATCAGTGTACCAGGGTCCGAATTCTTTCTAAGGTTGCCTCGGTCCTCCTTTTATAGGTCAAGGGGTTACCACAATGGCAAAATAGTCATTATCCAGTGATTAGATAGCCATAGTGCTATCATACCTAACTCTGCAGACAGGACAAGGTGCATTAAATGCACCGCTTAGTGTCATGTCGTGGATGCAGCCCGGCAAGTCTTGCCGTGCCATTCAACCACCTTCTCGCCTATCTGCGTAAGACAACCATGGACGGGTGTCATTTAGGGGTGATCTTCCTCAGGAATGGCTGCCACGTGCTGAATGACTGCCACTTATTCACTTGGGGGCTCGACACCGCACCGATAAGTGACTTGCATCACTGTGAGGTGGAGCGGTGGAGCCCTGGGGGGATAGCAGGCCGCCAGCGCCCCGGCAATTCTTGCTGGGGAGGTCTTGGGATTTGCTCTTGGGGTGGCCTCGACCTGACCAGGCTCGCCTGCCCGGCAAGGGAGGCTTTTTCCCTTGGTGATATCTTGCAGTTTTGGCTTCTCTTGGTCTTCTTGATCCGCCCTTTGATTTCTCAAAGAGCCAACTCTCCTGCTTGGCCTTGTCTTGGATGCTGTAACGTTGTCCTTGAGCCTGTGTACAGTCAGGGCAACATACACCAGGGTTTGTTGCACCGACAACCTATCTTTCCACATACATGTGGTTCCAACAGTGAGTTCCATATTGTCAACTATCTCTTGTGTTCGTTCCGCCATTGCATAGTAAGCTGAGAAGATATATACATAAACAAGAATAAGAACATGTGCAAATATTTATATTTAGGACTATTAAGAACATGCAAGTAAACACAAGTCTACGTAAGCAAGGTATGTATGTTTCAGAACACTTACAAGGATGAACCATTGGAACATTGTCCAATTCCACATTGATTTGATGTCCATGTGTGCTAATATCGAAGTACAACTTCATACCAAGTTGGAATATGTATACTTTGGCAAATTCTCTCTAAGTTGGTCCAGTGAAAAAGATTTTCCCTTCATAGTTTACGAGACAACAATAGAAAAGAAGCTATGATTTGTTTTAAGCCGAGGCTTAGCAGAGGAGTTTTGAAATGAATAAACACTCAGCTTCTTCAGGACTTGTTTTCTTGCAAAGCAGGGGATGAACTGTGGATAAATGGAAGGATTGGAATAGTTACGCTTACAAGTCATTATAAGTACATATACCAATTGTCCATTAATTCACAGTGGCTTATGTCAGCATGTTCACAAATTTAAAAATGACTTGCTCTTTTTACATACTTGCACAAAACAACAAGATGAATGTACAAGAGATCATTATGCCTATTCAAGCATTAACGAAAATGTGCACCATGTGGCATAAATTTTAGAAAACTGTATCGTTCTATTTTTAGCATCTTTTCCAATTTATGCATGGATAACTATTGTTAGGATTTTTCAGAAAGCAATGCGAATGATCTAAAATCTGATAAGTACTCCTTTGTAATTATGAAGCAATAATGTAAACAAGCTGCATGTATGTTCACATATCAATTTGACTGTTAGTCAGTTGCATGCAGGCCAGCCATGGCCATGACCTTAACAAAGGCATAAATCATAGACCACTAGTACAGTTTCATGAAGTAACTAACATCAATTCAGGCACACCATGAATGAAAGAACAACCAATGAAAAAAACATATTGTCATATCTTCCAAGCCAACTGGAAGTCATATGAAGAAGGTATTGGCATACATTATGCGGCCATTTTCGCAGAAACCCCTGGTGTCCATAAACTTTGGGCATTCTGAATCCAAACAATTGATTCAGTACATAGATAGCATTCACATTTGATTTAAACCAGAATCGAAGATATGGAAGAAGGATTCACCTACATTTTGTGTCGATGAATCGACCTACCTAGGGTTTTTCGATGTCGTCAAGCTGATCGACGGCAGCGACAGCGACAGTAGGCGAAGGCGATCTTCTCCGGAGATGAGAGGTGGTGAAGGGGGCGGTAGTCCCGCACGGGAGTTGGCGACGAGAGGGTGGATTGGAATGAGGAGATGAGATGGCTTAGTGTGGAAGAAGAGTAGCACCAACGTTGATGTGACTATACGTCTCCCTGCGTGGGGCTAGTTGACAGCGATAGAAAAACAAATCATTCGCATAAAAAATTTGCCGTCCTGGAGTCAAACCAAGGACCTGACACACTTAAGGAGTTGCACCTAACCAGTTGGATCATAACCCAATATTAACACTTGAACCAGGTTATGGCATGTCTACCAGTCGTAGTCGCATGCTACTATTACTCTAGGGTGCCATCACATGGCCATGATCATCGCTTCAAATCGGATGCCATTGCCGTGGTGACCACCTAAATTGTATGCCAATGGCAAGGTCATCGTCTGAAATAGGATGCCAGTCTCGTGGCAACCACCTGAGTTGCATGCCAGTGGCATGGTCACAGCCTGAAATCGGATCCCAGTGCCGTGGTGACTACTTGAATTGCATGTAAAAAGGGCGTGGTCACGGCCTGAAATGGATGCTAGTGCTGTGGTGACGTGCAAAATGGCGTTGTCATTTGCACAAATGGATGGAATGGTAGCGCAACTGTTTGCACACGAACACGTCACCGTGTACCTTCAACGTCGAGGGTGATGCACCGCAGCTTAGTCGAAGGAGATCCATCCGGAAGTGCGGTACGCAAGCAATCCAGTAGACGCTTTTGAGCACCTGAAACCCCACGCGCCGGGGAGGGACCCCATTTGGACGCGTGGAGGCTATGGGCTGCCCTAGGTCAGTTCGCCTGCTCCTAGAGCCTCGAAGATCGCCACCCTTCAACATGAAGAATGAACGAAGAACGAGAGAGAAAGAACAAGGAGAGATGTAAAACTAGGGTGAAAAGTTGTCGGTGTACTAGAATAGGGGTACCCTAGCACCCCGTACTTGTGCACGGGCAGTAGTAGCATCCCGTGGCCAGGCTTGCGGGAGGACAGCCAGAGAGAAGCTCAAGATTATTAAGCCATTCAAGAACAAAGTATACAAAGCAAGAGTTAAGGCCCCGGCAAGAGGAGCCTGCCGGGAGGGACAGCTGAGGCCCAGCCTGAGGTTTGCTGTAGCAGAGTACTTGCCGCGGCAAGGTACTTGCCGCGGCAAGTCATTGGCTGCGGCAAGGTATTGGCTGCGGCAAGATAGCAGCTGCGGCAAGGTACTTGCCCCGGCAAGTTACCTTGCGCGGCAAGCTATGGGTTGCGGCAAGCTGTCAGGTGCGGCAAGGTCTTGCCGCGGCAAGCGTTACTGTACCACTGTGCTACTGTGCTGCTCCGGTGCCTCTGCCAGCGTGGCGCTCTGGGTCCTTCCAAGCGTGTGTGGCAGGGCACTGTGTAGACGGCGGAACACTGTAGCTAGCGGTGCAGGAGCAGGTGGGATAGGCTTTTCCCACGTCCAAGACGTCCGGGTACATGTATGTGGACAGCAAAGGCATGGGCATTTAATGCCCTTGTCCCCTGCCGTCAGTGGTAGGTAGGACATGTCATCCTGGTAATAATGGCCTTACTGTAGCAACTTTCCACCTCTACCTTTACTGTTTGCCACCTGTTGGTGACCCCTTTGTGCGTATAAAAGGAGGCCCATAGGCAACGTGGAGAGGGGGAAGAACCGGGAGATGGAGAACTCCAGTATTGTACGCAGCTACTCGGTACTGTAGCGCTCCTGGAGCTAGAACAATCATACAGATAATAAACCAAAAAGCAGGAGTAGGGTTTTACGCATCCATGCGGCCCGAACCTGGGTAAATCTCTCTCGTGCACTGTCGTGTTCTTCGCTAGATTTGCTCTTCGTGCGACCGTCTCTCCCTGCCGAACGTAAAGGGGTCCTTCCCTGGGTCCCATAGGTGATCGCGGATTCGTCCCCGACATCTTTGGCGCGCCAGGTAGGGGCTTGGAGGTTGTGTGAACCTAATCTAGCGATTTGCGCGTTAGTTTTTGGGCCATCCTCCGTCTTATGGCTCCAAAAAAGAAGACTTCAGCCATCGGTGCATCTACGTCCAACCCGCCTGCTCCCATGCAGGAGGGTGCCGACGTGATTGCGGCTGCTGGGGGGACTGGAGAGCGAGAGCTCCTATTACCTCCACCTGTCCAAAACCGGGCCAGCAACGCCAATCTTGGCGCTGCTGGGTCTGGGAACGCAGCGCTGCTCGCTGCTGCTGGCCCTGCAAGCTCCAGAAACGGTGCTGCGCGTTCTGGAACGCCTGCGCCGGTTCAGATGCCGCGGCCTTCGCAAGAAGCCCGTGACAGGCAGCGTCCTGACGCCCCAGGTGCCAGGCGCTCCCTGGATAATGAACTTGCGCATCGATCTCGAGATGCGCGGGGTCACCATACGCAACAACACGTTGGCGGGGTCGAGGTGCGGTCGCCTGGGCGTGGAGATGCTCCTTCTAACACTGTTAGGAGTAAGAGCATCCCATAGTCCTCACGCCACTCGATACCTCCCTCACCAGCAGAAGCGTTGGCGCGTGCGCAGCTGCTCCTGAACTTCCCTCCACCAGCAGATAAGCTTGATGAGTGGAGGGCAACCATTCAGAGCCTTCTCAGCTTCGCTGATGCCGACCCGGTGCGCGCGGCCGACAAGAGAACTGGTGACAATGCTGTCACCAACAAGAACGGCGAGGGGGCAACAACCATACACTCCCCACCCAGACGGCCTCGTTCGCCGACACGTCGAAACGACGCCCGGGGCGATGATTCCACGGCGTCGTCTGACCCGCGAGCTCGTCGTGACCAGCGCCTCGTTCTTCAGGAACGCAGAGGAGAAGACGCTCGTACCACTATCGAGCGAAGGAGAGAAGCGCATCGTCAGTCCGACAGACGCGCAGGGCCCGCTGTTGACATGCATGCGCCAGGGGATCCTGGCGACTTGCCGTACGCGGTAAGTTGTCCAGCGTTCACCCGTGAGCTGCGGCAGGTCCAGTGGCCCAATCGCAAGGCTTTCAAGCCTGACGTGCCGGAGAAGTATGATGGCAAGACACACCCATCGGAGTTCCTCAGCATTTACACCATTGCGGTGCAAGCTGCCGGGGGACGAGACGACAAGATTCTTGCTAACTACTTCCCGCTCGTGTTAAAGCGCAACGTCGTCTCATGGCTCATGCACTTGCCGGAGAACTCCATTTCTTCATGGGCGGACCTGTGCCATCAGTTTGTTGGTGCCTTTACTGGCGGTCATCAACCTCATGGCCAGGAGAGTGATCTTCATCTCATCCCCCAGAAGGAAGCAGAGCCCCTGCGCAAATACATTCAAAGGTTCAGCCGCGTACAGTACAACATCCCAGATGTTCACCCCGCTGCGGTTATTAGCGCGTTCCATCAGAACTTGCGTAACCGCAAGATGCGGGAGGAAATGGCGATGACCAAGGTCAGAGACATTGGCCAGCTATATGCTCTCGCCGACAAGTGTGCGCGCACTGAAGAGGGAAGGAAACTTCCCGGTGAAGCTGTTGGCGCAGGGGGGAGCTCTGACAGCGAAGGTACCGCCCCGGCAAAGAAGGGCCGGCGGCGGAACAACAGGAAGAAAAAGGGCAAAGCTGTGCTTGCCGTCGAGCAGTCCAGCGGAAACGGCAGCGCCGACAAGGCCAAAGTCGAGGGCTCCGGCAAGGAGATTGCCGCGTGCGCCAGCTGTCAGGCCTTGGCGGCTGCCGACAAGCAGGACGGCTCCGACAAGCAATATTGCAAGATCCACCGCACCAAGGGACACGATCTCCAGAACTGTCGACGAGTCGAGTAGCTTGTCGAACAGCAGAAAGCTGATTATGAGAGGCGCGACAAGGAGAAGGCCCCAGAAGGTGCTGGCGGGTCCGGCAAGAAGCGCACTGCCCGAGGAGGGCGTCGCGGCAAGGCCAAGCAGCAGCAGAGAGACAGGCCTCCTCGTGGCCGCGACAAAGATGATGATGATGATGATCTAGATGATGAAGAATCCAGTGAGCACGAATTTCAGAAAGCCGCAGAAGTCTTGTGTGTTGACGGTGGTGCTTCGTTGCATTCTTCTCACCGCCAACTTAAACAGTGGGCGCGAGAGATCAATGCGGCGGAACCATCTGTTGACGCCAGAAAGCTTCTGAAGTGGTCCGACACGCCTATCGTCTTTGACATTGAGGACCACCCTGACCGCACAACGGCGGTCGGGTGCTTGCCGATGTTGGTTTCACCAACGATCCGCAACCTCAAGGTCACGAAGATGTTAGTTGACGGTGGGGCCGGCTTGAATCTGATTTCGCCCGCTGTGCTCCGGAAACTTCAAATCTCTGACGGCGAGCTTGAGGAAACTGGTACTTTCCAAGGAGTCAATCCAGGAAGGAGCAAGCCGAAAGGGAAGATCACGCTGCCAGTGACATTTGGCGGCGAGCTGAACTACCGGACCGAGAAGGTCACCTTTGATGTTGCCGATATTCCATTACCTTATAATGGGATACTTGGCCGTCCAGCGCTCGCCAAGTTCATGGCAGCCTCTCATTATGCCTACAACGTGTTGAAGATGCCAGGCCCAGTAGGTGTTATCGCAGTTCCCTGCGACAAGAAGGATGCGCTTATTTGCGCCGACAAGATCTACCGGGAGGCAGCTGCCGCAACTGCCGCCAAGGCACTTGCCGCTGAAGCTCTCGGGGGGGAGAACAAGAGGAAGTCCGGTAAGAGCTCCTGTGCCCACTCCGGCAAGCGCACCTCTTTGGAGTGCTGCGCTGCCGTCGAGGACGCACCAGGGAGCTCCACCGGCAAGTGCAAGAAGAACAAAGCCGCTCCGCCGGCGACAAAGAAGGTGCCCACCAAGGAGGACGGCACTGGTGGTTCCTTCACCATCAGTGCCACACTTGACAACAAATAGGAAAGCGTGCTCGTTGCTTTCCTGCGGGCGAATGTCGACGTATTTGCATGGCAACCGTCCGACATCCCTGGTGTTCCCAGGAAAGTAATTGAGCACCACCTTGCCGTTTGTCCCCACGCGAGGCCCGTCAAACAGAAAGCCAGAAAGCAAGCTGTGGAGCGGCAAGAGTTTATTGCGGAAGAAATCAAGAAGTTGGAAGCAGCAGGCCTCGTCAGAGGAGTGCTCCATCCTACGTGGTTGGCCAATCCTGTTGTCGTGCGCAAAGCGAATGGAAAATGGAGGCTTTGTATTGATTTCACTGATGTCAATAAAGCTTGTCCCAAAGACCCATTTCCTTTGCCCCGCATAGACCAGATTGTTGACTCCATGGCAGGATGTGATTTGCTTTCATTTCTTGACGCATATTCAGGGTATCATCAAATCTTCATGGCTGAGGAAGATGAGAAAAAGACCGCATTTATCACACCCTGTGGCACATACTGTTTCATACGTATGCCATTTGGTTTGAAAAATGCTGGTTCGACATTTGCAAGAGCCGTCCAGATTGCTTTTGAGCCTCAGCTGCACAGAAATGTGGAAGCCTATATGGACGATATAGTGGTCAAAAGCAAGGACAGGGCTACTTTGGTTCAAGATCTAGAAGAAACTTTTGTAAATCTGCGCAAGATCAACCTGAAGCTCAACCCCGAGAAGTGCGTGTTTGGAGTTCCCTCCGGCAAGCTTCTCGGGTTCTTTGTGTCTCAACGTGGAATTGAAGCCAATCCTGACAAGATCAAAGCCATTGAGCAAATTGAAGCACCGAAGCGCGTCAAGGATGTACGACGACTTGCCGGCTGTGTTGCTGCTCTCAGTAGGTTTATCTCCAAGTCAGCTGAGCGCGCCCTGCCATTTTTCAAAATCTTAAAAAAGGCAGGTCCATTGAAATGGACTCCGGAGGCGGAGGCAGCGCTGCAAGACTTGAAGAGATACCTCTCCTCTTCTCCAATACTTGTCGCACCTAAACCACAAGAGAAGTTGTTGCTGTATCTAGCGGCAACCAATCAAGTGGTTAGTGCTGCGCTGGTAGCGGAGAGAGAGGTGGATGAGGAGGCAGTAACTGCGGCAAGCACGTCCAGCGACAAGCTGGGGGCTCCCCCGACAAGTTTTGCTCCCGACAAGGATTCGTCTGCGCAGTCTGGCGAAGTGATACAAAAGAAGAAAATGGTGCAGCGCCCGGTCTACTTTGTGAGCTCTCTTCTGCAGGGAGCTAGGTCAAGGTATTCTGGTGTGCAGAAGCTGCTTTTCGGCCTTCTCATGGCCTCGAGAAAGCTGCGCCATTACTTTCAAGCACATGAAGTTACCATCGTCACTCGCTTCCCGCTGAAAAGGATTTTGCAAAATCCAGAAGCAACAGGCAGGATTGTCGAGTGGGCGTTGGAGTTGTCGAGCTTTGGTCTCAAGTTTGAGAGTACATCAACCATACAGAGCCGAGTTTTGGCAGAGTTTGTCGCAGAATGGACACCAACGCCAGACGAAGTAATCCCAGAGACGACTCTCCCCGGCAAGGAGACAAGCAAAGAGTGGCTTATGTACTTTGATGGTGCCTTTTCGCTGCAAGGCGCCGGTGCTGGCGTACTGCTTGTCGCACCCACCGGAGAGCACCTCAAGTACGTGGTCCAAATGCACTTTCCCGAGGAACAGGCGACGAACAATACTGCAGAATATGAGGGGTTGCTTGCCGGTCTCAGGATCGCGGCAGACCTCGGGATCAAGAAGCTTATTGTCAGGGGAGATTCGCAGCTTGTCATCAGGCAAGTGAACAAGAACTACCAATGCCCATTGATGGAAGCTTATGTAGATGAGGTGAGGAAGTTGGAGGAACGCTTTGACGGCCTACAAATGGAGCACGTCCCACGTGCTGAGAATGACATTGCTGATGGTTTGTCAAAATGCGCCGCACTCAAATTGCCTGTGGAACCAGGCACTTTTGTGCTCCAACTAACTCAGCCATCCGTGACGCCATCAGTAGGGCAAGGCAGGAAGAGGAAGTTGGCTTCTGGCGACTACTTCCCGGCAGAGCTCCCCGAAGCCGCCGGCAAGAAGGCTGCCAAAGCCAGCGCCAAAGATGCAGAGGGGCAACTTGCTCCGACAAGGCCTCACGCTCTTGTCGTTGAAGCGGGTGCTCCTAGGCAAGAGGCAAAGGGGCAACCTGCTCCGACAAGACTTCGGGTCCTTGTCGTTGAAGCAGGCGCTCCTGATCGAAGCGCTGAGGAGCAAGATGCTCCGACGAGGCCTTGGGCTTCCGTCATTGAAGCAACTGCTCCCGACGAGCTTGTTGAAGGACAGCACGCTCCAGCAGGGCCCCAGGCTCTTGTCGTTGAAGCGGCTATTCCCGCCAAGCTCGTCGGGGAACGGCCGGCTCTGGTAGAGCGACAAGCTCTTGCCGTAGGGCCTGATGTTCCCGCAGCAGAAGAAATGCCTTTAGTCCTCGTTGTCGAGCCACAGGCTCCAGCGTGGGCGCAGCAGATCGTCCGTTTCCTTCAGACAGGAGAACATCCCGAAAAGCGGAGAAAGTAGCCCGGCGGTCCAATATGTATCAATTTGTCGATGACATGCTGTGCAGAAAAAGACCAAACGGTGTGAAATTGAAGTGTATTCCCTGGGAAGAAGGACAGGAGCTGTTGGCGGAGATTCATGGAGGCATACGTGGTCACCACATAGGGTCAAGAGCCCTTGCTGGAAAGGCTTTCCGGCAAGGTTTCTTTTGGCCCACCGCCCTCCAGGATGCAACTGCACTAGTAACCAAGTGTGAAGCGTGCCAGTTTCATTCCAAGCAGATTCATCAGCCAGCTCAAGCTCTCCAGACAATCCCTCTCTCCTGGCCATTTTCGGTCTGGGGGCTCGACATCCTTGGCCCCTTTCCCCGTGCCACCGGGGGCTTCGAGTACTTGTATGTGGCCATCGACAAGTTTACGAAGTGGCCGGAAGTGGAAGCAGTGAGGAAGGTGACAGCACAATCAGCCATCAAGTTCTTTAAGGGAATTGTTTGTCGCTTTGGTGTTCCTAACAGGATCATCACCGACAACGGTACCCAGTTCACAAGCCACGCCTTCATGCAGTATGTCGAAGACCTTGGCGCCAAGGTCTGTTTCGCTTCTGCTGCTCACCCCCGAAGCAACGGTCAAGCTGAAAGGGCAAATGCTGAAGTGCTGCATGGGCTCAAGACGAGAACTTTCGACAGGCTGCGCAAGTGTGGCAAGAATTGGATCGAGGAGCTGCCAGTGGTTCTTTGGTCGATCAGGACGACGCCAAATCGAGCTACTGGCCAGATGCCTTTTGCTCTAGTTTATGGAGCAGAGGCAGTTCTCCCCACGGAACTCGTATATGGGTCACCTCAAGTGCTCGCTTACGATGAGCTTGAGCAAGAGCAACTGCGGCAAGATGACGCTGTGCTCCTCAAGGAGGATCGTCTTCAGGCTGCTGTGAGAGCTGCTCGCTACCAGCAAGCTTTGCGTCGCTACCATAGCCGCAAAGTTAATGCCAGAAGTCTCGAGGAAGGCGACCTTGTTCTTCGGCGCGTTCAGTCGGCCAAGAATTCAAACAAGTTGACGCCGAAGTGGGAAGGCCCTTATCGGGTGAAACGAGTCACCAGGCCCGGCGCTGTCCGCCTGGAGACCGAAGATGGCATTCCAGTGATCAATTCCTGGAACATTGAGCATCTTCGTAAGTTTTTTCCATAAGGCACGGTTGCCGGGCCCTTCCCCGGCAACCACCTTTTGTACAAGTATTGCCGCTGTTGCATATAATCCTTTGTACAAAGCCAGGCGCAGACCCTGTGCATAAATAAAGCTTTTGTATTTCGCAGTTTTTGACGATTTCATGTTTACTTTTATTTTGCATGATTATCTGACATACTGTGCAGTACAGCCTCCCCGGTAAGCATTAACGAGCCGCCAAGCTCCTATATCTTTATTTTCTCTTCTTTCTTTTTCTCAAAGAGACAGAAGCTTCCCTCGCGCACAAGTTTGCCGGGGGGGATGGGATAATGATATGGACCAGGCGTGGACCAGGCGTCGTTCAAAGAAACTTTGCCTTGCCGGGAAGAAGGCAGCGGCAAGCAGTGACAAGACCTTGCCGCGGAGAGATCAGCGACAAAGCTAAGTGCCAAAGTTTGAACAATCAAATTCTTTTTTATTTTCAAGGTTATTTTCCTTGAACGATACTACTCTTTGTATGGAAAACCTGTGCGCGACGGAACCTAAGCGTAATCGGTCGCGCCCTTACCTTGTTTCGAGTCCGCTCAACAACTAAGTGGCTACACTGAGCGCGACAAGGTTGCTTGCCGGCAGCGGCACCGCCAGCAGGCTACTGAAGTCCCGCACCCAGCGCTCGCAGCAATGGTGCGCGCACCGGCAAGTTCCCTATAAGCGTAGGGCAAGTACACACAAAGAAAGAAATTGCTCAAGGGAGATGACATGCATTAACTTCAAAATATTGCAAGTTATATTACGAGATAAGTTGCCGCGGCTTAAACAGATTGTTCTTTAACATGTCTAGCGGCGGCAAGAAGGGAGAAGAATGGGCTCTCTAATTGCGGTGCTCGCCTTCGACTCTCTGGATTTGGTCCACCCTCTCCACGATGGGCGCGACAAGGGCCTCTAGTGGCGCGGGGTCGTATCCCTTCGGCAAGCTTTTGAAGATATTGCTGAAGTCGACGCCCGGGTTTCTGTATGCTATCTTCACCAACAACCTCCGGAGAACTCCCCGGCAAAGCCTGCGTGACTCGTCGGCCAGTTGAACCTTGTGATTGACTTGGAGCTGTTGGAGTGCTTCTACTACTCCGTCGAAGAACTCGGCTAGCTTGACGCTAGTTTGCGTGTTCTTGTCGGTGCAGTACCCAAAGTCCGGCACCTTCAGGGCAGTCAGCTCCTTGTCGATGTCCTCGGCGGCGCTGGCAAGCCTGTCTGTGAAGATCCCCACGTTATCCCTAAACTTCTTGTGGGTTGCAATAGCGTCTTGAAGCAGACCCTTTTCCTTCTGGAGCTCTGTCATTAGAAGCCCTTCGCGCTTTCTGGTGGTGTCGAGCGTCTCCTTCAGCGTGGTCAGCTTCAGCTTCAGGTCTGCTTTGGAGTCGTTGGCGGCAGCAAGCAGATTGTTCTTCTTGGCTATGGTAACTTGCATCTCCGCCAAAGTGTGGGTCACCTTTGCCCTCTCACTTTCAAGTGTTGAGAGCTTGTCACCGTTTGCCTTGAGGGCGGCCTCTAGTCTTGCCACTTTCTCCTCCGTTTCCTTCCTGTTCACTTCTGCAGCAGCGACAGCGTTGGTGGCCTCCACCAACTTGCTGGCGTACTCCTGGGCCAAGGCTTCGATTTCCTTCTGGTGTTTTTGTGCCTGCCCCTGGGTCCGCTCTGCGACAAGACTTGCCACCTCCTCGTCTTTCTGCTGGAGGGTTTCGGCAAGTTTCCTCTTGCGCTCGGCAAATTCTTCTTCGTGGGCATCAAGGTCCACTTTCCGCTGGTTCAGATCACCGGCCTGAGCAGACAACTCCTTGGCGGTCTCCTCCTGTTTTTGTTCAATGTCTTGCTTCATCAGGAGGAGGGCCTGCCGTTCTTCGGCCAGCTGTGCCCGCTTGACCTCTAATGCATTAAGAGATCGCGCGCGGATGTCCGCCAAGATCTCCGCGCGCCTCAACATGTCAGCTTCGGCCTTCTCGATGAGCGCCTCCCAGGAAGCTAGCTTCTCCCGTCGGGCACGATGAAGATTCAGCAGCTTTTGAAGCAGTTGCTCCTCTTCAAACGTGCTGCTGCTGCTGGCGCCTGGCGCATCCACAGGCTGGAGCCCGGCAGCGGCAAGGATCTCTTCGTCCACAACATCCTCCTCGGTTGGCGCTCTGGAGCCCACCGTCCAGGGGAGGCTGACGTAGACGTTGTTGCCGACCCGGATGTATTTGCTTGGCGGAGGCGAGTTGGGCGCTGCCGCCTCGTCAGTGGTTGAGGGACCCGTGGTCAGAGTAGCGCCTGGCGCTCCTGTGGCCTCAGGGCCGTCAGTACGACCACCGGCTCCCTCGCCGGCCTCCTCAGCAGCCTTCTGGGCGGCCTCAGCTTCAGCAGCCTTGGCGGCTTCATCGGTGGGCGCCTTGGCGGTATTATCCTCGGTGGCCTTGCCGGCCTCTTCGGCAGCCCTGGCAGTTTCTTCGTCGGCAAGCTTGTCGGCTGCCAGCTTGTCGGCCTTGGCAGCGGCGGCCTTGGCGGCCTCGTCGTCGACGGCCCCTGTGGTGTTCTCCTCGGCAGAAGAGTCAATGTTCATTGGCTCCACCGAGGAGGGCTCTGCCAACCTGAGAAGTAAAGCAAAAAGAGCTTCAGGAAGAAATTCAAGAAGACAAAAGAAAGAAAGCAGAAAGAGTTTTGCGGCAAGTGGGTTTACCCGTGTTGAGCTCAGGAGCGGTGGGCTCCCCTCCCCCGTCAACGTTTGTCATTGGGGTGGGGTCGCCAGCGCTGGTGCTTGGCACTTCGGCGCTTGCCGGCTCCTCTTCGTGGCTCGGCTCGCTAGTGGGAGTCCTTACCGGAGATCTTCTCCTTGGCGGTGTGGTCGAGGGGGGTAGTACTTCTGGAGCACCTTCAGATGGCTCCACTTGCTGCTCCTCTCCTACACGCCCAAAGATGTCAGTGACAAAATGCTTGTTCCTCAGCGACCGCCAGCGAAAGGTAGTTGAAATACTTACGTTGGGGGCTGCGCTGGGGGCTGCGACGAGGGCTGGGCTCCGAGCTGGTCGGGATGGTCTCAGACGCTCTCCCGGTGGTTGCCGTGGGCTCATCTTCGACGACCACCACGGTCTTGCTCGTCGAGACCTTAGCTCTCTTCCTTGTCCTCTCCGCCAAGGTTTCCTCCCTGCGGAAGCAAGGCCGGAGCGCGACAAGTGAGGACAGAAACAAAACCTTACAAAGATTGAGGGTCGCGGCAAGGGAACTTACTCTTCCTCGTCGTCCTCTTCGATGAGAGCGGAAAAATCAAAGTCCGCCTCCGTGTGAGGAGGGGGAGGAGGGGGAGCTGGGCTCCTTGGCCGCTTGGCGGGGGTAGTAGCAGCGGTCTTTGATGACCCTGCTCCAGTTGCCGGGGCCGCGTGAGACGCTCCCGCAACACCAGCCCTTGCCGCGGTCGAGCGCGTCGAACAGCGCTCCGGCGGTTGTTGAACTTCTTGCCGCTCAACCACTTTGCCAAGCCTACGAAGGCGTTTCCTCCTCAGAGGGGCTGGGGACTCTGACTGTGGTGGGCTTTCGGTGCCCTCCTCGGAAGAGGAGCCCTCATCCTCCGAGCTGCTTGACTCGTCGGTAGGCTGGCTTGGCCCGACATCCTTGCCGGGTGCGGCGAGCTCGCCCTTCCCGGCAAGCATCCCCTGCTCGGCGAGGCTCTCCTTTTGTGCCTCGTCGAGCTCCGCCAAAGTATAACCAAAATCGCCAGCTTCCCTGGCGAGCCTGTCCTCCTCCACTCTTCGAGCAATGAATTCTATTTCTTGCTCAGTGGTGTTGCGGACGAGCCACTCCTCCACCCGGACCTGCTTTTCGACCGTGGAGTCAAAGAATCGCCGCACGTCTTCTTCGAGCGGCACGTCCCAAGTTGCTTCAACGCCGTGCGCATTGCAGAGTGGCATCATAGCAATGATTGCACTCAATGCGGAGTTGTTGCAAAGGGGCACGATGTGCTTCGGCAACGTGAACGCCTTGTCGCGCTTCTCTGGATCTGTCTCTTGCTTGAACAGTTCTCGCATGAAAAAGTCGTGCTGCAGAACTGTGAAGTTGTTGATCAGTCCAGGGCGCAGCCGCATGATATCGGCTGGGTTCTTCCAATCAGAGGCCGGCCTTCCTCTCTGCTGCAGAGGAGCAATGCGGCGGCGGAGGAAGTCTGCGCCAACCATCCCTATGGTGAGCCCGGCCTCCCTGAGCCGTATGATCCTGGTAGCGGCAATCTCCAGCTTTTTGTCCTGGGGATCCAGATCGCTCCAGTCTGTGCCACGCGCTGCTGGGGTCTTGCGAAGCTCACAGTATGGTGGCGGCTCGTCGTCAATGATCCAACACCATTCAGACCGGATTTCTCCCCATCTTGGGCGGGGATCCCCCTTCAGATAATGCTCCTTGGCGCCCAATCTTGAAACGAACGAGACGCCAACAGTGAGAGGCTCCCCCTTTTCAGCACGGGGAGTGAAGTAATGCCTGAACAGCGCGGTGTTGGGTGCGACGCCGACGAAGTTCTCGCACAGATGCGCAAATATTGCCATGGTGGATACGACATTCGGTGTGAGATCCAGCAGACGGAGATTGAAGGTGTACATGACGTCGCTGAAGAAATCCGAGTACGGTGGGCAGAGCCCGCACCAAAAGTAGCAAGCGAAGAAGGGGTACTTGCTCACTTCGCTCTCGTCGGTGGTTGGGCGAACGCGGGTAGCCGGATGCGCCTTGGTCCTCGCGGCCCACATGCCTTGGAACTTGGCCTTCAGATCCGCCCCCGTGAGCGTCGGAGCGAAGAGCGCATACTTCTGCCTCTTCATCTGCGCCTGGGTGTCCGTCCTTGAGGACTTCCCCGTCTTCCCCTTTTCTCCTTTGGGAGGCATGGCGAAGGCGGAGCTGAGGACCGAGGGAGATGTGGACGCGCGCGGTGGCGGAGGATTGGGAAACCGTTTTGTTTTGGAGCGGAGGAAGAAGAAGGCGGAGATTTGGAGATCGAGAATGCTGAGAGGGGTGTGTGAGTGCTTCTGCAGGTCCCTCCTTTTATGGGGAAAGATGCGGAACCATCCGCCCCTTCGTTATTCGAGATAACTGCGCACGCTTCCCACGCTCCGCATTCAACGCGCGACACGTGGGAGAGCGTGCAATTAAACAGCATAGAGACGTTTCGGCTTATCCCAGCCACGCGTGCCCGTGCACTGTTTGGGCCTGGCCCAACAACGCCCGGCACCGTGTGTGGCCCAGGCCCGGGGGCTCCTGTCGGTGTACTAGAATAGGGGTACCCTAGTACCCCGTACTTGTGCACGGGCAGTAGTAGCATCCCGTGGCCAGGCTTGCAGGAGGACAGCCAGAGAGAAGCTCAAGATTATTAAGCCATTCAAGAACAAAGTATACAAAGCAAGAGTTAAGGCCCCGGCAAGAGGAGCCTGCCGGGAGGGACAGCTGAGGCCCAGCCTGAGGTTTGCTGTAGCAGAGTACTTGCCGCAGCAAGGTACTTGCCCCGGCAAGTCATTGGCTGCGGCAAGGTATTGGCTGCGGCAAGATAGCAGCTGCGGCAAGGTACTTGCCCCGGCAAGTTACCTTGCGCGGCAAGCTATGGGTTGCGGCAAGCTGTCAGGTGCGGCAAGGTCTTGCCGCGGCAAGCGTTACTGTACCACTGTGCTACTGTGCTGCTCCAGTGCCTCTGCCAGCGTGGCGCTCTGGGTCCTTCCAAGCGTGTGTGGCAGGGCACTATGTAGACGGCGGAACACTGTAGCTAGCGGTGCAGGAGCAGGTGGGATAGGCTTTTCCCACGTCCAAGACGTCCGGGTACATGTATGTGGACAGCAAAGGCATGGGCATTTAATGCCCTTGTCCCCTGCCGTCAGTGGTAGGTAGGACATGTCATCCTGGTAATAATGGCCTTACTGTAGCAACTTTCCACCTCTACCTTTACTGTTTGCCACCTGTTGGTGACCCCTTTGTGCGTATAAAAGGAGGCCCATAGGCAACGTGGAGAGGGGGAAGAACCGGGAGATGGAGAACTCCAGTATTGTACGCAGCTACTCGGTACTGTAGCGCTCCTGGAGCTAGAACAATCATACAGATAATAAACCAAAAAGCAGGAGTAGGGTTTTACGCATCCATGCGGCCCGAACCTGGGTAAATCTCTCTCGTGCACTATCGTGTTCTTCGCTAGATTTGCTCTTCGTGCGACCGTCTCTCCCTGCCGAACGTAAAGGGGTCCTTCCCTGGGTCCCATAGGTGATCGCGGATTCGTCCCCGACAAAAGTAGATGGGTTTTGCGATTGTGTGTTGTTCAATCAGCCGTCACCTCTCATCTATTCATGAGGTGGCAGGACTTCCTGTACAAGAAAGGACTCCAAATCCCATTCAAATCTTTCCAAACTTAACCGAACTCGGATTTAGGTAAGTCTGAGACATTAGTTTGGTTTTTGGGTCTCACAGGCTATAAATGACCTTGGATGAAAATGAGCCCAAAAACAAATTTAGTCGTTTCGACAAGACGAGCAACTTTCATGGTGAACATTTTTAGATTCGAGGCCATCTTGAAGGCCGAATAGCTCACGCAAAATAGGGAATTACTCACGCAACCCATCACACAGTCACATGTGTGTGTGGTCCCGAGCGTCATATTTTGCTCTCGGTAAGGTCGCGCTATGCGGGCTCTATTTTTTGCATATGACCTCTGATTAAGACGATTTTTATATTAGAATCGACGGATTCGATGAGACGAAGACAATTAATATAAAACCGTTTTTCATATGAGGCCGTCTTAGGGGTGTAATCAGCCAGACAGTGATCTGAACACAAAATTTTAGAAGTTTGAACACAGCTTCGGCTCCTAAGATGAGGTCGGATGGTGATGACCCAAATATCAAAGTTTCTCAATTTGATGATACAGAACTTTTTGATGTTGAAAACCTTTCCATCCGAGACCATCTTAATTAAGTTTTTGACCATGCCAAAATCTGGTGTGAACACATGCCCCCGTGTTTTTCGGCAAAGCTTGTGCGTCGAAAAATAATTTGCACGAAGCTTGTTCTAAGCATGATGTCAACATTCCATTGGCCATTTTGCATATTCTTAGGACGATAAGTATAGAGTGTTGCTATACACACAACAAACAACAACCTATCTCTGCCCGACAAAACACATCGGTGCGTCCATGCATATCAGCGAACGGTGGATTGGCCATTGTTCAGCTGTCGTGCAAACTGTGTGTCATCTGCATAGTTGTCTTGTAAGTATATGTCGTCCATCTATACTCTTTGGATGATAACTATGTATCATCCATTAGTAATAAAAGTGCAGCTAATCGAACGTATGATGATGTGGTAATACCCTTGCATGATGTAAAAAATTATATTGCATCCATGGATCGAAATAAGCCCATGGAGGGTAACCAATCATACATGGGGATGAATTCCATGGCATCGGCATCAATGGCATATCTGAAGAATATGGATAATGTCTAAACCAAAGATTTTGATGTGCAAACTTTTGGCTTGGTTGTTCATAGTTTTCACTCTTTTCCTTCTTCACCTTTGCCGTACTTCTTGCAATGGAAGCTCGCATATGATTCTTATTTTGGATACTTCCTTTGGGAACCCATGCCATGTTCCTCAATTCAAGTTCCTATGTAATAAGGTTTTGCATTTTCTTCTTTTGCCAATACGAGAAGCCGAGTAGGTGCCCTGGCTGTGATTATGTTTGAAGCAATGGCAATTCTTGTTTTACCTTGTGCACTCTCAACTTCTTCTCTTCAGATTCAACACTTGATTGACTTGCCTCATTGCCTTTAGTAGCCAATGTCAACACTTTAATTGGCCCTTTTTTGTTTGAGATCAAATCTAAAGTAGCACTCTTATGACCATCTCTTTTGATGCGATAGACTTTCTTGACCACCTCTTTCTTTTGTCTTGAGCTCCTGACAATTCCTTATGATTAAAACGATCTTTGACATGTGATTGTTCAAATGTTGATCTTTTTGGACCTGCATAATATTGGTGAGATGGTCTAAAATAAGATGGAGAGTGTGCCCTTGTATCATACATGTCCCATGTTGGATATCGATCTACATGAGCACAGGGAGGCATCCACGGCATTGGCATTGGCGGCCCAGAATAAGGATATGAATATTTGAAATTCTCACTTTGCCAATACCAATCCTTAGATTTGTGCCTACGGGGTGATCTTGATGCTTTTGAATTACTTGTCCTATATGCATTTTTCTCTTCACTCTTCTTCTGATATTTATCTAATAGCTCAATGAAGGTGTTTTTTTATCCTTACCTTTGTGCTTATTTCGGCCTTTGTTTTTTTAGTTTGCTCTCATCGATCATTGAATTTGCTTGGTGCTCCCTAGTACTTGGCATCTTAAGTGCAACTTGAATTCCCACCTTCAAGAATATTTTCATTGTGTTCTTCAACAACTTCTTTACTTGAAAGCTTGATCCCATCATCCATAGTTTTTACCTTCTCATCATTTAATGAATCATCTTGAACAAGCCAATGCAAAAACATTTTGCCATCAGGACCAATCAGAATAGACTGGTCATCCTTTGGTGTTTCAACAAATCTCAACCGTCCTTTATCAATGGCCGATTTGACTATTTGACGAAACATATCGCAATCCTCAAAATTATGTTTGAACAAATGATGCAACCTATAATACATTCGTCCTTGGGAAGATGGCTTGACATGGTGATCAAGAATTCTAATGTAATTATTTTTTAGCAACAAATCAAGTATTTGATCACATATGCTTGAATTGAAGGTACTTTTTTTTCTAGCCTATCTTATTGTGAGAACGTCTTTGGAGTTAAGCAAACGAATGGTTCAGATTTTGCATCGCCCCATTCGGTTATGCATTGTATTTTGCACTCTATCTCCAATGTCTTTGAAAAGGAGATTATACTATCATCGGGTTTCTCAATAGTTTATAACCTTCGCTTTAAATTTCTGAAATCAAAATAGTTAGAACATACATGTCTCAATTGAGACCATGTGTAAGCCAAGTATGAAACAAGCAAAGATACCCAATTAGGTATGAAATTTAAATAAAGCAATGCAAAAGCTTTGGTTGCAATAAGTTACTATTGAACTCTATGAATGGTACACTGTGTTGGCCGATATGCTTTGTAATGGTTTTATTGCTAACAAATAAACCCTTCTTCATTGGTCCTTTAAAACTACTTATGAGAATTTTTCACATAGAAGCATCAATAATAAAGTTGCGACCAAATCAGAAAATAGGTAAATCACTTGCTAGACATACCTCTTCAAATATGTTGGGAGGGCATGATGGTTGTGTGATATGAACAATAGCTTGATCAACTTTTGGATAACTCTCCAACACCTTATCGTCTTCTTTTTCTTGAATAGATTTGGCACATGTACTATTTGATTTGGCTTTCTCGATAACTGTATAATATTTGTTATCCGAATCATTATTCTTTGTTTCTTTGATTCGCAAGGCTGCTTCTTCTTGTCTAAATTCAGAAAACATTGCAGCTTGGCGAGCCTTAAAATTTTCCATCCTATTTCAATGAACTCTTCATGGGACTGCCCCCAATGCTTTGAGACTCTTTTGGCAATGAGGTACCGAAAGTTTGCAATTGTTTAGGGGGTACATTGGTTGCTATAGCACTAGGCGAATACATCATTTGCACAACTCTAGCTTCTACAGCAGCAAAGTCATGAGGCTTCCCGCCTTCTATTAGATCCTGGTGAATAGGGTTGCACAAATCCCAAGAGAATGTAAGCTTGTTCTCAATTACCCAGTCTGGATATGGTTTCCCCCCAATGCCTTTAGACTCTTTCAGCAATGAGATGTTGTCAAAATTCTGTAGTTGTGTGGGGGGAACATGATATGCCACGGTAGTAGGTGAAGGCATTTGTACTCCTGCAGAAGTTTCACTTATTTGGCCATGACCGTGAAGGTGCGGAGCCGAATTATGGACATCAACAGTTGTGTATGGTGCTAAAAAATTCAGTAGCATGGGGTGTAGCATATGATGTTTGAGGGTAATTGGCCGAATAACTAGTAGTAGCATGGCCAATTCCCCTGTCCACCGGCATGTTTGGGTTAACATACTGCAAGTTATTTGCCGATGAATAAAAGGTTGAAACACTTTGTTGCATACTATTGGAAGTTCCTACATGGGGTGTTTCAACTTGATTAATCAAATTCATCATGTTGTTCATCGACATATAGATTTGTGGCGTTGCCGATGCATGGGAGTTGGGATACATATGTTGCATGTTGCTAAAATTATATGAAGTTGAAGCATGGAGATTACTCTGAATAGGTTATTGCACATAATTAGATACATGATTGATAAAACTAGGGCTAGCCGATACATTATGCTCATTAAATGATCTAGCCACAACATATGCATTATTTGCATCTATATAAGTGAATAGGGTATTCATATTACCTTTGTAGATTGCAACCCTAGATGATGATCTCTTCGTAGCAAGAACAAGTTGGAGACCATTTAAAGCTTCGTCCCAGCGGAGTCACCAAAAAGTGTATTCGCACATGAACACGCCACCGTGTACCCTCGACGTCGGGGGTGATGCACCGCAGCTCACTTCGAAGAAGACCCGACCGGAAGCATGGTACACAAGCAATCCGGGGGAGCTTTTATAGACCTGAAACCCCACACGCTCGAGAGGGACGCTGTCTGGGTGCGCGATGGCTATGGGCTGCCCTAGGTCGACTTGATCGCACCTAGGACCTTGAGGTGCGCCGCCGTATAACAAGAAGAACGAACGAAGAACGAGGAAGAAGAGGAACAAGGGAGAAGGAAAAAAAATAAAGGTAAAAGTGGTAGATGATTTGTTCGATTGTGTGTTGTTCAATCGGCCGTCACCTCTCATCTATTTATGAGGCGACTGGACTTCCCGTACAAGAAAAGGACTCCAAATCCCTTCCAAATCTTTTCAAAATTAACCGAACTCGGATTTAGGTATGTCTGAGACATCAGTTTTGTTTTTGGGTCTCACAAGCTACAAACAACCACAGCTGAAGATGAGCCCAAAAGAGAATTTAACCATTTTGACGATGCAAACAACTTTCATGTTGAACGCTTTTCGATTCAAGGTCAGCTTGAAGGCTGAATAGCTCCCACAAAACAGACAATTACTCACGCAACCCATCAGACATAGTCACATGTGTGTCAGGTCCCGGGCGTCATATTTTGATCATGGTAGGGTCGCGCTGTGCAGGCTCTAACTTTTTTATATGAGCTCAGATTGAGATGACTTTTATATCACAATCGACCGATTCGACAAGGGGAGGATAATTTGTGTAGACCAATTTTTCATATGAGGCCGTCTTGTGGGTGTAATTAGCCGGACAGTGATCTGAACACAAAATTTTAGAACTTTGAACACAACTTCGGCTCCTAAGATGAGCTTGTATGGTGATGAACCAAATATAAAAGTTGCTCAATTTTATGATACAATTTTTTTTATGTTGAAAACCTTTCCATCTGAGACCATCTTAATTAAGTTTTTGACCATGCCAAAATCTGGTGTCAACAAACAGCATGTTCAGAGCATGAATATTTTTCAGTAAATGTTAACAGTAATATAAGCATGGGAAGGATGATTTGAGTTCACCAAAATTCTACTACATCTGATCACCAATGTGGGACGTTTTGGCAGTTTAAATTAAACTGCCAAAACATCCTACGTTACTGAACAGAGGGTGTATTTGACAGCGTGCTGTTAATTTCTGACAACAATGTCATGATTCTAACTCTTCTCAAACTATACCCTGACAATAGGAAGCAAGCCATCATGGTATCACTGGAAAGTACCATACTGCTGTAACAGCCATTTGTAGCGATGACCGGAGTAGGCCAGCAATATGTCCAGCGATAGAAGGAGTCCACAGCGTGAATGAAGCCCTTGTGTTTAATGGCATCAAATAGCCATGGAGGATTTATGATCCTGCGACGGACATCCAGATTTATCCACTTACCGCAGTGACCTGTCAGAATTGCGGGACCGCGGTTGAAGAACACAATTAGCCTGAAATCTTTATAATTCATAGATCTTGTGGGCACTTGGTAGATTACAACCTTGAGAAAATCAAACTTGGTATCATGTTGGCTACTGTAAGATTTCAAGTATTCTGCATCGCGGTGCCAAAGCAGTGCAGTGTTAATCGAAGGAAGGGGGATCAATCATCGGGTGTAGACCTCCACGAGGATCCACCTACTGCTCCCGTCGATGAGCCCCATCCAAGACGTGTTCATGCCGACCCAATACATATAGTTAATGTAGTTGAGGGTGACGGGGATCGGATAGAAGTCGAGGGGGTTGATGCTCGCCACCCTATGATCTTTATGCTACGTGACATGCCGTTTCTAAAGACCAAACAACATTGGCAAGTAGGGAGCTAGCTTAAAAAGATCCAGCTTGAGGGTTTTGAGTAAACGGTACAGCCCCGACGAGCAAGCGGCGAGCGGCATGGTACTAGGATTGTCCACACGTGAAACAATGATTTTCATGACCTCTGTGGGGAGCGAATTCCAGCCACTCTTTATGTGAACGCTGCTCGGTTCTGCCATTGTTAGTGCTTGGGTTTCGGAAGAGGGGGGAGGTGCCTAGCGGGATGGAAGATTATGTATGGGTTGGGATGTAGAAGCAAATATGTACTGAGGGGAGTGGATAGGTCATGATGACAATGTAACAACAACATGCCGCTTGACTTATGAAACATGTCCCACCAGCGTATGGTCATATCGATGCCAGACAACTTGACTGATTATAGTACAATATAAGAGCTACAATACCTACTATAGTGGACTAGGACTCTGCTCTACCGCACACCAAAGTAGTATAGTAAATACAACCTTCAATGCCTGAGCATGGAATGACTATGAACAGATGTAAAAACACCATTGGACTGCGTTGTTCGCTGGGAGACATGGCAGTTGCAAACACCCGTGATGCAGTTTCATATGTAAGGGTGGCAGTTTTATAAAATACCATGGGCTAAAGAAAAGTGCGACCGTCGGATAGAAATTTGGCAGTTATGTGGGCATTCACCAGGATTGGGCTTGTGGCGGACGTTCGCCAAATATCATTACTAAAAAAGGTTAAAACACCAGGGGCTAGAACTTGCACTGGCTGACCACTAACATTGATACTAATAGTTGTAAAATGGTACTACGTACTCCGTGTTTCTTGTCAGCGAACGTGCCTATGTGGTGTTTGGAATTATATGCAAACTAAAAAGAATCGGAGGGAGTACTAGTAAATACACGATCTTCCGGTTCATGTGCTACTCCTGCGCTCCATGCGGCGTCCCCTATAGCCACTCCCGTCTCATGGACAACTTGGTTGATGCCTGCAAGGTGCCCTGCATCTACAAGAGTTTCGTCCGCGAGAGGTCCGTCGCCTACCACTTGGTGGCGGACCATAGGTCCAGATGCGCACGCGTGCCCCGCTACAGCTATGAGTGCATGCTGCCGTTTGAGTGCTCGCTAGCGAGCCTCGTGCATCACCTCACGGCACCGTTTGGCAAACACTCCTAGACCGCGGCAAACATCAAGAACGAGTCGTGCTACCTGTTCGCCATGCCGGAGTCACTGGAGGATCACCGCCACTTGCTTGTCACGAGGAGGACGACAACGTCTTCCTCTTTGCTGTGGGAACCAGCAGGGCTCGTGCAGGCCGCCGCCCCATCTCTGTTGTATGCTTCAGGGGAAGCGCCGTTAACGCCGACATGAGGCCGCTGTATAAGTGCATGCTCACTGTTGATGCCCCTCTGGTGTACGAGGGTGACCTCGGCGGCTCCCTCAGGCTGAATGAGACTGTGGCGAGCTGCTCCGTTCCTGGCAAGGTGGGAATGGAACAAGGCTGGCTGCATGCGCATGTCAACACCAACATGCTGCACGTGGACTCCAAGGAGGTTCACCTAGGCATATGCATTACAAAGTTAACCGTTCATCATTAGTCTTCACTCAATGGAAGCCGCTGTCTAAGCATGTGGACACCGATGCTCTTACTGGTTTCATTACCAAGATCCATATGTCTGCCCTTAGCGTTCGTCCTGTAGCCTGTCAGAGCCAGCTCCCTCGAGTGTGATTGCTGCTGATTTATCTTTGTTTGTTTCGTTGGGTCTTCATGCCTTTTGCTTGCTTGGCTGTATTAAACATTCCTTGTTGTTGTACTGCTCATGTTGCTACTCTGTGATTTGTCTAGTTGGGCTTTATTTATAAAGTCAGGCCATCTACCTTTCTCTAAAAAAATCTACCGCTTCTTGGATCCTCTTTGATCATCGGAACCGGTTTCTTGACTCACAACCATCATAATTTGTTCGGCCGACATGCGGTCCAACAAATATCCGGGCTCACTAGCCTTCCAACAAATTACTACCTCCGTCCGGGTTTATTAGTTCACATCATATTTTGGGCCAAAGTTGGACCTCATATTTCATTTGCAAAATTGTAATGCATGTCATCGAATATTATATTGTTGGATTTGCATTTAAATGCACTTTCCAATAATATTATTTTTGCCATGTCATATAACGTACAGTATTTTTTAACTCGAATCCAACATCAAACTTTTCTTTTGAATTTTTTGAATTGCTTACCACATGTGTCACGTGGTTCCGACGTCGAACTTATACTGGAGTACTACTTCCCTACTAGTTAAATTTACGGTAAATAAATATAGCTCAAAAAGTCTAAATACGAGAGGTGCTAGTAAACCGGGAAAGAAGTAGGAGTAGTACTAGAGTTGAGGGCGGCATTGATATGTCTGCAACATATCTATAATTTTTTATTGTTCCATGCTATTATAGTATCAATCTTGGTTGTTTTATATGTAATTATGTGCTATTTTATATCATTTTTTGGGAGTAACCTATTAACCTGGTGCCAAGTGCCAGTGTTTTTTTTCCTGTTTTTGGTTTTTCCAGGAAATCAGTACCAAACGGAGTCCAAACGCTACGACACTTTTTGACAATTTTTTTTTCTGGACAAGAGAGACCCTAGAAGCTTCGGGAGGAGACCAGAAGGCAAACAAGTAGACGGCAAGGCAACAGGGCGCGCCCAGGGGGGTGGTCGCACCCTATCACCTTGTAGACCCCTCGTGGCTCCGCCTGAACTAATTCCACCTCTATAAATTCTCTAAAATCGAGAAACCAACAGAGGGCCACCCAAAACACTTTTCTGCTGCTGCAAGTTTCTGTTCTTCCGTGATCCCATGTGGAGGCCTTTTCCGGTACTCTGTTGGAGGGGGAATCGATCATGGAGGGCTTCTACATCATCCTTGCCGCCCTCTGATGATGCGTGAGTAGTTCACCACAGACCTACGGGTCCATAGCTAGTAGCTAGATGGCTTCTTTCTCTCTCTTTGATCTTCAATACAATGTTCTCCTCGATGTTCTTGGAGTTCTATTCGATGTAATCTTCTTTTGCGGTGTGTTTGTTGGGACCCTATGAATTGTGGGGTTATGATCTGAATATTTATGAATATTAATGGAGTCTTTTTTGAACTTTATTATGCATGATTGTTATAGCTTTGTATTTCTCTTTGATCTATCCATTTGGTTTGGCCAACTAGATTGATTTATCTTCAGTGGGAGAGGTGCTTTGTAATGGGTTCAATCTTGCGGTGCTCTATCCCAGTGATAGAAAGGACAAGACACGCATTTGTATTGTTTCGAGTAAGGGTAAACTGACGGGGTTTATTCATATTGATTGTGTTTACTTTGTCTACATCATGTCATCTTGCTTAAGGTGTTATTCTGTTTTATACTTAATACCCTAGATGCATGCTGGATAGAGGTCGATGGGTGCAGTAATAGTAGTAGATATTGGCAGGAGTTGATCTACTTGTCTCGGATGTGATGCCTATATACATGATCATTGCCTTGAATATCATCATAACTCTGCGCTTTTCTATCAATTGTCCAACTGCCGGTGTACTAAATATTGGGCCTTTAGTACCCCATACTTGTGCACGGGCAGTTGTAGCCAAACCCGCGGCAAGGCTTGTCAGGGGAACAGCTGAAGATTAATCCAAGGTTATCAAAGAGACATTCAAGCCAAGGATCAGAAGATAAGGAGAACTAGAGACCAGAGGCTCGGCTCCCGGCAAGATCTTGCCGGGGTAGCCTGCGGAGCCCGGCAAGATTCGCACCCGACAAGGTTCTGCCACTGTGCCACCGCTCCAGCGCAGCGACCAGCCTGGCATTCTGGTCCCACCTCTGGATGCGTGGCAAGGCGCTAGTGGAGGCGAGCTTAAGCGTTGCTGATGGGATGGCCCCTTTTTCCATCCCCAAGAAAGTAAGGACACCTAAACGGACACCTCATGGTGCATTAAATACATTTGTCCTAAACCGTCAGTAGTTAGGTATGATAACCCTATAGCTACTTTACACCTCGCATATGAATAGTCTGCCACTGTGGTGAGCCCTTTGAGAATATAAAAGGAGGCCCAAGGCAACTGTTACAGGGGAGGACACTAGAGAAAGCACTCTCGGCCCATTCTGCATGCGTAGCTGTTGCACGAACACACTGTTCATTGCAAGCGCTCCAAGAACTGGGACGAAAACACTGATAATAAACTAAAGCAGGAGTAGGGTTTTAGGCTGATCAGCGGCCCGAACCTGGGTAAAAATCCCCTCGCGTTGATCATCACTTCTGCTCTTTGTGCGTACCTCTCTCCCCACCGAACCGTAAAGGGGTCCTTCGGATTCCATCTCCTGTCGGTGTACTAAATATTGGGCCTTTAGTACCCCATACTTGTGCACGGGCAGTTGTAGCCATACCTGCGGCAAGGCTTGTCAGGGGAACAGCTGAAGATTAATCCAAGGTTATCAAAGAGACATTCAAGCCATGGATTAGAAGATAAGGAGAACTGGAGACCAGAGGCTCGGCTCCCGGCAAGATCTTGCCGGGGGTGCCCGCGAAGCCCGGCAAGATTCACACCCGGCAAGGTTCCGCCATTGTGCCACCGCTCCAGCGCAGCAACCAGCCTGGCATTCTGGTCCCACCTCTGGATGCGTGGCAAGGCGCTAGTGGAGGCGAGCTTAAGCGTTGCTGATGGGATGGCCCCTTTTTCCATCCCCAAGAAAGTAAGGACACCTAAACGGACACCTCACAGTGCATTAAATGCATTTGTCCTAAACCGTCAGTGGTTAGGTATGATAACCCTATAGCTACTTTACACCTCGCATATGAATAGTTTGCCACTGTGGTGACCCCTTTGAGCATATAAAAGGAGGCCCAAGGCAACTGCTACAGGGGAGGACATTAGAGAAAGCACTCTCGGCCCATTCTACGTGCGTAGCTGCTGCACGAACACACTGTTCATTGCAAGCGCTCCAAGAACTGGGACGAAAACACTGATAATAAACTAAAGCAGGAGTAGGGTTTTACGCTGATCAGCGGCCCGAACCTGGGTAAAAATCCCCTCGCGTTGATCATCGGTTCTGCTCTTTGTCCATACCTCTCTCCCTGCCGAACCGTAACGGGGTCCTTCAGATTCCATAGGTGTCATACGCCGACATCTTTGGCGCGCCAGGTAGGGGGATCGAGGTTGCGCGAACCTGATCTGGTGATCAGCGCGTCAGTTTCTTCACCATCTTTGTCACCTTGCCACCCAAGAAGAAGAGTGTGGCAGCGGTTGTTCCGTCTACATCCGTCTTGCCCGTGCCTACTCGGACGGGTGACGGCGTGGATGCAGGAGGTGGAGGTTTAGAGCCTCCACGGCGTTCTGGTGATCCGAGCCAGGCGAGCGGCGTCGTTCGCAGCGGCGACGACAACCCGCACGCCGCTTGATCCAGGGATGGAGCTGTGCTGCCTATGGGCGGCACAACGAACTCCAGAGATCGGAGGACGCCTTCTAGAACTCCCACGCCGGCGCAGGCGTTGCGGCCTTCCCAGGTCGCGCGCGACGAGCAGCGCCGTGGCGTTGGTGGTTCTGAACGTCCCCATGAAAAGACTTCTACGCATCGATTCCAAGGTGCGCAGGCCCAGCATGCACGCCGAGCTGCTGGTGGAAGTGGCGCGCGGTCGCGTGATCGTGACAGTGCTCCTTCTAACACTGTTAGGAGTCAGAGCACCTCACGTACCTCGCACCTATCGCCGCCGCCTACGCCAGCAGAAGCTTTGGCATGTGCGTAGCTGCTTCTCGATTTTCCTCCTGCTCCGGAGAAGATGGAGGAGTGGCGATCTACTATCCAGAGCCTCATCGGCTTCGTCAACAAGGATGGGCCGTAGCAAGCGGGGCCCTCGCGGCAGCGGTCTATCGATCCGGCGTGAGCCGATGGTGAGAAGACTGGAGGTGGTACGACCACGGTGCACTCCCCTCCACGACAGCAGTGGCGGTCGTCAACCCGGCGGATCGACGGCCGTGATGACGATTCCACGGCGTCGTCCGATCCGCCGATGCGCCGCGATCAGCGTCAAGTTCTTCGGGAACGAAGCAGAGAGGATGCTCGAACTACCATCGAGCAGCGACGGGAGGTGCGTCATCAGTCTGATAAACGCGCAGGACCAACTGTCGACAAGCCTGCGCCGGGGGACGCAGGCGACTTGCCCTATGAGGTAGGTTGTCCAGCGTTTACCCGTGAGTTGCGGCGAGTCCAGTGGCCCAACTCTCGAACGTTCAAGCCAGAGGTCCCAGAGAAATACGACGGCAAGACTCACCCCTCGGAGTTCCTGAGCATCTACACCATTGCGGTGCAGGCTGCCGGGGGCCGAGATGACAAGATACTTGCCAACTACTTCCCGTTGGTGCTCAAACCCAACGTTAGGTCTGATGAGGACATCAATACCATTGTTACACCCACAGCCCCTGCTGCTATACATACTGGACCAATTACTAGAGCTCACGCACACCAATTAAATTATCAGGGCCTAGCTTGGACAAGAAAGAGGAACCTTGGAGCAAGTTCAAGCATGGAGATGATGGCATGCGCAAGGGGAACAAGAACGGAGTTACAAGTGATGCTTTCAGGACTTTGAAGCCACCATAATGAGTGCAGGAAGCCTTGGACGAAATATACAAGATGCCACTTCATAAATTTCGTCCAGAGGCTATTATAGGTGCTGTGTCACCTTATTAATGGGCCAGGCCCATGTAATTTCGAAATACTTGAGTATAGGCTATTTTTAGAGTCCGTATGTGTGGGAAAACAAGAGACAGGGTTGGTTTCAGACCCCTCCTTCAAGGGCCATGAAATCCCCCCTCTTCCTCCATATATACAGCCCTTAGGGCACCGTTTAGACTTTGGGTTTTGTTTAGATTAAAAGTTCACCATAGCTGCAACTTTGCATACTTCGTTTGTGTTCAACGACCAGACAAAGGCGTCACAGAACCCCACCTTCATTAATAAAGCTTTCCTCTTATATTCGCAATATCCATATTGCAATCTCAGTTTCTTGCTTGTTCTTCATTTGCTCGCAGGAAACAGACCCTCGTGGTCAGGTTGATCGTGCTCCGGCATGGTCAATAACCCCTTGGAAGTTGGTATAGCAATTGCTAAGGCGCGACGTCTCGCACGTTCGTAGTCGGATCGTCAAGGTCGACTCCCACAGAAAATGATAGCCACCATCTCATCGAAACATCGGGACACCTTCGCCTCTATCAAGTGGTATCAGATTTTCAGGTTGCTCCGTGAGATTTTACAGTTTTTCGTAGTTTAGATCGAGTCTGTTCTTCATACCTACAGTCCACGAAAAGGCCAAAAAAAAATTAGGGTTAGTTCATCATATCCGAACCAAGCTGAGCCTTTGCATAATCTTTTTAGGGTTTTTGCTTTGTTGAATTTGCGGTTGCATCGTCGTGTCTAGTTGCTGGTCTTAGCGTCTAGTCCTTTAGAGTTTCGAGTTCTGTCACAGTTTGTCACGCCGCTGCCGCACCATATACAACCACCGCTGCCATATACCACCACCGCTGCCATATACCATCACCGCTGCCATATTCTACCACCATATATCCACCACCAATCCGAGTTCTTTTCATATTAGGTTTGGTTTCGAGACCCATCTATTTTCCGATTCGTGTTTCCTTGCCTGAGTAGGTTTCGGAAGAAAAAAAAAAGAGTCTGGAGACCCTCGGGCAGTTTTTAGGCCAAAATTTTGGCAGTCAAAAATATTTTTTTCCTATCCTATTTTTAGGTCCCAGGGAGCGTTTTGAGACACTCACCATCATTGTGATTTTTTGTCGCATTTTTTCGTCGTCGCTGCCCTGATTTTCGAAAAAAAAATTGTCAAAAAAAAAATTTCGTGCCAATCCTGATAGTTTGACTTGGGAAGAGTTTTGAGACACTCGCCATTATAGTGATTTTTTGAAAAAAAGGAGCGCAAAAAAAAAAGAGTGCAAATTTTTTTTTGAGTGTGCTCTTCCCTTGTTTATGTGCCGTGCCGTGATTTTGTTAGTGTTCTAGGCTCGCGTCTCTAGTACGGTCTAGCCTAGGACCAGCACAGTACCATCGTTGAGCGTTTATTCAACTTTGCGTCTCTGAATTGATTATTGCTGACATTTTTGCTACCATATCATAAGCCTTCCCAGCTCCACATACATCTACGTCGTGCGTTTGACACCACCTGGCAATCGCTCTGTCCAATCTTTAAGAGTTTTGACTACAACGGTTGCCGATCACCACCTGCTGCTGGGTAAGAACTGGTAAGCATTTGAGATTCGCTTGACGATTTTGTGATACACCACCACCACCACTTCCCAGTAGTCTGTAGGATCATATTCTTGTGTGTTTCTATTGCTGCTAACCATGGCAGGATCACAAGCCGATGAGACTGATTGGGAGAACATGACGAACAAACAGCTACATGATAAATTTCAGCAAATGATGAGTGGACAGGTGCAAGATGTGCTAAACAGATTTGAAGAGGCCATGGAGAAGATAGATGGAATTGAGAAGACGTTCGAAACAAAGCTCGATAACAAGTTTAATGAATTGCTCACGCGTCTTCCACAACCACCGCCGGCTGCACCTGTCGCACCTCTACAACAACAACAACGTCGCCTTCCAAATCAAGTGGGACGAGCACAGCGCGTTCCCCTTGAGCCTGGTCAAACTTCTGGTGCCGCTGCACCTACTGTTGATGCTTCTATGGCTCCTACTGCCGCTGAGGAGGACGATTATGCGGGCGATTATGAGGATGAGGTTGATCAAAATCAGAACCATGTACCAGCACCAGGTCGTCCACATGCCAATAATCGCAATGGTAGGGCCGCATTACCAGCTCAGGTACGAGATCATGACCATCTTCCTAAACTGAAATTGAATATTCCACCATTTGAGTGTAGATATGTTCCTGATATATATCTTACTTGGGAGTTAGAAACTGAACAACGTTTTACATGTTTACAATATCCCGAGGAGAGACGTGTTGCTGCTGCTGTTTGTGCTTTTACTAGTTTTGCATGTGTATGGTGGTCTGAACATTGTAGATTATATCCTATTCTAGCTACGTGGGCTGCTTTGAAAACTGCTATGCGTACTCGTTGGGTTCCACCATATTATCAACGTGAATTACTTCAAAAATTGCAGCGCTTAAGACAAGGAAAAAATTCTGTAGAAGAATATTATCAGGAATTACAAACTGGCATGATTAGATGTGGTATTGTTGAGGAGAATGAAGCTATGCTTGCACGTTTTATGGGTGGATTAAATAGAGAGATTCAGACCATTCTAGAGTATAAGGAGTATAATAATATCACTCGTTTATTCCATCTTGCTTGTAAAGCTGAACGTGAAGTGCAGGATCGACAGGCATTGGCGCGAACTAATTTTTCTGCAGGTCGATCTTCATCATGGACACCGCGTGCCTCCTCTACTCCCACACGTCCTACTGCAGCACCACTGACTTCAGCCGCCAATTCCAATCGAGATACAAGAAAACAGGCACCACCACCACCATCTGCCAAGAGTACACCTTCTGGGCCTGCCCAGAGCTCTTCTTCATCTATGGCATCAACAGGGAACACACAAGATATTATTTGTCGTCGTTGTAAGGGAAGAGGTCATTATGCCAGAGAATGCCAATCTCCGCGTGTTATGATTGCTACTGAGGATGGTGGGTATGAGTCCGCTAGTGACTATGATGAGGAGACTTTGGCTCTTATTACAAGTGAAGAACACGGTGGAGATGATTCTGATCTTGAGACGCAATACATGGCTCCTGAAGACGCTGACATGTATGAATGTTTAGTTGCTCAACGTGTTTTGAGTGTGCAGGTCACACAAGCTGAGCAAAATCAGAGACATAATTTGTTCCATACAAAGGGAGTTGTGAAGGAACGTTCTGTTCGCGTCATCATAGATGGAGGGAGCTGCAACAACTTGGCTAGCATGGAGATGGTGGAGAAGTTATCTCTCACCACAAGACCACATCCACATCCTTACTATATCCAATGGTTCAACAACAGCGGCAAGGTTAAGGTAACACGTACTGTTCGTGTGCATTTTAGTATCTCTACATATGCTGATTATGTTGATTGTGATGTGGTACCCATGCAAGCATGTTCATTATTACTTGGTAGACCATGGCAATTTGATAAAAATTCTGTACACCAAGGTAGAAACAATTAGTATACTCTTGTTCATAAGGATAAACATATTACTTTGCTTCCTATGACTCCTGATTCTATTTTGAAAGATGATATTAATAGAGCTAGTAAAGCAAAACAGGAGAAAAATAAGAGTGAAAATCAGATTGTGGCAAAAGAATTTGAGCAACAAATGAAGCCTAATAATAAACCATCTAGTGTTGCTTCTGAAATTAAATTGAAAAGTGCATGTTTACTTGCCACCAAATCTGATATTGATGAGCTAGATTTCAGCAAATCTGTTTGCTATGCTTTTGTGTGCAAAGAGGCGTTATTTTCATTCGAGGACGTGCCTTCCTCTTTGCCTCCTGCTGTCACTAACATTTTGCAGGAGTTCGCTGAAGTCTTTCCACAAGACGTGCCACTGGGATTACCACCTATTCGCGGGATTGAGCATCAGATGGACTTAATTCTCGGTGCTTCACTGCCAAACCGTGCGCCATACCGTACCAATCCAGAGGAGACGAAGGAGATTATGCGTCAAGTACAGGAGCTGCTCGACAAAGGTTATATACGCGAATCTCTTAGTCCTTGTGCTGTTCCTTTTATACTAGTGCCAAAAAAGGATGGTACATCACGTATGTGTGTTGATTGTAGAGGCATTAAAAATATTACTATTCGCTATCGTCATCCTATTCCTAGGCTAGATGATATGCTTGATGAATTGAGTGGCTCTACAATATTCTCCAAAGTTGATTTGCGTAGTGGATACCATCAAATTCGTATGAAATTGGGAGATGAATGGAAAACAACATTTAAAACTAAGTTTGGTTTATATGAATGGTTAGTCATGCCTTTTGGGTTAACTAATGCACCTAGTACTTTCATGAGATTAATGAACGAATTTTTACGTGCTTTCATTGGACGATTTGTGGTAGTTTACTTTGATGATATATTGATTTATAGCAGATCTTTGGAGGAACATTTGGAACATTTACGTGCTATTTTTATTGCTCTACGTGATGCACGTTGTTTGGTAACCTTGGGAAGTGCACCTTTTGCACCGACCGAGTATCTTTTCTTGGCTATGTTGTTACTCCACAGGGAATTGAAGTTGATAAAACTAAGATTGAAGCTATTGAGAGTTGGCCGCAGCCCAAAACGGTCACACAAGTGAGGAGTTTCCTTGGCCTCGCTGGTTTCTATAGGCGTTTTGTGAGAGATTTTAGCACCATTGCTGCACCTCTCAATGAGATTACAAGGAAGGATGTGCCTTTTGTTTGGGGTACCGCACAGGAAGAAGCCTTCACGGTATTGAAAGATAAGTTGACACATGCTCCTTTACTCCAACTTCCTGATTTTAATAAGACTTTTGAGCTTGAATGTGATGCTAGTGGAATTGGATTAGGAGGTGTGTTATTACAAGATGGCAAACCTGTTGCATACTTTTCTGAAAAATTGAGTGGGCCTAGTCTAAACTATTCTACTTATGATAAAGAATTATATGCTCTTGTTCGGACCTTAGAAACATGGCAACATTATTTATGGCCCAAAGAATTTGTTATACATTCTGATCATGAATCTTTGAAACACATTAAAAGTCAAGCAAAACTGAACCGTAGACATGCTAAATGGGTTGAATTCATTGAGACTTTCCCTTATGTCATTAAACACAAGAAGGGTAAAGAAAATGTTATTGCTGATTCATTGTCTCGTCGTTATACTATGCTTTCACAACTTGACTTTAAAATATTTGGTTTGGAGACCATCAAAGATCAATATGTGCATGATCATGAATTTAAAGATGTATTGCAGAATTGTAAAGAAGGGAGAACATGGAATAAGTTCGTCGTTAACGATGGATTTGTGTTTCGTGCTAAGAAGCTATGCATTCCAGCTAGCTCCGTTCGTCTTTTGTTGTTGCAGGAGGTGCATGGAGGAGGATTAATGGGACACTTTGGCGTAAAGAAGACGGAGGATGTACTTGCTACACATTTCTTTTGGCCAAAGATGAGACGGGATGTTGAGCGCTTTGTTGCTCGCTGCACTACATGTCAAAAAGCTAAGTCACGACTCAATCCTCATGGTTTACATATGCCTTTGCCTGTACCTAGTGTTCCATGGGAGGATATATCTATGGACTTTGTTTTGGGTTTACCTCGAACAAAGAAGGGGAGGGATAGCATATTTGTTGTCATGTATAGGTTCTCGAAAATGGCACACTTTATACCATGTCATAAAAGCGATGATGCTGCTAATGTTGCTGATTTGTTCTTTCGTGAAATTATTCGCTTGCATGGTGTGCCAAATACTATTGTTTCAGATCGTGATACCAAATTTCTTAGCCACTTTTGGAGATGTTTATGGGCTAAGTTGGGGACTAAACTGCTTTTTAGTACTACTTGTTACCCCCAAACTGATGGACAAACTGAAGTAGTCAATAGAACTTTGTCCACTATGCTTAGGGCTATTTTGAAGAATAACAAGAAAATGTGGGAAGAATGCTTGACTCATATTGAATTTGCTTATAATCGTTCGTTGCATTCTACTACTAAGATGTGCCCTTTTGAAATTGTATATGGTTTCCTACCTCGTGCACCTATTGATTTGTTGCCTCTTCCATCTTCGGAGAAGGTTAATTTTGATGCTAAACAACGTGCTGAATTGATCTTAAAAATGCATGAGTTAACTAAGGAGAACATTGAGCGTATGAATGCTAAATATAAACTTGCTGGAGATAAGGGTAGAAAACATGTTGTGTTTGCACCTGGAGATCTTGTTTGGTTACATTTGCGTAAGGATAGATTTCCTGATTTGCGCAAATCAAAGCTAATGCCACGTGCTGATGGTCCTTTTAAGGTGTTAGAGAAAATAAATGATAATGCATATAAACTTGAGCTGCCTGCAGATTTTGGGGTTAGTCCCACTTTTAACATTGCAGATTTGAAGCCTTATTTGGGTGAGGAAGATGAGCTTCCGTCGAGGACGACTTCATTTCAAGAAGGGGAGGATGATGAGGACATCAATACCATTGTTACACCCACAGCCCCTGCTGCTATACATACTGGACCAACTACTAGAGCTCGCGCACGCCAATTAAATTATCAGGGCCTAGCTTGGACAAGAAAGAGGAACCTTGGAGCAAGTTCAAGCATGGAGATGGTGGCATGCGCAAGGGGAACAAGAACGGAGTTACAAGTGATGATTTCAGGACTTTGAAGCCACCATAATGAGTGCAGGAAGCCTTTGACGAAATATACAAGATGCCACTTCATAAATTTTGTCCAGAGGCTATTATAGGTGCTGCGTGACCTTATTAATGGGCCAGGCCCATGTAATTTCGAAATACTTGAGTATAGGCTGTTTTTAGAGTCCGTATGTGTGGGGAAACAAGAGACAGGGTTGGTTTCGGACCCCTCCTTCAAGGGCCACGAAATCCCCCCTCTTCCTCCATATATACAGCCCTTAGGGCACCGTTTAGACTTTGGGTTTTGTTTAGATTAAAAGTTCGCCATAGCTGCAACTTCGCGTACTTCGTTTGTGTTCAACGACCAGACAAAGGAATCACAGAACCCCACCTTCATTAATAAAGCTTTCCTCTTATATTCGCAATATCCAGATTGTAATCTCTGTTTCTTGCTTGTTCTTCATTTTCTCGCAGGAAACAGACCCTCGTGGTCAGGTTGATCGTGCTCCGGCGTGGTCAATAACCCCTTGGAAGTTGGTATAGCGATTGCTAAGGCGCGACGTATCGCACGTTCGTAGTCGGATCATCAAGGTCGACTCCCACAAAAAATGATAGCCACCATCTCATCGAAACATCGGGACACCTTCACCTCTATCAAGGTTGTGGTTGATGCATCTGCCGAAGAATTCCATTTCTTCTTGGTCAAATCTGTGCCATCAGTTTGTTGGCGCCTTTGTTGGAGGCCACCCAGCTCCTGGCCAAGAAAGTGATTTGCATCTCCTCCCTCAAAAGGAGGGCGAGCCCCTGCGCAAGTTTATCCAGAGATTTAGCCGGGTGCAGTACAATATTCCAGACGTTCATCCTGCCGCTGTTGTTAGCGCGTTTCATCAGAACATGCGTAACCGCAAGATGCGCGAAGAGTTGGCGATGAACAAGGTCAGGAGTATTGCCGAGCTTTATGCTTTGGCCGACAAGTGCGCTCGAGCTAAAGAAGGGAGGAAACTCCCGGCGAGGGTGTTGGGGCAGGGGGCGAATCTGAAGATGAAGATGCTGCAACCCCGTCAAAGAAAGGCCGGCGGCGGAACAAGAAGCGCAAAGGCAAGGCCGTGCTTGCTGTCGAGGAATCCGGCAACCCCGGCACCACCAAGAAGACCAAGGTTGACGACCTCGACAAGGAAGTTGCCGGGTGCGCCTCCTGTTAGGCCTTGGCGGCTGCCGACAAGCCGGAAGGCTCTGGCAAATAGTATTGCAAGATCCATCGCACCAAGGGCCATGATCTCCAAAACTGCTGGCAAGTTGAGCAGCTTGTCGAGAAGCAGAGAGCTGAGTATGAAAGGCGAGACAAGGAGAAGGCCCAGGATGGTGCTGAGGGATCTGGCAAGAAGCGTGGTGGCCGAGGAGGCCGCCGCAGCAAGGCTAAGCAACAGAAGGAGAGACCCGCCCGAGGCCGCGACAAGGACGAGGGGGGCGATGATGATGAGGAAGATGACAAATCTAGTGAGCACGAGTTTCAGAAAGCCACAAAGGCCATGTGTATTGACGGGGGCGCCTCGTTGCATTCTTCTCACCGCCGACTTAAACAGTGGGTGCATGAGGTTAATGCAACGGAGCCATCATTTGATGCACGGAAACCTTTAAAGTGGTCCAACACGCCTATCATTTTTTACGCCGAGGACCACCCTGATCGCACAACTGCGGTCGGGTGCTTGCCCTTGTTGGTTTCACCAACAATCCGCAACCTCAAGGTGACAAAAATGCTAGTTGACGAAGGGGCCGGGCTGAACTTAATCTCACCGGACATGCTCAAGAAGCTACAAATTCCTGATGAAGATCTCGAGGAAACGGGCATGTTTCAAGGGATCAATCTAGGAAGGACCCAGCCAAAAGGCAAGATTACGCTACCGGTAACATTTGGTAGCGAGCTCAACTACAGGATAGAGAAGGTAGTGTTCAATGTCGCCAAGATCCCCATGTCATACAATGGGATCCTTGGCCGCCCAGCGCTGTCCAAGTTCATGGCGGCATCACACTATGCGTATAATGTGTTAAAGATGCCCGGACCGATAAGTGTCATCACTGTCCACTCCGACAAGAAGGATGCACTAATCTGCACCGACCAACTCTATCGGGAGGCAGCCGCAGCACCTGCCGTCAAGGCATCTGCTCCTGCCACTGGAACTCCCGGGGGGAAGAAGAAGAAGACCGACAAGATCTCTGGTGCAAACCCCGGCAAGCGCACCTCCTCAGAGTGCTGCGCTTTCGTTGAGGACGCACCAGAGAGTTCCACCAACAAGAACAAGAAGTCCAAGGCTGCTCCACCAGAGACCAAGAAGGTGCCCATCAAGGAGGACGGAACGGGAGGAAGTTTCACCATAAGTTCCACCCTAGATGACAAATAGGAAAGCGCGCTCGTTGCCTTCTTGCGGGCGAATGTCGATGTGTTTGCATGGCAACCATCTGACATCCCCGGTGTTCCCAGGGAGGTAATTGAGCACCACCTTGCTGTCTGTCCTCACGCGTGGCCCATCAAGCAGAGGGTGAGGAAGCAAGCCTTGGAGCGGCAAGAATTCATTGCCGAAGAAATCAGGAAGTTAGAAGCGGCAGGTTTGGTCAGAGGAGTGCTTCACCCAACGTGGTTGGCCAATCCGGTTGTAGTGCGCAAGGCGAATGGGAAATGGAGGCTGTGTATTGATTATACAGACCTCAATAAAGCTTGTCCAAAAGATCCTTTCCCCTTGCCGCGCATCGACCAGATTGTGGACTCCACTGCTGGTTGTGACCTACTGTCGTTCCTTGATGCTTACTCGGGATATCATCAGATCTTCATGGCAAAAGAAGATGAAGAAAAGACCGCATTTATCACCCCATGTGGTACGTATTGTTTTATACGAATGCCTTTCGGGTTGAAAAATGCTGGTTCTACATTTGCGAGAGCGGTCCAAATTGGTTTTGAGCCTCAGCTACATAGAAATATGGAAGCATACATGGATGACATAGTGGTCAAAACCAAGGATAAAGCGACGCTCATACAAGATCTAGAAGAAACATTTACAAATTTGCGCAAGATCAATTTAAAGCTCAATCCTGAGAAGTGTGTGTTTGGCGTCCCTTCCGGCAAGCCTCTCGGGTTCTTTGTATCTCAGCGAGGGATCGAGGCGAACCCCGACAAGATCAAAGCTATTGAGCAGATTGAAGCACCAAGACGTGTCAAGGATGTACGTCGTCTTGCCAGCTGCGTTGCTGCCTTAAGCAGGTTCATCTCCAAATCCGCCGACTGCGCCCTGCCCTTTTTCAAAATTTTGAAGAAGGCGGGTCCAATGAGATGGACTCCAGAAGCGGAGGCAGCGCTGCAAGATTTGAAGAGGTACCTCTCCTCTCCGCCGACGCTAGTCGCACCTAGGCCACAAGAGCCGTTGCTGCTGTATCTAGCGGCAACAAATCAAGTGGTTAGTGCTGCGTTAGTGGCGCAGAGAGAAGCCGACGAGGAGGCAACGGCAGCGGCAGGACCGTCGAGTGACACGCCGAGATCTTCCCCGGCAAGGTTTGGTGCCGGCAAGATAGGATCTGCACACTCAGAGGAATCAGTGCAAAAGAGGAAGATGGTGCAACACCTAGTTTATTTTGTCAGCTCCCTTTTACAGGGAGCTAGGTCAAGATACTCTGGTGTGCAGAAGTTGCTCTTCGGCCTTCTCATGGCCTCGAGGAAGCTGCACCATTATTTTCAAGCACATGAGATTACCGTCGTCACTCGCTTCCCGTTGCAGGGGATTTTGCGAAATCCAGAGGCAACCGACAGGATTGTGGAGTGGGCGTTGGAACTGTCAAGCTTTGGTCTCAAGTTTGAAAGTACTTTAACAATTCGGAGTAGAGCCTTGGCGGAGTTCATTGCGGAATGGACCCCAACACCAGACGAAGAGATTCAAGAAATGACTCTTCCCGGCAAGGAAACAGATCGAGAATGGATTATGTACTTTGACGGGGCTTTCTCGCTGCAAGGCGTCGGTGCTGACGTGCTGCTTGTCGCACCCACCGGAGAGCACCTCAAGTATGTAATTCAGATGCATTTTCCCCGGGAGAGCTCAACAAACAACACTGCGGAGTACGAAGGGCTGCTTGCCGGTCTCAGGATCGCAGCAGACCTTGGTATCAAGAAGCTCATCATCAGAGGCGATTCACAGCTTGTTGTTAGGCAAGTCAACAAAAATTATCAGAGTCCATTGATGCAAGCCTATGTGGATGAAGTGAGAAAAATGGAAGAGCGCTTTGACGGTCTGCAAACAAAGCACACATTCCTCGTGCCGAAAACAGTATTGCTGATGACCTGTCAAAGTGCGCTGCCCTCAAGTTACCTATGGAACCAGGAACTTTTGTGCTCCATTTAACTCAGCCATCTGTAGTGCCATCAATGAGGCAAGAAAAGAGAAGGAAGTTGAATTCTGGTCAGTACTTTCCAGCAGAGCTCCCGGGAGCCGCCGGCAAGGAAGTCACCGGGATCAGCGGCAAGCCTGCCGGGGAACGACAGGCTCTGGCAGAGGCTCAGGTCCTTGCCGTCGAGACAAACGTTCCCCCGGCAGAAGAGATGCCTTTAGTCCTAGTTGTCGAGCCCCAGGCTCCAACATGGGCACAACCCATTGTCCATTTTCTTCAGACAGGAGAACTCCCCGAGGAGCAGGAAGAAGCGGAAAAAGTAGCCCGTCGGTCTAGCATGTACCAGTTTGTCGATGGCGTTCTGTACAGGAAGAGACCGAACGGTGTGAAATTGAAGTGTATTCCTCGGGAGGATGGACTGGAGCTGTTGGCAGAGATACATGGAGGCATATGTGGCTCTCACATAGGATCAAGAGCGCTTGTCGGAAAGGCATTCCGACAAGGTTTCTTTTGTCCCACAGCTCTCTAGGATGCAGCTGCACTAGTACCCAAGTGTGAAGCGTGCCAGTTTCATTCAAAGAAATTGCATCAGCCAGCTCAAGTCCTTCAGACAATCCCTTTCTCCTGGCCATTTTCGGTCTGGGGGCTCGACATACTGGGCCCTTTTCCCCGTGCCACTAGGGGCTTTGAGTACTTGTACATTGCAATCGACAAGTTCACAAAGTGGCCGGAGGTGGAAGTAGTGAGGAAGGTGACAGCACAATCAGCCATCAAGTTCTTTAAAGGAATAGTTTGCCGTTTCGATGTGCCCAACAGGATCATCACCGACAATGGCACACAATTCACAAGCCGCACCTTCATGCAATACGTCCAAGACCTTGGCGGCAAAATTTGTTTTGCCTCTGTTGCCCACCCGAGAAGCAACGGCCAAGCGGAGAGGGCTAATGCTGAGGTGTTGCGCGGTCTCAGGACCAGAACTTTTGACAAGCTGAAAAACTGCGGAAGGCGCTAGATTGATGAGTTGCCGGCGGTTCTTTGGTCAATCAGAACGACACCAAATCGATCCACTGGCTAGACACCCTTCGCTCTGGTTTATGGAGCGGAAGCAGTTCTCCCCACGGAACTCATATACATGTCACCTCGAGTGCTCGCTTATGATGAGCTTCAGCAAGAGCAACTGCGGCAAGATGACACTGTGCTCCTTGAAGAGGATCGTCTTCAGGCTGTTGTGCGAGCTGCACGCTACCAGCAAGCTTTGCGCTGCTACCATAGCCGCAAAGTTCATGCCCGAAGTCTTGAGGAAGGCGACCTTGTTCTTCGGCGGATTCAATCCGCCAAGAATTCAAACAAGTTGACGCCGAAGTGGGAAGGCCCTTATCGGGTAGTACGAGTCACCAGGCCTGGCGCTGTCCGCCTAGAGACCGAGGATGGCGTTCCAATGAGCAACTCTTGGAATATCGAACATCTTCGCAAGTTCTACCCATAAGGGGTGGTTGCCGGGGGCCCCCGGCAACCTCCTTTGTACGAGTCTTGCCGGTAAGGCATATAATCCTTTGTACAAAGCCAGGCGCAGACCCTGTGCGCAGTTGAACAAGCTTAAGTGTTGTACATTTCTTGTTGATCTCCATGTTTATATATATGCATGCTTGTCTGAGATATTGTATGACACTTGCTCCCGGTAAGCATTAACGAACCACCAAGGTTCCATATCTCTGTTTTCTCTTCTTTCTTTTTCTCAAGGGATAGAAGGTTCCCTCGTGCGCAAGTTTGCCGGGGAGGAAGGAAGGTATGGATACCAATGGGCGATGTTCAGAATTGATGTCTTGCTGGAAGGAGTACAGCGACAGAAACCTAAGTTGCGAAACTTTAAGCAAGTTTTTCGATTTTTACTATCAGGCTATTTTCTTTAGACAATTTTGGCCCTTGTATGGAAAACCTGCACGCGAAGGAACCCTTGTCGTAATTGGTTGCGCCCTTATTTTGTTTTGAGTCCGCTCAACAGTCTAAGTGGCTGCACCATGAACGCCAAGGCGTCTTGCCGGCTGCTGCACCTCTAGCAGGCTGCTGAAGTCCTGCACCCAGCGCTCGTGGCAGGTTGCGCGCCAGCAAGTTTCCAGTAAGCGTAGGGCGTATACCATACGGGAAGAAATCGGACAGGAGGAATAGCATGCATGTACTCAATCATAGCATGTTATATTACATCAATAGTTGCCGCAGTTCTAACTTACGACTAAATTGTCCTTGGCATGGAATGGTGGCGGCAAGGAAAAGTGAGACGGCTAGTCCCTGCGCTGGCCTTCAACCCTCTTGATTGAATCTACCTTCTCAAGGATGGGCGCGACAAGCCCCTCAAGTGCCTTGAGATCTGCGTCCTTCGGCAAGCGGTCGAGCACGTTGGTGAGGTCAACACCAGGGTTCTTACGCACCAACTTGATGAGTACCTTGCGGAGGACGGCTCGGCAAAGCTTGCGGGATTCATTGGCCTGTTGGGTCGCTTGGTTGGACTGGAGCAGCTTCAGAGCGTCAATGATGCTTTCGAAGAACATGATCAGCCTGGCGCTCGGGGAAATCCTTTCTTCAGAGGAATACCTGAAGTTTTGCAGGCCATCCCGGCCCATGGGTGACAGTTGTGCTGTGAGCTTCTCCGCGGTGTCGACAAGGCGACCAGTCCAGATTTTCACACCCTTCTCATAGTCAATTTGGGCGGCGGCAGCACTTTTAAGCAAGTTCCTCTCATCCTGGAGATTTTTTCTTAGGGCCTTCTCGCGGGCCCTGCCGTCCTCAAGAGACTTTTCCAGCGTTGTCAGCTTCAGCCTCAGATCGGCAATGGCATTGTTGGCTGAAGAGAGCTACTTGGTCTTGTCGGATATAGCAATTTGCATCTCCGCCAGGCTGTGGAGAGTTTTCTCCCTGTCACCTTTGAGCGTCGAGAGCTCCTTGCTGTGTTCCTCAAGATCCGCCTCCAGCTTCTTCACTTTGTTGCTCAGCTCGTTCTTGGCGGCCTCTGCGGCCTCGGTGGCATCGATGGTTTCCTTGAGCTTGCTGGCGTGATCTACAGTTAAAGCTTCGAGCGCCTCCTTGTGCTTCTGCTCCAGCTCCTGGGTCCGCCGCGCGACAAGCTTTTCAATTTCTTCGTCCTTGCCGCGGAGTTTGGCAGCAAGTGCCTGCTCGCGCGTGGCAAGATCTTCTTCATGAGCATCAAGCCCAATGCGGCGCTCCGTCAAGAGAGCATCCTCAGCGGCAACCCTTTGTGCAGCTTCCTCTTGCGCCTTCTCTATGTTAGATTGCCTCAGGAGGAGCTCCGTCCAGCTTTGGCTCACTTGTTCCCGGCTGGCAGTCAACTCCTGAAGGGCCTCGGCATACCAGATCTGCATTTGCTCAACGCGCTTCTGAAAATCCGCCTCGGCTGCTTCGACAACTGCAGCTCTGGAGTCTGCCTTCTCCTTTCGAGCATGGTGGAGCGCTTGGAGCTTGCAGAAATTATCGCCCGTGGCCCGGAGGAGCTGATCTTCTTCAGATTTGCCGCTACTGGCGCTTGGTTCATCGATGATCTCGAGCCCGACAGCGGTGATGATTTCTTCATCAAAAGTTTCCCCTTCGGTCGGCGCTCCAATGCTTGCCGTCCCCGGCAAGTTAACGAATAGGTTGTCGCCAACCTTGAGATATTTGCTCGATGAGGGAGCCTCAGATGTCGATGGTTGGTCCTCGACGATCGTCTCATCGGTGGCTGGGGGCTCTGTGGCCGGTGTAGCACCTGGCGCTCCTACGGCAGGAATGGCGTCATTGCGGTCACTAGCCTCCTTGTCGGCCCTCTCAGCAGATTCCTTGGCGGCCTCCTCCTGTGCGGCCTTGGCGGCCTCGTCAGCAGCCGTCCTGCCGGCCTCAACAGTGGCGTCCTTGGCGGCCTCGCTAGCAGCGATCTTGTCAGCTTCGGCGGCAACATCTCTGGCGGTCTCCTCGATGCCAACGTCGACGTCCATGTGTTCCATCACAGGGAATTCTGAAGGACGAAGGAGGGAAAACAAAATAAGATCAAGGTTGAAGTTCAAGAAGACAGAAGGAAAGAATAACAAGTGCTCTGAGGCAAGCAGTCACCTGCGTCGAGCTGTTGAGGGGTAGCTTCACCCCTCCCGGCAACATTGGTTGCCGGGAAAAGGTGTTCGGTGCCCATGTTTGCCGGCTCCTCCTCCACCAAGGTAGGCTCGTTGGTAGAAGCTCTTGCCGGGGATGCGCTTGCGGGCGGCGTGGTTGACGGAGGCGGCACGACGGGGGCGTCCTCCAATGGCTCTCCCTATTGCTGTTCTTCTCCTGCAAGCCCAAAGATATCAGCGGTAAAGGTAGAAACCTCAGCACCCGCTAGCAGAAAACGAGTAGTGGACTCACGCTGGGGGCTGTGCTGGGGGCTGCGTCGAGGGCTAAGCTCCGGGCTGATGATGATAGTCTCTGGCACGCTTGCAGAGCTTGTCGGGGGCTCGTCGCCCGTGGAAGTCTTCGTCCTCTTCGCCATCCTTTCCGCCAAAGTTTCTGCATCACTGCGGAGACAAGACAAAGCAAGGCAATGAGATCAATCGAATTCAGAATTTTAGGAGATAAAGGCTGTGACAGGATACTTACTCTTCCTCTTCTTGTTCCGGGCTGAAACCGGAGATGTCGAAATCAACCTCCGTTGTAGTGTCCGTATGGGGAGGCGGAGGAGGGGTACTGGGTCGCTTGGCAGAGGCAGGTGATAGAGGCGAAGGTGTCTCGATCTTTCGATGAGATGATAGCTATCATTTTTGGTGGAGTAGACTTTGACGATCCGACTAAGAACGTGCGAGGACGTCGCGCCTTAGCATTCGCTAAACCAACTCCGAGAGGTTATTGACCACGCCGGAGCACAATCAACCTGACCACGAGGGTCTATCTCCTGCAAGCAAACAAAGAACAAGCAAGAAACTAAGATTTGCAATCTGGATATTGCGAATATAAGATGAAAGCTTTATTGATCAAGGTGGGGTTCTGTGACGTCTAGGTCTGGTCGTTGAACACAAACGAAGTACGCGAAGGCTCTGGCAGAGGCTCAGGCCCTTGCCGTCGAGACAAACATTCCCCCGGCAGAAGAGATGCCTTTAGTCCTAGTTGTCGAGCCCCAGGCTCCAGCATGGGCACAACCCATTGTCCATTTTCTTCAGACAGGAGAACTCCCCGAGGAGCAAGAAGAAGCGGAAAAAGTAGCCCGTCGGTCTAGCATGTACCAGTTCGTCGATGGCGTTCTGTACAGGAAGAGACCGAACGGTGTGAAATTGAAGTGTATTCCTCGGGAGGATGGACTGGAGCTGTTGGCAGAGATACATGGAGGCATATGTGGCTCTCACATAGGATCAAGAGCGCTTGTCGGAAAGGCATTCCGACAAGGTTTCTTTTGTCCCACTGCTCTCCAGGATGCAGCTGCACTAGTAACCAAGTGTGAAGCGTGCCAGTTTCATTCAAAGAAATTGCATCAGCCAGCTCAAGCCCTTCAGACAATCCCTTTCTCCTGGCCATTTTCGGTCTAGGGGCTCGACATACTGGGCCCTTTTCCCCGTGCCACTAGGGGCTTTGAGTACTTGTACGTTGCAATCGACAAGTTCACAAAGTGGCCGGAGGTGGAAGTAGTGAGGAAGGTGACAGCACAATCAGCCATCAAGTTCTTTAAAGGAATAGTTTGCCGTTTCGGTGTGCCCAACAGGATCATCACTGACAATGGCACACAATTCACAAGCCGCACCTTCATGCAATACGTCCAAGACCTTGGCGGCAAAATTTGTTTTGCCTCTGTTGCCCACCCGAGAAGCAACGGCCAAGCGGAGAGGGCTAATGCTGAAGTGTTGCGCGGTCTCAGGACCAGAACTTTTGACAAGCTGAAAAACTGCGGAAGGCGCTAGATTGATGAGTTGCCGGCGGTTCTTTGGTCAATCAGAACGACACCAAATCGATCCACTGGCCAGACACCCTTCGCTTTGGTTTATGGAGCGGAAGCAGTTCTCCCCACAGAACTCATATACAGGTCACCTCGAGTGCTCGCTTATGATGAGCTTCAGCAAGAGCAACTGCGGCAAGATGACACTGTGCTCCTTGAAGAGGACCGTCTTCAGGCTGCTGTGCGAGCTGCATGCTACCAGCAAGCTTTGCGCCGCTACCATAGCCGCAAAGTTCATGCCCGAAGTCTTGAGGAAGGCGACCTTGTTCTTCGGCGGATTCAGTCCGCCAAGAATTCAAACAAGTTGACGCCGAAGTGGGAAGGCCCTTATCGGGTAGTACGAGTCACCAGGCCTGGCATTGTCCGCCTGGAGACCGAGGATGGCGTTCCAGTGAGCAACTCTTGGAATATCGAACATCTTCGCAAGTTCTACCCATAAGGGGTGGTTGCCGGGGGCCCCCGGCAACCTCCTTTTGTACGAGTCTTGCCGGTAAGGCATATACTCCTTTGTACAAAGCTAGGCGCAGACCCTGTGCGCAGTTGAACAAGCTTAAGTGTTGTACATTTCTTGTTGATCTCCATGTTTATATATATGCATGCTTGTCTGAGATATTGTATGACACTTGCTCCCGGTAAGCATTAACAAACCACCAAGTTCCATATCTCTGTTTTCTCTTCTTTCTTTTTCTCAAGGGATAGAAGGTTCCCTTGCGCGCAAGTTTGCCGGGGAGGAAGGAAGGTATGGATACCAATGGGCGATGTTCAGAATTGATGTCTTGCTGGAAGGAGTACAGCGACAGAAACCTAAGTTGCGAAACTTTAAGCAAGTTTTTCGATTTTTACTATCAGGCTATTTTCTTTAGACGATTTTGGCCCTTGTATGGAAAACCTGCACGCGAAGGAACCCTTGTCGTAATTGGTTGCGCCCTTATTTTGTTTCGAGTCCGCTCAACAGTCTAAGTGGCTGCACCAAGAACGCCAAGGCGTCTTGCCGGCTGCTGCACCTCTAGCAGGCTGCTGAAGTCCCGCACCCAGCGCTCGTGGCAGGTTGCGCGCCAGCAAGTTTCCAGTAAGCGTAGGGCGTATACCATACGGAAAGAAATCGGACAGGAGGAATAGCATGCATGTACTCAATCATAGCATGTTATATTACATCAATAGTTGCCACAGTTCTAACTTACGACTAAATTGTCCTTGGCATGGAATGGTGGCGGCAAGGAAAAGTGAGATGGCTAGTCCCTGCGCTGGCCTTCAACCCTCTTGATTGAATCTACCTTCTCAAGGATGGGCGCGACAAGCCCCTCAAGTGCCTTGAGATCTGTGTCCTTCGGCAAGCGGTCGAGCACGTTGGTGCGGTCAACACCAGGGTTCTTATGCACCAACTTGATGAGTACCTTGCGGAGGATGGCTCGGCAAAGCTTGCGGGATTCATTGGCCTGTTGGGTCGCTTGGTTGGACTGGAGCAGCTTCAGAGCGTCAATGATGCTTTCGAAGAACATGATCAGCCTGGCGCTCGGGGAAATCCTTTCTTCAGAGGAATACCTGAAGTTTTGCAGGCCATCCCGGCCCATGGTTGACAGTTGTGCTGTGAGCTTCTCCACGGTGTCGACAAGGCGACCAGTCCAGATTTTCACACCCTTCTCATAGTCAATTTGGGCGGCGGCAGCACTTTTAAGCAAGTTCCTCTCATCCTGGAGATTTTTGCTTAGGGCCTTCTCGCGGGCCCTGCCGTCCTCAAGAGACTTTTCAAGCGTTGTCAGCTTCAGCCTCAGATCGGCAATGGCATCGTTGGCTGAAGAGAGCTGCTTGGTCTTGTCAGATATAGCAATTTGCATCTCCGCCAGGCTGTGGAGAGTTTTCTCCCTGTCACCTTTGAGTGTCGAGAGCTCCTTGCTGTGTTCCTCAAGATCCGCCTCCAGCTTCTTCACTTTGTTGCTCAGCTCGTTCTTGGCGGCCTCTGCGGCCTCGGTGGCATCGATGGTTTCCTTGAGCTTGCTGGCGTGATCTACAGTTAAAGCTTCGAGCGCCTCCTTGTGCTTCTGCTCCAGCTCCTGGGTCCGCCGCGTGACAAGCTTTTCAATTTCTTCGTCCTTGCCGCGGAGTTTGGCAGCAAGTGCCTGCTCGCGCGCGGCAAGATCTTCTTCGTGAGCGTCAAGCCCAAGGCGGCGCTCCGTCAAGAGAGCATCTCAGCGGCAACCCTTTGCGCAGCTTCCTCTTGCGCCTTCTCTATGTCAGATTGCCTCAAGAGGAGCTCCATCCAGCTTTGGCTCACTTGTTCCCGGCTGGCAGTCAACTCCTGAAGGGCCTCGGCATACCAGATCTGCATTTGCTCAACGCGCTTCTGAAAATCCGCCTCGGCTGCTTCGACAACTGCAGCTCTGGAGTCTGCCTTCTCCTTTCGAGCATGGTGGAGCGCTTGGAGCTTGCAGAAATTATCGCCCATGGCCTGGAGGAGCTGATCTTCTTCAGATTTGCCGCTACTGGCGCTTGGTTCATCGATGATCTCGAGCCCGACAGCGGTGATGATTTCTTCATCAAAAGTTTCCCCTTCGGTCGGCGCTCCAATGCTTGCCGTCCCCGGCAAGTTAACGAATAGGTTGTCGCCAACCTTGAGATATTTGCTCGATGAGGGAGCCTCAGATGTCGATGGTTGGTCCTCGACAATCGTCTCATCGGTGGCTGGGGGCTCTGTGGCCGGTGTAGCACCTGGCGCTCCTACGGCAGGAATGCCGTCAGTGCGGTCACTAGCCTCCTTGTCGGCCCTCTCAGCAGATTCCTTGGCGGCCTCCTCCTGTGCGGCCTCCTCCTGTGCGGCCTTGGCGGCCTCGTCAGCAGCCGTCCTGCCGGCCTCAACAGTGGCGTCCTTGGCGGCCTCGCTAGCAGCGATCTTGTCAGCTTCGGCGGCAACATCTCTGGCGGTCTCCTCGATGCCAACGTCGACGTCCATGTGTTCCATCACAGGGAATTCTGAAGGATGAAGGAGGGAAAACAAAATAATATCAAGGTTGAAGTTCAAGAAGACAGAAGGAAAGAATAACAAGTGCTCTGAGGCAAGCAGTCACCTGCGTCGAGCTGTTGAGGGGTAGCTTCACCCCTCCCGGCAACATTGGTTGCCGGGAAAAGGTTGTCGGTGCCCATGTTTGCCGGCTCCTCCTCCACCAAGGTAGGCTCGTCGGTAGGAGCCCTTGCCGGGGATGCGCTTGCGGGCGGCGTGGTTGACGGAGGCGGCACGACGGGGGCGTCCTCCAATGGCTCTCCCTATTGCTGTTCTTCTCCTGCAAGCCCAAAGATATCAGCGGTAAAGGTAGAAACCTCAGCACCCACCAGCGGAAAACGAGTAGTGGACTCACGCTGGGGGCTGTGCTGGGGGCTGCGTCGAGGGCTAAGCTCCGGGCTGATGATGATAGTCTCTGGCACGCTTGCAGAGCTTGTCGGGGGCTCGTCGCCCGTGGAAGTCTTCATCCTCTTCGCCATCCTTTCCGCCAAAGTTTCTGCATCACTGCGGAGACAAGACAAAGCAAGGCAATGAGATCAATCGAATTCAGAATTTTAAGAGATAAAGGCTGTGACAGGATACTTACTCTTCCTCTTCTTGTTCCGGGCTGAAACCGGAGATGTCGAAATCGACCTCCGTTGTAGTGTCCGTATGGGGAGGCGGAGGAGGGGTCCTGGGTCGCTTGGCATAGCCAGGTGATAGAGGCGAAGGTGTCCCGATCTTTCGATGAGATGATAGCTATCGTTTTTGGTGGAGTAGACTTTGACGATCCGACTACGAACGTGTGAGGACGTCGCGCGTTAGCATTCGCTAAACCAACTCCGAGAGGTTATTGACCACGCCGGAGCACAATCAACCTGACCACGAGGGTCTATCTCCTGCAAGCAAACAAAGAACAAGCAAGAAACTAAGATTTGCAATCTGGATATTGCGAATATAAGATGAAAGCTTTATTGATCAAGGTGGGGTTCTGTGACGTCTAGGTCTGGTCGTTGAACACAAACAAAGTACGCGAAGTTGCAGCTATGGCAAACTTTTAATCTAAACAAAACCCAAAGTCTAAACGGTGCCCTAAGGGCTGTATATATGGAGGAAGAGGGGGGGGGATTTCGTGGCCCTTGAAGGAGGGGTCCGAAACCAACCCTATCTCTGGTTTCCCCACACATACGGACTCTAAAAACAGCCTATACTCAAGTATTTCGAAATTACATGGGCCTGGCCCAATAATAAGGTGACGCAGCACCTATAATAGCCTCTGGACGAAATTTATGAAGTGGCATCTTGTATATTTCGCCCAAGGCTTCCTGCACTCATTATGGTGGCTTCAAAGTCCTGAAATCATCACTTGTAACTCCGTTCTTGTTCCCCTTGCGCATGCCATCATCTCCATGCTTGAACTTGCTCCAAGGTTCCTCTTTCTTGTCCAAGCTAGGCCCTTCATTTGTAAGCAAAACAAATGTATCCAATTTAGGTAGCATCATATTCTCATGAACATTAGAATCATTACCAAGAAACGAAAGTACCTGATAATTTAATTGGCGTGCGCGAGCTCTAGTAATTGGTCCAGTATGTATAGCAGCAGGGGTTGTGGGTGTAACAATGGTAGTGATGTCCTCATCATCCTCCCCTTCTTGAAATGAAGTCATCCTCGACGGAAGCTCATCTTCCTCACCCAAATAAGGCTTCAAATCTGCAATGTTAAAAGTGGGACTAACCCCAAAATCTGCAGGCAGCTCAAGTTTATATGCATTATCATTTATTTTCTCTAACACCTTAAAAGGACCATCAGCACGTGGAATTAGCTTTGATTTGCGCAAAGCAGGAAATCTATCCTTACGCAAATGTAACCAAACAAGATCTCCAGGTGCAAACACAACATGTTTTCTACCCTTATCTCCAGCAAGTTTATATTTAGCATTCATACGCTCAATTTTCTCCTTAGTTAACTCATGCATTTTTAAGATCAATTCAGCATGTTGTTTAGCATCAAAATTAACCTTCTCCGAAGATGGAAGAGGCAACAAATCAATAGGTGCACGAGGTAGGAAACCATATACAATTTCAAAAGGGCACATCTTAGTAGTAGAATGCAACGAACGATTATAAGCAAATTCAATATGAGGCAAGCATTCTTCCCACATTTTCTTGTTATTCTTCAAAACAGCCCTAAGCATAGTAGACAAAGTTCTATTGACTACTTCAGTTTGTCCATCAGTTTGGGGGTGACAAGTAGTACTAAAAAGCAGTTTAGTCCCCAACTTAGCCCATAAACATCTCCAAAAGTGGCTAAGAAATTTGGTATCACGATCTGAAACAATAGTATTTGGCACACCATGCAAGCAAATAATTTCACGAAAGAACAAATCAGCAACATTAGCAGCATCATCGCTTTTATGACATGGTATAAAGTGTGCCATTTTCGAGAACCTATCCACGACAACAAATATGCTATCCCTCCCCTTCTTTGTTCGAGGTAAACCCCAAACAAAGTCCATAGATATATCCTCCCATGGAACACTAGGTACAGGCAAAGGCATATATAAACCATGAGGATTGAGTCATGACTTAGCTTTTTGACATGTAGTGCAGCGAGCAACAAAGCGCTCAACATCCCGTCTCATCTTTGGCCAAAAGAAATGTGTAGCAAGTACATCCTCCGTCTTCTTTACGCCAAAGTGTCCCATTAATCCTCCTCCATGCGCCTCCTGCAACAACAAAAGACAAACGGAGCTAGCTGGAATGCATAGCTTGTTAGCACGAAACACAAATCCATCGTTAACGACGAACTTGTTCCAAGTTCTCCCTTCTTTACAATTCTGCAATACATCTTTAAATTCAGCATCATGCACATATTGATCTTTGATGGTCTCCAAACCAAATATTTTAAAGTCAAGTTGTGAAAGCATAGTATAACGACGAGACAATGCATCAGCAATAACATTTTCTTTACCCTTCTTGTGTTTAATGACATAAGGGAAAGTCTCAATGAATTCAACCCATTTAGCATGTCTACGGTTCAGTTTGGCTTGGCTTTTAATATGTTTCAAAGATTCATGATCAGAATGAATAACAAATTCTTTGGGCCATAAATAATGTTGCCATGTTTCCAAAGTCCGAACAAGAGCATATAATTCCTTATCATAAGTAGAGTAATTCAGACTAGGTCCACTCAATTTTTCAGAAAAGTACGCAACAGGGTTGCCATCTTGTAGTAACACACCTCCTAATCAAATTCCACTAGCATCACATTCAAGCTCAAAAGTCTTATTAAAATCAGGAAGTTGGAGTAAAGGAGCATGTGTTAACTTATCTTTCAACACCGTGAAGGCTTCTTCCTGTGCGGTACCCCAAACAAAAGGCACATCCTTCTTTGTAAGCTCGTTGAGAGGTGCAGCAATGGTACTGAAATCTCTCACAAAACGCCTATAGACACCAGCGAGGCCAAGGAAACTCCTCACTTGTGTGACCGTTTTGGGCTGCGGCCAACTCTCAATAGCTTCAATCTTGGCTTTATCAACTTCAATTCCCTGTGGAGTAACAACATAGCCAAGAAAAGATACTCGGTCGGTGCAAAAGGTGCACTTCCCAAGGTTACAAACAAACGTGCATCACATAGAGCAATAAAAACATCACGTAGATGTTCCAAATGTTCCTCCAAAGATCTGCTATAAATCAATATATCATCAAAGTAAACTACCACAAATCGTCCAATGAAAGCACGTAAAACTTCGTTCATTAATCTCATGAAAGTACTAGGTGCATTAGTTAACCCAAAAGGCATGACTAACCACTCATATAAACCGAACTTAGTTTTAAATGCTGTTTTCCATTCATCTCCCAATTTCATACGAATTTGATGGTATCCACTACGCAAATCAACTTTGGAGAATATTGTAGAGCCACTCAATTCATCAAGCATATCATCTAGCCTAGGAATAGGATGACGATAACAAATAGTAATATTATTAATGCCTCTACAATCAACACACATACGCGACGTACCATCCTTTTTTGGCACTAGTATAATAGGAACAGCACAAGGACTAAGAGATTCGCATATATAACCTTTGTCGAGCAGCTCCTGTACTTGACGCATAATCTCCTTCGTCTCCTCTGGATTGGTACAGTATGGCGCACGGTTTGGCAACGAAGCACCGGGAATTAAGTCAATATGATGCTCAATCCCGCGAATAGGTGGTAATCCCGGTGGCACGTCTTGTGGAAAGATGTCAGCGAACTCTTGCAAAATGTTAGTGACAATAGGAGGCAAAGAGGAAGGCACGTCCTCGAATGAAAATAATGCCTCTTTGCACACAAAAGCATAGCAAACAGATTTGCTTAAATCTAGCTCATCAATATCAGATTTGGTGGCAAGTAAACACGCATTTTTCAATTTAATTTCAGAAGCAACACTAGATGGTTTATTATTAGGCTTCATTTGTTGCTCAAATTCTTTTGCCACAATCTGATTTTCACTCTTATTTTTCTCCTGTTTTGCTTTACTAGCTCTATTAATATCATCTTTCAAAATAGAATCAGGAGTCATAGGAAGCAAAGTAATATGTTTATCCTTATGAACAAGAGTATACTGATTGTTTCTACCATGGTGTACAGAATTTTTATCAAATTGCCATGGTCTACCAAGTAATAATGAACATGCTTGCATGGGTACCACATCACAATCAACATAATCAGCATATGTAGAGATACTAAAATGCACACGAACAGTACGTGTTACCTTAACCTTGCCGCTGTTGTTGAACCATTGGATATAGTAAGGATGTGGATGTGGTCTTGTGGTGAGAGATAGCTTCTCCACCATCTCCATGCTAGCCAAGTTGTTGCAGCTCCCTCCATCTATGATGACGCGAACAGAATGTTCCTTCACAACTCCCTTTGTATGGAACAAATTATGCCTATGATTTTGCTCAGCTTGTGTGACCTGCACACTCAAAACACATTGAGCAACTAAACATTCATACCTGTCAGCGTCTTCAGGAGCCATGTATTGTGCCTCATGATCAGAATCATCTCCACCGTGTTCTTCACTTGTAATAAGAGCCAAAGTCTCCTCATCATAGTCACTAGCGGACTCATACCCACCATCCTCAGTAGCAATTATAACACGCAGAGATTGGCATTCTCTCGCATAATGACCTCTTCCCTTACAACGACGACAAATAATATCATGTGTGTGCCCTGTTGATGCCATAGATGAAGAAGAGCTCTGGGCAGGCCCAGAAGGTGTACTCTTGGCAGATGGTGTGGTGGTGCCTGTTTTCTTGTATCTCGGTTGGAATTGGCGGCTGAAGTCAGTGGTGCCACAGTAGGACGTGTGGGAGTAGAGGAGGCACGCGGTGTCCATGATGAAGATCGACCTGCAGAAAAATTAGTTCGCGCCAATGCCTGTCGATCCTGCACTTCACGTTCAGCTTTACAAGCAAGATGGAATAAACGAGTGATATTATTATACTCCTTATACTCTAGAATGGTCTGAATCTCTCTATTTAATCCACCCATGAAACGTGCAAGCATAGCTTCATTCTCCTCAACAATACCACATCTAATCATGCCAGTTTGTAATTCCTGATAATATTCTTCTACAGAATTTTTTCCTTGTCTTAAGCGCTGCAATTTTTGAAGTAATTCATGTTGATAATATGGTGGAACCCAACGAGTACACATAGCAGTTTTCAAAGCAGCCCACGTAGCTGGAATAGGATATAATCTACAATGTTTAGACCACTATACACATGCAAAACTAGTAAAAGCACAAACAGCAGCAGCAACACGTCTCTCCTCGGGATATTGTAAACATGTAAAACATTGTTCAGTTTCTAACTCCCAAGTAAGATATATATCAGGAACATATCTACCCTCAAATGGTGGAATATTCAATTTCAGTTTAGGAAGATGGTCATGATCTCGTACCTGAGCTGGTAATGCAGCCCTACCATTGCGATTATTGGCATGTGGACGACCTTGTGCTGATACGCAGTTCTGATTTTGATCAACCTCATCCTCGTAACTGCCCGCATAATCGTCCTCCTTAGTGGCAGCAGGAGCCATAGAAGCATCAACAGTAGGTGCAGCGGCACCAGAAGTTTGACCAGGCTCAAGGGGAACGCGCTGTGCTTGTCCCACTTGATTTGGAAGGCGACGTTGTTGTTGTTGTAGAGGTGCGACAGGTGCAGCCGGTGGTGGTTGTGGAAGACGCGCGAGCAATTCATTAAACTTGTTATCGAGCTTTGTTTCGAACGTCTTCTCAATTCCATCTATCTTCTCCATGGCCTCTTCAAATCTGTTTAGCACATCTTGCACCTGTCCACTCATCATTTGCTGAAATTTATCATGTAGCTATTTGTTCGTCATGTTCTCCCAATCAGTCTCATCGGCTTGTGATCCTGCCATGGTTAGCAGCAATAGAAACACACAAAAATATGATCCTACAGACTACTAGGAAGTTGTGGTGGTGGTGTATCACAAATCCGTCAAGCGAATCTCAAATGCTTACCAGTTCTTACCCAGCAGCAGGTGGTGATCGGCCACCGTTGTAGTCAAAACTCTCAAAGATTGGATAGAGCGATTGCCAGGTGGTGTCAAACGCACGATGTAGATGTATGTGGAGCTGGGAAGGCTTATGATATTGTAGCAAAAATGTCAACAATAATCAATTCAGAGATGCAAAGTTGAATAAACGCTCAACGACGGTACTGTGCTGGTCCTAGGCTAGACCGTACTAGAGACGCTAGCCTAGAACACTAACAAAATCACGGCGCGGCACGTAAACAAGGGAAGAGCACAATCTAAAAAAAATCATTTTTTTACGCTCCTCTTTTTTTTTGCAAAAAATCACTGTAATGGCGAGTGTCTCAAAACTCTTCCCAAGTCAAACTAACAGGATTGGCACGAAATTTTTTTGACAATTTTTTTTTCGGAAATCAGGGCAGCGACGACGAAAAAGTGCGACAAAAAATCACTATGATGGCAAGTGTCTCAAAACGCTCCCTGGGACCTAAAAATAGGATAGGGGAAAATATTTTTGACTGCCAAAATTTTGGCCTAAAAACTGCCCGGGGGCCTCCAGACTCTTTTTTTTTGAAACCTACTCAGGCAAGGAAACACGAATCGGAAACTAGATGGATCTCGAAAACAAACCTAATTTGAAAAGAACTCGGATTGGTGGTGGATATATGGTGGTGGTATATGGTAGCGGTGGTGGTATATGGATACAGATCGGTGGTGGTATATGGATACAGATCGGTGATGGTATATGGATTCAGAGCGGTGGCGGATAAGCGGTGGTGGTAGATGGCAGGGGCGATGATGATGGTGCGGCTGTGGCGTGACAACTTATGACCAGAACTCGAAACTCTAAAGGACTAGACGCTAAGACCAGCAACTAGACACGACGATGCAACCGCAAATTCAACAAAGCAAAAACCCTAAAAAGATTATGCAAAGGCTCAGATTGGTTCGGATATGATGAACTAACCCTAATTTTTTTTTGGCTTTTTCGTGGACTGTAGGTATGAAGAACAGACTCGATCTAAACTACGAAAAACTGTAAAATCTCACCGAGCAACCTGAAAATCTAATACCACTTGATAGAGGTGAAGGTGTCCCGATCTTTCGATGAGATGATAGCTATCGTTTTTGGTGGAGTAGACTTTGACGATCCGACTACGAACGTGCGAGGATGTCGTGCCTTAGCAATCGCTAAACCAACTCCGAGAGGTTATTGACCACGCCGGAGCACAATCAACCTGACCACGAGGGTCTATCTCCTGCAAGCAAACAAAGAACAAGCAAGAAACTAAGATTTGCAATCTGGATATTGCGAATATAAGATGAAAGCTTTATTGATCAAGGTGGGGTTCTGTGACGTCTATGTCTGGTCGTTGAACACAAACGAAGTACGCGAAGTTGCAGCTATGGCGAACTTTTAATCTAAACAAAACCCAAAGTCTAAACGGTGCCCTAAGGGCTGTATATATGGAGGAAGAGGGGGGGATTTCGTGGCCCTTGAAGGAGGGGTCCAAAACCAACCCTATCTCTTGTTTCCCCACACATACGGACTCTAAAAACAGCCTATACTCAAGTATTTCAAAATTACATGGGCCTGTCCCAATAATAAGGTGACGCAGCACCTATAATAGCCTCTGGACGAAATTTATGAAGTGGCATCTTGTATATTTCGTCCAAGGCTTCCTGCACTCATTATGGTGGCTTCAAAGTCCTGAAATCATCACTTGTAACTCCGTTCTTGTTCCCCTTGCGCATGCCATCATCTCCATGCTTGAACTTGCTCCAAGGTTCCTCTTTCTTGTCCAAGCTAGGCCCTTCATTTGTAAGCAAAACAAATGTATCCAATTTAGGCAGCACCATATTCTCATGAACATTAGAATCATTACCAAGAAACGAAAGTACCTGATAATTTAATTGGCGTGCGCGAGCTCTAGTAATTGGTCCAGTATGTATAGCAGCAGGGGCTGTGGGTGTAACAATGGTACTGATGTCCTCATCAACAGGTGCAGGGGGTTGGCGTGACTCTTCCGCCTCAGCCTCCGGTGCTCTTGTGTGAGACGCCCCTGCTGCCCAGTGGTTGCTGCAGGTGTGTGTCTCGTGCGCCGCACGGGTTGCTGTCGAACTCCTTGCTGCGGTGTAGCTTTGCCGGCCGCCTTCTTGCCAGGAGCCTCGCTGCTCGAAGGAGGTTGGTTTGCTGAGACACCAGAGGCGGCTTTCCGAAGGACACGCTTTGCCTTCTTTGGAGCTGGGGGCTCCTCCTACGGCTGTTCTTCGGCTTCTTCCTCGTCAGATGAGCTCTCGGCGGCTGCGCCGCTCTGTTCCCCGGCAGCCTTACCCTCCCCGGCAGGATTCTCTTCCAATATGACTTCTGCGTCGCTGGTTTCCCATTCCATGAAGCCGACACTGCCGGCCTCCGTGGTAAGATTCGCCTCTTCCGCCCTAGTGGCAATATACGCCACTTCTTCATCAGTGGTGGCGCGGATGAGGTTTGTTTCTTCCCGGATGGCCCTCTCCGACAAGTCGTCGAAGAACTTTTGTGCCTGCTCCGTAGATGGCTCGACCCAAGTCGCGTCAAGGCCATGGGCGTTGAACATTGGCATTGTGGCGATGATTGACCCCAGGGCGGAGTTGTTGCACAAAGGGATAATTCCCGCCGGTAACTTATGCTTGTCCTCGCACTGAAATAGCCTATGATGGAGAGCGCCAAGCTGCATGATTGTCAAGTTATTGTTCAGTCTGGGGCGCAGCCTCATGATGTCTGCCACGTTCCGGAACTCCCAAGCTGGTCTCCCCTTATTCTGCAGAGGGGCGATGCGGCGGCGAAGGAAGTCAGAGCCAATCATCTCTATTGTGAGCCCGACAGCTCTCAAACGAAGGATCCTGGTGGTGGCGATCGTGAGCTTGTCGTCTTGAGCATCAAAATCACTCCAGTCCTCGCCACGGACCGTTTTCTGCTGTCGGGGCGAATAGAATGGATGGGGATCTGCTTCCTTGATCCAGCACCACTCGGACCGCCATTCTTCCCACTTCTCGCGGTAAACCCCATCTGGATATATCTCCTTGTTCCATGTCCTTGGGATCCAGGCGATAGAACCAGAAAGGGCTTCCCCTTTTTGGATATGAGGAATAAAGTAATGGCGGAAGAGGGCGGTGTTGGGAACTAATCCGGCAAAGTTTTCGCCAAGATGAGCAAAGATAGACATGCATGTTACGGCATTCGGCATGAAATCCAGGAGATGAAAGCCGTATGTGTACATGATGTCATTAAAGAAATCGGAGAATGGAGGACAGAGCCCACAATAAAAATAAGCGGCGAAGAAGGGATATTTATCTGGTCCGCCTTTGGAAGAAGAACCTGGAGCCACGCGAGTCGCGGGGTGAGCCTTCGTCCTCCTCGCCCACATGCACTGGTACCGGTTCTTCAAGGCTTTCGCGTCGAGCGTCGGAGCGAAGACGACGTACTTCTTCCGCATCTTCGCCAGCTCGCTCTCTGGGACATCAGCTTTTGTCTCCTTGCCCTTGCCTTTGCCCTTGCTAGCCTTGGGCGGCATGGTGGTTGCGAAAGCGGAAGCCGAGGATAGAGCGGGTGCGGAGGCGGTGAGCGGATGGGGAGAAGTTCTGCTCTGGGCTCGGGAGAGAGAAGGTAATGGCGGATTCCAGATTGGAAAGAAGAGGGGGTAAATGGGCAGCGCCTCTACAGTTTCCTTTTTATGGGGAAGGAGCGAGGCTGCCTCTTTTACTGCCCAATGTGAATATGCCTATACGAGTGTGCTGCGGCCGCGGCCGTTCAGCGCACGCTTCCCACGTCGTGCATTCAACACGCATAGTGGGGAAGCACAGTAAGTGGAATAATTACGAGCAGCTAACCCCTGCCACGCATGCCCGCACACTGTTTGGGCCTAGCCCAACAACGCCTCGCACTCGTGTGTGGCCTAGGCCCGGGGGCTCCTGTCGGTGTACTAAATATTGGGCCTTTAGTACCCCATACTTGTGCACGGGCAGTTGTAGCCATACCTGCGGCAAGGCTTGTCAGGGGAACAGCTGAAGATTAATCCAAGGTTATCAAAGAGACATTCAAGCCAAGGATCAGAAGATAAGGAGAACTGGAGACCAGAGGCTCGGCTCCCGGCAAGATCTTGCCGGGGTAGCCTGCAGAGCCCGGCAAGATTCGCACCTGGCAAGGTTCCGCCACTGTGCCACCGCTCCAGCGCAGTGACCAGCCTGGCATTCTAGTCCCACCTCTGGATGCATGGCAAGGCGCTAGTGGAGGCGAGCTTAAGCGGTGCTAATGGGATGGCCCCTTTTTTCATCCCCAAGAAAGTAAGGACACCTAAACGGACACCTCACAGTGCATTAAATGCATTTGTCCTAAACCGTCAGTGGTTAGGTATGATAACCCTGTAGCTTCTTTACACCTCGCATATGAATAGTTTGCCACTGTGGTGACCCCTTTGAGCATATAAAAGGAGGCCCAAGGAAACTGCTACGGGGGAGGACACTAGAGAAAGCACTCTCAGCCTATTCTGCATGCGTAGCTGCTGCACGAACACACTGTTCATTGCAAGCGCTCCAAGAACAGGGACGAAAACACTGATAATAAACTAAAGCAGGAGTAGGGTTTTACGCTGATCAGTGGCCCAAACCTAGGTAAAAATCCCCTCGCGTTGATTATCGGTTCTGCTCTTTGTGCGTGCCTCTCTTCCTGCCGAACCGTAAAGGGGTCCTTCGGATTCCATAGGTGTCATACGCCGACACCAACAGTAATTTGTTCACCCACCGTCTGTTATGTGTTCAAGAGAGAAGGCTCTGGTGAAAACTATGGCCCCAGGGTCTACTTTTATCATATATAAAAACACAAAAATAGATTTCTGCAATTTTCTATTTTATTTTATTTTATTTTATCTTTACAATTTATCTATCTACCACTACAAGATTTAATCCTTGCAAGTAACAGCCAATGGGATTGACAACCCTCTTGTTTGCGTCGGGTGCAAGCATTTGCTTTTGTGTGTGGAGGTGTTGTTCACGATGTTTTGGGTGATTCTCCTACTGGATTGATAACCTTGGTTCTTAACTGAGGGAAACACTTATCTCTACTGTATTGCATCTCATCTCCTCTTCGGGAAATCCCAACACAGCTCACAAGTAGCAGGAAGAATTTTGGCCACCGTTGCCGGGGAGACATCATCAAAACCTACCAAGTACCTTCGCACAAACTATCATCTACTTGCTCTTATTTCATTTGCCTATGCCTCTCGTTTTCATCTCCCGCACTTCTATTTTTTTTTACAAAAACACAAAAATATTTTTGTTTGATTGTTTGCTTGCTTTGTCACTATGTCTTAAGAAAACACTAAGTTGTGTGATTTTTCATATAATAATAACGATTTTTTTAGTACTCCAATTGCTCCTCCCGCCAATAGTGCGGAGTCATGTGATATTAATGCTGCTTTGCTAATCTTGTTATGAAAGAACAATTTTCTGGTAGTCCTAATGAACATGTTGCATCCCATCTTAACACTTTCGTTGAATTATGCGATATGCAAAAGAAAAAAAGATGTGCATGATGATATTGTTAAATTGAAATTATTTCTGTTCTCACTGCGAGATCGTGCTAAAACTTGGTTTTCATCCTTGCCTCGAAATAGTCTTGATATTTGGGATAAGTTTAAGGATGCTTTTATTGCCAAGTATTTTCCTCCTGCTAAAATTATTTCTCTTAGAAATCAAATTATGAATTTTAATCAACTTGTGCATGAACATGTTGCACAATCTTGGGAGGGAATAAAATTAATGATAAGAAATTGTCCCACTCATGGTCTAAGTTTATGGATGATTATACAAAATTTCTATGCAGGACTAAACTTTGTTTCTAGAAATCTTCTAGACTCTGCTGCAGGTGGTACTTTTGTGGAAATCACATTGCGAGAAGCTACAAAACTCCGTGATAATATAATGGCAAATTACTCTCAATGGCATACCGAAAGAGCTCCAACTGTTAAGAAGGTAATTTCTGTTGAAGAAATTACTACTTTGAGTGATAAAATGGATGCTCTTATAAAATTGGTTGCTAATAAAAATGCTCATACTGATCCTAATGATGTGCCATTATGTACTTTGATTGATCAAAATAGTGGTGTCATTGATGTGAATTTTGTCTCGAGAAACAATTTCAATAACAATGCTTATAGAGGTAATTTTAATCCTAGACCGTATCCCAGAAATTCCTTTAATAATTATGGTAATTCCTATAGAAATTCTTATAATAATAATAGGATATCTACTAATCTTGAAAGTAATATTAAATAATTTATTAATTCTCAAAACATTTTTAATGCCATGGTAGAAGAAAAGTTGAATGAAGTTGATGATATGGCTAGGAACATGGATAGAATTGCTCATGATGTGGAAGCTCTTAAATCTAAATTTTTTTCCACCCAAGCATGATATTAATGAGTCCATTAAAGCTATCTATGTCTCCATTAATGAAATTAAAGAAAGAACCGCTAGGTTGAGAGCTAAGCGAGAATTCCTAGAAAAGGCTATTTCGCCCGATTTTTACCGTAATCATGATGAAGATATTAAAATGATTGGTGTCTCACCCATTGAATCTTTGTTTAGTAATATAAAACTTGATGAAAAAGGGATTGGATATGAGTTAACTTTAGCTATAAGGCATCCCAATTGTTCGGAGGGTGATGATCTTAATTATAAAAATAATAAAAGTGGGTTTGCAGAGGTCAAGACTTTAACTAGTGATGTGCCCACTACTTTGGATTAGAAGGACTTTAATTATGATAGTTGTTATTTAATTAAGTGTATTTCCTTGTTGCCATCCATGAGAAATTCACCCAATGCTTATGAACAAAATAAAGCTTTTACGAAACATATCGTAGAAGCTATGACGAAAGCTCATGAAGAAAAGCTAGAATTGGAGGTTTTAATACCTAGGAAATTGCATGATGAATGGGAACCTACTATTAAAGTAAAGATTAAAGATTATGAATGTAATGCTCTATGTGATTTAGGTGCTAGCGTTTCTACTATACCAAAATCTTTATGTGATGTGATAGGCCTTGTTGATATGGATGAATGTTCCCTAAATTTTGCACTTAGCGGATTCAACTATTAAGAAACCATTGGGTAGAATAAATGATGTGATTATTCTTGCTAATAGAAACTATGTGCCCATGGATTTCATTGTGCTTGATATTGAATGTAATCTGTCTTGTCCTATAATACTTGTTAGGCCTTTCCTACAAACCATAGGTGTTATTATTAATATGAAAGAAGGAAACATATGGTGATGAGGACATCAATACCATTGTTACACCCACAGCCCCTGCTACTATACATATTGGACCAATCACTAGAGCTCACTCACGCCAATTGAATTACCAGGTACTTTTGTTTCTTGGTAACAATTCTAATGTTCATGAGAATATGATGCTGCCTAAATTGGATACACTTGTGTTGATTACTAATGACGGGCCTAGCATGGACAAGAGGGATGAACACTGGAGCAAAAACAAGCATGGAGATGAAGGCGCGTGTGAAGGGAACCAGAACGGCATTTCTAGTGCAGATTTCAGTGCTTTGAAGCCTCCTTGATGACATACAAGGACATGGACAAAATATACAAGATGCCCTTTCATAAATTTCGTCCATAGCTTATAATAGGTGCTGCGCCACCTTATTTTTGGGCCAGGCCCATCCCATGTAATTTCGAAATACTTGAGTATAGGCTGGTTTTTAGAGTCCGTATGTGTGGGGAAACAAGAGTTATGCTTGGTTTCGGACCCCTCCTCCAAGGGGTCACGAAATTCCCCTCTCTTCCTCCATATATACAGCCCTTAGGGCGTCGTTTAGAGTTTGGATTTTGTTTAAATTAAAAGTTTGCCATAGCTGCAACTTCGCGTACTTTGTTTGTGTTCAACGAGCAGACCAAGACATCACAGAACCCCACCTTCATTAGTAAAGCTTTCCTCTTATATTCGCAATATCCATAATGCAATTTCAGTTTCTTGCTTGTTCTTCGTTTGCATGTAGGAAACAGACCCTCGTAGTTAGGTTGATCGTGCTCTGGCGTGGTCAATAACCTCTCGGAGTTGGTTTAGTGATTGCTAAGGCACGACGTCCTCGCACGTTCATAGTCGGATCGTCAAAGTCTACTCCACCAAAAACGATAGCCACCATCTCGTCGAAAGACGGGACACCTTTGCCTCTATCAAGTGGTATCAAATTTCCAGGTTGCTCGGTGAGATTTTACCAGTTTTTCGTAGTCTAGATTGCATCTGTTCTTCATACCTACAGTCAAAGAAAAAGCCACAAAAAATAGGGTTAGTTTGCCATATCCAAACCAGTCTGAGCCATTGCATAATCTTTTCAGTAGTTTGCTTTGTTGAATTTGCGGTTGCATCGTCGCATCAAGTTGCTGGTCTTAGTGTCTAGTCCTTTTAGAGTTTCGAGTTCTATTCACAAGTTGTTACGCCGCCACCGCACCATCGTCACCACCGCTGGACATATACCACCATCGTCACCACCACTGCCATATACCACCATCGTCGTTACCGCTGCCATATACCACCATCTCCATCGCCGCTGCCATATACCTCATATCCACCACCATCACACTAATCCGAGTCCACCTCCATCACAGATTCGCCACCAGTCCGTGTTCCAGCGACCTACATATCTCCGCCACCAGTCCGAGTTCCACCAGATTCATCTCTGCCACCAGTCCTAGTCCGAGTCCAGTATTGGTTGCTTTGTTTTCGATTTCCAGATCACGCCATACTCTGAGTCATGACAAAGTAGGACTCCCCAACTTCCGTGCCACCCGTAGAAGAAAAATAGTTCCAAACTACAAAAAAATAAACTGGAAAATTCAGGCTAGGCAGTTTTTAGACCATGTGTAGACTTTTTCGAAAAAAAATTTGTTGCGGAGAAAAAAAACCAGAAAAAAGAAAAAAAAGATATTCAGAGTGTGCTCCTCCCTTGTTTACGTGCAGCGTCATGATTTTGTTAGTGTTCTAGGCTAGCGTCTCTAGCACGGTCTAGCCTAGGACCAGCACAGTACCGTCGTTGAGCGTTTATTCAACTTTGCATCTCTGAAGTGATTATTGCTGACCTTTTTGCTACCATATTATAAGCCATCCCAGCTCCACATACATCTACATCGTGCGTTTGACTCTCCCTGGTAATCGCTCTATCCAAGCCTTGAGAGTTTTGACTACAACGGTTGCTGATCACCGCCTGCTGCTGGGTAAGAACTGATAAGAATTTGAGATTTGCTTGACGGATTTGTGACACCCCACCACCACCACTTTCTAGTAGTTTGTAGGATCATATTGTTGTGTGTTTCTATTGCTATTAACCATGGCAGGATCACAAGCCGGCGAGATTGACTTGGAGAACATGACGAAGAAGGAGATTCATGATAAATTTCAGCAAATGGTGGGTCAACAGGTGGAAGACGTGATGACCAGTTTTGGCAAGGTACTATAGAGGATAGATGACATTGAGAAGACAATTGACACCAAGTTGGATGCTAAATTCGCTGAAGTGCTCGCGCGTCTACCTTGCTGCCTCTACTGCACCATTGCGATAACAACAACAACATCAACAACCTCCACGTCGCGATGTAGTCCTTCACCGAGCGAGGCGTGTTCCTCTTGAGGACAACCAAAATTCTAGTGCCGCTGTAGCTGCTCCTACTACAGAAGAGGAGGACGATTATGTGGGTGATTACGAGGATGAGGTTGATCAAAATTAGAACTACGTGCAATAACCAGCACCACCACCAGGTCGTCAACATGCATATAATCGCAACGGTAGTGCTGCACCACCACCTCAGGTACGCGATCCTGACCATCTCCCTAAACTAATATTGAATATTCCACCCTTTGAGGGTCGATATGTTCCTGATATATATCTTACTTGGGAGTTAGAAACTGAACAATGTTTTACATGTTTACAATATCCCGAGGAGAGACGTGTTGCTGCTGCTCTTTGTGCTTTCACTAGTTTTGCTTGTGTGTGGTGGTCTGAACATCGTAGATTATATCTGAATAATATCCCAACTACTTGGGCTGCTTTGAAAACTGTTATGCATACTCGTTGGGTTCCACCATATTATCAACGTGAATTACTTCAAAAATTGTAGCGTTTACGACAAGGAAAAAATTCTGTAGAGGAATATTATCAGGAATTACAAACTGGCATGATTAGATGTTGTATTGTTGAGGATAATGAGGCTATGCTTGCACGTTTTATGGGTGGATTAAATAGAGAGATTCAGACCATTTTATAGTATAAGGAGTATAACAATATCACTCGTTTATTCCATATTGCTTGCAAAGCTAAACGTGAAGTGCAAGATCGACAGGCATTGGCGCGAACTAACTTTTCTGTAGGTCGACCTTCATCATGGACACCTAATGCATCCTCTACTTCCACACATTCTGCTACCACTGGCACCTTCGTCAGCTGTCACCTCCAACCATGATACAAGAAAGCAGGCACAACCACCATTATCTTCCAAGAGCACACCTTCTGGGCCTGCACAGAGCTCTTCTTCATCCATGGCATCAACAGGGCAAACACATGATATTATTTGTCGTCGTTGCAAGGGTGGAGGTCATTATGCGAGAGAATGGCCATCTAAGCGTGTGATGATTGCTACTGAGGATGGTGGGTATGAGTCCGCTAGTGACTATGATGAGGAGACTTTGGCTCTTATTACAAGTGAAGAACACGGTGGAGATGACTCTGAACAAGAGATGCAATACATGGCTGCTGAAGTGCTGACAGGTATGAAAGTTTAGTTGCTCAATGTGTTTTGAGTGTGCAAGTCACGCAAGCTGAGCAAAATCAGAGGCACAATTTGTTCCATACAAAGGGAGTTGTGAGGGAACATTCTGTTGCGTCATCATAGATGGAGGGAGCTGCAACAACTTGGCTAGCATGGAGATGGTGGAGAAGCTGTCTCTCACTAGAAGACCACATCTGCATCCTTACTACATCCAATGGTTCAACAACAGCAGCAAGGTTAAGGCAACACGTACTGTTCGTGTGCATTTTGGTATCGCTACATGTGCTGATTATGTTGATTGTGATGTGGTACCCATGCAAGCATGTTCCTTATTACTTGGTAGACCATGGCAATTCAATAAAAATTCTGTACACCATGGTAGAAACAATCAGTATACTCTTGTTCATAAGGATAAACATATTACTTTGCTTCCTATGACTCCTGATTCCATTTTGAAAGATGATATTAATCGAGCTAGCAAAGAAAAATAGGAGAAAAATAAGAGTGAAAATCAGATAGTGGCAAAAGAATTTAAGCAACAAATGAAGCATAATAACAAACCATCATCTCATGTTGCCTCCGAAATTAAATTGAAAAGTGGATGTTTACTTGCCACCAAATCTGATATTGATGATCTAGATTTCAGCAAATCTATTTGCTATGCTTTTGTGTGCAAAGAGGCATTATTTTCATTCGAGGATGTGCCTTCCTCTTTGCGTCCTCCTGTCACTAACATTTTGCAGGAGTTCGCTGACGTCTTTACACAAGACGTGTCACCAGGATTACCACCTATTCGAGGGATTGAGCATCATATTGACTTAATTCCCGGTGCTTCACTGCCAAACCATGCGCCTTACCGTACCAATCCAGAGGAGACGAAGAAGATTATGCGTCAAGTACTTGAGCTGCTCGACAAAGGTTATATACATGAATCTCTATGTCCTCGTGCTGTTCCTATTATACTAGTGCCGAAAAAGGATGGTACATCGCGTATGTGTGTTGATTGTAGAGGCATTAATAATATTACTATTCGTTATCGTCATCCTATTCCTAGGCTAGATGATATGCTTGATGACTTAAGTGGCTCTACAATTTTATCCAAAGTTGATTTGCGTAGTGGATACCATCAAATTCGTATGAAATTAGAAGATGAATGGAAAACAACATTTAAAACTAAGTTTGGATTATATGAGTGGTTAGTCATGCCTTTTGGGTTAACTAATGCACCTAGTACTTTCATGAGATTAATGAACAAAGTTTTACGTTCTTTCATTGGACGGTTTGCGGTAGTTTACTTTGATGATATACTGATTTATAGCAGATCTTTGGAGGAACACTTGGAACATTTACGTGTTGTTTTTATTGCTCGACGTGATGCACGTTTGTTTGGTAACCTTGGGAAGTGCACCTTTTGCACCGACCGAGTATCTTTTCTTGGCTATGTTGTTACTCCACAGGGAATTGAAGTTGATAAAGCCAAGATTAAAGCTCTTGAGAGTTGGTTGCAGCCCAAAACGGTCACACAAGTGAGGAGTTTTCTTGGCCTCGCTGGTTTCTATAGGCGTTTTGCGAGAGATTTCAGCACCATTGCTGCACCTCTCAATGAGCTTACAAAGAAGGATGTGAATTTTGTTTGGGGTACTGTACAGGAAGAAGCCTTCACGGTATCGAAAGATAAGTTGACACATGCTCCATTACTCCAACTTCCTGATTTTAATAAGAATTTTGAGCTTGAATGTGATGCTAGTGGAACTGGACTAGGAGGTGTGTTATTACAAGATAGCAAACCTGTTGCATACTTTTCTGAAAATTTGAGTGGGCCTAGTCTGAACTATTCTACTTATGATAAAGAATTATATGCTCTTGTTCGGACTATAGAAACATGGCAACATTATTTATGGCCAAAAGAATTTGTTATACATTCTGATCATGAATCTTTGAAACATATTAAAAGTCAAGCCAAACTGAATCGTAGACATGCTAAATGGGTTGTATTTATTGAAACTTTCCCTTACGTCATTAAACACAAGAAGGGTAAAGAAAATGTTATTGCTGATGCATTGTCTCATTGTTATACTATGCTTTCACAACTTTACTTTAAAATATTTGGTTTGGAGACCATCAAAGATCAATATGTACATGATGCTGATTTTAGAGATGTAATGTAGAATTGTAAAGAAGGAAGAACATGGAACAAGTTCGTCGTTAATGATGGATTTGTGTTCCATGCTAACAAGTTATGCATTCCAGCTAGCTCCGTTCTTCTTTTGTTGTTGCAGGAGGCGCTTGAAGGAGGATTAATGGGACACTTTGGTGTGAAGAAGACGAAGGATGTACTAGCTACACATTTCTTTTGGCCAAAGATGAGATGGGATGTTGAGCGTTTTGTTGCTCGTTGCACTACATGTCAAAAAGCTAAGTCACGAGTCAATCCTCATAGTTTATATATGCCTTTGCCTGTACCTAGTGTTCCATGGGAGGATATATCTATGCACTTTGTTTTAGGATTACCTCAAACAAAGAAGGGAAGGGATAGCATATTTGTTGTCGTGGATAGATTTTCGAAAATGGCGCACTTTATACCATGTCATAAAAGCGATGATGCTGCTACTATTGCTGATTTGTTCTTTCATGAAATTATTCGCTTGCATGGTGTGCCAAATACTATTGTTTCAGATCGTGATACTATATTTCTTAGCCACTTTTGGAGATGTTTAAGGGCTAAGTTGGGGACTAAACTACTTTTTGGTACTACATGTCACCCCAAACTGATGGACAAACTGAAGTAGTCAAAAGAACTTTGTCTACTATGCTTAGGGCTGTTTTGAAGAATAACAGGAAAATGTGGGAAGAATTCTTGCCTCATATTGAATTTTCTTACAATCGTTGACTGCATTCTACTACTAAGATGTGTCCTTTTGAAGTTGTGTATGGTTTCATACCTCGTGCACCTATTGATTTGTTGCCTCTTCCATCTTCGGAGAAGGTTAATTTTGATGCTAAACAACATGCTGAATTGATCTTAATAATGCTTGATTTAACTAAGGAGAACATTGAGCATATGAATGCTAAATATAAACTTGCTGGAGATAAGGGTAGAAAACATGTTGTGTTTGCACCTGGAGCTCTTGTTTGGTTACATTTGCGTAAGGATATATTTCCTGATTTGTGGAAATCAAAGCTAATGCCATGTGCTGATGGTCCTTTTATGGTGTTAGAGAAAATAAATGATAATGTATATAAACTTGAGCTGCCTGCAGATTTTGGGGTTAGTCCCACTTTTAACATTTTAGATTTGAAGCCTTATTTGGGTGAGGAAGATGAACTTCCGTCGAGGACGACTTCATTTCAAGAAGGGGAGGATGATGGGCACATCAATACCATTGTTACACCCACAGCCCTTGCTGCTATACATACTGGACCAATCACTAGAGCTCGCGCACGCCAATTGAATTACCAGGTACTTTTGTTTCTTGGTAACAATTCTAATGTTCATGAGAATATGATGCTGCCTAAATTGGATACATTTGTGTTGATTACTAATGAAGGGCCTAGCATGGACAAGAGGGATGAACACTGGAGCAGAAACAAGCATGGAGATGAAGGCGCGCGTGAAGGGAACTAGAACGGCGTTTCTAGTGCAGATTTCAGTGCTTTGAAGCCTCCTTGATGTTATATAAAGACATGGACAAAATATACAAGACGTCCTTTCATAAATTTCATCCATAGCTTAAAATAGGTGCCGCGCAACCTTATTTTTGCACCAGGCCCATGTAATTTCGAAATACTTGAGTATAGGCTGTTTTTAGAGTCCGTATGTGTGGGGAAACAAGAGTTAGGGTTGGTTTCGGACCCCTCCTCCAAGGGGTCACGAAATTCCCCTCTCTTCCTCCATATATATAGCCCTTTGGGCATCGTTTAGACTTTGGGTTTTGTTTAGATTAAAAGTTCACCATAGCTGCAACTTCACGTACTTCGTTTGTGTTCAACGACCAGACCAAGACGTCACAAAACCCCACCTTCATTAATAAAGCTTTCCTCTTATATTCGCAATATCCAAATTGCAATTTTAGTTTGTTGCTTGTTCTTTGTTTGCATGCAGGAAACAGACCCTCATGGTCAGGTTGATCGTGCTCCGGCGTGGTCAATAACCTCTCGGAGTTGGTTTAGCGATTGCTAAGGCGCGACGTCCTCGCACGTTCGTAGTCGGATCGTCAAAGTCTACTTCACCAAAAATGATAGCTACCATCTCATCGAAAGACGGGACACCTTTGCGTCTATCATAAGGTTCTAATTTCCATTAAAGAAAGGATTGGAACACTTCCCTAGAAAGAGAATTAAGCCACCATATGAATCAATTATGATGGCCACCTATGGGTTGAAAACTAAATATGACAATACTTGAAACTATGCATTACGCTTAGCTAGGGGTGTAAAACAATAACGCTTGTTGGGAGGCAACCCAATAGTTATCTTTTTTTTTCTTGTTTTATTTTCTGTTTTTGAGTGTTCACACAATTATGGTACTCTTATGATTGTGTTTTTATGTTTTAACTAGTGATTGTGCCAAGTAAAGCCTTTGGGATGATTCGGTTGATAGTTGACTTGATTCTGTGAGAAACAGAAACTTTTGCACCCAGTACTGGAATTCTTTAAATTCACTGGAAGTTGATAAAATTCTGAATTTTTTACACATGATTTATGTACAAATTTTCCATGTTGTCCTAGTTTTCAGAATTTTTAGAATAACAAAAGTATTGAGTTGTTTCAGATGATTACCGACTGTTCTGTTTTTGACAGATTCTGTTTTAGTTGCATAGTTTGCTTGTTTTAATGATGCTATGGATTATATCTGGGGGTATAAGTCATGGAGAAGTTAGAATACAGTTGGTATTATGCAATAATAAAATATGGATGGGTTTGTAACAGTACCTAAAGTTTATGATTTGCTTGTTATACTAAAGGATCTCACGAGATTTATGTTGAATTTTGTGTGCTGAAGTTTCAAGTTTTGGGTGAGATCACGATGGATGAAGAGATAAGGAGTGGAAAGACCCTAAGCTTGGGGATGCCCAAGGCACCCCAAGGTAATACTCAAGGAGAACCAAGCATCTAAGCTTTGGGATGCCCTGGATGACATCCCCTCTTTCGCCTACAATCCATCAGTGTACTACATGGAGCTATATTTTTATTCATCACATGATATGAGTTTTGGTTGGAGCGTCTTGTATTATAGTAGTCTTTGCTTTGTTTACTTTTTAGTTTGCCACAATCATTGTTTGCTGCACACACCTTTTGAGAGGGACACACATTTATTCGCAATTTGTTAGAATACTCTATGTGCTTCACTTATATCTTTTGAGCTAGGCAGTTGCTCTAGTGCTTCACTTATATCTTTTAGAGCACGTCGGTGGTTATATTTTAAAGAAATAGTTGCACTCTCATGCTTCACTTATATCTTTTTGAGAGTGTAATAAATAGTAATGGCAATATGCACGTGTTATGAAATTGGTCCTGATATGATAGGTATTCAAGAGGGATATAATAAAAACTTTCATGTAGATCATTTAATATGATAAATTTTATTCCTTGCAATAGTTTTGCGATATTGAGATGGTAATATGTGGGACGTACTAGGGAATAATTGTGGTTTAGTAAGAATATTGGTGTTAAGGTTTGTGATTCCCGAAGCATGCACGTATAGTCTCTAGTTATGCTAAGAAGTTGGAGCATGATTTATTATTGAGTGTCTTCCTTTGCGTGAGGGTCGGGGGTGCGCGATGGTTAACTCCTACCAACCTCTCCCCTAGGGGCATGCGTAATAGTACTTTGCTTCGAGGACTAATAGACTTTCGCAATAAGTATGTGGGTTCTTTATGACTAATGTGAGACCATGGATTATACGCGCTCTCAGCTTTCCGCAATTTGCTTGCCTCTTTGGTACCGTGGATTGCCCTTTCTGACCTTGAGAGTCGGCGCAAACTTCGCTAATGCATCCAAACCCTGTGATATGATACGCTTGTGAGGAAATAAAAAAGAAAAAAGAGAGAAGGGGCATTATTATCAGAGCATTGTCCCAGTGAGGGAATAAAAAAGAAAAAAAGAAAAAAGAGAAAAAGAGGCAAAAAAGAGCCCAACAAAAAAATGTGAGAGAAAAGAAGGGGCAATGTTACTATCCTTTTCCACACTTGTGCTTCAAAGTAGCACCATGTTTTTCATATAGAGAGTATCCTATGTTGTCACTTTCATATACTAGTGGGAATTTTTCATTATAGAACTTGGCTTGTATATTCCGATGATGGGCTTCCTCAAATGCCCGAGGTCTTCATAAGCAAGCAAGTTGGATGCACACCCCTTAGTTTTCAGTTTGAGCTTTCATACACTTATAGCTCTTAGTGCGTTCGTTGCATGGCAATCCCTACTCCTCACATTGAAATCAATTGATGGGCATCTCCATAGCCCGTTGATTAGCCGCGTTGATGTCAGACTATCTTCTTTTTTGTCTTCTCCTTGTTAATCTCTATCACCGCATTCTATTTCAATCATAGTGTTATGTCCATGGCTTACGCTCATGTATTGCGTGGGGGTTAAAAAAGCTAAAGCGCGTTAAAAAGTATGAACCAGTTGCTCGGCTTGTCATCGGGTTGTACATGATTTATATTTTGTGTTAAGAAGATGGAGCATGACAAGGCTATATGATTTTGTTGGGATAGCATTCTTTAGCATTTTTATTTTGAAAGGCATGATTGTTTGTTGGTATTCCTGAGTATTGATGTCTTTATGTTAAATTATAGACTATTTCTTTGAATCATTCATATCTTAATATTCATACCCTAAAATAAAGATTACATGATAAACATGTTACGTAGCACTCCACATCAAAAATTCTATTTTTATCATTTACCTACTCAAGGACGAGCATGAATTAAGCTTGGGGATACTTGACACGTCTCCAACGAATCTATAAATTTTTATTGTTCCACGCTATTATAGTATCAATCTTGGATGTTTTATATGTAATTATGTGCTATCTTATATCATTTTTTTGGGACTGACCTATTAACCCAGTGCCAAGTGTCAGTGGCTGTTTTTTTGCCTGTTTTTGGTTTTCCAGGAAATCAGTACCAAACGGAGTCCAAATGCTATGAAACTTGTTGACGGTTTTTTCTAAACAAGAGAGAACCTAGAAGCTTTGGAGGAGACCAGAAGGCAAATGAGGAGATGACAAGGCAACAGGGCACGCCCAAGTGGGTGGCCATGCCCTGTTACCTTGTGGGCCCCTCGTGGCTCCGTCCGGCCTAATTCCACCTCTATAAATTCTCTAAAATCAAGAAACCAACAGAGAGCCACCCAAAACACTTTTTTCGCGGCCGCAAGTTTCTGTTCTTCTGCGATCCCATCTGGAGGCCTTTTCTGGTACTCTGCCGGAGGGGGAATCCATCATGAAGGGCTTCTACATCATCCTTGCTGCCTTCAGCTGATGCATGAGTAGCTCACCACAGACCTACGGGTCCATAGCTAGTAGCTAGATGGCTTCTTCTCTCTCTTTGATCTTCAATACAATGTTGACCTCCATGTTCTTGAAGTTCTATTCGATGTAATCTTCTTTTGCGGTGTGTTTGTTGGGATCTGATGAATTGTGAGTTTATGATCTGAATATTTATGAATATTAATGGAGTCTTTTCTGAACTTTATTATGCATGATTGTTATAGCTTTGTATTTCTCTCTGATCTATCCGTTTGATTTGGCCAACTATATTGATTTATCTTCAGCGGGGGAGGTGCTTTGTAATGGGTTCAATCTTGCGGTGCACTATCCCAGTGACAGAAAGGGACAATACACGTATTTTTATTATTGCCATTAAGGGTAAAACGACAGAGTTTATTCATATAGATTGGTTTTACTTTGTCTACATCATGTCATCTTGCTTAAGGCGTTACTCTGTTTTATACTTAATACCCTAGATGCATGTTGGATAACATTCGATGGGTGGAGTAATAGTAGTAGATGTAGGCAGTACTCGATCTACTTGTCTCGAACGTGATGCCTATATACATGATCATTGCCTTGAATATCGTCATAACTATGCGCTTTTCTATCAATTGGCTAACAGTAATTTGTTCACCCACTAAATGTTATGTGTTCGAGAGAGAAGCCTCTAGTGAAAACTGTGGCCCCTGGGTCTAATTTTATCATATATAAAAACACAAAAATACCTTGCTGCAATTTTTTATTTTACCTTATTTTATCTTTACAATTTATCTATCTAACACTAGAAGATTTATTCTTTGCAGGTAACTGCCAAGGGGATTGACAACCCTCTTGTTTGCATTGGGTGCAAGTATTTGCTTTTGTGTGTGCAAGTGCTGTTCACGAGGCTTTGTGTGATTCTCCTACTGGATTGATAACCTTGGTTCTTAACTGAGGGAAATACTTATCTCTACTATACTGTATCTCCTCTCCTCTTCGGGGAAATCCCAACGCAGCTCACAAGTAGCAGGCGTTGTAGGGGAGTCTGACCCTACTCGTGACGCGGCAGTAAAGCCGTCATATCACAAGACTCCACCACTCCCAGTAATAAGTGGCCTGGTAAAACGAACAGGCAAGCAACCATCATATAACTCCTATCTTTATTGCATTTCATCTCTCTGCATTTATTTTGCCCATTCATCTCTCCACATTTACAGTCGATCCTAAAGCGGCACACTCAATCCCTATCTACTAGTACTCAAGTTGGAATTCCAATTGCACAGCACAACTTCGTAGGAAAAAAATATGACCGAGGATGTATGAAGAGGTTTGGGAGTAGTAGTAGTAGTAGTAGTACTTGCAAAAAATATAGTGCGTATAGATTTTTGAAAAGTCAAACTTTACAAACTTTGACCAAGTTTATATAGAAATCTACTTATATCTATCATAGTAAATATATAAATTATGAAACTATGTGTTGTGATGAATCTAATGATATATGTTTTGCATTCCAGATGTGAATATTTTTCTTGAAAAACTAGGTCAAATTTAGTGAAGTTTGACTTTTCAAAAAGTCTATATGCACTAATTATGGAACGGAGGGTAGTAGTAGGAGTCACTCGTAGGAATACGTGCTAGTATGTATGGTTTGCCGCCAAAGGCCACTACTCCCTCCCCGGTGCATAGGGCATAGATTGAATGGCTGATCTGCGGGATTCGCTTGAACAATAGCTAGTTGTTGGCCCCATACTGTTCTGGAACAACCGCAAGGGCACTTGTCCAAAAAAAGTGCATGCCTTCCTGACCAGTGAGATACTCCATATATAGTATGATAGAGAAAAAACTACATAGAGAGGGAAGCTAAAGTAAACAATCAAATGGGAATGGGTCCCACCATTTATAGCTCATCAGAAAACAATCAATGGAGTTTTCACTTCTCATTCTTGCATTTCTTTTGCATTGAATCATTTCACAAGGTTGGCTAGTGTTGTTTTCTACTTGTACCAAAACCGCATCGTAATGTTCAAATGTGCATTTGCATATGTTTATACATACTAGTAGTAGTACAGTGTAGAAGAATAGATAGTATAGATATAGAGAGAGACTTGTAATGCGATATATAGTGAACTTCGTGCTATGTACGTACTTACAAATGTGTACGGATACAAAAGGTTTCCAAACTTTTCCTTTTATATAATTCATTAAGAATGCTAATAAGTGCTGAACATTTGGGATTTGCCCATGTTCAGGATTTATTATTTCCGTCCCAAAACTACTAGTACTCCTACCTACTAATGGGATCACCTTACGACACTAAATTATTCCTAATAAAAGCCACAGCTCCCGCAAGAGCACTTGCGGCGCGCCACGAGAGCCCTGGTGCGTGGCCGTTTCCCAGCGCGGCGACACAACACCTCTTCCTCGGCCTCGCAACTCATGAGGTGATGATTAGCGGCTTGCTGGTAGGCGGGCGCGATCTCATCGGTCTGGTGATCCGGTGCCAACAGGTACTCCTCCTCACTGGAAGCATGCACCCGATCGACGTACCGCCAAGCGTGGATGAGGCGCATGGACCCAACTGCAATCAGGGCTTTGGCACGGGCGTCCTCCGCCACCCACATGACCATTCTGCCAAAGAGCAATTTGCCTAACTCTCTCGGAGGCGACATAGGTGTCGGGGAAACGACACCTATGGGATCGGGTGGATCCCTTCTACGGTTTGGCAGGGAGGAGGGGTGCACGAAGAGCAGATCTAGAGATCGACACGAGGGATTTTTACCTAGGTTCGGGCCGCTGAGAAGCGTAAAACCCTAGTCCTGCTTTGTGTGTATATTATGTGTTCTTGAGCTTCGGCTAGCTGCTATGCATGCAAGCTGGACCGGAGAGTCCTAAAAGTCTGAATCCTTCTCCAGTATGCCTTGGGCCTCCTTTTATACGTCAAAGGGGCTGCCACAGTGGCACACAGGAGGTGTAAAGTGCTACAGTACATGTGCTTATCTCTGGCGTCTTAGGACAAGCGCATTAAATGCACTACTTACATGCCCCCTAGCTTTATCGGGGACGGAAATAGAGCCCGTCCCGTCCCGTCCGTCGCCACCTCACTCCATCTTGGCACGTATCTAGGCTGATGAGGCGTGCAATACCAGGCTGGCTGGCTGGCCGCTGTGCTGGAACGGTGGCAGGATCTTCGCGAAGATCTGCATGCCACCATGCAGGTGCTTGCCAGGCTGGCAAGTCGGTCGCCGTGCTGGAGCAGTGGCGGGGCGGCGAGGCCTTGCCGTGGCCACGTCAATGTCCCCGGCAAGGATCTTGCTGGGGTCTCGCTAACGTCCCTGGCGAGGGTCTCGCCAGGAACTTGGTCATCCAATCTTCACAAAGATCTGCATGCCACTACGCATGCGCCCCTGGGCCTTGGTCTTGACATTGTCGATGGTGTCAGAGCTCTCAACCTCAAGGGTGGTGTTCTTGTCAGTGCCTCGTGAGCCGCCCCGGCAAGGATCTTGCCGGGGCCTCGTGAGCCGCCCCGGCAAGGATCTTGCCGGGGCCTGCTTGTCTTCTGCTCCCTAGTTACTAGCTTGGACGCCGTCTTCGTTGTCTTGTATTCTGTCTCCAACTGCCCCCGCGAAGCCTCACCGCAGGTGCAGCTATAACTGCCCGTGCACAAGTAAGGGGTACTGAAGGGCCCAAACTTTAGTACACCGACAGGAGCCCCCGGGCCTGGGCCATTCACGAGTGCGAAGCGTTGTTGGGCCAGGCCCAAACAGTGCGCGGGCACGCGTGGCAGGGATTAACTGCCATAAACATCTCGTCTATTGCGCTTCCCCATGATCCGCATTGAGTGTGCGACGTGGGGGTCGTGCGTGGAACGGTCGCAGCATGCCTGTGCCTGTGCAAATGCCTTCACATCGGACAGTAAAGAGGCAGCCCCGCGCCTTCCCCATAAAAAGAGGAATCTGCAGGGGCGCTGCTCATTTACCGCCCTTGCCTTTCCCAATCTAGGAAACGACGCCGTCTTCTTCTTCCTCGAGCCCAGACCAGAGTTCGCTCATCCGCTCGCCCCTTCCGTGCTCCTGCCGTCTTCGGCTTCCCCCACTCTCCCCATTCGCCATGCCGCCCAAGGCGCCCAAAGTGAGCAAGGGCAAAGAAGTGCCCAAGGCGAGCAAGGGCAAGGACGTGCCAGAGAGCGAGCTGGTAAAGATGCGGAAATAGCTCGCCGTCTTCCCCCCGACGCTCAACGCCCACGCCTTGAGGGACAAGTACCTGCTCATGTGGGGGAGGGCGACGAATGGGCACGCCGCCACTCGCGTGACCCCAGCCGCCATGTCTAAGGGTGGCCCAAACAAATTCCCCTTTTTCGTCAACTATTTATATTACAGGCTCTGCCTCCCTTTCTCTGATTTCTTTAACGACATCATGTTCACCTTTGGCTTCCATCTCCTTGATTTCACGCCAAATGCCATAACTTGCATGTCTGTCTTTGCTCACCTCTGCGAAAACTTTGCCGGGGTGGTCCCCAACACATCCCTTTTCCGCCACTTCTTCATCCCCCGCATCCAGGCCGGAGCGGCCCTCTCTAGCGGCATCGCTTGGATCCCTAGGTTAGGGAGCAAGGACACATATCTGGATGGGGAATACCACGAGAAGTGGGATGAGTGGCGGAGCAGATGGTGCTGGATCACGGAGGAGGAGCCGCACCCGTTCTGTTCACTCCGGCAAACGAAGCCAACCCGCGCGGCGATTGGAGCGCTCTCGACCCTCAGGACGCGAAGCTCACCATGCCGTCAACAGGATTCATCGCCTTAAGGCTACCGGGCTCACCGTCGAAATGGTAGGCGCCGATTTCCTTCGCCACCGCATCGCCCCTTTGCAGAATAAGGGGAGACCAGCCTGGGGTTTCCGGAACACGGCGGACATCATGAGGCCGCGCCCCGGCCTAAACAACAACTGGACGGTCCTTCAGCACGCGGTCCTCTGTCACAAGCTGTTTAGGCCGGACGGCATGTTCAAGCCGCTGACAAGCATCGTCCCTCTGTGCAACAATTCTGCGCCGAACTTGATCATCGCTATGATGCCAGTGTTCAATGCTCACGGCCTTGACCAAACCTAGGTCGAGCCATCCGCGGAGCGAGCACAAGTGTTCTTCGACAACTTGTCAGAGAAAGCCATTCGGGAAGAAACGCGCCTCATCCGCGACACCACCGACGAAGAGTTGGCGTACATCGCCAGCAAGGCGGAAGAGCTGGCCCTTGCCGAGGAGGCCGGCAGTGTTGGCTTTATGGGAGATGATGCCGATGCAGAGGAGGACCCCGCCAAGCAGGAGGAGCCTGCCGGGGAGCATAGTAGCGCAGCCGCCGGGGGCTCACTCACCGAAGAGACAGCCGAAGAGACCGATGAAGTGGAGCCCCCAGTGCCAAAGAAGAAATGCGTCCTTTGGCGAGCCGTCTCCGACGAGCCAGCCCAGTAGGCCTCCTCGTCCGAAGAGGTTCCCGGCAAGGGGCCGACCGGCAAGGCTGCGGAGCGGCAAGGTGCTCGACAGCAACCCGAGCGCCAGACGAGGGCGATAGCAAAGAAGGCAGCGGGGGTGGCGAGCTCACATCAGGCTGCCGCTCCCGCCACAATCAAGCGGCCCAGGTCCCCTTCCCCATCCTCTCAAGCGGACACCATAGCAGAGGCCGACTTCGACCTCTCCTCCTTCAGCCCGAGGAGGGAGAAGGGGCCAGAAGAAGGAGACGAGTAAGTATCTTGCCGCTTTCTTTATTTCTTGGGTCTCTGATTTGCTTCATCTTATCTTACTTCCGCCCTGGCCCATCCCCGTAGAGACACGGAAATGTTGGCACAGAGGATGGCGAAGAAGGCCAAGACCTCAATGGGCGACGAGCCCCCGGCAAGCCCCTCAGGTGCGCCGGAGACGATCACAATCAGCCCGGATCCCAGCCCACGACGCAGCCCCAACCCAGCCCCCAGCGTGAGTCTGTTACTCATTTCCCGCTGCCGGGTGTCGGGGTGTGTATCTTCGCTGCTAATCTTGCCGGGTTTGCAGGAGAAGGACAGCAACAGGAGGGGCCACTGAAGGCCACCCACGACATGCCGCCTCCGTCGACCACACCGCTCAGGGAGGGGTCCCCGGCAAGTGCTTCCACCGATGAGCCCCCCTCGTGGAGGAGGAGCTGGAAGGTACGGGTGCTGGCGGTCCTACGCCGGCAACAAAGGTTGCCAGGGAGGGTGTCACCTCCCAACAAATCGTCATAGGTAAGCCGCCTGCTTCCTGGCATTCGTCATCATTCATCATTCATTTTTTTTAGCTTCAACTTTGGGTTCGTCTCATTTCTCCTCCTTGGCTTTCAGATCTTCCCTTGGTGGACCAGATGGATGCTGATGCCACCATCGGGGAGACCGCCAAGGACGCTGCCGCTGAAGCCGCCAAAGACGCACATGAAGAGGCCGCCAAGGGGTCTGCCGGGGAGGCAGCCAAGGGGACCGGCGACCGAACTGATGGCATTCCTGCCACAGGAGCGCCTGGCGCTGCATCAGTCCCAGAGCCCCCTGTTGCCGGGGAGACGGTGGTCGAAGACCAACCGTCAACATCCGAAGCCCTCCCCTCAAGCAGGTACCTGAAGATTGGCGACAATCTGTTCGTCAGCATCCCAGGGACGGCAAGCACCGGAGCGCCAACCGAGGGGGAGTCTTTCGACGAAGAAGTCATCTCCGCTGCCGGGCTCAAGGTCGTCGACGAGACGAGCGCCAGCAGCAGCGGATCCAAAGAAGACCAGCTCCTCCAGGCCATGAGCGACAACTTCCAGAAGCTCCAGGCGCTCCACCGTGCCTGTAAGGAGAAACTAGACTCCAGGGTAGCGGTTGTCGATGCGGCGGAGGCAGACTTCCAAAAGCATGTCGAACAGATGCAGGTCTGGTTCGCCGAGGCCCGGCAAGAGCTGAGGACTGGCCAGGAGCAGCTAGGCTAGCGTTGGGACGAGCTCCTTCTAAAGCAGTCTGATATTGAGAAGGCACTGGAGGAGGCCGCTGTACAGGCCACCAAGGACGATGCCAATCTAAGGGAGCACCGTGTCGGGGACGAATCCGCGATCACCTATGGGACCCAGGGAAGGACCCCTTTACGTTCGGCAGGGAGAGACGGTCGCACGAAGAGCAAATCTAGCGAAGAACACGACAGTGCACGAGAGAGATTTACCCAGGTTCGGGCCGCACGGATGCGTAAAACCCTACTCCTGCTTTTTGGTTTATTATCTGTATGACTGTTCTAGCTCCAGGAGCGCTACAGTACCGGGTAGCTGCGTACAATACTGGAGTTCTCCCTCTCTCAGTTCCTCTCCTCCCCTCCCAGTTCCTCTCCTCCCCTCCCCCCTTCCACGTTGCCTATGGGCCTCCTTTTATACGCACAAAGGGGTCACCAACAGGTGGCAAACAGTAAAGGTAGAGGTGGAAAGTTGCTACAGTAAGGCCACTATTACCAGGATGACATGTCCTACCTACCACTGACGGCAGGGGACAAGGGCATTAAATGCCCATGCCTTTGCTGTCCACATACATGTACCCGGACGTCTTGGACGTGGGAAAAGCCTATCCCACCTGCTCCTGCACCGCTAGCTACAGTGCACCGCCGTCTACACAGTGCACTGCCACGCACGCCTGGAAGGACCCAGAGCGCCACGCTGGCAGAGGCACCGGAGCAGCACAGTAGCACAGTGGTACAGTAACGCTTGCCGCGGCAAGACCTTGCCGCACCTGACAGCTTGCCGCAACCCATAGTTTGCCGCGCAAGGTAACTTGCCGGGGCAAGTACCTTGCCGCAGCCGCTATGTTGCCGCAGCCAATACCTTGCCGCAGCCAATGACTTGCCGCGGCAAGTACTCTGCTACAGCAATGCCCAGGCTGGGCTCAGCTGTCCCTCCCTGCAAGCTCCTCTTGCCGGGGCCTTAACTCTTGCTTTGTATACTTTGTTCTTGAATGGCTTAATAATCTTGAGCTTCTCTCTGGCTGTCCTCCCGCAAGCCTGGCCGCGGGATGCTACTACTGCCCGTGCACAAGTACGGGGTACTAGGGTACCCCTATTCTAGTACACCGACAGGAGCCCCCGGGCCTGGGCCATACAAGGTGCCGGGCGTTGTTGGGCCAGGACCAAACAGTGCACGGGCACGCGTGTCTGGTATAAGCCAAAACGTCCCTATGCTGTTTAATTGCACGCTCTCCCACGCGTCACGCGTTGAATGCGGAGCGTGGGAAGCGTGCGCAGCTATCTCGAATGACGAAGGGGCGGATGGTTCCGCATCTTTCCCCATAAAAGGAGGGACCTGCAGAAGCACTCACACACCCCTCTCACCATTCTCGATCTCCAAATCTCCGCCTTCTTCTTCCTCCGCTCTAAAACAAAGCTGTTTCCCAATCCTCCGCCACCGCGCGCGTCTGCATCTCCCTCGGTCCTCAGCTCCGCCTTCGCCATGCCTCCCAAAGGAGAAAAGGGGAAGACGGGGAAGTCCTCAAGGACGGAGACCCAGGCGCAGTTGAAGAGGCAGAAGTACGCGCTCTTCGCTCCGACGCTCACGGGGGCGGATCTGAAGGCCAAGTTCCAAGGCATGTGGGCCGCGAGGACCAAGGCGCATCCGGCCACCCGCGTTCGCCCAGCCACCGACGAGAGCAAAGTGAGCAAGTACCCCTTCTTCGCTTGCTACTTTTGGTGCGGGCTCTGCCCACCGTACTCGGATTTCTTTAGCGACGTCATGTACACCTTCAACCTCCGTCTGCTGGATCTCACACCGAATGCCGTATCCACCATGGCAATATTTGCGCATCTGTGCGAGAACTTCGTCGGCGTCGCACCCAACACTGCGCTGTTCAGGCATTACTTCACTCCCCGTGCTGAAAAGGGGGAGCCTCTCACTGTTGGCGTCTCGTTCGTTTCAAGATTGGGCGCCAAGGAGCATTATCTGAAGGGGGATCTCCGCCCAAGATGGGGAGAAATCCGGTCTGAATGGTGTTGGATCATTGACGACGAGCCGCCACCATATTGTGCGCTTCGCAAGACCCCAGTAGCGCGTGGCACAGACTGGAGCGATCTGGATCCCCAGGACAAAAAGCTGGAGATTGCCGCTACCAGGATCATACGGCTCAGGGAGGCCGGGCTCACCATAGGGATGGTTGGCGCAGACTTCCTCCGCCGCCGCATTGCTCCTCTGCAGCAAAGAGGAAGGCCGGCCTCTGATTGGAAGAACCCAGCCGATATCATGCGGCTGCGCCCTGGACTGATCAACAACTTCACAGTTCTGCAGCACGACTTTTTCATGCGAGAACTGTTCAAGCAAGAGACAGATCTAGAGAAACGCGACAAGGCGTTCACGCTACCGAAGCACATCGTGCCCCTTTGCAACAACTCCGCATTGAGTGCAATCATCGCTATGATGCCGCTCTGCAATGCGCACAGCATTGAAGCAACTTGGGACGTGCCGCTCGAAGAAGACGTGCGGCGATTCTTTGACTCCACGGTCGAAAAGCAGGTCCGGGAGGAGGAGTGGCTCGTCCGCAACACCACTGAGCAAGAAATAGAATTCATTGCTCGAAGAGTGGAGGAGGACAGGCTCGCCAGGGAAGCTGGCGATTTTGGTTATACTTTGGCGGAGCTCGACGAGGCACAAAAGGAGATCCTTGCCGAGCAGGGGATGCTTGCCGGGAAGGGCGAGCTCGCCGCACCCGGCAAGGATGTCGGGCCAAGCCAGCCTGCCGACGAGTCAGGCAGCTCGGAGGATGAGGGCTCCTCTTCCGAGGAGGGCACCGAAAGCCCACCGCAGTCAGAGTCCCCAGCCCCTCGGAGGAGGAAACGCCTTCGCAGGCTTGGCAAAGTGGCTGAGAGGCAAGAGGTTCAACAACCGCCGGAGCGCCGTTCGACGCGCTCGACCGCGGCAAGGGCTGGTGCTGCGGGAGCGTCTCACGCGGCCCCGGCAACTGGAGCAGGGTCATCAAAGACCGCTGCTACTACCCCCGCCAAGCGGCCAAGGAGTCCAGCTCCCCCTCCTCCCCCTCCTCACACGGAGGCGGACTTTGATTTTTCCGCTCTCAGCGAAGAGGACGATGAGGAAGAGTAAGTTCCCTTGCCGCGACCCTCAATCTTTGTAAGGTTTTGTTTCTGTCCTCACTTGTCGCGCTCCGGCCTTGCTTCCGCAGGGAGGAAACCTTGGCAGAGAGGACAAGGAAGAGAGCTAAGGTCTCGACGAGCAAGACCGTGGTGGTCGTCGAAGATGAGCCCACGGCAACCACCGGGAGAGCGTCTGAGACCATGCCGACCAGCTCGGAGCCCAGCCCTCGTCGCAGCCCCCAGCGCAGCCCCCAGCGTAAGTATTTCAACTACCTTTTGCTGGCGGTCGCTGAGGAACAAGCATTTTGTCACTGACATCTTTGGGCGTGTAGGAGAGGAGCAGCAAGTGGAGCCATCTGAAGGTGCTCCAGAAGTACCACCCCCCTCGACCACACCGCCAAGGAGAAGATCTCCGGTAAGGGCTCCCACTAGCGAGCCGAGCCACGAAGAGGAGCCGGCAAGCGCCGAAGTGCCAAGCACCAGCGCTGGCGACCCCACCCCAATGACAAACGTTGACGGGGGAGGGGAGCCCACCGCTCCTGAGCTCAACACGGGTAAACCCACTTGCCGCAAAACTCTTTCTGCTTTCTTTCTTTTGTCTTCTTGAATTTCTTCCTGAAGCTCTTTTTGCCTTACTTCTCGGGTTGGCAGAGCCCTCTTCGGTGGAGCCAATGAACATTGACTCTTCTGCCGAGGAGAACACCACGGGGGCCGTCGACGACGAGGCCGCCAAGGCCACCGCTGCCAAGGCCGACAAGCTGGCAGCCGACAAGCTTGCCGACGAAGAGACTGCCAATGCTGCCGAAGAGGCCGGCAAGGCCGCCGAGGATAATACCGCCAAGGCGCCCACCGATGAAGCCGCCAAGGCTGCTGAAGCTGAGGCTGCCCAGAAGGCTGCTGAGGAGGCCGGCGAGGGAGCCGGTGGTCGTACTGACGGCCCTGAGGCCACAGGAGCGCCAGGCGCTACTCCGACCACGGGTCCCTCAACCACTGACGAGGCGGCAGCGCCCAACTCGCCTCCGCCAAGCAAATACATCCGGGTCGGCGAGAACGTCTACGTCAGCCTCCCCTGGACGGTGGGCTCCAGAGCGCCAACCGAGGAGGATGTTGTGGACGAGGAGATCTTTGCCGCTGCCGGTCTCCAGCTTGTGGATGCGCCAGGCGCCAGCAGCAGCAGCACGTCTGAAGAGGAGCAACTGCTTCAAAAGCTGCTGAATCTTCATCACGCCCGACGGGAGAAGCTAGCTTCCAGGGAGGCGCTCATCGAGAAGGCCGAAGCTGACATGTTGAGGCGCGCGGAGATCTTGGTGGACGTCCGCGCGCGATCTCTTAATAACGTTAGAGGTCAAGCGGGCACAGCTGGCCGAAGAACGGCAGGCCCTCCTCCTGATGAAGCAAGACATTGAACAAAAACAGGAGGAGACCGCTAAGGAGTTGTCTGCTCAGGCCGGTGATCTGAACCAGCGGAAAGTGGACCTTGACGCCCACGAAGAAGAACTTGCCGAGCGCAAGAGGAAACTTGCCGAAACCCTCCGACAGAAGGACGAGGAGGTGGCAAGACTTGTCGCAGAGCGGACCCAGGGGCAGGCACAAAAACACCAGAAGGAAATTGAAGCCTTGGCCAAAGAGTATGCCAGCAAGTTGGTGGAGGCCACCAACGCTGTCGCTGCTGCAGAAGTGAACAGGAAGGAAACGGAGGAAAAAGTGGCAAGACTAGAGGCCGCCCTCAAGGCAAATGGTGACAAGCTCTCAACGCTTGAAAGTGAGAGGGCAAAAGCGACCCACACTTTGGCGGAGATGCAAGTTACCATAGCCAAGAAGAACAATCTGCTTGCCGCCACCAACGACTCCAGAGCAGACCTGAAGCTGAAGCTGACCACGCTGAAGGAGACGCTCGACACCACCAGAAAGCTCGAAGGGCTTCTAATGACAGAGCTCCAGAAGGAAAAGGGTCTGCTTCAAGACGCTATTGCAACCCACAAGAAGTTCAGGGATAACGTGGGGATCTTCACAGACAGGCTTGCCAGCGCCGCCGAGGACATCGACAAGGAGCTGACTGCCCTGAAGGTGCCGGACTTCGGGTACTCCACCGACAAGAACACGCAAACTAGCGTTAAGCTAGCCGAGTTCTTCGACGGAGTAGTAGAAGCACTCCAACAGCTCCAAGTCAATCACAAGGCTCAACTGGCCGACGAGTCACGTAGGCTTTGCCGGGGAGTTCTTCGGAGGTTGTTGGTGAAGATAGCATACAGAAACCCGGGCGTCGACTTCAGCAACATCTTCAAAAGCTTGCCGAAGGGATACGACCCCGCGCCACTAGAGGCCCTTGTCGCGCCCATCGTGGAGAGGGTGGACCAAATCCAGAGAGTCGAAGGCGAGCACCGCAATTAGAGAGCCCATTCTTCTCCCTCCTTGCCGCTGCTAGACATGTTAAAGAACAATCTGTTTAAGCCGCGGCAACTTATCTTGTAATATAACTTGCAATATTTTGAAGTTAATGCATGTCATCTCCCTTGAGCAATTTCTTTCTTTGTGTGTACTTGCCCTACGCTTATAGGGAACTTGCCGGTGCGCGCACCATTGCTGCGAGCGCTGGGTGCGGGACTCCAGCAGCCTGCTGGCGGTGCCACTGCCGGCAAGAAACCTTGTCACGCTCAGTGCAGCCACTTAGGTTGTTGAGCGGACTCGAAACAAGGTAAGGGCGCGACCGATTACGCTTAGGTTCCGTCGCGCACAGGTTTTCCATACAAAGAGTAGTATCGTTCAAGGAAAATAACCTTGAAAATAAAAAAGAATTTGATTATTCAAACTTTGGCACTTAGCTTTGTCGCTGATCTCTCCGCGGCAAGGTCTTGTCACTGCTTGCCGCTGCCTTCTTCCCGGCAAGGCAAAGTTTCTTTGAACGACGCCTGGTCCACGCCTGGTCTATATCATTATCCCACCTCCCTCGGCAAACTTGTGCGCGAGGGAAGCTTCTGTATCTTTGAGAAAAAGAAAGAAGAGAAAATAAAGATATAGGAGCTTGGCGGCTCGTTAATGCTTACCGGGGAGGCTGTACTGCCCAGTATGTCAGATAATCATGCAAAATAAAAGTAAACATGAAATCGTCAAAAACTGCGAAATACAAAAGCTTTATTTATGCACAGGGTCTGCGCCTGGCTTTGTACAAAGGATTACATGCAACAACGGCAATACTTGTACAAAAGGTGGTTGCCGGGGAAGGGTCCGGCAACCGCGCCTTATGGAAAAAACTTACGAAGATGCTCAATGTTCCAGGAATTGATCACTGGAATGCCATCCTCGGTCTCCAGGCGGACAGCGCCGGGCCTGGTGACTCGTTTCACCCGATAAGGGCCTTCCCACTTCGGCGTCAACTTGTTTGAATTCTTGGCCGACTGAACGCGCCGAAGAACAAGGTCGCCTTCCTCGAGACTTCTGGCATTAACTTTGCGGCTATGGTAGCGACGCAAAGCTTGCTGGTAGCGAGCAACTCTCACAGCAGCCTGAAGAATATCCTCCTCGAGGAGCACAGCGTCATCTTGCCGCAGTTGCTCTTGCTCAAGCTCATCGTAAGCGAGCACTCGAGGTGACCCGTATACGAGTTCCGTGGGGAGAACTGCCTCTGCTCCATAAACTAGAGCAAAAGGCGTCTGGCCAGTAGCTCGATTTGGCGTCGTCCTGATCGACCAAAGAACCACTGGCAGCTCCTCGATCCAGTTCTTGCCGCACTTGCGCAGCCTGTCGAAAGTTCTCGTCTTGAGCCCACGCAGCACTTCAGCATTTGCCCTTTCAACTTGACCGTTGCTTCGGGGGTGAGCAACAGAAGCGAAACACACCTTGGCGCCAAGGTCTTCGACATACTGCATGAAGGCGTGGCTCGTGAACTGGGTACCGTTGTCGGTGATGATCCTGTTAGGAACACCAAAGCGACAAACAATTCCCTTGAAGAACTTGATGGCTAATTGTGCTGTCACCTTCCTCACTGCTTCCACTTCTGGCCACTTCGTAAACTTGTCGATGGCCACATACAAGTACTCGAAGCCCCCGGTGGCACGGGGAAAGGGGCCGAGGATGTCGAGCCCCCAGACCGAAAATGGCCAGGAGAGAGGGATTGTCTGGAGAGCTTGAGCTGGCTGATGAATCTGCTTGGAATGAAACTGGCATGCTTCACACTTGGTTACTAGTGCAGTTGCATCCTGGAGGGCGGTGGGCCAAAAGAAACCTTGCCGGAAAGCCTTTCCAGCAAGGGCTCTTGACCCTATGTGGTGACCACATATGCCTCCATGAATCTCCGCCAACAGCTCCTGTCCTTCTTCCCGGGGAATACACTTCAATTTCACACCATTTGGTCTTTTTCTGCACAGCATGTCATCGACAAATTGATACATATTGGACCGTCGGGCTACTTTCTCCGCTTCTTCCTGCTCTTCGGGAAGTTCTCCTGTCTGAAGGAAACGGACGATCTGCTGCGCCCACGCTGGAGCCTGTGGCTCGACAACGAGGACTAAAGGCATTTCTTCTGCTGCGGGAACATCAGGCCCTACAGCAAGAGCTCGTTGCTCTACCAGAGCCGGCCGTTCCCCGACGAGCTTGGCGGGAATAGCCGCTTCAACGACAAGAGCCTGGGGCCCTGCTGGAGCGTGCTGTCCTTTAACAAGCTCGTCGGGAGCAGTTGCTTCAACGTCGGAAGCCCAAGGCCTCGTCGGAGCATCTTGCTCCTCAGCGCTTCGATCAGGAGCGCCTGCTTCAACGACAAGGACCCGAAGTCTTGTCGGAGCAAGTTGCCCCTTTGCCTCTTGCCTAGGAGCACCCGCTTCAACGACAAGAGCGTGAGGCCTTGTCAGAGCAAGTTGCCCCTCTGCATCTTTGGCGCTGGCTTTGGCAGCCTTCTTGCCGGCGGCTTCGGGGAGCTCTGCCGGGAAGTAGTCGCCAGAAGCCAACTTCCTCTTCCTGCCTTGCCCTACTGATGGCGTCACGGATGGCTGAGTTAGTTGGAGCACAAAAGTGCCTGGTTCCACAGGCAATTTGAGTGCGGCGCGCTTTGACAAACCATCGGCAATGTCATTTTCAGCACGTGGGACGTGCTCCATTTGTAGGCCGTCAAAGCGTTCCTCCAACTTCCTCACCTCATCTACATAAGCTTCCATCAATGGGCATTGGTAGTTCTTGTTCACTTGCCTGACGACAAGCTGCGAATCTCCCCTGACAATAAGCTTCTTGATCCCAAGGTCTGCCGCGATCCTGAGACCGGCAAGCAACCCCTCATATTCTGCAGTATTGTTCGTCGCCTGTTCCTTGGGAAAGTGCATTTGGACCACGTACTTGAGGTGCTCTCCGGTGGGTGCGACAAGCAGTACGCCAGCACCGGCGCCTTGCAGTGAAAAGGCACCATCAAAGTACATAAGCCACTCTTTGCTTGTCTCCTTGCCGGGGAGAGTCGTCTCTGGGATTTCTTCGTCTGGCGTTGGTGTCCATTCTGCGACAAACTCTGCCAAAACTCGGCTCTGTATGGTTGATGTACTCTCAAACTTGAGACCAAAGCTCGACAAATCCAACGCCCACTCAACAATCCTGCCTGTCGCTTCTGGATTTTGCAAAATCCTTTTCAGCGGGAAGCGAGTGACGACGGTAACTTCATGTGCTTGAAAGTAGTGGCGCAGCTTTCTCGAGGCCATGAGAAGGCCGAAAAGCAGCTTCTGCACGCCAGAATACCTTGACCTAGCTCCCTGCAGAAGAGAGCTCACAAAGTAGACCGGGCGCTGCACCATTTTCTTCTTTTGTATCACTTCGCCTGACTGCGCAGACGAATCCTTGCCGGCAGCAAAACTTGTCGGGGGAGCCCCCAGCTTGTCGCTGGTTGTGCTTGCCGCAGTTACTGCCTCCTCATCCACCTCTCTCTCTGCTACTGATGAGGACATGACTACCTTGGATACGACCAAAAATATTGCATACATGTATATTTGTGAGGTGATTTCTAATGCAAACTATGCAATAATTTATTTATGTCATCCAAGACAAAAATACTTCACAAACTTTTGTGCCATGTCTAATTGCAGGTGTATGGGAGATTTGTACAATCCACATATGAAGATAAGGGAAAAAGAGAAGTTTATGTGCTGTTCAAAAAGTCATATCACGTCACTTTTGGGCCAAGAGAAGATAGAGTCCAAGTCTCTCACATTCTGGATTCAGATTCGGACTGCACAGACATACCTGACTCAAAACACCAAGAACTATTTCATACGGACTCCGAATTGGGTGATTCTTTTTTTGTTGGAAAGTAGATTTCGTGCTCTTTCTAACCCAATTGGTTTCACCTTCAAATTCATCCGGAGCGTTGAGTTGTCGTCGAAACAATCTGACGCTGTAGCAGAATCCGAGTCAAACTACAAGTCCAAAGGTGTTGCATCACCTCCACTTGGGCCCATTGGCCTTGTACGACCTAGGGTTAGTTTTAGGCTGCCTTGGGACATCCTCCCACCTCCTTGGCCGCCACCCCTTGCTCCTATATAAGTAGATCCATCTAGTAGCTTTTTGCTTGGGATTTGTTTAGTTAAAAGTTAGCCATTGCAACTTCGTGTACTTCGTTTGTGTCCAACGACCAGACCAAGACCGCTTTCGGATCCCCACCTCTATCAATACTTCATCTATATTCGCAATATTCAGATTGCATTATCATATTCTTGCTTGTTCTTCGATTGCGTGCAGGAATAGACCTTCGTGGTCAGGCTGATCGTGCTTTCAGTATCGTCAGTAACCTCGGGAGATTGGTTTAGCGATTGCTAAGGCGCAACGTCGTGCACGTTTGTAGTCGGATCGTCAAAGTCGACTCCACGAAATCGATAGCTATCATCTCATCGAAAGATCGGGACACCCCCGCCTCTATCAAGTGGTATCAGTTTTCAGGTTGCTCGGTGAGAATTTCCAGTTTTCCCTAGATTAGATTTATTTTCTTACCTATTGTCCAAAAAAAAAGCCACAAAAAAAAAGTTAGATCTATTCATCCTTTGTCCAAGCCAGTCTGAGCCTTTGCAATTTTCTTTTCATTGCTTGCATAGTTGAATTATCGGTTACATCGTCGTGTCGAGTTGCTGGTCTTAGTGTCTAGTTCGTTTAGAGTTTCGAGTTCTGTTCACATTAGTCACGCCGCCGCTGCATCGTTATTCCTTCCGCTGTCCACCATCCCATCCATCAATTTCCAAATCGTGCTACCCACCATTCATTGTCATAATCATAGTTGAGGTCGTTCACATCTGTGCTTGATCCAATCTACATCTTATCTAGTTTGTTTTGGAAAGAGGGAGAGAGAAAAAAAAGAGAGAAAAAAAAAGTAAAAAAAAAAAGTCAGAGAAAAAAAAGAGAGAAAGAAAAAGAAAAAAGTGTGAGGAAAAAAAGAGAGCAGAAAAAAAAAACAAAATTCGGATCTATCTAGACTCAATCTCGTAGCTGAATTCGGATTGGAAACTGTTTTGCGCAGTGTTCAGTAAAACAGGCATATCTTTTTCGTACGAAGTCTGTTTTGGCTCCGTGAGTACTCAAATTAAAGCTAGTGACGAGCCGCATCTAAATAGTTGCAGAAGCTAGTTCAATATTTGAGACCTCAAAATCAGCTTCTAAATAGGTCTTTTTGCCCTCCGAAGTTCGCGAACACAGCTTGTTCCAGTTTTTCAGGCCAGTTTTAGAATTTTTTGACTCCTCATATCAACTCGGAATTTAGTGATTCTTTTTGCGTTTGAAAGCTTGAGTCAGTGCCATTCTTGAGAAAAATTATCAGAAAATTGGCAAAAACTTTTCCAGAGGAAAGTTGGAGACAAAGTTGTTGGTATATCCTACTTGGTAGTTGTTTCTCATCATTATCTTTACTGCCATTGTGATCTTCACTTATATCTTGCTGTCCAGAGCTACTTCATATCCTTTATTGATGCTAGTTGTGCAACGCCATGACCTCATTAGTGTTCTAGGCTCGCGTCTCTAGTCCGGTCTAGCCTAGGACCAGCACAGTACCGTCGTTGAGCGTTTATTCAACATTGCATCTCTGAATTGATTATTGCTAATCTTTTGCTACCATATATAGCCAACCCAGCTCCACATATTTTTACACCATGTATACGTACGTTCGCCTGGCAATCGCTTTACTCAATCTTCGGAGTTATTTGACACCGCTGGTTGCCCGTCACCATCTGCTGCATGGTAAGAACTTGTAAGATATTGATATTTGCTTTACTGTGAGCGCTTTACCACCACATCCTAGTAGTTCATAGGAACATTATTCTCGATTTTTTTTGTTTCTACTAATCATGGCAGGTTCCGGAGTTGTTAGTTCTTGGGCTTCATCGATCGTGGGAGATTTGCCACCACCTAAGAAAATACAACAACCGTCACAAGAGGAGCAACAACATGAGAATGCACATAATCAGGTTAATGTTTCCATGCCACCATTTACTGGTCGCTTTAGACCTGATTTATATATTGAATGGGAGTACAAAATTAATGCTATATTTGCTTCCCATAATTTTGATGAGCGTGGAAAATTTCAAGCTGCGATTAGTACTTTCAGTAGCTTTGCTTTAGTTTGGTGGAGTGAATATTGTCGGTTAAACCCTGATCTTATACCTACTACTTGGGATGATTTAAAACTTGTCATGAGAGATAGATTCGTTGATGTTTATTATACTCGTGGCATGATTAAAAAATTACAACATTTAAAACAAGGCACTGACACGGTAACAAAATACTATGATGATTTACAAACTACATTATTGCACTCATTTTTAGAAGAAAGTGAAGAAGATTTTATGGATAGATTTTGGGGAGGATTAAACCGTGATATTCAAGAGATTCTAATTCATGAAGAGTGTTATCCTATTCGTCTTGCTTGCAAAGCTGAACAGGAAATAAAACGACGTGTTGGCCACAAGGAGAACAAGCGCACGGTGCATATTCCAAGAGTTGATACGGTTGTTCCTTCAACTACTAGTTGTACTTTGACAACCACATCCATTGTTGTGAGGACTACATCACCTCCACCATGTGACACATCACCCCCGAGAGTGGCTACATCAGCTGAGTTGATCATAAGAGGTAATGACAAAGGTACTGATCTTCCACCTCTACATGAGAATAAGGAATGCCTTGTCAATTTAAATGCACCATCTGATCAGCTACCCACTACTTTGATCACACCACCTATTTTAGAGGACTATGTTGATAATTTGACTTTGCCATGTGACCAAACAACTAAAAGATCAACAATTTCGAGTGGACCCATTGAATTAACTATTAATATGAAAGAACCATGTGAATCAGGGAATAAATCAGATTTGGATCAAATACGTTTGAAAATAATTGTGCCAATGTTTAATCATTTTGATATGACCTCTAATCTTGGTGATGATTCTGTGTCAAATGACTTATTGCATGTTTGCTTATTTAAGCATGTTGTAGCATGTAAATTTGATTCAAGTAAGGTTTATTCACCAATGTTGGGATGGTTTAATGATGAACATTGTCAATCCTTTGATATGAATAAGAGCTTCACTTATATGTGCAAATTGAGTTACAATATTTTCATGTCTTCTAATACTTGTGATAATATTTTGGCTTTAGATTTTATGAACTATGAAGGTTACTCATGTATACATGTGTCATATATGCAAAAACTAATGGAAGTAAAACTGGATGACATATACATATACAACATGTACACCTTGTCTCTTTTGTTAGCCACATTTCAGCTTAAGCAACGCCGAGGACGGCTTTGTTTTCAAGAAGGGGAGGATGATGAGGACATGACTACCTTGGATACGACCAAAAATATTGCATACATGTATATTTGTGAGGTGATTTCTAATGCAAACTATGCAATAATTTATTTATGTCATCCAAGACAAAAATACTTCACAAACTTTTGTGTCATGTCTAATTGCAGGTGTATGGGACATTTGTACAATCCACATATGAAGATAAGGGGATTTGTTTAGTTAAAAGTTAGCCATTGCAACTTCGTGTACTTCGTTTGTGTCCAACGACCAGACCAAGACCGCTTTCAGATCCCCACCTTTATCAATACTTCATCTATATTCGCAATATTCAGATTGCATTATCATATTCTTGCTTGTTCTTCGATTGCGTGCAGGAATAGACCTTCGTGGTCAGGCTGATCGTGCTTTCAGCATCGTCAGTAACCTCGGGAGATTGGTTTAGCGATTGCTAAGGCGCAACGTCGTGCACGTTTGTAGTCGGATCGTCAAAGTCGACTCCACCAAATCGATAGCTATCATCTCATCGAAAGATCGGGACACCCCCGCCTCTATCAAGTGGTATCAGTTTTCAGGATGCTCGGTGAGAATTTCCAGTTATCCCTAGATTAGATTTATTTTCTTACCTATTGTCCAAAGAAAAAGCCAAAAAAAAAAGTTAGATCTATTCATCCTTTGTCCAAGCCAGTCTGAGCCTTTGCAATTTTCTTTTCATTGTTTGCATTATTGAATTATCGGTTGCATCGTCGTGTTCAGTTGCTGGTCTTAGTGTCTAGTTCGTTTAGAGTTTCGAGTTCTGTTCACATTAGTCACGCCGCCGCTGCATCGTTATTCCTTCCGTTGTCCACCATCCCATCCATCAATTTCCACATCGTGCTACCCACTGTTCATTGTCATAATCATAGTTGAGGTCGTTCACATCTGTGCTTGATCCAATCTACATCTTATCTAGTTTGTTCTGGAAAGAGGGAGAGAGAAAAAAGAGAAAAAAAAAAGTTAGAGAAAAAAAAGAGAGAAAGAAAAAGAAAAAAGTGTGAAAAAAAAAGAGAGAAGAAAAAAAAACAAAATTCGGATCTATCTAGACTCAATCTCGTAGCTGATTTCGGATTGGAATCTGTTTTGTGCAGTGTTCAGTAAAACAGGCATATCTTTTTCATACGAAGTCTGTTTTGGCTCCGTGAGTACTCAAATTAAAGCTAGCGACGAGCCGCATCTAAATAGTTGCAGAAGCAAGTTCAATATTTGACACCTCAAAATCGGCTTCTAAATAGGTCTTTTTGCCCTCCGAAGTTCGCGAACACAGCTTGTTCCAAGTTTTCAGGCCAGTTTTAGAATTTTTTGACTCCTCATATCAACTCGGAATTGAGTGATTCTTTTTGCGTTTGAAAGCTTGAGTCAGTTCCTTTCTTGAGAAAAATTATCATAAAATTGGCACAAAATTTTATAGAGTAAAGTTGGAGAGAGAATTGTTGGTATATGCTACTTGGTAGTTGTTTCTCATCATTATCTTTACTGCCATTGTGATCTTCACTTATATCTTGCTGTCCAGAGGTACTTCATATCCTTTATTGATGCTAGTTGTGCTATGCCGTGACCTCATTAGTGTTCTAGGCTCGCGTCTCGAGTCCGGTCTAGCCTAGGACCAGCACAGTACCGTCGTTGAGCGTTTATTCAACATTGCATCTCTGAATTGATTATTGCTAATCTTTTGCTACCATATATAGCCAACCCAGCTCCACATATTTCTACACCGTGTATACGTACGTTCACCTAGCAATCGCTTTACTCAATCTTCGGAGTTATTTGACACCGCTGGTTGCCCGTCACCACCTGCTGCATGGTAAGAACTTGTAAGATATTGATATTTGCTTTACTGTGAGCGCTTTACCACCACATCCTAGTAGTTCATAGGAACATTATTCTCGATTTTTTTTGTTTCTACTAATCATGGCAGGTTCCGGAGTTGTTAGTTCTTGGGCTTCATCGATCGTGGGAGATTTGCCACCACCTAAGAAAATACAACAACCGTCACAAGAGGAGCAACAACATGAGAATGCACATAATCAGGTTAATGTTTCCATGCCACCATTTACTGGTCGTTTTAGACCTGATTTATATATTGAATGGGAGTACAAAATTAATGCTATATTTGCTTCCCATAATTTTGATGAGCGTGGAAAATTTCAAGCTGCGATTAGTACTTTCAGTAGCTTTGCTTTAGTTTGGTGGAGTGAATATTGTCGGTTAAACCCTGATCTTATACCTACTACTTGGGATGATTTAAAACTTGTCATGAGAGATAGATTCGTTGATGTTTATTATACTCGTGGTATGATTAAAAAATTACAACATTTAAAACAAGGCACTGACACGGTAACAAAATACTATGATGATTTACAAACTACATTATTGCACTCATTTTTAGAAGAAAGTGAAGAAGATTTTATGGATAGATTTTGGGGAGGATTAAACCGTGATATTCAAGAGATTCTAATTTATGAAGAGTGTTATCCTATGGACCATTTGTTTCGTCTTGCTTGCAAAGCTGAACAGGAAATAAAACGACGTGTTGGCCACAAGGAGAACAAGCGCACGGTGCATATTCCAAGAGTTGATACGGTTGTTCCTTCAACTACTAGTTGTACTTTGACAACCCCATCCATTGTTGTGAGGACTACATCACCTCCACCATGTGACACATCACCCCCGAGAGTGGCTACATCAGCTGAGTTGATCATAAGAGGTAATGACAAAGGTACTGATCTTCCACCTCTACATGAGAATGAGGAATGCCTTGTCAATTTAAATGCACCATCTGATCAGCTACCCACTACTTTGATCACACCACCTATTTTAGAGGACTATGTTGATAATTTGACTTTGCCATGTGACCAAACAACTAAAAGATCAACAATTTCGAGTGGACCCATTGAATTAACTATTAATATGAAAGAACCATGTGAATCAGGGAATAAATCAGATTTGGATCAAATACGTTTGAAAATAATTGTGCCAATGTTTAATCATTTTGATATGACCTCTAATCTTGGTGATGATTCTGTGTCAAATGACTTATTGCATGTTTGCTTATTTAAGCATGTTGTAGCATGTAAATTTGATTCAAGTAAGGTTTATTCACCAATGTTGGGATGGTTTAATGATGAACATTGTCAATCCTTTGATATGAATAAGAGCTTCACTTATATGTGCAAATTGAGTTACAATATTTTCATGTCTTCTAATACTTGTGATAATATTTTGGCTTTAGGTTTTATGAACTATGAAGGTTACTCATGTATACATGTGTCATATATGCAAAAACTAAGGGAAGTAAAACTGGATGACATATACATATACAACATGTACACCTTGTCTCTTTTGTTAGCCACATTTCAGCTTAAGCAACGCCGAGGACGGCTTTGTTTTCAAGAAGGGGAGGATGATGAGGACATGACTACCTTGGATACGACCAAAAATATTGCATACATGTATATTTGTGAGGTGATTTCTAATGCAAACTATGCAATAATTTATTTATGTCATCCAAGACAAAAATACTTCACAAACTTTTGTGCCATGTCTAATTGCAGGTGTATGGGAGATTTGTACAATCCACATATGAAGATAAGGGAAAAAGAGAAGTTTATGTGCTGTTCAAAAAGTCATATCACGTCACTTTTGGGCCAAGAGAAGATAGAGTCCAAGTCTCTCACATTCTGGATTCAGATTCGGACTACACAGACATACCTGACTCAAAACACCAAGAACTATTTCATACGGACTCCGAATTGGGTGATTCTTTTTTTGTTGGAAAGTAGATTTCGTGCTCTTTCTAACCCAATTGGTTACACCTTCAAATTCATCCGGAGCGTTGAGTTGTCGTCGAAACAATCTGACGCTGTAGCAGAATCCGAGTCAAACTACAAGTCCAAAGGTGTTGCATCACCTCCACTTGGGCCCATTGGCCTTGTACGACCTAGGGTTAGTTTTAGGCTGCCTTGGGACGTCCTCCCACCTCCTTGGCCGCCACCCCTTGCTCCTATATAAGTAGATCCATCTAGTAGCTTTTTGCTTGGGATTTGTTTAGTTAAAAGTTAGCCATTGCAACTTCGTGTACTTCGTTTGTGTCCAACGACCAGACCAAGACCGCTTTCGGATCCTCACCTTTATCAATACTTCATCTATATTCGCAATATTCAGATTGCATTATCATATTCTTGCTTGTTCTTCGATTGCGTGCAGGAATAGACCTTCGTGGTCAGGCTGATCGTGCTTTCAGCATCGTCAGTAACCTCGGGAGATTGGTTTAGCGATTGCTAAGGCACAACGTCGTGCACGTTTGTAGTTGGATCGTCAAAGTCGACTCCACCAAATCGATAGTTATCATCTCATCGAAAGATCGGGACACCCCCTCCTCTATCAGCTACCAGCGCAGCACTAACCACTTGATTGGTTGCCGCTAGATACAGTAACAACTTCTCTTGTGGTTTAGGTGCGACAAGTATTGGAGGAGAGGAGAGGTATCTCTTCAAGTCTTGCAGCGCTGCCTCCGCCTCCGGAGTCCATTTCAATGGACCTGCCTTTTTTAAGATTTTGAAAAATGGCAGGGCGCGCTCAGCTGACTTGGAGATAAACCTACTGAGGGCAGCAACACAGCCGGCAAGTCGTCATACATCCTTGACGCGCTTCGGTGCTTCAATTTGCTCAATGGCTTTGATCTTGTTAGGATTGGCTTCAATTCCACGTTGAGACACAAAGAACTCGAGAAGCTTGCCGGAGGGAACTCCAAACACACACTTCTCGGGGTTGAGCTTCAGGTTGATCTTGCGCAGATTTACAAAAGTTTCTTCTAGATCTTGAACCAAAGTAGCCCTGTCTTTGCTTTTGACCACTATATCATCCATATAGGCTTCCACATTTCTGTGCAGCTGAGGCTCAAAAGCAATCTGGACGGCTCTTGCAAATGTTGAACCAGCATTTTTCAAACCAAATGGCATACGTACGAAACAGTATGTGCCACAGGGTGTGATAAATGCGGTCTTCTCCTCATCTTCCTCAGCCATGAAGATTTGATGATACCCTGAATATGCGTCAAGAAATGAAAGCAAATCACATCCTGCCGTGGAGTCAACAATCTGGTCTATGCGGGGCAAAGGAAATGGGTCTTTGGGACAAGCTTTATTGACATCAGTGAAATCAATACAAAGCCTCCATTTTCCATTTGCTTTGCGCACGACAACAGGATTGGCCAACCACGTAGGATGGAGCACTCCTCTGACGAGGCCTGCTGCTTCCAACTTCTTGATTTCTTCCGCAATAAACTCTTGCCGCTCCACAGCTAGCTTTCTGGCTTTCTGTTTGACAGGCCTCGCGTGGGGACAAACAGCAAGGTGGTGCTCAATTACTTTCCTGGGAACACCGGGGATGTCGGACGGTTGCCACGCAAATACGTCGACATTCGCCCGCAGGAAAGCAACGAGCGCGTTTTCCTATTTGTTGTCAAGTGTGGCACTGATGGTGAAGGAACCACCAGTGCCGTCCTCCTTGGCGGGCACCTTCTTTGTCGCCGGCGGAGCGGCTTTGTTCTTCTTGCACTTGCCGGTGGAGCTCTCTGGTGCATCCTCGACGGCAGTGCAGCACTCCGAAGAGGTGCGCTTGCCGGAGTGGGCACAGGAGCTCTTGCCGGACTTCCTCTTGTTCTCCCCCCCGAGAGCTTCAGCGGCAAGTGCCTTGGCGGCAGTTGCGGCAGCTGCTTCCCGGTAGATCTTGTCGGCGCAAATAAGCGCATCCTTCTTGTCGCAGGGAACTGTGATAACACCTACTGGACCTGGCATCTTCAACACGTTGTAGGCATAATGAGAGGCTGCCATGAACTTGCCGAGCGCTGGACGGCCAAGTATCCCATTATAAGGCAATGGAATATCGGCAACATCAAAGGTGACCTTCTCGGTCCGGTAGTTCAGCTCGCCGCCAAATGTCACTGGCAGCGTGATCTTCCCTTTCGGCTTGCTCCTTCCTGGATTGACTCCTTGGAAAGTACCAGTTTCCTCAAGCTCGCCGTCAGAGATTTGAAGTTTCCGGAGCACAGCGGGCGAAATCAGATTAAAGCCGGCCCCACCGTCAACTAACATCTTCGTGACATTGAGGTTGCGGATCGTTGGTGAAACCAACATTGGCAAGCACCCGACCGCCGTTGTGCGGTCAGGGTGGTCCTCAATGTCAAAGACGATAGGCGTGTCGGACCACTTCAGAAGCTTTCTGGCGTCAACAGATGGTTCCGCCGCATTGATCTCTCGCGCCCACTGTTTAAGTTGGCGGTGAGAAGAATGCAACGAAGCACCACCGTCAACACACAAGACTTCTGCGGCTTTCTGAAATTCGTGCTCACTGGATTCTTCATCATCTAGGTCATCATCATCATCATCTTTGTCGCGGCCACGAGGAGGCCTGTCTCTCTGTTGCTGCTTGGCCTTGCCGCGACGCCCTCCTCGGGCAGTGCGCTTCTTGCCGGACCCGCCAGCACCTTCTGGGGCCTTTTCCTTGTCGCGCCTCTCATACTCAGCTTTCTGCTGTTCGACAAGCTGCTCGACTCGTCGACAGTTCTGGAGATCGTGTCCCTTGGTGCGGTGGATCTTGCAATATTGCTTGTCGGAGCCGTCCTGCTTGTCGGCAGCCGCCAAGGCCTGACAGTTGGCGCATGCGGCAATCTCCTTGCCGGAGCCCTCAACTTTGGCCTTGTCGGCGCTGCCGTTGCCGCTGGACTGCTCGACGGCAAGCACAGCTTTGCCCTTTTTCTTCCTGTTCTTCTGCCGCCGGCCCTTCTTTGCCGGGGCGGTACCTTCGCTGTCGGAGCTCCCCCCTGCGCCAACACCTTCACCGGGAAGTTTCCTTCCCTCTTCAGCGCGCGCACACTTGTCGGCGAGAGCATATAGCTGGCCAATGTCTCTGACCTTGGTCATCGCCATTTCCTCCCGCATCTTGCGGTTATGCACGTTCTGATGGAACGCGCTAATAACCGCAGCGGGGTGAACATCTGGGATGTTGTACTGTACTCGGCTGAACCTTTGAATGTATTTGCGCAGGGGCTCTCCTTCCTTCTGGGGGATGAGATGAAGATCACTCTCCTGGCCATGAGGTTGATGACCGCCAGTAAAGGCACCAACAAACTGATGGCACAGGTCCGCCCATGAAGAAATGGAGTTCTCCGGCAAGTGCATGAGCCATGAGACGACATTGCGCTTTAACACGAGCGGGAAGTAGTTAGCAAGAATCTTGTCGTCTCGTCCCCCGGCAGCTTGCACCGCAATGGTGTAAATGCTGAGGAACTCCGACGGGTGTGTCTTGCCATCATATTTCTCCGGCACGTCAGGCTTGAAAGCCTTGCGATTGGGCCACTGGACCTGCCGCAGCTCACGGGTGAACGCTGGACAACTTACCGCGTACGGCAAGTCGCCAGGATCCCCTGGCGCATGTGTGTCAACAGCGGGCCCTGCGCGTCTGTCAGACTGACGATGCACTTCTCTCCTTCGCTCGATAGTGGTACGAGCGTCTTCTCCTCTGCGTTCCTAAAGAACGAGGCGCTGGTCACGACGAGCTCGCGGGTCAGACGACGCCGTGGAATCATCGCCACGGGCGTCGTTTCGACGTGTCGGCGACCGAGGCCGTCTGGGTGGGGAGTGTACGGTTGTTGCCCCCTCGCCGTTCTTGTTGGTGACAGCATTGTCACCAGTTCTCTTGTCGGCCGCGCGCACCGGGTCGGCATCAGCGAAGCTGAGAAGGCTCTGAATGGTTGCCCTCCACTCGTCAAGCTTATCTGCTGGTGGAGGGAAGTTCAGGAGCAGCTGCGCACGCGCCAACGCTTCTGCTGGTGAGGGAGGTACCGAGTGGCGTGAGGACTGTGGGATGCTCTTACTCCTAACAGTGTTAGAAGGAGCATCTCCACGCCCAGGCGACCGCACCTCGACCCCGCCAACGTGTTGTTGCGTATGGTGACCCCGTGCATCTCGAGATCGATGCGCAAGTTCATTATCCAGGGAGCGCCTGGCACCTGGGGCGTCAGGCCGCTGCCTGTCACGGGCTTCTTGCGAAGGCCGCGGCGTCTGAACTGGCGCAGGCGTTCCAGAACACGCAGCACCGTTTCTGGAGCTTGCAGGGCTAGCAGCAGCGAGCAGCGCTGCGTTCCCAGACCCAGCAGCGCCAAGATTGGCGTTGCTGGCCCGGTTTTGGACAGGTGGAGGTAATAGGAGCTCTCGCTCTCCAGTCCCCCCAGCAGCCGCAATCACGTCGGCACCCTCCTGCATGGGAGCAGGCGGGTTGGACGTAGACGCACCGATGGCTGAAGTCTTCTTTTTTGGAGCCATAAGACGGAGGATGGCCCAAAAACTAACGCGCAATTCGCTAGATTAGGTTCACACAACCTTCTGTCCCCTACCTGGCGCGCCAAAGATGTCGGGGACGAATCCGCGATCACCTATGGGACCCAGGGAAGGACCCCTTTACGTTCGGCAGGGAGAGACGGTCGCACGAAGAGCAAATCTAGCGAAGAACACGACAGTGCACGAGAGAGATTTACCCAGGTTCGGGCCGCACGGATGCGTAAAACCCTACTCCTGCTTTTTGGTTTATTATCTGTATGATTGTTCTAGCTCCAGGAGCGCTACAGTACCGGGTAGCTGCGTACAATGCTGGAGTTCTCCCTCTCTCAGTTCCTCTCCTCCCCTCCCAGTTCCTCTCCTCCCCTCCCCCCTTCCACGTTGCCTATGGGCCTCCTTTTATAAGCACAAAGGGGTCACCAACAGGTGGCAAACAGTAAAGGTAGAGGTGGAAAGTTGCTACAGTAAGGCCACTATTACCAGGATGACATGTCCTACCTACCACTGACGGCAGGGGACAAGGGCATTAAATGCCCATGCCTTTGCTGTCCACATACATGTACCCGGACGTCTTGGACGTGGGAAAAGCCTATCCCACCTGCTCCTGCACCGCTAGCTACAGTGCACCGCCGTCTACACAGTGCCCTGCCACGCACGCCTGGAAGGACCCAGAGCGCCACGCTGGCAGAGGCACCGGAGCAGCACAGTAGCACAGTGGTACAGTAACGCTTGCCGCGGCAAGACCTTGCCGCACCTGACAGCTTGCCGCAACCCATAGTTTGCCGCGCAAGGTAACTTGCCGGGGCAAGTACCTTGCCGCAGCCGCTATGTTGCCGCAGCCAATACCTTGCCGCAGCCAATGACTTGCCGGGGCAAGTACCTTGCCGCGGCAAGTACTCTGCTACAGCAATGCCCAGGCTGGGCCTCAGCTGTCCCTCCCGGCAAGCTCCTCTTGCCGGGGCCTTAACTCTTGCTTTGTATACTTTGTTCTTGAATGGCTTAATAATCTTGAGCTTCTCTCTGGCTATCCTCCCGCAAGCCTGGCCGCGGGATGCTACTACTGCCCGTGCACAAGTACGGGGTACTAGGGTACCCCTATTCTAGTACACCGACACACCGCATTCTGCTCGACGCCCAAGAAGAAGACCTTGCCGCTCGTGAGAAGGTGCTTGCCGCCAATCTCCATGGCAAGGATGAAGAAATTGAGAAGCTTGTCGCGCAACGGACCCAGGAGCTGGAGCAGAAGCATAAAGACGCACTCGACGCTCTGGTCCTGGATCATGCCGGCAAGCTGAAGGAGGCCGTCGACGCTGCTGAAGCCATAGGGGCCACCAAGGACAAGCTGGCCGGCAAGGTGGAGAAGCTGGAGGCGGAGCTGGAGAAGCACTGCAAGGAGGTCTCGATGCTAAAGAGCGACAGAGACAAAACTGTCCACACCTTGGCGGAGCTGCAGGTCGCCATATCTGACAAGACCAAGCTGCTCTCCGAAGCCAACGACTCCATTGCTGATCTGAAACTAAAGCTGACCACTCTGGAGGAATCCCTTAAGGGCAGCAGGGCTCGTGGGAAGACCCTGGCCAAGGACCTCAAGGATGAGAAACTGCTGCTTGCGAGCGCCGCTGCCACCCACAATGATTTCGTGGAGGGCGTGAATCTCTGGACTAAATGCCTCATCGATGCCGCGGAGAGGCTCACCATGCAGCTGTCCATCATGGGGATGCCGAACTTCAGGTTCTCCGATGACAGGAGGATTTCTGAGAGCGCCAGGCTGACCATGTTCTTCGAGGCCGTACTCGAGGCTCTGAAGCTGCTCCACTCCAATCGAGCCACTCAACTAGCCAACGAGTCCCGCAAGCTTTGCCGGGGCGTCCTCCTCAAGGTGCTCACTAAGGTGGCGTATTGGAATCCCAACCTTGACTTCACCAACGTGCTCGAAAGTTTGCCGGAGGATGCGGACCGCAAGGTGCTTGCAGAGCTCGTCGCGCCCATCATCAACAGGGTTGATCAAGTCAAGAGGGTAGAAGGCCAGCGCCGGGACTAGTTGCTCCGCTTTGTCTTGCCACCATGAACTTGTACCCAAGACGACTTTATCTTAAGTCAGAACTGCGTCAACTATTGATGTAATATAACTTGCTGTGTTTTGGATTGAATGCATGCTATCTTCCTTGTTTGATTCCTCCTCGTATGGCATACACCCTACGCTTTTTTGGAAGGGCTTGTCAGTGCGCGCACCCTTGCCGCGAGCGCTTTGAGGAATAGGTCCTTAGCAGCCTGCTGGGGGTGTCGCTGCCGACAAGACACATTACCGCTCTTAGTGGAGCCACTTGAACTGCTGAGTGGACTCGAAACAGAGCAAGGGCGCAACCAATTGTGATGAGGTTCCTTCGCGTGCAGGTTTTCCATACAAGAAACGAAACCATTCGAGGGAAATAACCTTACATTTAAAAAAAAATCACTCAAGGTTTCACAACTTAGCTTTTTTGCTGTTGTACTCTTTCCCACAAGATGCCACTTCGAACGTCGCCTGCTGGCGCCCACATTCTCTATCCCCCCGGCAAACTTGTATGCGAGGGAACCTTCTGTCCTTTGAGAGAAAGAAAGAAGAGAAAATAGGAGCATGGAACCTTGGCGGTTCATCAGTACTTGCTGGAAACGAAATGTAGTACAATATCTTGGACATGCATGCATATAAATAAACATGGAAATCAACAAGAACTGTACATACATAAACTTATTCAACTGCGCACAGGGTCTGCGCCTGGCTTTGTACATAGGGTTATATGCCTTGCTGGCAAGGCTAGTACAAAAAAGAGGGTGGCCGGGGGTCCCGACAACCATGCCTCATGGGTAAAACTTGCGAAGATGTTTGATATTCCAGGAGTTGCTCACTGGAATGCCATCGTCGGTCTCCAGGCGGACCGCACCGGGCCTGGTGACTCGTATCGCCCGATAAGGGCCTTCCCACTTTGGCGTCAACTTGTTGGAATTCTTGGCAGACTAAACGCGCCGAAGAACAAGGTCGCCTTCCTCAAGGCTTCGGGCATGAACCTTGCGGCTGTGGTAGCTGTTGTGGTTCTAAGTCCGACAGTAGAATAGGGGGTAGGTATGAGGAGGCAAGATCCTAGCTACGATGAGGTTGTGCACGCAAGATTTACGAGTTCAGGCCCTTCTCGGAGGAAGTAACAGCCCTACGTCTCGGTGCTCGGAGGCTCGGTCGATTGGATTATGTGTGAAGTTACAGGGGGTGCGAACCCTTGTGCCAGTGGAGGGGGGTGGCTTATATAGAGTGTGCCAGGACCCCAGCCGTCCCACGTTACAAGGGGTTCAATGTCCATAAAGACAGGACGTTACTGATAACGCCATCAATAAAGGCAAATAAATGATCATTAAGACTACGGAGTGAACGCCTGACCGTTGCCATCCTGAGTGACTTTAAACCTTCTGTCTTTCGAGTGGTTTCTGATGTGGTCGAGTGAGTACACCCCGGTCGAATGGAATTGGGTTATCCGAGTGAACTGTTGGTCGAGTGGGTTGCACCCTGTGGTGATTTCAGTCAGTAGATGATGCTATCCTTTGAATGCCCTTGGCTTTAGAGCAGTGTCCTCGGGGAAGGGTGTTTAGGTCAGGCCTATTACCCTACCCTAGGTACATGTCATCGTCATTAGCCCCCGAATGGATCTGGGTCCGAGTGGAGAAGGGGCTGAAGATGGCTCCGACCCGACTTATATGCTTCAGAGGCATTTTAACCGGGTCGGTGATCTATGTAAAAACTTCAACTTCATTTTCAGTCGCCTAGGTCCATTCAGAGGTTGTCGAGTGAATTTTGCTGATAAGCTCCGAGCGTTGGTATGGTATAAAATCCTCAGCGCGATTGGTCGCACTGCCGCTCCCGGATCTCACGGGATTCGAAATTTGGAGAAGCGCGCGGGACGGAGAGTACCGCAGTAAACGGAGCAGATTAGGCAGGGACGCCTTGATTATCGTGCCACCTTTTTTGCCACATATCGAGCGCGTGACTGTTGTGGGATTTGACTGGATTGCCTGGGCCCACGAGTCAGCCACTCGGGAGCAGGCCCATATAAGGCGTCCGGGCCGATGCGTCTGGCACTGTTCTCTCCACCCCCTTCTTCTTCCCTTGTTTCTCCACCGCATTCACCACCACCTTCGACGCTGCCGCCCCGTCCAAGCGCAGCCTGCCGCGATGGGGAAGGAGAAGACGGCGGCCCTGGAGCGTGCGAAGAAAGCAACGGCGGCAGCGAAGGGCAAGAAGACGAGTCGGGGGGGATCGTCGTCGAGATCTGGCCTGCCGCCCGGCTGAATCCAGGGCGACTGGATTAGATCCATGATTCAGCAAGAGGATCTGGAGGATCTGGTCGAGGGGGGCTTGATTGCTCAAGGATCCTGGAGGCTGCCAGGTGATGAGACCGAGCCGCAGCTGCAGGAGGGTGAGTGCGTCCTCCTCGCGACCCACGTCGACCGTGGTTTTTCTCTGCCCCCTCATCCTTTTTTCCGAGGTTTTCTGAACTTTTTTGGAGCCCAACTTCATCACTTTTCCCCGAACACCATCACATACCTCGCTGCGTTTGTCTCCATGTGTGAGAATTTCCTGGGTTGTCGACCGCATTGGGGTCTCTTCAAACACATCTTTACTTGCCGCTCACAGTCTGTGAAAAAGGCTAATCCGAGTGATGAGAGGACGCACATGATCCAGATGTGCGGAGGTCTAGGGATCCAGATGAGAGGTAAAAGCACTTTTCCACCTATGACTCTTCCCGATTCGGTCAGAGGGTGGCAGTCGACCTGGTTTTATTGTAAGGACAAACCAACTCCTGGTCAGTCGACTGGCCTTCCCCCCTTCACCATGGGGCGAATTGAGAAGCCCTCTTCCTTGAAGGTGACTCCAGCAGAAAAGGTGGAGGTGACTATGTTGGTTGAACGAGTAATCCAACTTGTCCGCGATGGTGTGACCGGCATGGATTTGCTAGAGGTGTTTCTCACTCGCCGCATCCAGCTGCTCCAGGCCCGCGATCATCCTATGTGGATGTACTCGGGTGCCGATGATACCACTCGGATCCACCCGGAGGAAGTTGCCGAGGAGACGGTGGCGCAGTGGCTGCAGGGCATCACTGGAAACAAAGACAACCCCAGGGGGTCCAGGAGAATTCCACCACTCGACGCTGATAACGAACCAAACAAGGTCTGACCTTCGATGCCGAGTGACTTTTACTCTAATTTGTAAACTGTCTTTGGAACCGACTGATGCTTGTTCAATTCTTTGCTTCGCAGATATATACTGAGATGTACTCGATGCCCAACGGGGAGCAGATCCAGGAAGGAGAAGAGAGCGGAGGCGACAGCGGCGACTGGAACTCTGATGGCGAGAGTGATGAAGAGCACAAAAACTCGAGCAGTGGTGAGGAGGTCGATTCTCCACCTCGCATGGAAAAGCGTTCCAAGCATAAGCACGACCCAGCAAGTATCCGGGGTAAGGTGGCAGCACCGACTGGATAGACTTCGAAGCGCACTCGGACATCTTCTCCGGTGCCGACTGAGAAGGCTCCGAAGCAGCTCAAGACCGCGCCGTCAAAGCCACGGAAGGCCTTGCCCAAGATCAAGGTTGACGTTCCCATCGCCTCTGCGTAAGTGTTTTGTTTTCACCCTTTGCTCCAAGAATCTTATATCAGTTGTCGACCCATTCACTTGCTTGACCGAGTGAACCTTGAGATTTGCAGCGCTGCTACCTCCGGGACATCTGCTTACAAAGATGATGGTGACGAGGAGATGGAGGACGCGGTCACATGCAAAGCGGGTATGACCCCTGTAATCTCGTCTTTTCTTTGCTAGCCGATTCTACAGTCGACTGAACTCTTGTGGTCGATTCTTTTGCAGCTCCGCAAAATGTTATTGAACTTCAAGACGACGATGAAGATGAGCCACAGAAGCTCGTGGGAAGGAGGAGCAGGACCTCGGTCAAAAAGGTACCAGCTAGCAAGACACCTCAGTCGACGCCGGTGACGGAACTAGCTATCCAGCAATCCGGGGACTTCAACCGTGCCTCTGTTACTTTTGCGAATCCCTTGTCGAGTGGTCGTCCTTCAACGTCGACTGTGCAGGCCCTTGCTTCATCTATGCAACTTCATGCCTCAAGCTCTCAAGCTACTGCAACTGATACACCGACTCCACTTTTCATCGCCCATCACGTCCCAGAAGACCAAGTGAGTGCTGCCAAGGAAGCTATACGCCAGGCAGGCATTATGATGGAGCAGATGAAAGTGGTGCGCGAGGCCAGTCAAGCTGCCTATGATGCCAGCTCAGCACTTCAGGCCAATGTCCAGGTTAGCTTACTTCCGACTGAACTCCATCTTGACGCTTGTTCTGTTAGGATATGATATTTAGAAACTGCTGCTTTATCCGCAAGACGTCCGTGGATGAGCGTTTTGGAACCTTAATTGCACACCCATTGTCAGTCTGTACACCCACTGGGTGTTTTAATTTCTGTTGAGTAGTTTTTCCACTTGAGTCGACTAGGTTGTGTTGATTGAATCTCTAAACCAGTGGGGGCACGCTGAGTGCACCCACTGGGTGTAGTCCCCGAGACCGCCGTCGAATGTTTGATTCAGCGGGGGTCTTTGAACAGAACTTTTCCACTCGGTCTGGGCAGATCATGCCGAGTGGAACCTTTACCAGTGGGGGCACGCTGAGTGCACCCATTGGGTGTAGTCCCCGAGACCGTAGTCGACTGCGGGCAGTCGGCTATGGTCTGAGTTTTTTTTTGACTGGACGGACCAAGTCGATTGAAAAAGTCGGACCAGTGGGGGCACGCTGAGTGCACCCACTGGGTCTAGTCCCCAAGACTATTGTCGAATGTTTGATTTGGCAGTAGTCTTAGAACTATTTGAACTTGCTACTTTATTGCTCGGAAGCAACCAATCTTTGTGTCTGCCGACTGACTGTCTTCTGAACACAGAAATCTTGTGATCTTGGAGCCCGGTTCGCTGACTTGGAGCAGAAGCAAATCCAGCTCAATCTTGATCTGGAGTTGGCTCAAAATAACTTGCAGAAGGCTAAGGATGACGCTGCTGGTAAGGAAAGCTTGTCGACTGGTTCTCTTGCCATCTTTTCTCCTCCTTTTTCTGATTCGAATGTTATTCTTTCTAGAAACAATGAGAGAGGCTTTGGAGAAGAAGGACCTTGACCTTGCGGCTGCAAAGAAAACCACCGAAGACAAAACGGCACTTGCCAACCAAAAGATGGCCTCAGTCGGAAAGTTGGAGGAAGAGAATACCAAGCTGAAGGCTGCTCTTGATGAAGCTAACAAAGAGGTGACTCATCTGAAGAAGGACAAACGGACCCTGACCGACAAAGTGGAAGACATCACCCGCAGGAGGGACGAGCTGGAGAACTATCTAGGAGGACTCACCAAAAAATTATTCCTCATGCTTGAAGGTACTTTTCTCTGTCCGATTGGTTTGCTTTCGTTGACTCATCATACTGCTGTCGACTCATTATTTCTCTGCGAGTGCAGAATTCTGTCAAGACTTTGAGGAAGAGACTGGGCGAGTCGAGACGAGCTTGGACCCCATCAACTCCCCTGTTAAAGATGAAGCTGCCATGAACGTGCTCCGACTGGAGTCTCGCCTTGCCAGCGCCATGGATTACCTTGCTCGACTCAAGGTTGCGGTGTCGCGGATCGACACAGCGCTCTGGCCAAGGGAAACGCTCCAAAATGACCTCGAGTCTCTAATGACTCGACTCAACGAGATTCCTGGTCGAGTGCAGGAGTGGAAGAAGTCCTCTGCTCGATGCGGTGCTGACGTAGCTCTGTCCCTGGTTCATGTTCACTGCAAGGAAGGCAGAGAAGAGAAGCTAGCAGCAATCAAGGTTGCCAATACCAAGAAACTTGACTTCCAGTCTTTCATGGAGACCTTTATTGCTGCTGCTACTCGAATTGCAGATGGAATCGACCTGGACGAGTTTGTCGAGCCTGCCAGCCCTCCTTCGGAGTGAACAAAACTTTTATGATCCGATTCAATTTGCCTCGGTATGCCGAGTGATTTTGTAACCGTTAAACTCCTTCGGGCCTGATGCCCGAGTACTTTAAACTCCTTCGTCCGAACTTAGTTTGCCCTTAAATATGCTTGTTTTTATTTCTGAGTGGAACTTGTATCTTCACTCGGAACAAACTTTTGTTCTTGTGATGCAGTTCTGAGGAGAGGATCGCGGACGACCTGCACCTCGTCATCCTTGCAGATCAGGATGGAGCGTGTTTTACACTTAGGCGAGTACAGGACCGCAGCTAAGCCCCCCGAGTGAGAGGGTTGCTCATCACTTGGTAGGATTTTTTAAACTTAGGCGGGTACAGGATCACAGCTAAGCCCCCGAGTGAGAGGGTTGCTCATCACTCGGTAGGATTTTACAAACTTAGGCGAGTACATGACTGCAGCTAAGCCCCCGAGTGAGAGGGTTGCTCATCACTCGGTAGGATTTTACAAACTTAGGCGAGTACAGGACTGCAGCTAAGCCCCCGAGTGAGAGGGTTGCTCATCACTCGGTAGGATTTTACAAACTTAGGCGAGTACAGGACTGCAGCTAAGCCCCCGAGTGAGAGGGTTGCTCATCACTCGGTAGGATTTTTTGAACTTAGGCGAATCGGATTCGCGGCTAAGCCCCCGAGTGAGAGGGTTGCCCATCACTCGGTAGGATTTTTTTTGAACTTAGGCGAATCGGATTCGCGGCTAAGCCACCCACTGGGGGATTTTGGACACATGTATTAGTAACAACAATCATTTAGGAGACTGTAAAACCATGTCTTTGATAAATGAACTGAAAGGTACTCTGTATTACATCTCATCAGTCTGAACACTTAAGTATAAAAATGGCGGAGTAGCTCCGCATTCCAAGCGTGTGGCTCGTCTTTATTATGCTCCACATTGTAGAGGTGATACGCTCCATTGTGGAGCACCTTGGTGACGATGAAGGGACCTTCCCAAGCGGGGGCAAGTTTGTGAGGCCGTTGCTGGTCCACTCGGAGCACAAGGTCCCCTTCCGGAAATGCTCGACCCTTCACATTTCTAGCATATAATCGACGAAGGTCTTGCTGATAAATGGTCAATCGGATCAAGGCCATCTCTCTTTCTTCTTCCAGAAGATCAACAGCATCTTCTCGAGCTCGTTCTGCTTCGGCTTCTGAAAAAAGTTCTACTCGGGGTGCATTGTGAAGCAAGTCACTCGGCAGCACAGCCTCAGCCCCATAGACCATGAAGAAGGGGGTTCGACCAGTCGACCGATTTGGTGTTGTTCTTAATCCCCAAAGGACTGACGGTAGCTCATCTACCCAAGCGCCGGCCGCATGCTTGAGGTCGCGCATCAATCGAGGTTTTAGCCCTTTGAGAATCAAACCATTCGCTCTTTCTGCTTGTCCATTCGACTGAGGGTGGGCGACTGAAGCATAGGCCACCCGAGTACCTTGGGACGCACAGAAAGCTCGGAACTCATCAGAATCAAAGTTCGACCCATTATCCGTGATGATGCTGTGTGGGACTCCATACCTAAATGTTAACCCTCTGATGAAGCTGACAGCAGTACTTGCATCCAGGTTTTTGATAGGTTTAGCTTCGATCCATTTGGTGAACTTGTCGACTTCTACAAGCACATGGGTGAAACCACTCCAGCCAGTCTTCAGAGGTCCTACCATATCTAAACCCCAAACAGCGAATGGCCAGACGAGTGGAATGGTCTTCAAGGCTGAAGCAGGTTTGTGGGACATGTTGGAGTAGAATTGATAGCCCTCACATTTGTCAATTATTTCCTTTGCCATCTCATTTGCCCGCGCCCAATAAAACCCTGCTCGATACGCTTTGGCCACGATGGCCCGAGAAGACGCATGGTGACCACAGGTCCCCGAGTGAATACCATCGAGGATCATTCGGCCTTCTTCCGGAGTGATGCATTTCTGAACGACCCCAGTGACACTTTCTCTATAGAGTTGCCCCCCCATTACTGTGAAGGCTTTGGATCGACGGACAATCTGGCGAGCCTCTTCTTCATCCTCTGGAAGCTCTTTCTGAGAATATATGCGATATACGACACTGTCCAATCAGGAATAACGATCAAAACTTCCATGATCAAGTCGACCACAGCTGGGATTTCAACTTCAGTCGGATCAGAGGAACTTTTAGGCTGTGGGGGCTCTTCAGTGAAGGGATCTTCTTGAACTGATGGTGCATGAATATGCTCCAAAAACACATTGCTGGGAATAGGCTCCCGCTTGGAACCTATTTTCGCCAAGTCATCAGCTGCTTGATTCTTCAGTCGGGGTATATGGTGGAGCTCTAGCCCTTCAAACTTCTTTTCTAACTTTCTCACCGCATTGCAATAACCAGTCATAGCTTGGCTCCTGACGTCCCACTCCTTCATCACTTGATTAACCACTAAATCTGAGTCACCGTAAACCATTACGCGGCGGACGCCAAGTGAAATGGCCATACGCAACCCGTACAGGAGTGCCTCAGATTCAGCTTCATTATTGGAGGAATCAAAGTGAATCTGGAGAACATATCTGAGGTTGTCGCCTCATGGAGATACCAGGACTACTCCAGCGCCTGAACCATTCAACATCTTGGACCCGTCGAAGAACATAGTCCAATGTTCCGACTGTATCTGGGTCGGTAACTGCTGTTCAATCCACTGGATGAGGAAATCTGCTATTGCTTGAGATTTGATCGCTTTCTTTGCCTCAAACTTGATATCCAGCGAAAGGAGTTCAATCGCCCACTTTGCCACTCGACCAGTTGCATCTCTGTTGTTCAAAATTTCTAACAACGGAGCGTCGCTGACGACTGTAATCGAATGATCTGAGAAGTAATGTGCAACCTTCTTTGCGGTCAAGTAAATTCCATAGACAAGCTTCTGATAATGTGGATATCTCTGCTTGGATGGGGTTAAGACTTCAGAAATATAGTACACTGGGCGTTGAACCTTGTAGGTTTTACCTTCTTCTTCCCGCTCGACTGTGAGTACTGTACTGACAACCTGTCCAGTGGCTGCTATATAAAGCAGTAAAGGCTCTTTGCTGATTGGAGCAGCAAGCACCGGCTGGGTGGAAAGCAGGGCTTTGAGCTCTGTAAACGCTGCGTCAGCTTCCGGAGTCCACTCGAACATATCAGATTTCTTCATCAGTCGGTAAAGAGGTAATGCCTTTTTGCCGAGACGAGAAATGAATCGACTCAAAGCGGCCAAACAACTAGTAAGTTTCTGAACGTCGTGTACACGCACAGGGCCTTTCATTCGGAGGATTGCACCAACTTTCTCTGGGTTTGCATCGATCCCACATTCGGAAACGAGGAAACCGAGTAACTTTCCACCTGGAACTCCAAATGTACACTTCGACGGATTAAGCTTGATATCATATCTTCTAAAATTGGCAAAGGTTTCGGCAAGGTCAGTCAGCAGGTCGGAACCTTTGCGCGACTTAACCACGATGTCATCCATGTATGCTTCCGCATTCCGACTGATTTGAGCTAGCAGACACTTCTGTATCATGCGCATGAATGTGGCATCAGCATTCCTGAGACCAAAGGGCATGGTGATGTAGCAAAAGCACCCGAATGGGGTGATGAAAGCTGTTTTTATTTCATCAGGTCCATACAGTCGGATCTGATGGTACCCGAAATATGCATCCAGGAAGGACAATCGCTCACATCCCGCAGTCGAGTTTACTATCTAATCGATGCGGGGGAGAGGAAAATGATCTTTCGGGTAGGCCCGATTGATATGCTTGAAATCAATGCACATACGAAGTGAATCATCCTTCTTGGGAACCATGACAACATTGGCGAGCCACTCAGAGTGGTAAATTTCGCGGATGAATTCAGCTGCCAAAAGCCGAGCCACCTCTTCGCCGATTGCCTTTCTCTTCTCCGCAGCGGACCGACGGAGATGCTCTTTCACGGGTTTTGCCTTTTGATCGACTCGCAAACGGTGCTCAGCCAGTCCCCTAGGTACAGCCTGCATGTCAGACGGCTTCCATGCGAAGATGTCCCAATTCTCACGGAGGAACTGGATGAGCGCTTCTTCCTATTTTCTGTCGAGTGTTGTTGAGATATGAATCAGAGCAGCACTGGGATCGGTCGGGTGAATGTGAATAGGCTTTGTTTCACCGGACGACTAAAATGCAGACTCTGAAGCAGGCTTCTTAGCGCGCAACAAATCACTCGGATCTGCAGTCTTCTTGTATTCTTCTATTTCTATTGCTGCCATCTGTTCATCGGCTATCTTAGAGCCCTTCTGGAGGCACTCTTCTGCTTGTTGCCAATTACCAGTGACTGTGATCACGCCCCTGGGGCCAGGCATCTTCAACTTGAGGTACACGTAACACGGTCGAGCCATGAAACAGGCATATGCAGTTCTGCCCAGAATAGCATGATAGGCACTGTGAAAATCCACAACTTCAAATGTCAACTTCTCCTTACGGTAATTCTTTGAGTCACCGAAAACCACGTCAAGAGTGATCTGGCCGAGTGAATCAGCTTTCTTCCCTGGAATAACACCATGGAACCGCATGTTGCTCTCACTGAGCTTGGACATCGGAATGCCCATCCCACGAAGGGTCTCAGCATACAAAATGTTCAAGCCACTGCCACCATCCATCAAGACTTTGGTCAGTCGGGTGCCCCCAACGACTGGGTCGACCACCAACGCTTGCCTCCCGGGGGTGGCGACGTGTGGTGGGTGGTCAGATTGGTCGAATGTGATGGGAGTCTTTGACCATTTCAAATATGTCGTCGTTGCTGGAGCAACCATGTTTACCTCTCTGTTGATGACTTTCAGTCGACTTTTACTTTCAATGTCAGCAAAAATCATCAAAGTGGAATTGACGTTAGGGAAACCATCATCTTCTTCTTCCTTGTCACCATCCTTGTCAGACTCTTTTTCCTTTTCATTGGGCTATTTCTCTTGGAACTGCTGGATCAGGAGCCGACATTGTCGAGTGGTATGTTTGGGATAAATCAGATTACCCTCTTCATCCTTCTTGGTGTGAATGTGACATGGCAAGTCCAACACATCATTCCCTGCCTGATCTTTCACCTTCTTGGGGATCCAGGCTCCTTTGGGCTTTCCCTTGAATTTTCCTTGAGTTACAACTGCAGCTTCACCTGGACCTGCTGGCTCGGCTTTGCGTTTCTGCTTCCGACCCCCTCCGGTGTCTTGGGCGACTGGTTTGCCCTTTCCACTGCGGAGTTGATCCTCTTCTTCACCATTAGCATACCGGGTGGCTATTTCCATCATTCGGGTCAGAGACATATCTCCTGTCCGACCGAATTTCAGGTTAAGCTCTCGATACCGAACGCCCTCCTTGAAGGCACAAACTGCTTGGTGTTGGGATACATTTTCTACTGTGTGGTGTAAAGTGGTCCATCTTTGGATGTAATCCCTCAGAGTTTCATTCGGCTTCTGTACACAATGTTGCAATTCCGTCAACCCCGCAGGTCATTTGCATGTGCCCTCGAATGTCCTGACAAACACTCGGGTTAACTCTTCCCAGCTGAATATACTGCCTGGAGCCAACTGATTCAGCCATGCTCTGGCCGATCCTTCCAGCATGAGAGGAAGATGTTTCATAGCTACCTCATCATTTCCACCACCGATCTGAACAGCCACTCGGTAATCTTCCAGCCAAGTGTCAGGCTTCGACTCACCGGTGAACTTACTAACCCCAGTCGCCAACCTGAAGTTGGGGGGGATCTCAGCGGCTCTGATGGCTCTGCTAAAACACTCGGGACCCGAAACATGAATTCTGCTTCCACTCAGGCGATCTCTGCCTTGCCCCTCTCTGTGTGCTCGGTTCCTGTCGACCAAACCTTGCACCAAAATTGACCTCGCATCAAACCCTGGCTCTCTTGGGTCGACCGGCGTCCTTCGCTCTCCGCTGTACGGGCGCCTGTCATCATAGTGCTGGGGCACATATGATCCGCTTCTCGGAGGAGGCGTAGGTGCTCGACGGCGGTCATTACGGCCAAGCCGATGATCGTACTGCTCGTGGTTCCGACCCAAGTGCTGATCTTGGCGATGCACCCGCCCCTCATGCCGCGGAGGCGATCTTGGGCTGTGAGCCGATTGAACTGCGTCAGCCACCACAGATCTGCTATGGATTCTGTTACGCGACTGATATACTGCAGTGTTTTGCTCTCCAGCCGCCCGGAGCAGAGCCCGGATTTGCATCAAACCTTGTCCAGCTTCCGACTGGGATGGCTGGATGGACTCTGCTATACGAGCTGCAGCCGCAAGATTCTCAATAGGAGTGCGGTATACCTGAGGTTCAGGAGGGAACAATTGCCACCGTCGACTAGACTCAGGAATCTGCTGCCGAGCATGTTCATCGAGTGCATGCTGAAGATTTTCCAGTCGAGCGCGTTCAGCCAAAGTGGCCAAGCGCGCTGCCTCCTAGGCCCGAGCCTCAGAGGTCTCTCCGATGATGGGCGTGTGGAGTGCTTCCTCGTTACGGCGGTGAAGTTCTTTCCTCCGCTGTGAAGAGAGGGTTTCGGGGTGGTATTCCTCGTGAACACGCGACGGATCGCCACCACCGTCGTCGCCTCCGTTGCGACACATGCCAGGTGGGCTACGCGGCGTGTCGACCATCAAGACCTCCACTGCAGGATCGCTGCTGTCACACTCGGACAGAGTCTCGACGGAGCCAGTCGACAGATCGAACAGGCCATAGAGAGATTCATCGGGCTCGATCGCCGCGACTTGAGGGGTGGCCGACTAACGTGCCACCGCATGCTTCACCCACCAATGAAGCCGCGATCGACTGGATCGCTTGCGATGACGAACAACGGGGAACGAAGACGCCGTAGGAACCGACCGGTATTGGGACGACGGCTGCCACAGAAGGACGCCGCGGACACATGCGCGAAAGTGCGTCGCCCCGCGGACGGGGAATGTCTCGACATCGAGGGGGGCCTCATGGAGCCAGGCGGAGTCGTCGGCGATGAAGACGAGCGCGCCGAGTCGGATCTCGTCGCCCTCAGCCAAACCTCCACCCGAAACCATGATGATGGGAATCGGAAAAAATCGCAACCTCACCGGAAAGTCGCTAAGACACCTGCCCCAAGGTGGGCGCCAACTGTCGTGGTTCTAGGTCTGACAGTAGAATAGGGAGTAGGTATGAGGAGGCAAGATCCTAGCTACGGTGAGGTTGTGCACGCAAGATTTACGAGTTCAGGCCCTTCTCGGAGGAAGTAACAGCCCTACGTCTCGGTGCCCGGAGGCTCGATCGATTGGATTATGCTCGAAGTTACAGGGTGTGCGAACCCTTGTGCCAGTGGAGGGGGGTGGCTTATATAGAGTGCGCCAGGTCCCCAGCCGTCCCACGTTACAAGGGGTTCAATGTCCATAAAGACAGGACATTATTGATAACGCCAGCAATAAAGGCAAATAAATGATCATTAAGACTACGGAGTGAACGCCTGACCGTTGCCATCCTGAGTGACTTTAAACCTTCTGTCTTCCGAGTGGTTTCTGATGTGGTCGAGTGAGTACACCCCAGTTGAATGGAATTGGGTTATCCGAGTGAATTGTTGGTCGAGTGGGTTGCACCCTGTGGTGATTTCAGTCGGTAGATGATGCTATCCTTTGAATGCCCTTGGCTTTAGAGCAGTGTCCTCGGGGAAGGGTGTCTAGGTCAAGCCTATTACCCTACCCTAGGTACATGTCATCGTCAGTAGCGGCGCAAGGCTTGCTGGTAGCGCGCGGCTCGCACAGCAGCCTGAAGACGATCTTCCTCAAGGAGTGTAGCATCATCTTGCTGCAACTGCTCTTGCTCAAGCTCATCATAAGCGAGCACTCGAGGTGACCTGTATATGAGTTCTATGGGGAGATTTGCTTCCGCCCCATATACCAGGGAGAAAGGTGTCTGGCCAGTGGCTCGATTTGGTGTCGTCCTGATTGACCAAAGGACCGTCGGCAACTCATCAATCCAGCGCCTTCCACACTTGTGCAGCCTGTTGAAAGTTCTCGTCTTGAGGCCCCGCAGCATTTCAGCATTTGCCCTTTCTGCCTGTCCGTTGCTTCGCGGATGTGCAATAGAAGCAAAACAGATTTTGCTGCCAAGGTCCTAGATATACTGCATGAAGGTGCGGCTCGTGAACTGTGTGCCGTTGTCGGTGATGACTCTGTTTAGCACACCAAAATGGCAAACTAATCCTTTGAAGAACTTGACGGCTGATTGCGCTGTCACCTTTCTCACTGCTTCCACTTCCGGCCACTTTGTGAACTTGTCGATTGCGACGTACAAGTACTCAAAGCCACCGATAGCACGGGGAAAGGGGCCCAATATGTCGAGCCCCCAGACCGAAAATGGCCAGGAAAGAGGGATCGTCTGAAGAGCTTGGGCTGGCTGATGAAGTTTCTTTGAATGGAACTGGCATGCTTCACACTTGGTTACTAGTGCAGTTGCATCCTGGAGGGCAGTGGGCCAAAAGAAACCTTGCTGGAATGCCTTGCCGGCAAGAGCTCTTGATCCTATGTGAGAGCCACATATGCCTCCATGTATCTCTGCCAACAGCTCCAGTCCGTCCTCCTAAGGAAAACACTTCAATTTCACGCCGTTCGGTCTTTTTCTGTACAGGACATCGTCCACAAACTGGTACATGTTAGACCGACGGGCTACTTTCTCCGCTTCTTCCTGTTCCTCAGGGACTTCCCCTGTTTGGAGGAACCGAACGGTGTGTTATGCCCATGCTGGAGCCTGGGGCTCGACGGCAAGGACTAAAGGCGTGTCTTCTGCCATGGGAGCAGTTGTCTCTACGGCAAGGGCTTGAGGCCCTGCCAGAGCCTGTCGCCCCCCGGTAAGCTTGGTGTCGTCCCCGGCAACTTCCTTGTCGGTGGCTCTTGGGAGCTTGGCGGGAAAGTACTTGCCGGGGCTCAACTTCCTTCGCTTATTCTGTCCTGCCGATGGTTCAATGGATGGCTGATTTAGTTGGAGCACAAAAGTTCCTTGTTCCACAGGTAACTTGAGGGCAACATGTTTTGACAGGTTGTCAACAATGTTGTTCTCTGCTCGAGGAACATGCTCTGCTTGCAGACCGTTAAAACGCTCCTCCAACTTCCTCACTTCATCTACGTAAGCTTCCATTAACGGGCTCTGATAATCTTTATTAACCTGCTTGACGACAAGCTGCGAATCACCTCTGACGATGAGCCTCGTAATTCCAAGGTCTGCCGCGATCCTGAGACCGGCAAGCAGTCCCTCGTACTCCGCAGTGTTGTTTGTTGATCTCTCCCGGGGAAAGTGCATCTGGACCACGTACTTGAGGTGCTCTTCGGTGGGTGCGATAAGTAGCACACCAGCACCGGCGCCTTACAGCAAGAAAACCCCATCAAAGTACATAATCCAGTCGCGGCTCGTTTCCTTGCTGGGAGAGTGGTCTCTTGAATTTCCTCGTCAGGCGTTGAGGTCCACTCTGCAATGAATTCCGCCAAGGCTCTGCTCTAAATCATTGAAGTGCTTTCAAACCTGAGACCAAAGCTTGACAGTTCCAACGCCCACACCACAATCCTTCCAGTTGCATTTGGGTTGTGTAAGATCCATTGTAACGGGAAGTGAGTGATGACGGTGATCTCATGTGCCTGAAAGTAGTGGCGCAGCTTCCTCGAGGCCATAAGAAGGCCGAAGAGCAACTTTTGTACACCAGAGTATCTTGATCTAGCCCCCTGCAAAAGGGAGCTGACAAAATAAACTTGGTGCTGCACCATCTTCTTCTTCTGTGTCACTCCATTTGCTTGCGTAGATCCCGCCTTGCTGGCATCAGAGTCTGCCGGGGGCCCTGCCTTGCCGGCACTAGGTCCTGCCGGTGGTCGTGCCTTGCCGGCACCAGACCCTAGCGGGGAGAGCTCCGGCTCGTCATCCGACGGTCTTGCCACTGCCGCTGCTTCTTCATCAACTTCTCTCTGCGCCACTAGTGCAGCACTGACCACTTGATTCGTTGCCGCTAGATACAGCAACAACGACTCTTGTGGCTTAGGCGCAACTAGCATTGGCGTAGAGGAGAAGTACCTCTTCAAATCTTGCAGCGCTGCCTCCGCTTCTGGAGTCCATTTCATTGGACCTGCCTTTTTCAATATCTTGAAAAAGGGCAGGGCACGCTCAGCAGATTTGGAGATGAACCTGCTCAAAGCAGCAACACAGCCAGCAAGTCGACGTACATCTTTGACTCGTCTTGGTGCTTCAGTCTGCTCAATCGCCTTGATATTGTCGGGGTTCGCCTCGATCCCACGCTGAGACACAAAGAACCCGAGAAGCTTGCCGGATGGGACACCAAACACACACTTCTCAGGGTTGAGCTTGAGATTGATCTTGCGCAAATTTGCAAATGTTTCTTCTAGATCTTGTATGAGCGTTGTCCTGTCCTTGGTTTTGACCACTATGTCATCCATATAAGCTTTCATATTTCTATGTAGCTGAGGCTCAAAACCAATTTGGACTGCTCTCGCAAACGTTGAACCAGCGCTTTTCAACCCGAAAGGCATTCGTATAAAACAATACGTACCACATGAGGTGATAAACGCGGTTTTCTCTTCATCTTCCTTCGTCATGAAGATTTGATGGTATCCTGAGTAGGCGTCAAGGAACGACAGCAAGTCGCACCCGGCAGTGGAGTCCATGATCTGGTCGATGCGCGGCAAAGGGAAAGGATCCTTTGGGCAGGCTTTATTGATATCTGTATAATCAATGCACAGCCTCCATTTCCTGTTTGTCTTGCGCACCACCACCGGATTGGCCAACCATGTCCAGTGGAGCACTCCTCTGACCAAGCCTGCTGCTTCTAACTTCCTAATTTCTTCAATGATGAACTCTTGCCGCTCCAAAGCTTGCTTCCTGACCTTCTGCTTGACGGGCCGCGCATGAGGACAGACAGCAAGATGGTGCTCAATCACCTCCCTGGGAACGCCGGGGATGTCAGATGCTTGCCATGCAAACGCATAGACATTCGCCCGCAGGAAGGCGATGAGCACGCCTTCCTATTTGCTGGCGAGGGTGGAGCTTATAGTAAAAGCCCCGCCCGTGCCGTCCTCCTTGACGGGCACCTTCTTAGTTTCTGGTGGTGCTGCCTTGGATTTCTTGCTCTTGTCGGTGGAGCTCTCTGGCACATCCTCGACGGGAGCGCAGCACTCCGAAGAGGCGCGCTTGCCGGAGTGGGTGCAAGAGGTCTTACCGGAAGAGGTCTTGCCGGGAGAGGTCTTGCCGGTCTTCTTACCTCTCGGAGCTTCAGCGGCAGGAGCGAGTGCCTTGGTGGCAGTTGCTGCAACTGCCTCTCGGTAGAGTTGGTCAGCGCAGATGAGCGCGTCTTTCTTGTCGGAGTGGACGGTGATGATGCTCATTGGTCCGGGCATCTTCAACGTATTGTAAGCGTAATGTGATGCCGCCATGAACTTGGCCAGCGCCGGGCGGCTGAGGATCCCATTATAGGGCAAAGGGATCTTGGCGACATAAAAAACGATCTTCTCTGTCCTATAGTTCAGCTCGCCACCAAACGTAACTGGTAGCGTAATGTTGCCCTTTGGCTGACTCCTTCCTAGATTGATCCCTTGAAACGTACCCGTCTCCTCGAGATCTCCATCAGGAATTTGCAGCCTCTTGATCATAGTGGGCGAGATCAAGTTCAGACCGGCTCCACCGTCAACTAACATTTTTGTCACCTTGAGGTTGCGTATCATTGGCGAAACCAGCAATGGCAAACACCCGACTGCTATTGTGCGATCAGGGTGATCCTCAGTGTCAAAAATGATAGGTGTGTTGGACCATTTCAGTGGCTTCTGGGCATCGATCGATGGCTCTGCCGCATTGATCTCACGCGCCCATTGTTTCAATTGGCGGTGAGAGGCATGCAACGAGGCACCACTGTCGACGCACATGGCCTCTGTAGCTTTCTGGAACTCGTGCTCGCTGGACTCGTCGTCCTCATCATGTTCATCATCTCCCTCTTTCTTGTCGCGGCCTCGAGCGGGCTACTCTGGTTGCTTATCCTTGCCGCGGCGACCCCCTCGGCCGCCACGCTTCTTGCCGGACCCCTCAGCACCGTCCTGGCCCTTCTCCTTGTCTTGCCTTTCATACTCAGCTTTCTGCTTCTCTACAAGCTGCTCAACTTGCCGGCAATTCTGGAGGTCATGGCCCTTGGTGTGATGGATCTTGCAATACTGCTTGTCGGAGCCCTCTGGCTTGTCGGCAGCCGCCAAGGCCTAGTAGGTGGCGCACCCGACAACCTCCTTGCTGGGGTCGTCAACCTTGGCCTTCTTGGCGGTGCCGGGGTTGCCGGATTCCTCGACGGCAAGCACGGTTTTACCCTTGCACTTCCTGTTGCGCCGTCGGCCCTTCTTTGCCGGGGCGGCGATGTCTTCATCTGCGGAGTCACTTTCTGCGCCGGCATCTTCACCGGGGTACTTCCTTCCTTCTTCTGCCCGAGCACATCTGTCGGCCAAAACATAAAGCTCGGCAACATCCGTAATCTTGTTCATCACCAGCTCTTCACGCATCTTGCGGTTGCGCACATTCTGATGAAATGCGCTGACAACAGCGGCAGGATGAACATCTGGGATGTTGTACTGCACATGGCTGAATCTCTGTATGTATTTGCAAAAGCATTCGCCATCTTTCTGGGGGATGATATGTAAGTCACTTGCCTGGCCAGGAGCTTGGTGGCCTCCGGTAAAGGCGCCAACAAACTCGTGGCACAGATCCGACCAAGAAGAGATGGAATCTACTGGTAGGTGCATCAACCACGACCTGACGTTGGGCTTGAGTACCAACGGGAAGTAATTGGCGAGTACCTTGTCATCTCGAGCCCCGGTAGCTTGCATTGCAATGGTATAGATGCTCAGGAACTCCGACGGGTGAGTCTTGCCGTCGTATTTCTATCCGACCTCGGGCTCGAACATGCGGTGAGTGGGCCACTGGAATTGCCACAGCCCACGGGTAAAAGCTGGACAACCCACCTCGTAAGGTAAGTTACCGGAATCCCCCGGCGCAGGCCGATCTACAGTGGGGCCTGCGCGCCTATTAGACTGATGGCGCGCTTCTCGTCGCTGCTCTATAGTGGTTCGAGTGTCTTCTTTGACTCGCTCTCGAAGAACTTGACATTGATCGCGGCGGGCTCATGGGTCGGACGACGTTGTGGAACTATTGTCACATGCCTCGACCCGATGAGCCGGCGGCTGCTGTTGCTGTCGCGGAGGAGGAGAGTGCACCGTGGTCGCAGCACCTCCGGTCCTTCCGCCGTTGGCACGCGTCGGCTCAACAGAGCACCGGCACGAGGGCCCCGCCTGCTGCGGTCCATCCTTATTGGCGAAGCCAACAAGACTCCGGATGGTGGCTCTCCACTCGTCGAGCTTCTCCGCAGCAGGAGGGAAATCTAGAAGTAGTTGTACGCGCGCCAACGCTTCTGTTGGCGTGGGCGGCGGTGACAACTGCGTGGATCGTGAAGCACTCTGACTTCTAACCACGTTAGAAGGAGCTCTATCATGGTCCCGCGGCCGCGCGCCGTTTCCGCCAACATCTTGGCGTGCATGCTGGCCCGGCGCATCTCGAGAATGATGCAAAGGGGCCCTTCCATGGGAACGCTCATGATCACCCACGCCGCGGCGCTGCTCATCGCGCACGACCTGGGAAGGCCGCGGCGCATGCGCCGGTGGGGGCATCTTGGAGGTCATCCTTTCGTCCCTGGGGTTCGCCGCGCCGCCCGTAGACAGCACGGCCCCGTCCCTGGACCCGGCGACGTGCGGGTCGTCGCCGCTCGCGTGGCTCCGATCGCCGGAGCGTCGTGGAAGCCCGTGGCCACCACCCACGTCCATCCCATCATCCGTCCGCGCTGGTGCGGGTAGATCGACCGGAGATGAACCAATCGCCACGATGCTCTTTCTCTTTGGAGACATGACGATGACGATGTTGAAGAAGTCGACGCGCTGACGCCTAGATTAGGTTCGTACAACCTCGCCTCCCCTACCTGGCGCACCAAAGATGTCGGGGAAACGACACGTACGGGATCGGGTGGATCCCTTCTACGGTTTGGCAGGGAGGAGGGGTGCACGAAGAGCAGATCTAGAGATCGACACGAGGGATTTTTACCCAGGTTCGGGCCGCTGAGAAGCGTAAAACCCTAGTCCTGCTTTGTGTGTATATTATGTGTTCTTGAGCTTCGGCTAGCTGCTATGCATGCAAGCTGGGCCGGAGAGTCCAAAAAGTCCGAATCCTTCTCCAGTATGCCTTGGGCCTCCTTTTATACGTCAAAGGGGCTGCCACACTGGCACACAGGAGGTGTAAAGTGCTACAGTACACGTGCTTGTCTCTGGCGTCTTAGGACAAGCGCATTAAATGCGCTGCTTATGTGCCCCCTAGCTTTATCGAGGATGGAAATAGAGCCCGTCCCGTCCGTCGCCGCCTCACTTCGTCTTGACACGTATCCAGGCTGACGAGGCGTGCAATACCAGGATGGCTGGCTGGCCGCTGCGCTGGAACAGTGGCAGGATCCTCGCGAAGATCTGCATGCCACCACGCAGGTGCTTGCCAGGCTGGCAAGTCGGTCGCCGTGCTGGAGCGGTGGCGGGGCGGCGGGGCCTTGCCGTGGCCACGTCAATTTCCCCGGCAAGGATCTTATCGGGGTCTCGCAAACGTCCCTGGCAAGGGTCTCGCCAGGAACTTGGTCATCCAATCTTCACAAAGATCTGCATCCCACTACGCATGCGCCCCTGGGCCTTGGTCTTGACATTGTCGATGGTGTCAGAGCTCTCAACCTCAAGGGTGGTGTTCTTGTTAGTGCCTCGCAAGTCGTCCCGGCAAGGATCTTGCCGGGGCCTCGTGAGCCGCCCCGGCAAGGATCTTGCCGGGGCTCCAGCTTGTCTTCTGCTCCCTAGTTACTGGCTTGGACACCGTCTTCGTTGTCTTGTATTCTGTCTCCAAGTACCCCTGCCAAGCCTCGCCGCAGGTGCGGCTATAACTACCCTTGCACAAGTAAGGGGTACTAAAGGGCCCAAACTTTAGTACACCGACAATAGGCCTACCAGGTAGCATCCCTCGTGGCGCACTTCTATTCCTCGGCCTTCTTCTCCGCCTCTCTTTTGGCGCGCCCCGCCGGAGGCAAAGCCTCCCACAAGGCGACCTCCATTTCTTTCCAAAGCTCCTCCAAGCTCGGGGGCCAACACGACGTCCTCCTCCTAGTGGGGCGTTGACGCGTCCTCTAATGCGCATGGTGGCGGGACTAGGAACGCTGATGTGTCCACCTCGATGCATCACGGCGAGAAGCGGAATGCGGACGCGTCATCCTCGACTGGTGGTAGCGAGGAGCGGAACACCGACGTGTCCTTCTCGACTCGTGGTGGCGAGGAACAGAACACAAACGTGTGACCCTCCGCACGAGGCAGCGAGGGGCACCTAGGGCTAGGGAGGGGCGATGCCATGTTGGTCGACGGGTCCGTAATTGATAGGGAGGGTGAGGAGATAAAGGCGATGAATGTGAGTGTTCTTCCAAAAGCCGTGGAAGGCACATTATTTATAGGGAGCAATGCTATACCTACGTAAGATATGTTGCGGATTAATGTAACAACTAGGTGGCTATTTTTTGTTGGAGGAAATTACAGGGGAGGGGGCCCACCGAGTTGAATTTAGGGGGAGGGGTGGAGATATTGCTGGTCACGACAATTTAGGGTGTAGGTGATATGCGATTTAGGCAAGAGGAGATTGGACGAGCGTGGGAGGGAGAAGGAGAGTCGTGCATGCAGATTTTTTCACACGGGGAGGAGAGGTGGGACTGCGGGAGGGAGAAGGAGAGTCATGCATGCAGTTTGTTTTCACACATGGAGAGGAAAAGATTTGGAGGCGAACGGGTTTCCTGGTAGGGAGAATAAGAAAAATGAATCGGGAGGGAGGTGGGTGCATGAGGCGGTTGAGGTAAACGAGGTGCATTTTCATTACTACATCACAGCTAACACTTTACGATTTTCTGAATTCTCTTAGAGTAAGTACAATAATGACCTTATAGCCAGCTTACATGGCACTTTTGTCTATGTGGAGTAGAAAGAAATGGAAAAATGGTGGGACTGGGCTCTCATGCAAGAGGCTAGCTATATGTGTACTCCTTGGCAAATGCAATAAGTATGGAGAAAGAGATAGAGAGAAGGTAAAAAATAGTACTCTTATAGCCAACCTTATAGCTAACCTTGTTGTATGAGTCACCATAAGTGATGACTATATATGACATGGCAACATCATATAGCCTAATGCACCTGGACGGAGGAAGTAGTATCATGCATACGAAGTAGGCAAAAAAAATTGCTCATTTATAGCCGTCCGAAGTCTCAAAGGGTGCGACCGCGTGAGCGAGGCGACAGTTGTGGGAGGCGTGATGCTTGACGGAATTAACTCAAAGTTGCATTCACACGCTTGCATGGCGTGTGAACACGCAGGTGCTATACTGTCATGCCTATGAAGTGGGTCTAGTAGATATGACATCTAGTGGGTCCCCCATAGTACTAGAGAACTCTTTGGGGGCATGCATCCGTTTATCCACCGGGCAAGCCACTACCCCATGCCGTTCGCACGCCCTACTCACCATTTTTACAATCAGAAAACCGCTACCAGTTCGCTCCTACCCGTCCCTGTCCTTTAACATCACAGCAGTTTGCTCCCAGTCATCCCGTCCTTTCACATTACATTAGTTCCACTTCTCCTAACCCTCTCCGAAATCCATGGCCTCCCAAATCTCCATGATCGACAGTGAGTACATGGTTAAAACCATCATGGGTGATGAGTTCGACGTCATCTACACTCATTCTTCGGCAACGGTGCAAGGATGCCTTGGTCTCTTCAAACGCATGTTCAAAAAGCCAAATAATGAGTGGGTCGTTGGGCTAGATGTTGAGTACACCATAGACCTGGAAAAAGAGAAGCTTCTAAAGGAGGAAGAGAAGAAGAAGCCCGCCATGATCTAGGTTTGCGTACATAATTTGTACTTGGTCTAACACATATGCCATGCTGACGTTAGGTGCAAGGAATTTGAGTACTTCCTCAAGGATGAAAGAGTCAAATTCATTACTGTAGACTTTAAGAATGACAAGGAAGTCTTGGGTTGGATAGGTCTCGTTGTAGACCAGCCCTTCGACCTCCAAAAGAAAGGCCTGGTGTCCTCCTCTCAACCTTCAATGCTGACCTTGGTAGGAGCCATGATTGATCCTTTGTATAGTAAATAAAAGAAACCTGACTATAGGTTTCATTATTCATGGTAGTGGAAGAAAATAGATGAAGCTCACATCGAGTAAGCAACACTAGAGGCCTACCTTTGTTTAAATATCTACAAGGGTTGGATGAAGAGGCGGAGCCTAGTGTCCAGTTCAAGCAAAGAAGTATCGGCAAAGAGGAAGAGGGACAAGGATGAAGTCGAGGACATGGACGAGGAATCCGAGTAAGGTGGCAGTGTCATTGCTCATGCTGGTTCTAATGTAGTGTCAACCGGATTAGTTGCTTAGTTTTATTTTAGGGCTGTGTTGTGCTGAGCCCCCAACAGAACTATGTTATGTTCGTTCTTGTTACTTGAACTCTTTAGCACGTACTAGTATTTCTTACAGTTCATCTTGTAGTTGGTACTACTACTCATTTCTTCATGTTCCTACTGTACTTAATAAGTACTGGGAGTATTATTTCCATCCACCTAACTAGTTGGTACTATTCGCGTGTACTACTCATTTCTTACACAATAGCTATAGCAATTTGGGTCAGTCGATTTGTGAAAAAAGAAGTTCGCTGGAGGGAAGGAAGAAGACGATAGATAAGCTACCCCATTATCTATATTAGGGTGGACAGGCTCAGTGTCAAACTAAAAGTACCTATGAAAAACGGTAAATAAGGATGTATGGAACATACCTCAAAACCTTTGAAAAGGCCCTTGAAGGCCTCATGGATTCTGGTCTCTGCGGACCGGAAGCTGTTCAACGCCGTGCCGATGAGGGAACGGTGCTCTTCCAGGATGGAAGGGCTCGCTAAAGCCACCTCCATCTCCTCGGTCCACCCCTTGTAAACCTGCCCCGGGGCAGGAGGGGTGGGTGGAGGCACCTCGGACCACCCCCTGTAGAAGCAGGGATGGAGGGCTCTGACTGCCGTGATGGCGCAGGGACAGCCTAGGCCGACGACTCAGGTTGGCTTAGCCCGCCTCCTTTGACCAAAGGGACTCCGTCCCCTTGGTCCTCGGTGGCCGAGGTTTGAACCTCGGCCATAGGAACTTCGATGACGGCCCCCGTGTTGTCGACGGAGGAGGCCTGGCATGATGTCGCCTCCCTGAGCTCGTCATTAGCAGGGGAAGCTACAATGTGCTTGGCGGTTCCGCTCTACACCATGAAAGCCAGAGGGAGCCCATCCTTCGAGATTTTGTCGCCAATGAAGGCGTGCTGCGAGCTGTAAAAAATAAAGCAACATATTACATATCCAAAGTGTGTACATGAAGCCGTGTTAAGCATGTTCAGTTAAGAATACTTCATGGGCGCTGGTTTTATCCTGCGTGGTTGCAGTAGGTTGACCTCTAAGGAGTCAGAGAGTGTGACCTACACGGAGGAGGCCCGCTGGCCGAGCTGGTCGACGGAGGCCTTGCACAGCTTTCTGCGGGCCCAAGGATGCTCCTCCTCCTCGGCGTCTTTGGATGCTACCCTTTTCCTTTTTGGGAAGGCACTCCTCCGCCTCATCCTCCTTTCCCTCTTCCTCCTCCTTATCCTCTCCCTCCGAGGGATATGGCCTCCGAGGGATCTCGTATGCGAAGACTGTCCCTCCCCTTCGGTCGCTTCTGCTCCTTGACCGGGACCACTTATGGTTCCTCGAACAAGAGCACTTTGAGCTGAGGAGATCATACCTCCTCAGGTAGCGACGCCGGGAACCTCATTTGTTGTGCCTTGAGGATCCATTTCTGCGGGAGAAAGAATTAACCTGATCAATCTGACGAAGGAATTTGGAAGAAAGGATAAGACAAACATAAATTGTAGGCAGCGATTACATCGTGGGCGGCGTGATCGGCGTCAAGGCCGCAGTCCGCCCCTTGAACAGGGAACTTGTTCTTGGACGGCTTGAAGAGCACCATCCACATGCTAGACAGGTTAGTGCAGAAGAAATGCCACGCTATTGGCATGTCCTCGGGCGTGTAGGCCCACATCAAGCTCGCCCGAAGCTGGAGTGGAAGGATACGACGCTGGAGCATGACATCGACCATATCCACCAGCTTGATCTTCTTCTTGTCTGCCATGACCTAGATACTCTTCTGCAGCACGGGCACCTCCTCGGGGTTGCCCCAATCTAAGCTTTTTCTCTTCCAAGAGATGAGCCTCCTTGGAGGACCGGGCGAGAACACTGGGAACCTAGCTTGGCCTTCGACGAGTGGCTCGGTGATGTAGAACCACTCCCATTGCATTCTTTGATGGCCTCGGCAAAGGTGCCTTCTAGCTAGGTCACTCTCTAGATTTTGCTGATCATGGCCCTGCTGCACTCAGCCAGTTCAGCGCCACTGCTTTTCGGCTTTATGCCGAGTGTCTTCAGCCACAACCCAAAGTGCGGCTCCACACGGAGAAATGCCGCACAGACGATGATGAATGCCGCAAGGTGAAGGATGGAATTCGGGGCTAGATGATGGAAATCTAGCCCATAATAGAAGAGCACCCCATGCACAAAGGGGTGCATGGGGAACCCCTGACCTCGGATGAGGTGGGGGACGAAAATTACCATCTACCTTGGCTTGTGAGCAGAGGTGCACTGGTTGGGCTCTGGGACCCTGCAAGCAGCGGCGACAGGGATGTACCCCGCCGTCTGGAGCTCCTAGATGACGCCTTACGTGACATGGGATGCTGCCCACTGGCCCTTCAGGTTGGCGTCAGCCATCACCAGAGAGAGGGTTGCGAGCGTTGGAGAAGATTGGAGAAAGCTTTGGGGATGGATCTAGGGCGCTAGAGCTCTGGAGGCTATGCGCAATGGCGAAGGAATGGGAGCATGGGGAAAGTAGTATAATAGCCCTGTGCTTTTATAGGCCTACGAAAGACCAAGAGTCCCTTTTACTGCCAGGAAAAATCGCCACGTCCTATGGCTAGATGCCATTAAGCGCGTGGGGTAAAACAAAATCTTGATGATATCCCCCAAAATACGGAGCACGATCTCTACCTTGATGAGACGTGCCAATGAGAAAACCGCCTCAGGCCGCGATTCGAGTAACAATAACTGAGTCATTTTGGAATAGGTGGTGATGCTTCAGTAAAGTTGTTAGGCCATAAGTATTAATCATACCTACGCGGCTGGCCTTCGAGGCTAACTTATCTCAAGTCTTCAGACATCACAAAACTTGGCAACATATGGTCGATGGATGGTGTCTTTAAGGACAAAGCCCGATAAACGCTCTTACTGTGGAGTGATCCTAGGTCATATGAAGAATTACCCGAAGAGGAGAACTTGCCTATCAAGCAGAACACACCAAGCCGAAATCATCCGTCCGAGGAAATTGTTGTCCCCGGCTCAGAAGACAAGTTCAGGGGCTACTGACGGTGTCCTGGACTACGCGGTACCAACCTAGTTTTTCCACAGTCCATGGGCCGAGCTTATGGCCCACCGATCTCATAAGGAAGGACCCTGGAAGCCTTGAACTCCGGCATTATCAAGATGGACTCTGCCGAAGACTTGACATGTACTTCAAGGATTTCTCCAGCTGGTGGCGTGTGTATCCCTGGTTAGTAACCAACCATGTGTAACCCTAGGTACCCCGGCATCTATATAAGCCGAGGGGTTTAGTCCGTAGGGGGAGGTTCATAACCACAATCACCTACCTTAGGGTTTAGAACATACGATCTTGAGGTAGATCAAGCTTGTGCTCGATACATCATCATCAATATAATCAAAGCATGATGTAGGGTTTTACCTCTTCGAGAGGGCCCGAACCTGGGTAAACATCGTCTCCTGTTACCCATCGATCCAAGGTCCACAGCTCAGGACCCCCTACCCGAGATCTACCGGTTTTAGTACCGACACCCAGTCCAACGGACAGGTTGAATGCACTAATGGACTAATTCTAAGTGGCATTAAGCCGTGATTAGTTCGTTCCCTAAAAAAGGCTGTGTTGTGCTGAGCCCCCAACAGAACTATGCTATGTTCGTTCTTGTTACTTGAACTCTTTAGCACGTACTAGTATTTCTTACAGTTCATCTTGTAGTTGGTACTACTACTCGTTTCTTCATGTTCCTACTGTACTTAATAAGTACTGGGAGTATTATTTCCATCCACCTAACTAGTTGGTACTATTCGCGTGTACTACTCATTTCTTACACAATAGCTATAGCAATTTGGGTCAGTCAATTTGTGAAAAAAGAAGTTCGCCGGAGGGAAGGAAGAAGACGATAGATAAGCTACCCCATTATCTATATTAGGGTGGACAGGCTCAGTGTCAAACTAAAAGTACCTATGAAAAACGGTAAATAAGGATGTATGGAACATACCTCAAAACCTTTGAAAAGGCCCTTGAAGGCCTCATGGATTCTGGTCTCTGCGGACCGGAAGCTGTTCAACGCCGTGCCGATGAGGGAACGGTGCTCTTCCAGGATGGAAGGGCTCGCTAAAGCCACCTCCATCTCCTCGGTCCACCCCTTGTAAACCTGCCCCGGGGCAGGAGGGGTGGGTGGAGGCACCTCGGACCACCCCCTGTAGAAGCAGGGATGGAGGGCTCTGACTGCCGTGATGGCGCAGGGACAGCCTAGGCCGACGACTCAGGTTGGCTTAGCCCGCCTCCTTTGACCAAAGGGACTCCGTCCCCTTGGTCCTCGGTGGCCGAGGTTTGAACCTCGGCCATAGGAACTTCGATGACGGCCCCCGTGTTGTCGACGGAGGAGGCCTGGCATGATGTCGCCTCCCTGAGCTCGTCATTAGCAGGGGAAGCTACAATGTGCTTGGCGGTTCCGCTCTACACCATGAAAGCCAGAGGGAGCCCATCCTCCGAGATTTTGTCGCCAATGAAGGCGTGCTGCGAGCTGTAAAAAATAAAGCAACATATTACATATCCAAAGTGTGTACATGAAGCCGTGTTAAGCATGTTCAGTTAAGAATACTTCATGGGCGCTGGTTTTATCCTGCGTGGTTGCAGTAGGTTGACCTCTAAGGAGTCAGAGAGTGTGACCTACACGGAGGAGGCCCGCTGGCCGAGCTGGTCGACGGAGGCCTTGCACAGCTTTCTGCGGGCCCAAGGATGCTCCTCCTCCTCGGCGTCTTTGGATGCTACCCTTTTCCTTTTTGGGAAGGCACTCCTCCGCCTCATCCTCCTTTCCCTCTTCCTCCTCCTTATCCTCTCCCTCCTTGTTGGTGGAGGAGGCATGGGTCTCTTTGGATATGGCCTCCGAGGGATCTCGTATGCGAAGACTGTCCCTCCCCTTCGGTCGCTTCTGCTCCTTGACCGGGACCACTTATGGTTCCTCGAACAAGAGCACTTTGAGCTGAGGAGATCATACCTCCTCAGGTAGCGACGCCGGGAACCTCATTTGTTGTGCCTTGAGGATCCATTTCTGCGGGAGAAAGAATTAACCTGATCAATCTGACGAAGGAATTTGGATGAAAGGATAAGACAAACATAAATTGTAGGCAGCGATTACCTCGTGGGCGGCGTGATCGGCGTCAAGGCCGCAGTCCGCCCCTTGAACAGGGAACTTGTTCTTGGACGGCTTGAAGAGCACCATCCACAAGCTAGACAGGTTAGTGCAGAAGAAATGCCACGCTATTGGCATGTCCTCGGGCGTGTAGGCCCACATCAAGCTCGCCCGAAGCTGGAGTGGAAGGATACGACGCTGGAGCATGACATCGACCATATCCACCAGCTTGATCTTCTTCTTGTCTCCCATGACCTAGATACTCTTCTGCAGCACGGGCACCTCCTCGGGGTTGCCCCAATCTAAGCTTTTTCTCTTCCAAGAGATGAGCCTCCTCGGAGGACCGGGCGAGAACACTGGGAACCTAGCTTGGCCTTCGGCGAGTGGCTCGGTGATGTAGAACCACTCCCATTGCATTCTTTGATGGTTTCGGCAAAGGTGCCTTCTAGCTAGGTCGCTCTCTAGAGTTTGCTGATCATGGCCCTGCTGCACTCAGCCAGTTCAGCGCCACTGCTTTTCGGCTTTATGCCGAGTGTCTTCAGCCACAACCCAAAGTGCGGCTCCCCACGGAGAAATGCCGCACAGACGATGATGAATGCCGCAAGGTGAAGGATGGAATTCGGGGCTAGATGATGGAAATCTAGCCCATAATAGAAGAGCACCCCATGCACAAAGGGGTGCATGGGGAACCCCAGACCTCGGATGAGGTGGGGGACGAAAATTACCATCTACCTTGGCTTGTGAGCAGAGGTGCACTGGTTGGGCTCTGGGACCCTGCAAGCAGCGGCGACAGGGATGTACCCCGCCGTCTGGAGCTCCTAGATGACGCCTTACGTGACATGGGATGCTGCCCACTGGCCCTTCAGGTTGGCGTCAGCCATCACCAGAGAGAGGGTTGCGAGCGTTGGAGAAGATTGGAGAAAGCTTTGGGGATGGATCTAGGGCGCTAGAGCTCTGGAGGCTATGCGCAATGGCGAAGGAATGGGAGCATGGGGAAAGTAGTATAATAGCCCAGTGCTTTTATAGGCCTGTGAAAGACCAAGAGTCCCTTTTACTGCCAGGAAAAATCGCCACGTCCTATTGCTAGATGCCATTAAGCGCGTGGGGTAAAACAAAATCTTGATGATATCCCCCAAAATACGGAGCACGATCTCTACCTTGATGAGACGTGCCAATGAGAAAACCGCCTCAGGCCGCGATTCGAGTAACAATAACTGAGTCATTTTGGAATAGGTGGTGATGCTTCAGTAAAGTTGTTAGGCCATAAGTATTATTCATACCTACGCGGCTGGCCTTCGAGGCTAACTTATCTCAAGTCTTCAGACATCACAAAACTTGGCAACATATGGTCGATGGATGGTGTCTTTAAGGACAAAGCCCGATAAACGCTCTTACTGTGGAGTGATCCTAGGTCATATGAAGAATTATCCGAAGAGGAGAACTTGCCTATCAAGCAGAACACACCAAGCCGAAATCATCCGTCCGAGGAAATTGTTGTCCTCGGCTCAGAAGACAAGTTCAGGGGCTACTGACGGTGTCCTGGACTACGCGGTACCAACCTAGTTTTTCCACAGTCCATGGGCCGAGATTATGGCCCACCGATCTCATAAGGAAGGACCCTGGAAGCCTTGAACTCCGGCATTATCAAGATGGACTCTGCCGAAGACTTGACATGTACTTCAAGGATTTCTCCAGCTGGTGGCGTGTGTATCCCTGGTTAGTAACCAACCATGTGTAACCCTAGGTACCCCGGCATCTATATAAGCCGAGGGGTTTAGTCCGTAGGGGGAGGTTCATAACCACAATCACCTACCTTAGGGTTTAGAACATACGATCTTGAGGTAGATCAAGCTTGTGCTCGATACATCATCATCAATATAATCAAAGCATGATGTAGGGTTTTACCTCTTCGAGAGGGCCCGAACCTGGGTAAACATCGTCTCCTGTTACCCATCGATCCAAGGTCCACAGCTCAGGACCCCCTACCCGAGATCTACCGGTTTTAGTATCGACACCCAGTCCAACGGACAGGTTGAATGTGCTAATGGACTAATTCTAAGTGGCATTAAGTCACGATTAGTTCGTTCCCTAAGTGGCATTAATGCCCATCTATCAAAGAGTAAGGGCACTATCTTGTTGCAAGAGCTGAGCAGCTGGCATTATGTTATCATACACTAGGTGCGTGTGCACTTCCTTTCCGTCAGCCCCTCTAGGGCCAACTTCGGCAAGGTGCTCTGTATCCTCACCCGTGAACCGAGCTTTTATCATCGCCCATCCCTCTCGAGCTCCCTCCCAACAGGATGATATCTTCCACGCCTGTAATCGGCGCCGAGCTCCCTTTAGGCGATCGGCAAGCTCGGACATTCCTTCAAGAATAGTTTCATTGGGCCATAGAGCTTTTAAAAACACTCTTCATCGCTCTCCTAGATCTCTCATGTATCTCGGCCAGTTCCACCAAGGCATCTTCTATGGAGGAGTTAGTGGCTTCTTCCGGTCGACCAGATAGGATAACTGTACAAAAACTCGGTTAGCATCAAATTGGTAGCACATGATAATCCTAGCCATGTAACAGGTCGCACATACTTACCAGAGATGGCCTCATTTGTCCTCTTGTCTTTCTCTTCGACAGCCGTTTGTTGGGCTTTTAGCCTCTCAATTTCACGCGCTTGTCGCTCGTTCTCAGCCTTCAATTTATTGTTGTCATCCCTACTTTGGGACAACACATGGTGGCTAGCCTATTCTTGAGACTTGGCATATTGCAGGCCCTCCCAGGCCTACTTCAGGTCCTTTTCTAGTTGGCCAATCGTTTCCGATGCTATGAATGCCAGCCCCGTTAAGTAAGGTTTATAAAAAAAAGCTCATAGGGCAAAACATTTGAAGCTGAAATTACCATGTGCTTCTCGGGTCAATTTCTTTACACTCCCTACTTCTGATTATGTGGCATCCAACTTTGTTTTTGTCAAAACTAGCTCCTTGGAAAGTTATTTGTTCTCATCCCGAGTAGCCTATTTTCAACAAAACAGTGCATTGTTAAAACATAATTGGATCCTTAATTCGGCCCACTGTGCCCAAATTAAGGCTCGGGGGCTACTGGGCTTCGCGCTCACTTCGAACTACTCAATTAAAGATCCACTTGTCGGATGTTTCATCCGACCAGTGTGATGTAGGGTGGAACCCTAATGGCCGATCTTTCACGAAATGGAGGGGATTTCCCGAAGAACCTGCTACTTCTTGAGCTTGCGTTGGTTTTCCCCTTGAAGAGGAAAGGGTGATGCAACAAAGTAGTGATAAGTATTTCCCTCAGTTTGAGAACCAAGGTATCAATCCAATAGGAGGAATACAAAAGTCTCCAATGATAGCACCTACACAAACAAACAAATACTTGCACCCAACGCGATAAAGGGGTTGTCAATCCCTTCACGGTTATTTGCAAGGATGAGATCTGATAGAGATAGGTATAAAAGATAAATAAAAGTGCAAAACTAAATAAAAGTTAATAAATTGCAGCAAGGTATTTTTGGGTTTTTGGTTTTATAGATATGAAAATAATATGATAAAAATAGACCCGGGGGCCATAGTTTTCACTAGAGGCTTCTCTCTTGAAAAACACATACGGTTGGTGAACAAATTACTGTTGATCAATTGATAGAAAAGCGCATAGTTATCATGATATCTAAGGCAATGATCATGAATATATGCATCATGTCCGTGACAAGTAGGCCGACTCCTGCCTGCATCTACTACTATTACTCCGGACATCGACCGCTATCCAGTATGCATCTGGTGTATTAAGTTAACAAGAACGGAGTAACGCTTTAAGCAAGATGACATGATGTAGAGGGATAGATCCAATCAATATGGTAAAAACCCCATCTTTTTATCCTTAATGGCAATAATACAAATACGTGCCTCGCTACCCCTTCTATCACTGGGTGAGGACACCGCAGGATTGACCCCAAAACGAAGCACATATCCCATTGCAAGATAGATCAATCTAGTTGGCCAAACCAAATCAATAGATTGGAGAGAAATACAAAGCTATCTTAATCATGCATAAAAGAGTTCAGAGAAGACTCAAATAATATTCATAGCTAATCTGATCTTAAATCCACAATTCACCAGATCTCAACAAACGCACCGCAAAAGAAGATTACATTGAATAGAACTCCAAGAACATCAAGGAGAACATTGTATTGAAGATCAAAGAGAGAGAAGAAGCCATCTAGCTACTAGCTATGGACCAGTAGGTCTGTGGTAAACTACTCACACATCATCGGAAGGGCAGCAAGGTTGGTGCAGAGGCCCTCCGTGATCGAATCCCCCTCCGGCAGAGTATCGGAAAAGGCCCCAAGATGGGATCTCACGAGAACAGAAGCTTGCAGCGGCGGAAAGATATTTTTTGTGTGCCCTCTGGTATACAGGGAATATTTTGTTATTTATAGAGCTTCGATTAGGGTTAGGGGAGTCCCGAGGGGCCCACAAGCTTGGGGGGCGCGCCCTGTTAGCTTGTGGCCCTCTCTGGATCCTCTGGCCTCCTCCCGAAGCTTCGTGGGTGTCTTCTGGTCCAAGAAAAATTGTTAAATTTTTTCGTTCCGTTTGGAATCCGTTTGGTATGATTTTCTGTAAAAGACAAAAAACAAGGAAAAAACAGCAACTGGCACTGGGCACTGGGTTAATAGGTTAGTCCCAAAAAATGATATAAAATAGCATATTAATGCATAGAAAACATCAAAGATGGATAATATAATAGAATAGAACAATAAAAAATTATAGATACGTTGGAGACGTATCAGAACCCGAAGGACACAAGAGAGGAAAACACACAAATCAACAAGATCCAATCACACATGTGCTAAATCCACATACACAAAGGGGAGATACAAGATCCAAAGTCAACAAAGGGGGGTACAAAAGGGGAACTAGTTCATCCCAATCATTGAAGGAAAGAGGTCTTGAATCCATGGAGGATCTTCCGACATGGGGGTCTTGAATCCAGTTGGGGGATCTTCTCCCAGGAGGTCTTGGTCTCCATAGGAGGAGGGTAAGTGGATGAGAAAAGCTCTATCTCTAATGAGCCATTCCTTTGCTAACCCTAGATGGAGAGGGGAGAGGTCTATATATGGTGCTAGTACAAGTTGGGGCGAGTTGGAGGGATACATGGGCCTTTGGGCCGTTCACTATGCGCAGACAGGGGCCGGACGTCCGGCGGCTCATGTCAAGCCGGATGTCCTAAGCCTGGGCCAGAAGTCCGGGCTGGCCGGGGCCGATTCCGATTGCTCTCTGGATAGGAGGGGCCTGATTTTCAGGGCGAGGTCAGATGTCCGGGCTGGTCGGGCCGGATCTCCGGGCTTGGGCCGGATGTCCGGGTCCTAGAGCTGGCTTGCGGCTGGGTTGCTGCTGGTGGTGAAGCCACCAAGGGCTGGATGTTCGGGCCAGGGGCCGGATGTCCGGATTTTGTAGACTTTCTTCAGTTCCTCTCGTCGTGCTCCTTCGTCCGTGTACTTGGGGACTTGTCCATCATCATGATTATCTCCGAGAGGGTCTTCTTGGTACCAAAGAACACATAGCATTCCGGCTTTAGGTAGTAGCCATGTCTCACGTGGGTCATACAGAATATCACTTAGGATAGATGTCACTTCGGTATCTAGAGCTCTTGCACATGCTCGTGTCATCGGTCCACTTGGCACTTGAGTAGGCGAAGGTGGGTCCATGGGGATGACCGTAGGATGCTTTGCATCATCTCCCCCCTTGGAAAAGATCTGACCTCAAATAAAAAACCTCATCACCTTGGAAGGGAGATAGGTCCTTCACATTGAAGATATTGCTCATGTTGTACTTGTCACATGGAATGTCGATCTTGTAGGCGTTGTTATTGTAGCATGCTAGCACCTTGAAGGGTCCGTCAGCGCATGATAGTAGCTTGGACTTGCGCTCGTTGGGGAAGCGTTCCTTGTGAAGGTGTAACCACACAAGATCTCCAATGTTGAATATCATGGGGTGCTTGTTCATGTTGATCTTGGTCACGAGTCGTTGTACTTGGCGCTCAATGGCGTGCCTTGTATCTTCATGCATCTTCTTGAGATAGGTCGCTCGGGCACTTGTGTCCATGTTGATGCGCTCTTGTAGATGTAACGGTAGAATGTCCAATGGGGACAACGGATTGAAAACGTAGACGACCTCGAAGGGGGACTTGCCGGTAGTAGAGTGTCTTGGTCTATTGTAGGCATAATCGAAGATGGGTAAGCATTCCTCCCACTCCTTGATGTTCTTCTTGATCAACACGCGGAGGAGAGTTGATAACGTCTGGTTGGTGACCTCCATTTGGCTGTCGGTTTGCGGATGGTATGCGGAAGAGAAGAGTAGCTTGATTCCGAGCGTGGCGCATAGGGTCTTCCAAAAGTAGCTAAGGAACTTGACGTCGCGGTTCGACACAATAGTCTTGGGCACTCCATGTAGACGGAAGATTTCCCTACAGAAGAGATTTGCAACATGTGAAGCATCGTTTATCTTGTTGCATGGAATAAAGTGTGCCATCTTAGAGAAACGGTCCACAACAACAAATACCGAACATTTTCCATTTGGAGTTCTAGGTAAACCAAGCACAAAATCCATACTAATATCTTCCCATGGGTGATACAGAATAGGAAGTGGCATATAGAGACCATGGGATTGAGCATTTGACTTAGCTTTGCGACATGTAGAGCATTGGTTGGTGTAGCGTGAGACGTCATGGAACATCTTGTGCCAAAAGTAGTTCTTAGAGAGCGTAGCGAATGTATTGTCGCGTCCAAAGTGTCCCATAAGTCCTCCACCATGAGCCTCTTGCAAAAGCGACAATCAAAGAGAAGACTCGGGGATACAAAGCTTGTTAGCTCGCATTAGATAATCATCCTTGATATAATATCGCTCCCAAGTTTTATGTTTAAGACATTTTGCATAAGGAATGGCAAATGAAACATCATGCGCATACAAGTCTTTGATGTGCTCGAATCCTATGACATTCAATTTAAGTTGAGTTAGAAGCAGGCACTTGCGGTAAAGAGCGTCCGCCACAACATTTTCCTTACCTTTGATGTACTTGATAACATAAGGAAATGACTCAATGAACTCACTCCATTTGGCATGTCGCTTATTCAATTTTGTTTGACCCTTAAGGTATTTAAGCGTCTCATGATCCGTATGGATGACAAATTCACAAGGAAGAAGATAATTCTCCCACACATGCAAAACTCTCAATAAAGCATATAATTCTTTGTCATAAATGGGATAGTTAAGTTGCGCTCCAGAAAGTTTCTCGCTAAAGTAAGCAATTGGGCGTTCTCTTGCATTAATGCACCTCCTATGCCATTACCACTAGCGTCGCAATGTACTTCAAAAGTTTTATCAAAGTTGGGCAATTCAAGCAATGGAGCATGAGTAGGCAAATTCTTAAGCTCATGAAATGCGTTATCTTGGGATGGTCCCCAAACAAATGATGCATTGTTCTTACTCAATGCGTGCAATGATGCAATGGTGCTAAAGTCCTTAACAAGTCTACAATAGAAACTGGCTAGTCCAAGGAAACTACGCACTTGTTGCAAGTTGGTTGGTTGTGGCCAAGTTTTAATAGCATCAATTTTAGCTTCATCGACATGAACACCCTTAGAAGACACAACAAAACCCAAGAGAACAAGCTTCTCAATGCCAAATGTGCATTTCTCCATATTAGCATAAAGTCGCTCATTTCTAAGGGTTTGCAAAATGTCCCTAAGATGGGTGGCATGATCTTCTAGAGATTTGCTAAACACAAGTATATCGTCAAAGTAGACCACAACACATATGCGAATGTATTTACAAAGAACATAATGCATCACACTCATGAAAGTGCTAGGTGCTTCGAATAAGCCCATAGGCATGACTAAGCACTCATACAAGCCAAACTTGGTTTTGAAAGCAGTTTTCCATTCATCACCTTCTTGGATGCGAATTTGGTAATAGCCACTTTTAAGATCAATTTTAGAGAAAATGGTGGCTCCGCCAAGCTCATCTAGCATATCATCAAGGCGTGGAATGGGATACCTATAGTGAACAGTTATGGAATTGATTGGTCGGCAATTGGAACACATGCGAAAACTACCATCCCTCTTAGGCACAAGAATAACCGGAACGGCACAAGGACTTACGCTCTCACGTACATGACCATTCTCAATGAGGTGTTGTACTTGCCTTCGCATTTCCTTGGTTTCTTCGAGGTTGACGTGGTATGGTGCCTTGTTCGGTAGGGGTGTGCCGGGGATGAGGTCAATGCGGTGTTCGATGCCACGAAGTGGAGGTAGTCCGAGAGGTAGCTCATTGGGAAACACATCCGTGAGCTCCTGCAATAGATTACACAACACTAAAGGTAGATGGTGAGAGGCGTTAGTTCTTCCCGCTTCATCTTTGCACACTAGGACATAGTGTAGAACACTCCATGGGCTCACATACACATCTCTCATATCTCTTTTCATGGCTAAAAGCACTAAGTTTTTCTTGTCGCTCATCGTGGAGGTACTCAATTTTGGTTTGTGGCGCTCAGTCTCTTTTTGGTGGCTCACTCTCTCACTATTCTGTCCATGATGGGTAGGTTCTTTCTTGTCGGCGATCACTTGACTTGGAGACATTGGTTGTAGCACGTACTCCTTTCCCTTCATCTTGAAGCTATAGTGATTGGTTTGCCCGTTGTGGATGACGCCGCGGTCGAATTGCCAAGGTCATCCAAGTAGGAGGTGGAAAACGGACATGGGAACCACATCACACTCCAATGTGTCTTCCTATGCTCCAATCTTGAAGGAGACTTGAACGGTGTGCTCCACTTGAATGGTGCCAGAGTCGCTAAGCCATTAGACCTTGTAGGGACGAGGATGCTTCATCTTGACCAATTGTAGCTTGGTACATAGCTATTCGCTTGACAAATTGTGGCAACTTCTTGTTGATGATGACCTTCACAGAACATCTGTTGATGCCCACTTTGGTGTGGAAGATGTGGCAACGTTGGTCTTCATCTTGTTGGTATTGAAGTGTCAAGACCTTGGAGAAAACAAGAGCGGAGCTCGAATCATTGTCACAAAAGATTTGATCATCTTCCTCTTCATTCACTCGTCGGTGCTTGGCCACGTGCTCAAGTGCTTCCATTTCTTCCTCACTCATGGAGTCATAGGTGCCGTCGTCGTGGGAGATCATGGTGCATCGAGTGGGGCACTCAAATGTCTCGTGGCGTCAGCCTTAACATGTGAAGCATTTGATGGAACTCATCTTGATGGTATCATCCGTTGGAGTAGGTGTTAATGAAGCTCTCGTCTTGAAGTTGCTTGTAGTAGGAGGACGACTCAAAGATGTCAAAGTTTTCTTGTAACTTGATTTGTCGCCATTGCTTGGTGAAGCTTTCGTCGAGGTAGAAGGCGTCGTAGTCGTTGAAGCTTGAGTGTATGAACTGTAGGTCTTGGAAGAGTATTTGTCATACTTGTAGTTGTCTTGCACTTGTCATTCCGCCTTGGTAGCTTGGTGCACTAGCTCGAGGAGGTACAAGTACGGTTGGAAAGCCACAATTTTCTTGATTGGATGGTTGAGTCCATCAAGAATCATGCCATAGTTTTCTCCTCATCTTCCGTGACATTGGCTCGTATCATGGCAATCTCCATTTCCTTGTAATACTCTTCAACGGACTTGGTGCCTTGCTTGAGTAGTTGCAACTTCATGAAATGATCTCGACTATAATGTGTAGGCACAAAACATGCTCTCATGACATCCTTCATTTGATTCCATGTTGTGATGGGTGGGTCGCCCTTGGCTTGGTGCCGCTCAATGACTTGCTCCCACAAAATGAGGACATAGTCTTGGAATTCAAGTGAGGCCATAGCGGTTTTCTTTTCTCCTTCATAGTTGTGGATACGAAATATCTTGTCGACCTTCAATGCCCATGAAAGGTAGTCTTCGGGATCATTGCTTCCGGAGAACTTCAGCATGTTGAACTTGAGCTGTTGCCAGGCACCGGACCGATATCGAAGAGACCATACCGGATGCCCGCAAATGATCTGGAGGAGATTAAGAAGCAGATCAAGGAGTTATTGGAGAAAGGTTACATTCGACGAAGTTCATCACCGTGGGGAGCCCCAGTGCTTTTAGTTGAGAAGAAGGATGGATCCTTGAGAATGGTTGTTGATTATCGTGCATTAAATGAAGTGACGATTAAGAACAAGTACCCACTGCTGATGATTAATGATTTGTTTGATCAGTTGCAAGGAGCTAAAGTGTTCTCCAAGATCGATCTGAGATTAGGATACCACCAGCTGAAGATCCGAGAACAGGATATACCTAAGACAGCCTTCACCACAAGGTATGGGCTATATGAGTATACGGTTATGTCATTTGATTAACTAATGCCCCTGCCTATTTTATGAGTATGATGAATAAAGTGTTCATGGAGTTCTTGGATAAGTTTGTCGTGGTGTTCATTGATGATATCTTGGTGTACTCGAAGAATGAAGAAGAACACCAGGAGCATTTGCGTTTAGTTCTCGAGAAGCTCAGGGAACATCATTTGTATGCCAAGTTCAGCAAATATGAGTTTTGGTTGAAGGAAGTTGGATTCCTTGGACATGTTATATCAGGAGAAGGTATAGCAGTAGACCCTACCAAGGTTAAGTCAGTCACTGACTGGCTAGCACCCATCTCAGTAGGAGAGATCCGCAGTTTTCTAGGACTCGCAGGATATTATCGGAGATTCATCGAGAATTTTTCTAAGATTGCGAAGCCTATGATGGAGTTACTGAAGAAGGACACCAAGTTCAAATGGATAGATGAATGTGAGGCGAGTTTTCAGGAGCTGAAGAAACGTTTGGTTACAGCCCCAGTGCTGATTCTGCCGGATATACGCAAGGATTTCCATGTGTATTGCGACGCTTCTCGCTTAGGACTTGGAGGTGTACTTATGAAGGACGGAAGAGTTGTCTCATATGCCTCACATCAGCTTCGACCACATGAGTTGAATTATGCCACGCATGATTTGGAGTTAGCAGCTGTAGTTCATGCACTCAAGACTTGGAGACATTTTCTTATTGGGAACCGTTGTGATGTGTACACGGATCATAAGAGTTTGAAGTACATTTTCACACAGAAGGAGCTGAACCTCAGGCAGAGGAGATGGTTGGAGCTTATAAAGGATTATGATATGAAGTTGCATTATCATCCAGGAAAGGCCAATGTCGTAGCAGACGCTTTGAGCCGGAAGAGTTATGTCAATACCCTCGAAAGCGGAGGATTACCAAAGGAGTTAGCCGAAGATCTCAGGGAGCTTCGTTTGGAGATAGTCCCTAGAGGTTTTGTCGCAGCAATGGAAGTTCAGTCAACATTATTGGGAAGGATTCGAGAAGCTCAGAAGGATGACAAAGAAATTGCCGAGATAAAGGAGAGGATGAACAAAGGAAAAGCCAAAGGTTTTCGTGAGGATGAGCACGACACTTTATGGTTTGAGGACCGTGTTTATGTACCCAATAATGCAGAGATCAGGAAGTTGATACTACAGGAGGCTCATGACTCGCCATACTCGATACACCCCGGAAACACCAAGATGTTTTTGGATTTAAAGAGCGTTTCTGGTGGACTGGTATGAAGAAGGACATTGCCGAGTATGTAGCCGTATGTGATGTATGTCAGAGAGTAAAAGCAGAACATCAGAAGCCAGCAGGATTACTGCAGCCTATGCCGATACCCGAATGGAAGTGGGATAAGCTTGGCATGGATTTTATCACCGGATTACCCAAGACCCGATCGGGATATGATTCTATTTGGGTAGTAGTGGATCGTTTGACCAAAGTGGCTCACTTTATCCCAGTAAAAACCACCTATACGAGTGCAAAGTTGGCCAAGATATATATGACCAGGATCGTATGTCTGCATGGAGTTCCGAGGACCATCATATCAGATAGAGGAACACAGTTTACTTCAAAGTTTTCGCACCAGCTGCACCAAACTTTGGGTACCAGGCTAGAGTTTAGTACAGCCTTTCATCCGCAGACAGATGGACAGACCGAGAGAGTCAATCAGATTCTGGAGGACATGTTGAGAGCTTGTGCGCTAGATTATGGATCTAGTTGGGATGACAATCTGCCCTACGCGGAGTTCTCATACAACAACAGCTACCAAGCCAGTTTGAAGATGGCACCTTTCGAAGCTTTGTATGGACGGAGGTGCAGAACACCATTGATGTGGGATGAAGTTGGAGATCGTTAGTTGTTTGGACCAGATTTGATTAAAGAGTCTGAAGAGAAGGTTAAGTTAATACGAGATAGACTGAAGGTAGCTCAGTCGAGACAAAAGAGTTATGCAGACTCGAAGCGCAAGGAGGTAGTCTATGAAATCGGAGACAGAGCATATCTTCGTGTGTCACCTCTACGAGGAGTTAAACGGTTTGGAGTCAAGGGAAAGTTAGCGCCACGATTTGTGGGACCATACAGAGTATTGGAATGTATGGGTGAAGTTGCCTACAAGTTGGAATTACCCGAAGGTTTGTCAAGAGTTCATGATGTGTTTCACGTTTCCCAGTTAAAGAAGTGCCATGCAGAGATGGCCGATATTCCTCTGAGAGATACAGTGCCCCTAGAAGCAATTCAATTGGATAGTGATCTGACCTACGAGGAGAAACCCGTCAAGATTCTCGAGTTTGCCAGCCGAGTTACTCGCAGCAAGGTCATCAAGTTTTGCAAAGTTCAGTGGAGTCACCATACCGAGGAGGAAGCTACCTGGGAGCGCGAAGAAGACCTCCGAAAGGACCACCCATACCTTTTTGCTAGCCAACCCGAATCTCGAGGGCGAGATTCATCTTAAGGGGGGTAGGTTTGTAACATCCCAAATTTTCAATTTGGAATGTTATACATAGGTCATCCATGCATATCATATTTTATTGCATTTCATTTTGCGATCCTCGAAAATTCTAAGCAACTCAAGGACCCACGGAGAGAGTTGGGGATTTCACCGTTTTCATATTTGAATTTTCTCAAATATTGAAACAAGGATCAATTTGGTTTAATTATTCTTCTCTCCGAAAATATATCATATTAAAAATATATGAGAGGAGATAATATGACTTCTCCAAAATAAATGGAATATTGGAGGAAAATATTAAAATCAAATAAATATTTTATTTGGATTTTTATTGCAATTTTATTTGAATTTTGGAAAAATATGCGTTTTTCAAAATTTCATTAGAGGCCCAAATAAATGTTCACTTTGTCCGCAATATTTTTAGAGGACGGGGAAAATTTATTTCAGAATTTTTGGAGTCCGTTTAGTATTTATTTTCTTTGTTTTTCTACGTCAGGATTTATTTAAAAAAAAAAACTTCGCGGACCGAACTGGGCCGGAGCCCAGCCGGCCCGGCACCGCCGCCGCCTCCGCTAGCGCGCGCCCCGTGCACGAGCCGGACTCCGAGACGCCCCCGCCGCCGCGGTTTGCCCCTTCCCCAAGCCACCCCGCCCCCTCCCCTCCTTAAATAGCCGCCGCCCCGCCCCCACTTCGCCTCGCCCCGCCTCCCGCAGCAGCAGCAGCAGCCCGCAGCCGCCGCCGCCGCCTGCGCCGCCGCTCGCCACCACCGCCCCGCGCCGCGCCGCGCAACACCCCGCCGCCGCACGACGCCCGCGCCGCCGCGCCGCACGCCGTCGCCGGAGCCGCCGCCTCGGCGCCGGAGCCGCCGCCGTTCCGATCCAATCCGACGCCCGATTTTTTTTTTGGTTTAGGTAAAAACTGATCGGTTTTTTTTAGAAACCCTAGATGCGTATTTTTTTATTTTATCGGTTCGTTCGGTTTTCTCGGTTTAGTTATTTAGCGGACGTTCATCCGTACGGTCTTTTTAACAAACGCCGTTCACCCATTAGTCACAGACAGCGAACGTTCGTTCGTTAGCCTGTTCGTCAGTTTTTCTTTTTCCAGGGTTTTCCGCGATTATTTTCGTTCGCGATTTCTGACCCAATTTTTGTTTTAGTTTATCTTTTCGCTCGTTTATCTAAATCAGGTGAAACAAGCGCCTAGATCTTCGTCTTGAAACCCTCTTTCCGTTTAACCAACTTGAACAAAATTTTGGTACTGTAAAATTTGACTTTAGTCCAGATTAGTAAATCGAATCCTGTTTCTTTCGCAGTTTGAGTTTCGTTGCTCCGTTTGTTTTGATTCTTTTTGCAACCGGAGTTTTTCAGTTGAACTTTCTGGTTAGATCTTCTTATTTGGGATTTACCCGTGCATCTTCGCTTGATTACTTATGTATGCTATTGTTTGTTTGCGATAGAATTCCCGGAGTGTGAAGCGTGCTACTACGAGTCTCTAGGTTTTGCGGATCGTCAGCAAGGCAAGTTACACTTTGATCATACCCCTTTATTACCTAGTTTTTATTCATTAGTTACAATCCTCAAACACTGCATGATTAGGATGTGATTAATTTGTGGGTATTGGGAAGTAGATGATGAGGTAGAACCTATTGCCCTTTATTATCAAACCCTGGGAGATATATATACGTTATGCTCATGAATTGCTTAGCCATGCTCGTAGACGGGGATTGGATCGTGATGTACATGGAAGTTGTGAGAGATGATAATTTTGGACAACATTAAGGTGGCAACTTTAATACACATCTGGGTGGATTGCTTGGGGCACCTGGAGAAACCAGTGCTTGCCCATGGGAATCCCGGAGTACCCGTGTGATTACCCTAGGTCCGCCACCCAGGCTCAAAGGGATCATATGATATTTCATGTCTGGAAACTTCCGTGTGCAGCCACAAGCCATTATGGGCTCTGGCATAGTTGAGTAAGTTGTGTGAGCTCTCGAAGAGGTAGACTAGAAGATGTAGGGGAAAGTAGGTGTACCGGTCTACCCGAAGTAGAGAGTTAATGCTTCAGAAAGACTATGTCTCGATCTTCCGATCATGGATGCGGTCGAGTCTTGTGGGGAAAAGTGCGCAACCTCTGCAGAGTGTATAAACTAATCATGGTTAGCCGTGTCCCCGGTTATGGACATCTTGAGTATCTGGTACTTGAATTATTGATTTGATCTCATCACTCTAAATTAATTTGTTGGGTTTAATGATTACTTTTAATTGGGATTGAGATGGGGATTTACCTTCTCAATGTTTCAACTACCATGATAGTTAAAATAAAACATATTCCTTTGATGTAGGGGAAAATTGGCTTTTCGCAAAACAATATAACCCTAGAGCTTTTCCACCAGCCATATATGCATGTAGTGATAGCTTTCATCTATTCTTTGCTCTACTGTGTATATTGCCAGCATATTCCATGTGCTGACCTGTTTCGGGCTGCAACATATCATGTTGCAGACTTTTCAGACGAAGAGTAAGGTGCGCTAGGTCGTTGTCGTGCACTCAGCTATGCCGTTGGAGTTGATGGACTCACTTTATCTTCCAAGCCTTCCGCTGTTATCTTATTTAGATGGCCTTAAGCCATATTTATTGTAATAAGTTCTCTTTGGAGACATTCGATGTAATAAGTGTGTGATTGCACTCTGTTATAAATCCTTCGAGTACTATGTGTGTCAGCATTACCGATCCAGGGATGACACTTGATCACAGAGATTCGATCCATCCGGGTCGGGTTGCTACACCTGCAATTAGACATGGCACAAAAGTTTGTGAAGTATTTTTGTCCTGGATGACACAAATAAATTATTGCATATTTTGCATTAGAAATCACCTCGCAAATATACATGTATGCAATATTTTTGGTCGTATCCAAGGTAGTCATTTCCTCATCATCCTCCCCTTCTTGAAAACAAAGCCGTCCTCGGCGTTGCTTAATCTGAAATGTGGCTAACAAAAGAGACAAGGTGTACATGTTGTATATGTATATGTCACCCATTTTTACTTCCTTTGGTTTTTGCACATATGACACATGTATACATGAGTAACTTTCATAGTTCATAAAATATAATAAAGCCAAAATATTATCACAAGATGTAGAAGGCATGAAAATATTGCAACTCAGTTTGCACACATAAGTGAAGCTCTTATTCATATCAAAAGATCGACAATGTTCATCATTAAACCATCCCAACATTGGTGAATAAACCTTATTTGCATCAAATTTACATGCTACAACATTCTTAAATAAGCAAACATGCAAGAAGTCATTTGGCACAGAATCATCACCAATATTAGAGGTCATATCAAAATGATTAAACATTGGTTCTTTTGCATCAACAGTTAATTCAATGGGTGCACTCAAAATTGTTGGTATTTCAGCTGTTTGATCATATGATGCATTCATGACAGTAAGACAATTCTCTAAAATATTCAATTCAATAGGTAACTCAACACATGATGTATTCAAGTTAACTAGGCATGTATCATTCTCATCTGAAAGTGGAAAATCTGTACATTTGTCCTTACCTCTTATGATCAACTCAGATGATGTAGGCACTCTCGGTGGTGATGTGTCACATGGTGGAGATGATGTAGTCCTCGCAACAATGGATGTGGTTGTCATAGTATGCCTAGTAGCTGAAGAAACATCTGTATCAACACTTGGATTGTGCACCTTGCGCTTGTTCTCCTCATGGGCAACACGTCGTTTTATTCTCTGTTCAGCTTTGCAAGCAAGACTAAACAAACGGTTCGTAGGATAACACTCTTCATGAATTAGTATCTCCTGAATATCACTGTTTAATCCTCCCCAAAATCTATCCATAAAATCTTCTTCACTTTCTTCTAAAAATGAGTGCAACAAGGTAGTTTGTAAATCATCATATTATTTTGTTACGGTGTCACTACTTTGTTTTAAATGTTGTAGTTTTTTAATCATGCCACGAGTATAATGAACATCTACGAATCTATCTCTCATGACTTTTTTTAAACCATCCCAAGTAGTAGGTATATAATCAGGGTTTAACCGACAGTATTCACTCCACCAAACTAAAGCAAAGCTACTGAAAGTACTAACCGCAGCTTGAAATTTTCCACGCTCATCAAAATTACGGGAAGCAAATATAGCATTAATTTCGTACTCCCATTCAATATATAAATCAGGCCTAAAATGACCAGTAAATGGTGGCATGGAAACATTAACCTGATTATGTGCATTCTGATGTTGTTGCTCCTCTTGTGACGGTTGTTGTATTTTCTTAGGTGATGGCAAATCTCCCATGATCGATGAAGCCCAAGAACTGACAACTCCGGAACCTGCCATAGTTAGTAGAAAACAAGAAACAAAATCCGAGAATAATGTTCCTATGAACTACTAGGATGTGGTAGTAAAACGCTCACAGTATAGCAAATATCAATATCTTACAAGTTCTTACCATGCAGCAGGCGGTGACAGGCAACCAGCGGTGTCAAATAACTCCGAAGATTGAGTAAAGCGATTGCCAGGGGAACGTACGTATACACGGTGTAGAAATATGTGGAGCTTGGAAAGCTCAAGTATTTGGTAGCAAAAGATTAGCAATAATCAATTCAGAGATGCAATGTTGAATAAACGCTCAACGACGGTACTGTGCTGGTCCTAGGCTAGACCGGACTAGAGACGCGAGCCTAGAACACTAATGAGGTCACGGTGTAGCACAACTAGCATCAATAAAGGATATGAAGTAGCTCTGGACAGTAAGATAAAAGTGAATACCACAATAGCAGTAAAGATAATGATGTGAAATAACTGCCAAGCAGGATATACCAACAACTTTCTCTCCAACTTTCCTCTAGAAAAGTTTTTGCCAATTTTCTGATAATTTTTCTCAAGAATGGCACCGACTTAAGCTTTCAAACGCAAAAAGAATCACTCAATTCTGAGTTGATATGAGGAGTCAAAAAATTCTAAAACTGGCCTGAAAAACTGGAACAAGCTGTGTTCGCGAAATTCGGAGGGCAAAAAGACCTACTTAGAAGCTGATTTTGAGGTGTCAAATATTGAACTAGCTTCTGCAACTATTTAGATGCGGCTCATTGATAGCTTTAATTTGTGTACTCACGGAGGCAAAACGGACTTCGTATGAGAAAGATGCCTGTTTTACTGAACAGTGCACAAAATAGATTCCAATCCGAATTCACCTACGAAATTGACTCTAGATAGATCCGAATTTTGTTTTTTTTTCTTCTCTCTTTTTTTCCTCACACTTTTTCTTTTCTTTTTCTTTCTCTCTTTTTTTCTCTGACTTTTTTTTACGTTTTTTTCTCTGTCTTTTTTGTTCTCTCTCCCTCTTTTCAAAACAAACTAGATAAGATGCAGATTGGATCAAGAAAAGATGTGAACGACCTCAACTATGATTATGACAATGAACGGTGGGTAACACGTGGTGGAAATTGATGGATGGGATGATGGATAGCAGAAGAAATAATGATGCAGTGGTGGCGTGACTAATGTGAACAGAACTCGAAACTCTAAACGAACTAGACACTAAGACCAGCAACTCGACATGATGATGCAACCGATAATTCAACTATACAAGCACTGAAAAGAAAATTGCGAAGGCTCAGACTGGCTTGGACAAAGGATGAATAGATCTAACTTTTTTTGTAGCTTTTTCCTGGACTGTAGATATGAAGAACAGACTCAATCTAAACTATGAAAAACTGTAAAATCTCACCGAGCAACCTGGAAATCTGATACCACTTGATAGAGGTAAAGGTGTCCCGTCTTTCGATGAGATGGTGGCTATCATTTTTGGTGGAGTAGACTTTGACGATCCGACTATGATCGTGCGAGGACGTCGCGCCTTAGCAATCGCTAAACCAACTCCGAGAGGTTATTGACCATGCCGGAGCACGATCAACCTGACCACGAGGGTCTATTTCCTGCAAGCAAACGAAGAACAAGCAAGAAACTAAGATTTGCAATCTGGATATTGTGAATATAAGATGAAAGCTTTATTGATCAAGGTGGGGTTCTGTGATGTCTTGGTCTGGTCGTTGAACACAAACGAAGTACGCGAAGTTGCAGCTATGGCGAACTTTTAATCTAAACAAAACCCAAGGAAAAAGCTACTAGATGGATCTACTTATATAGGAGTAAGGGGTAGCGGCCAAGGAGGTGGGAGGACATCCCAAGGCAGCCTAAAACTAACCCTAGGTCGTACAAGGCTCATGGGCCCAAGTGGAGGTGATGCAACACCTTTGGACTTGTAGTTTGACTCGGATTCTGCTGCAGCGTCAGATTGTTTCATCGATAACTCAAAGCTCCGGACGAATTTTAAGGTGAATCCAGTTGGGTTGGAAAGATCACGAAATCTACTTTCCAACAAAAAAAGAATCACCCAATTCGGCATCCGTATGAAAAAGTTCTTGGCGTTTTGAGTCAGGTATGTCTGTGCAGTCCGAATCTGAATCCAGAATGTGAGAGACTTGTATCTTCTCTTGGCCCAAAAGTGACGTGAGAGGACTTTTTAAACAACACCTAAACTTCTCTTTTTCCCTTATTTTCATATGTGAATTGTACAAATGTCCCATACACCTGCAATTAGACATGGCACAAAAGTTTGTGAAGTATTTTTGTCCTGGATGACAGAAATAAATTATTGTATATTTTGCATTAGAAATCACCTCACAAATATACATGTATGCAATATTTTTGGTCGTATCCAAGGTAGTCATGTCCTCATCAGTTAAGGTTTGTGAGTCCCGTAGCATGCACGTATGGTGAACCGTTATGTAACGAAGTTGGAGTATGAGATATTTTTTGATTGTCTTCCTTATGAGTGGCGGTCGGGGACGAGGGATGGTCTTTTCCTACCAATCTATCCCCCTAGGAGCATGCGCGTAGTACTTTGTTTCGATGACTAATAGATTTTTGCAATAAGTATGTGAGTTCTTTATGACTAATGTTGAGTCCATGGATTATACGCACTCTCACCCTTCCGCCATTGCTAGCCTCTCTTGTACCGCGCAACTTTCGCCGGTACCATACACCCACCATATACCTTCCTCAAAACAGCCACCATACCTACCTATTATGGCATTTTCATAGCCATTCCGAGATATATTGCCATGCAACTTTCCACCGTTCCATTTTATTATGACACGCATCATCGTTGTCATATTGCTTTGCATGATCATGTAGTTGACATCGTATTTGTGGCAAAGCCACCGTTCATAATTTTTTTTACATGTCACTCTTGATTCATTGCACATCCCGGTACACTGCCGGAGGCATCCATATAGAGTCATATTTTGTTCTAGTATCGAGTTGTAATTTTTGAGTTGTAAGTAAATAGAAGTATGATGATCTTCATTATTAGAGCATTGTCCCATGTGAGGAAAAAAAAGAGAGGCCAAAGAAGCCAAAGAAAGAAAGAAAAAGAGAAAGAAAAAAAAAGAAAAAAAAAAGAAAAAGAAATGAGAGAAAAAGAGAGAAGGGGCAATGTTACTATCCACTGGTACAACGAAGTGCTATACAAACGGTTTTTAACCCCTTTCCGCGACGGCATTTGGAACCGTGGCCAAGTGAGTGTGGGCGATAGGGGGGTCCTTCCCACACGACCCAGAAATCATCGGGGATATGCCCTCCTGGCACACACGCTCGGCAAAATGAGGTCGTGTGCGACCGGCGAGCGCTCAAATACGATTATACGTACAGTAGTGCTAAAAAAATACAATTATACAGGCGAAATCGTTTCCGGTCATAAGTACATCCCACACAGTAAGTCCCCGCTAAACGTTTCCGTTCGTATATACATCCCACACAGTCGCTCCAAGGAAAACATTTCCGTGCACAGGTACATCACACACAATTTTCCCCGTTAAATCATTTGTGATAGCTTTGTCATTGCACACAATATTAACAATTTTATCATTTGCGTTATTGAATGCATCACACACGGTGCGTAGAATAAACTGTGTGGCAAATGCTGTCCATCACACATAGTTTTTATGTGGTAAACGTTTGCGCAAGGTGGCCTAAGCAAATAGTTTTCAAGAGAATATTGTGTGTGATTGTTCATTGATCCAACACGGTTTATTCCTAGAAACTGTGTGCGTTGCCTGAGGTCATCGCCCATGGTGTTTTCTCAATAACCGTTTGCAATAAAAAACCCAATTAGCAGGCTAATTGGCCATTAGCAGGCTAATTGCCCTATTATTAATAATCCATTTATTAATCTAATTGACATTCATATTAAGCACATAATATATTTCATTTCCATATTAAGGAAGCAGGATTTCATAATTGAAATACATCAGAATACAACATGATATAGCTTCAGCACTCAGCTACACCATTACACAACTGCACCAGCACCAAGTTTCACATGCAACATCTAGAACCTTTTGAAATTAGCATCATATACATTACATAGACAGATGCATCTCATCTGGGAAACTGCTGAAGCGGAAGGCGAATATTGAGCCTTCATTCATGTTGAAGGTCTTTGCAACTTTAGGCCAGTGCCTGTGGATGATTGACCTTCCATCCTTTGTCCTCTTCAGGAACACTTCAATATTAAACCGTGGGTGTTGTATGAAAACCTTCCTCGCCTCCTGACCATAGAGGTGGTTTGAGAGGTAATCATCAGTGAACTGCTTTGGAAAGGCCTGAAAATAAGGATGTGCATAAATATCTTCTCTATATTGGAAATGGAGCAAAGGAATAAAAAAGGCAACATATAATAGTTAGTACCATCTTGTAGTGAACTGATGTCTTCTTCATTGTGCAGACAAATATCTTGTTGTTTTTTGTCGCTAATTTCTTTATCCTAACAATCTTTCTGAGTTTCTTAACTTGATTGATATTCATGGACAACTCATTTCCCCATATGCAAAAAGGGTCGAACGGTGGGTCAAAACCTCTGACAGCAGGACCTACATGTGCAAGACCAAATTGTTAAAAACCTAAATATTAGAATGGTTCTTGCAATTGCACAATAATGTGCTATTAGACAATGGACCATGCACGTGCTAACCTCGATTGTAAACCTCAGTGCTTCCCATTGTTTCCCTGCAACACATATAAGGTAGTTAGTCATCAGGTTAAGTAATGGTTCGTATGCTATCAGTAAAATATGTTGATGAAAAATAAGCACATTGCAGATTCATCAGATTAATTCAAGCCACATGGAAAACCCATTTATCCAAACCAAGCACGATTAAGAACTAGGAAATATAGCACTTGTATATGTTTCTCATGTATTAAGTGCAGCCAAATTCGATTTATTCCTCACATGCACAACAATACAAAATTCTACCCACGACAATTGGACATCGCATTGCAGAATTGAACCAAGCAGTTCACTAAACACCACAACAAATGAACCAAACATTAACTGAGCACCACATTGCAAAACATAACATACTCCTAATAGAAGATCAAACAGTTAACCAAACCAAGCATGCTTAACAACTTGGAAATATAGCAATTGTATTTGTTTCTCATGTATTTAGTATAGCCAAATTTAATTTATTCCTCACATGGTATACAATAATAGAATGCACCCACAACAATTGAACATCGCATTGCAGAATTGAACCAAACAGTTAACTAAACACCACAAGAAATGAACCAAACATTAACTGAGCACCACATTGCACAATATAACATACTCCTAATAGAAGATTAGATAGTTAACCAAACCTAGCATGCTTAACAACTTGGAAATATAGCAATTGTATTTGTTTCTCATGTATTTAGTACAGCCAAATTTGATTTACTTCTCACATGGTATACAATAACAGAATGCGCCCACAACTATTGAACATCGCATTGCAGAATTGAACCAAACTGTTAACTAAACACCACAACAAATGAACCAAACGTTAACTGAGCACCACATTGCACAATGTATAACCAAACCAAGCATGCTTGACAACTTGGAAATATAGCAATTGTATTCGTTTCTCATGTATTTTGTAAAGATAAATTCAATTTATTTCTCACATGGAAGACAATACAAAATTGCAGCCTGAAGAATTGAACATCACATTTGCAGAATTGAACCAAACAGTTAACTGAAGATGACAACTAATTAACCAAACAGTTAATAAGTGAGCACCACACTGCACGACATATAGAACATATACACTAGAGCAACAGATTGCATGGTAAAATTAGATAGCACAATTCACTAGAATTTGTTAAGGAAAGGCAGGAGCAGCACACGCAACGGGTAAACCGAGCATGCTTAACCAGCGTAGCTAGCAAATGGCAAGGTGCTCCTCCAAGATCTGTGGGTCGGCACGAATGGCAGCCATCGCGACCTCATCCGCCCGTGCGGCCTCGATTTGCTTCTCCGCTGCCAAATGCTCCTTGAGCTCCTGGCTATACTACGTGCACCATGGCTTAGGGCGGCGCTTATTTGGTGGAGGGGTCGGTGATTTGGGCAAAAGGTGTCGCGCTGGCGGTCGGGGCATGTGGGATGTGGAAGGAGGAGGAGGATGGGGGTCGAGTGTGGATTACCTGCCTGGATAGACAAGGCCGAGCAGCGTGAAGGAGGGTCGCCGGCGAGGAGGCGGTGCTGCAAGCAAGAAGTGAAGGTTTCAACTTGGAAAGGAAGGCGGAAACAGGGGAAATGTGGCTTTTGGTAAGGGGGAGGGGGCGGGGAGGTAGATATTTCCACGGAAGCTGAAAATTTTGAATCGGTTCAGCGAAATAACTAGCGCGCACAGTGTCATCAGACACGGTCCCTTATTCAGAACTGTGTACGATGTGTGAACATCACAAACAATTCAGATAGCTTAACCCGTGTGTGATGAGTTTGAACGTAAAAAATTTTGGTTCGAATTTCCCTGGTTACCGTGGGCATCCACGTCATTGCATAATTTGGGTACATAAAGGAGACTACAGCACACCCACACTTCTTAATCGAGCAAGTTCAGCAATTAAACAGAGCTAGCTGACCTAAACATTACTCTAACAAATTAAAGACCGGTGCTGTTAATTAAACAAAACAAAGAGTACTACTATGGCTGGTGCTCGTCGATCTCCGCCTCCTCCTCCATGTCCAGCTCGCGCCCGACGGTCTCCTGGGGAAGGGGCTCCATGGCATCCATCGCACCATACTCGGCAAGCATCTCACCATCCGCATCCGCCATCTCTTTGGAAAAGGCCGCTACGAGCTGGGCGTGGGCGGCCGCGATCTGGGCTTGGGCGGGCTCCGTCGTGGCAAGGTATGCGGCGGAGGAACGGACGACTGCTCGAACGCTCTCGGCGATTGCCAACTCTTCGGCCGTGGGTTGCCGACCGTTATCGGAGAAGCTTCGTTCAATTTGTGCGGTGACTGCCATGAGCTGGGCGTGGGCGGCCTCGACATGGTCGTGGGCGGCCTCCATCAGGGCTAAGGCCGCCGCTGCGGAGTGGAAAGCTGCTGTGCCGCTCTCGCCTGTTGCTATCCCCGAGGCAGATGTTGCTGCCGCCACCTGAGAAGCAACATCGGCCGTTTGGGCTGCCTTGGCCGCCCGGTCGCAGATTGCGACCGCGCTCATGCACCTGGTTAGCACGCGCATGGCGGGTGTAGCCGCGCTCTCGCCGGAGTGGGCCGCCGAAGTTGCCCTCACGACGCGGGTCCACGTCCCCATCTTTCATCGGCGATGATTGAACAGTGAAATGATATTTGGGGAGCGAGCTAGTGTGCTTGACACGCCGGCTGTGGACTGTAGCCGACGCACCTTCTCGTGTAAGCCATAGGCATACTATACACCGACGGTGCTCCAGGATATTTTGTACTGCATCTCACACGGTTGGTGACAATAAACTGTGTGGGATCTACTTGATTTTTCATCTTGATTTGAATTACATAATGGGGTCACAGCGGCAATGGACGGTGTTTGAATTGCTAGAACTTTTATCTGCAGTGAACATGCAACTATATGTGTGTCGTAAAAGAATTGGAATTATTCAGGGTTCGTTTGGACATTTTATACATTAAATTGGTTTTCTAGCCATTTCAGGTGCACAATTCAAAATTAAACTACATGCACATGCTCCGGTGCACCAACATGGGTTGTAAAATCACATATGTGTCCATGGGTTTATGCTTATGTCCCATGCAAGAAATGGGGATGAATTTCGAACACCACGGCACCGTGGCTCTTCGGCAAACGTTGAGGTACTTGCTTTTGTAATTCTAGTAAATCCAAAACCTGTCTGAAATTTATGAACCTTGGCATGCTATCATGGAATGGCATCAACATGCTGGGGTAAAAAATATTGTCCCATTTGGGGTAGGTTATGGTATAAGCTTCTAACAAACTAGAGCTTCTCAGAAGAAGCCTCATGGTTCCGTTAGGGAAATGTGTCACCTTTGTGGACAAAACGATATTCGTCGCCTCTTCTTCCTTTCAATTTTTTTCCTGGTGTCAACATAGAACAACAGGAGTGTCGTGTTAAATTTTGGATTTTTTTCGGGGATCATTTGGACATTTTTATACGTTAACTGAGTTTTCTAGGCATTTATGTGCATAATTCAAAATTGAACTACATACACATGCTCCAGTCCATAAAAATGGGTTGCAAAATTAAATGTTTGTCCTTGGTTGCAAGCTTAGGTCACATGCAAGAAATGAGAATGAATGTCAAACACCTTGACACTGTCGCTTGGCCGCTAACATTGAGATACATGGTTTTAAAATTCTAGTAAATCGAAAACTCATCTGAAATTCATGAAACTTGACATGATATCATGGAACGGCATCAACATGCCGTGGTAAAAATATTGTCCCATTTGGGGTTGGTTTGGGTATAAGCTTCTCCCAAACCAGAGCTTCTCTCACAACAAGCCTGATGGTTTCGGTAGGGAACGTGCCACCTTGGGGGACGAAATGATATCTGTTGCCTCTAATTACTTTCAAAAAAAATCTTGTGTCAACATAGAACAACACGAGTGTTGTGTCAATTTTTGGGGGTTCGCTTGGACATTTTTATACATTAACTGAGTTTTCTATGCATTCATGTGCATAATTCAAATTTGAACTACATGCACATGCTCCAGTGCATATAAATTGGTTCAAAATTGGAATGTGTGTCCTTGGTTACATGCTTAAGTCCCATGCAAGAAATGAGAATGAATGTCAAACACCTTGCCACCATCGCTCGGCCGCTAACATTGAGATACATGGTTTTTAAATTCTAGTAAATCAAAAACGCGTCTGAAATTTATGAAGCTTGGCATGCTAGCATGGAACGGCATCAACATGCAGTGGTAAAAATATTGTCCCATTTGGGGCAGGTTGGGGTATATAAGCTTCTCACAAACCAGAGCTTCTCACAACAAGCCTCATGGTTACGGTAGGGAACGTTTCACCTTTCTGGACGAAACGATATCCATTGCCTCTTCTTGATTTCAATTTTTTTTCTAGTGTCAACATAGAACAACATGAGTGTTGTGTTAATTTTAGGAATTTTTTGGGGCTCGTTTGGACATTTTTATACATTAATTGAGTTTTCTATGCATTTATATGCATAATTCAAATTTGAACTACAGGCACATGTTCTAATGCATATAAATTGGTTGAAAATTCAAATCTGTGTCCTTGGTTGCATGCTTAGGTCCCATGCAAGAAACGAGAATGAATGTCAAACACCCTGCCACCGTCACTCGGCCGCAAACATTGAGATACCTGGTTTTTAAATTCTAGTAAATCCAAAACTCGTCTGAAATTCATGAAACTTGGCATGCTATCATGGAGCGGCATCAACATGCCGTGGTAAAAATTTTGTCCTATTTGGGGCAGGTTTGGGTATATGCTTCTCACAAACAAGAGCTTCTCACAACAAGCCTGATTGTTTCGGTAGGGAACGTTTCACCTTTCTGGATGAAACGATATCTGTTGCCTCTTCTTGATTTCAATTTTTTCTCTAGTGTCAACATAGAACAATAGGAGTGTTGTTTAAATTTTGGAATTTTCGGGGCTCATTTGGACATTTTTATACATTAACTGAGTTTTCAATGCATTTATGTGCATAATTCAAATTTGAACTACAGGCACATGCTCTAATGCATATAAATTGGTTGAAAATTCAAATCTGTGTCCTTGGTTGCATGCTTAGGTCCCATGCAAGAAATGGGAATGAATGTCAAACATCCTGCCACCGTCACTCGGCCGCAAAAATTGAGATACCTGGTTTTTAAATTCTAGTAAATCCAAAACTCGTCTGAAATTCCTGAAACTTGGCATGCTATCATGGAGCGGCATCAACATGCCGTGGTAAATTTTTTGCCCCATTTGGGGCAGGTTTGGGTATAAGCTTCTCACAAACCAGAGCTTCTCACAACAAGCCTGACAGTTTCGGTAGGGAACGTGCCACCTTTGGGGATGAAACGATATTCGTTGCCTTTTATTGCTTTCAAAAAATTTCTAGTGTCAACATAGAACAACAGGAGTGTTGTGTTAAATTTTGGAATTTTTCGTGGTTCGTTTGGACATTTTTATACATTAACTGGGTTTTCTAGGCATTTTATGTGCATAATTCAAATTTTAACTACATGCACATGCTCCAGTGCATATAAATTGGATGAAAAATCAAATCTGTGTCCTTGGGTGCATGCTTAGGTCCCATGCAAGAAATGGGAATGAATTTCAAACACCAGGGCATTGTTGATTGCCGGCAAAACGTTGAGATACTTTGTTTTTAAATTCTAGTAAATCCAAAACTCGTCTGAAATTCATGAAACTTGGCATGCTATCATGGAATGGCACCCGACATGCTGTGGTATTTTTCGTTTCCATTTTGAGAGAAGGCGCACTCGAATAACAGCCAACAAAGGCATTTTGAAAAAATAGCTGCCACTTTAATATCTCAAATGTTTGTATAATTCAAATCATGTGTGTTCTGTTAACCATTCACGTGATGCCACGTGTCTTGGTTTTAATGGCTATAGGAGGTGCCGTGCAGACAGCTGCTTGACTGAACGGGAGGCGTGCAAGCGTAGTCCGGTGCGTAGGCTGACCGAGAGGCGTGCAAGCTGTCCTCCAATGCGCAGGCTCACCAGGAAGCGTGCGAGCTGTACGCTGCGCAGGCTCACTGGGAAGCGAGCCCTTTGACTTCCAAGGCCGCCCGCCTTCCTCTCCATTAATGGCGCCCGAGCAGCTGTTTAATACGGGCGGCCTTACTGTTCGCCTCCCATTCCCCTCCCTCCCGCAGACCTCCACCAACGCCATGGCGCAGAATGATCATCTGCCACTAGTCTTCAAGTTTGGTGAAGTCGACTCCGAGCCGGAGGAGATAGAAAATAAGGAGGAATGGGGTCTCATGGACATGGCCGTGAACGAGCTGGCCGCGGCGGTTGCTGCCCCCGCTCCCGTCCCAGCTCCCATCCCCGTGCCTGCGCCAGCGACCATCCCTGTAGCATTGACGGGCTAGTCGCCGAGCACTATCACAGAGCTGGAAGCCGCGGGCGTCAGCGAGGTCTCCGCGGACCCGCGCGAGCTCGTGTACATGCCAGCGCCAGCGCCCGTGCCCGTGCCCGTGCGCGCCCCTCCACCCACCGCGGTGCCGGTCCCCGTGTGTTTGGCTGCACCCGCCGTGCCCGTGCCCGTGCGCGCGCCCCCCTCAGCGGCATGGGACGCTGCCATCGACTGCTACCTCTCAGCGGCGCCAGTTGCCGTCCTCCCGCACCCTGCCTATCGATCGCGCGACGACATGATGTTTGATTTACAAGTGAAGAACATTCTGTGCTGCCATGAAGACTTCAACAATGGCGTCCCGGAGGACGACAACGACGGCGCGGCACGCCGCCTCCGCCGCCTCCGGAAATAGTTTTTTTTGGGTTTTAATAATGTATCTTGATCATATGAATATAAATTCGCAGTGTGACTGAATGAAAGATATGGTTTTCTTTTGAAAAAAATGTCAATGGTTTTTAAATATAAAACACTCATCCCAAACGTTTTAATTAGAACACCCGTACGCAAACCGACAGCTTCCCCAGGAAGCCAAGGGAAAATATGCCGAGCAGGATTTGTGCAGCTCTTGATCGCAAACGTTTTAGATAGAACACCCGTATGCAAAGTGAGATCTATGGTCTTCCCCCTTAAGTCAAGGAAAAATTCGCAGCGCAGGATTTGTGCATCCCTTCAACGCAAACGGTTGTTTTGGATGACCCGTGTGCAACCACGTACAAACAATTTAGTAAGATTTGTATCTGTCATATTGGGTATGTTGCCCTTTGTCAAACTAGAAAGATTGACATTTGTTGATCTAGTAACATTGCCATTCTGTAGACAGAGCAAATCACACGGCTTATTGGCAGCAATCGTCTGTGTTATTATTGGTCTTCGCACACATTTCTGATTACGGATCTATTTGCCGCGTATCACACACATGTTGTTCAGTTGAACCATTTCCATTGTGTTGCCTAATCACACACAGTTCATCCTAGTGAATTGTATGTCGTATATCGCACACAGCCTCATCTGGCTGCTCCTTTCTGTTGTTCTGCATCATCGCAAACAGTTCTTCTGGATTAACCATTTGCCACTCATCGCACACGCAAATCTAATATGAACCGTGTTTGATGTCGCCGCCATCACAAACATTTTGCACCTTTTTTGATGGTTTTTTTACACCATCGTTTGCGATTATTGCATCGCACACAGTTTCGTCGAAGGGTCTCTGATTCGACTATCGCGTTTGGACCATCCTGTAGTAGTGATCCTTTTTCCATACTTGTGCTTCAAAGTAGCACCATGACCTTCATGATAGAGAGTCTTCTATGTTCTCACTTTGATATACTAGTGGGAATTTTTCATTATAGAACTTGGCTTCTATATTCCAACGATGGGCTTCCTCAAATTGCCCTAGGTCTTCATGAGCAAACAAGTTGGATGCACACCCACTTAGTTTTCTTTTTGAGCTTTCATACACTTATAGCTCTAGTGCATCCGTTGCAAGGCAATCCCTACTCACTCACATTGTTATCTATTGATGGGCATCTCCATAGCCTGTTGATACACCTAGTTGATGTGAGACTATCTCCCTCTTTTTCTCTTCTCCACAACCACCTTCTATTCCACCTATAGTGCTATGTCCATGGCTCACGCTCATGTATTGCGTGAAAGTTGAAAAGGTTTGAGAACATCAAAAGTATGAAACAATTGCTTGGCTTGTCATCGGGGCTGTGCATGATTTGAGTATTTTGTGTGATGAAGATGGAGCATAGCCAGACTATATGATTTTGTAGGGATAAGCTTTCTTTCGCCATGATATGTTGAGAAGACATAATTGCCTTGTTAGTATGCTTGAAGTACTATTGTTTTTATGTCAATATTAAACTTTTGTTTTGAATCTTACGGATCTGAACATTCATGCCACAATAAAGAAAATTACATGGATAAATATGTTAGGTAGCATTCCACATCAAAAATTCTGTTTTTATCATTTACCTACTCGAGGACGAGCATGAATTAAGCTTGGGGATGCTTGATACATCTCCAACGTATCTATAATTTTTTATTGTTCCATGCTATTATATTATCTGTTTTGGATGTTTTATATGCATTAATATGCTATTTTATATTATTTTTGGGACTAACCTATTAACCTAGAGCCCAGTGCCAGTTTCTGTTTTTTCCTTGTTTTTGAGTTTCGTAGAAAAGGAATACCAAACGGAGTCCAAACGGAATAAAACTTTCGCGATGATTTTTCTTGGACCAGAAGGAAACCAGGAGACTTGGAGATGAAGTCGGAGGAGCCACAAGGCGGCCACAAGGTCGGAGAGCGCGCCCCTCGTGCACCTCCTGACCTAATTCTTTCGCCTATATATACTCATATATCCCCAAACCAACAGAGCCATCCATGAAAAGACTTTTCCACCGCCGCAACCTTCTGTACCCATGAGATCCCATCTAGGGACATTTTCCGGCACCCTGCCGGAGGGGGATTTGATCACGGAGGGCTTCTACATCAACACCATTGCCCTTCCTATGAAGCGTGAGTAGTTTACCACAAACCTACGGGTCCATAGCTAGTAGCTAGATGGCTTCTTCTCTCTCTTTGATTCTCAATACCATGTTCTCCTCGATGTTCTTGGAGATCTATTTGATGTAATACTTTTTTGCGGTGTGTTTGCCGAGATCCGATAAATTGTGGATTTATGATCAGCTTATCTATGAGTATTATTTGAATCTTCTCTGAATTCTTATATGCATGATTTGATATCTTTGTAATTCTCTTTGAACTATCGGTTTGGTTTGGCCAACTAGATTGGTTTTTCTTGCAATCGGAGAAGTGCTTAGCTTTGGGTTCAATCTTGCGGTGTCCTTTCCCAGTGACAGTAGGGGCAGCAAGGCACGTATGGTATTGTTGCCATCGAGGATAAAAAGATGGGGTTTTCATCATATTGCTTGAGTTAATTCCTCTACATCATGTCATCTTACTTAATGCATTACTCTGTTCTTTATGAACTTAATACTCTAGATGCATGCTGGATAGCAGTCCATGTGTGGAGTAATAGTAGTAGATGCAGAATCGTTTCGGTCTACTTGACACGGACGTGATGCCTATATTCTTGATCATTACCTTAGCTATCGTCATAACTTTGCGCTTTTCTATCAATTGCTCGGCAGTAATTTGTTCACCCACCGTATTATTTTCTATCTTGAGAGAAGCCTCTAGTGAAACCTATGGCCCCCGGGTCTATTTTCCATCATATAAGTTTCCAATCTACTATTTTCCATCATATAATCTTCTATTTTCCATCCTACAAGTTTCCGATCTACTATTTTGCAATCTTTTACTTTCCGATCTATAAAACAAAAATACCAAAAAATATTTACTTTATCATTTATCTATCTCTATCAGATCTCACTTTTGCAAATAACCGTGAAGGGATTGGCAACCCCTTTATCGCGTTGGGTGCAAGTTGTTTGATTGTTTGTGCAGGTATTCGGTGATTTGTGCTTTGTCTCCTACTGGATTGATACCTTGGTTCTCAAACTGACGGAAATACTTATCTCTACTTTGCTGCATCACCCTTTCCTCTTCAAGGGAAAAACCAACGCAAGCTCAAGAAGTAGCACCGGATGGGCAGGAAATACCCCTTAGCTTAGTATATGACCAGGTAATGCCTACTGGTCGGTACTCTCAGCAAGATTGTGCTTTGGACAACTTGATAGACAATGTTGACAAAGAGTAGGGTGCGTGATTCTATGTATCCATGTACTTTACATCGCGTAATCTCGATCCGTAGTAAAAACATTGTCTTAACCAGCCATCGGCTTCTGCCTCCCCGACCAGTGGTCAGGAAGTGTTTCGTACAATGTGCCCTGAATAATAAGGGAACGTTTCCGGCAACCAGGCAATCCGGCCATTTGGTGTGAACAGACAAGACGTGCGCAGAGAGCTATGTTATATTACTTTTTAACGTAAGAAACGTCTTCCAAAGAAAATAGTTCCTCCAAGGGTTCCTTTCTTTAGGTGTGGTATGTTGACCATAAACCGTAGATCCGAATTCCAATGGCATACAAATGTTTGGTGGTTTTTAGGAACCGAGAACAATGGTCTGGCGGCGAGCGCCTAGTTATTTTCACTTCCCACGAGGCTGACCCATTATTTTCTGTAAGAACGCTAGCTTTTGGCTTCACCCGTCTGAGGTTCGTATCCAGATTACCCGGTCGTAACAATCACAGAGGTGCTCCCTTTACTCCCTAGCCGAACAATCAGAAATGTAGGGGTAAACATAGGAGCCAGGCAGCCCAGCTTGGCAAAGGACTTAAGTCAAATAGGTGCATATATTGGCTTAAAATATATGGGAAGGATATGAGTTCAGACAAGATAGATGAGCTATGTGATGAACATATTAATTGGCTTCTTTTAAAAGGAGCCCCCAATTGAGGCTGGGTGGTACATCCGAAGATGTGTACAATAGCAATTTGGTTTATCCAAACTCTATATCGGGAGGCTAAGGCTCCAAGAGTAATGAAGAAAGGTAAAAAACCAAGGGAAAAAACAGAGAGAGGTGATGACACCGCCGAACTAGGCGTAGAAACGCCGAAGCCGAGCTGTGTTCCACGGGTTGGGTTCAAGGCGGTTATCCGACGGGCTACGAAGGCGGTAGGCCCCTCCCGCGAGCACTTCTTCTATAATGAAGGGGCCCTCCCATTTGGGTGAAAGCTTGTGCTTTTGCTTCTCGGGGAGGCGTAGGACAAGCTCCCCCATGTTGTATGCCTTTGCATGAACCTCCCGATTCTGGTAACGCCGTGCTTCCTGCTGATAAAACATGGAGTGTGCCCGAGTAATGTCGCGCTCTCCTTCTAGGGCGTCCAGGTCATCCTGCCGATCTAGCTCGGTCTCCTTCTCTTCGTACATGCGTACTCTGGGTGCGTCATGGATAAGATCGCATGGGAGGACTGCCTCAGCGCCGTACACCATGAAGAACGGGGTGTATCCTGTTGGCCGATTAGGAGTGGTGCGCAACCCCCATAGCACGGAGTCAAGCTCCTCTACCCAGTGGCAATCTGATTCTTCAAGTGAGCGGATTAAGCGAGGTTTTATGCCACTCATAATGAGTCCATTTTCTCGCTCTACCTACCCGTTATTTTGCGGGTGGTACACCGAAGCGTAATCAAGCTTTATGCCCATCTTAGCACACCAATCTTTAACTTCTTGGGTGGTAAAATTAGACCCGTTATCAATGATTATACTATGGGGAACACCGTAACGGTGTACGTCACTGGACATGAAGTCAACAACTGGTCCGGACTCTACAGAGGTTATCGGCCTTGCTTCTATCCACTTAGTGAACTTGTCTACCATAACCAGTAAATATTTCTTGTTCTTGATCCCCCCTTTAAGTGGTCTGACCATGTCAAGCCCCCAGACTGCGAACGGCCAGGTTATCGGTATAGTCCGAAGACCCATGGGGGGCATGTGAATTTGATTTGTGAATAGCTGGTACCCAACGCAATGTTGGACTAAAGCGCATGCGTCTGTGCGGGCCAGAAAAACCCTGCTCGAAAGGCCTTGCTGACCAAGGCCCGAGCCGCCGCGTGATGGCCGCCCATGCCGGCATTTATCTCAGCGAGAAGCTGATGTCCCTCCTCTTCGGAGATGCACCTCTGTAGGACCCCCGTAGTGCTCTTTTTGTAGAGCTCGCCCTCGTGGACCTTGTACGCTTTAGAGTGCCGGATTATGCGTCTCGCCTCCGTCTGATCATCGGGAAGTTCTTATCGCAGGAGGTAGGGAAGCAAGGGCTCGTTCCATGGGGTGATTACGGCCATGATCTCATGGGCCGAGGGTGTTTCTTCGAGTGCAGAGCCCCCGATGATGTAGTCGTCGGGCTCGATTTCTGGGTGGATGACCTAGGCGGGCTCATTGGCTGTCGTGCCGCTGTTCTCGTCCTGCCATACCACAGATGGCTTGAAGAGGCTTTCCAGGAAGGTGTTTCTAGGGATCAGGTCGCGCTTGGCGCCCATGTGGGCGAGGACATCTGCGGCTTGGTTACTGTCTCTAGAGACATGGTGGAATTCTAGACCCTCGAATTGGGCCGACATCCTGAGGACGGCATTTCTATATGCCGCCATTTTCGGGTCTTTGGCGTCAAATTCGCCATTGACCTAGGAGATGGCGAGCACTACAAAAAAAATACACTTCCGTGATGATACATGTTTGTCACAGTAGGTCATGTTTTCTGTCTTGCATGTACATCCATGAAGATTTTATGACAGAATCAAGATAGTCATACCTGTGTTGTCGTAGAAGTGTTCCATGACAATACCAAAATTATCATCACGAAAGTGTCCGCTTCCATGACAATAAATGGCGCGTCATGGAAATGTTTTCGTCAAGGGTAACCAACACGTGGCATCCACCGTAACGGGTTGCCGTTAAGCTATCGGGTTCCGGTTTGGATCCGATAACCCGTTAACAGCCCCGACCAATGGGAATTTTCCACGTGTAAAATTCTCATTCGCCGGATGATCCACGTGTCAGCTCGTCGTTGGGACAGATGTCATCCCTACAATGGACGGAAGACGCCTATGATATGTCGACACGTGGCACAGACCAACAGTGGCCCATTTAAGGTAAAAAGGCCGGCCCAGCTAAAGGACCACCATATTTTTTTCAGACACTAGTGGGCTGGCCCGTTAACAGCCTGCCATGTTTTGGATCAAATTAAGGCCCATATCAGATCTGGCCCATTCACAGCCTGTCATGTTCTGGGCTAAATTACAGCCCATATCAGATCAGGCCCGTTAACAGGCCACTGTTCTTTTGTGCCCATCTTAAGCTAGGTTTGTATTTCAGCCTGTTAACTGCCCGTTTACCAGTTCGGCCCGATAATAGTTTTGGCCTGTTAGCGGCCTGTGGTGCATCTGGGCCGTTGTCGGCCCGGTTTCACTTTAGGCCATTTAACGGCCCATGCTAAAACTAGGGTATTTCTTGTCTGAAGTGAATTTGGGCCTCTTAATGGCCCGTAGACTTCATGGATAAATTTCAGCCCAACTGGCCTATCGGCCTGTTAATGGCCCGTGTAACAGCTGGGCCTAATTACAGCCCGTGTTGAATCCGGCCTGCTTACAGCCCATCTGTTAATGGCCCGTGACACAGTTGGGCCTACGGCCCGTGTTGATACCGGCCTGCTTAAAGCCCATAATTTTATTGGGGCCCGAGATATATTTTGGCCTGTTAACGGCTGTCGGCGTACGACACCTATGGGATCCCGAGAGACCCCTTTACGATTCGGCGGGGGGAGAGGAATACGCAAAGAGATAACCAGTGATCGACGCGGGAGGTTTTTACCCAGGTTCGGGCCGCTGATCAGCGTAAAGCCCTACTCCTGCTTTGTGTTCTTATTGATGTTCTTGAGCCCAGCCTTCAGGAGCGCTTGCAATGAACAGTACGTTCAAAGAGCAGCTACGCATGCAGAATGGGCCGGAAGTTCTCCTCCCCTATAGCAGTTGCCTTGGGCCTCCTTTTATATGCTCAAAGGGGTCTCCACAGTGGCAAAATGTACATACATTGAGGTGTAATGTAGCTACAGGGTATCATACCTAACCCCTGACGGATTAGGACAAGCGCATTTAATGCACCGTGAGGTGTCCGTTTAGGTGTCCTCACTTTCTTGGGGATGGAAAAAGGGGCCATCCCATCAGCACCGCTTAAGCTCTCCTCCACTGGCGCGTCGCCATGCATCCAGAGAAGGACCCAGAATGTCAGGCATGTTACTGTGCCGAAGCGGTGGCACAGTGGCAGAATCTCGCTAGGCGCCGAATCTTGCCAGGCGCCAAGCCTTGCCGGACGCCAAGCCTTGCCGGGCGCCAAGTCTTGCTGGGCCCCAAAGGCCATCCCGGCAAGGATCTTGCCGGGGGAAGCTGGCCTTCGGATTCCAGCTCTGCTTATCTGCTGATCCTCAGATCTCTGACTTGATGATTTCCTTGGTGACTTGAATCGACCTCGAGCCGATCCCGGCAAGCCTTGCCGCGAGGATGGGTACAACTGCCCGTGCACAAGTACGGGGTACTAGTGGCCCAATACTTAGTACACTAACAGGAGCCCCCGGGCCTAGGCCATACACGAGTGCGAGGCGTTGTTGGGCTAGGCCCAAACAGTGCACGGGCACGCGTGGTAGGGAATTAACTGCTCGTAAATATCCTGTTTTACTGTGCCCCACACTGCGCGCACGGAGCACGCGACGTGGGAAGCGTGCCAAAAAGGCTGCAACTGTTTCGCGCCTATAGAGGCGCGTTCACATTGGGGAATAAAAGAGGCGGCCCCGCTCCTTTCCCATAAAAAAGGAGAAGTTGCAGAGGCACGAACCTATTTATCCCCTTCTTCTTTCAATCTGGCCATCGCCATCGCCCTCCTTCTCTCGAGCTCAGAGCGAAACCGTTTCTTCTTCCGCCCGCTGCCTCCACGCTCGCTCCACCCCCAGCTTCCGCTCCCGCCGTCGCCATGGCGCCCAAGGCCAGCAAGGGCAAGGGGAAGAAGGCGAAAGCCGACGTTCCGGAGAGCGAACTGGTGAAAATGCGGAAAAGGCTCGTCGTCTTCCCTCCAACGCTCGACGCCGAAGCTTTGAAGGGGCGATACCAATGCATGTGGGCGAAGGGAACGCAAGCTCACCCCGCCACACGCGTAATCCCAGGTGCTTGCTCCAAAGGTGGATCGGACAAATACCCTTTCTTCACTGCATACTTCTATTGCAGGCTCTGTCCCCCTTTTTCCGACTTCTTCAATGACATCATGTACACATACGGCTTCCGTCTTCTTGATTTCACGCCGAATGCAGTACTTTGCATGTCAATCTTTGCTCATCTCTGTGAAAATTTCGTTGGTGTGATCCCCAATTCCGCTCTTTTTTGCCATTATTTCTACCCTCGTCTCCAAAAAGGAGAGGCTCTCTTTGGTTCTATTGCCTGGATTCCAAGGGCTTGGAATAAAGAAATTTACCCAGAGGGAGTATACCGCGAAAAGTGGGACGAGTGGCAGGCTGAATGGTGCTGGATCCAGGAAGCAGATCCCCATCCTTTTTGTCATCCCCGGCAACAGAAGGTGGTCCGCGGCAAGGATTGGAGCGACCCCGGAGAGGAGGACGAGAGGCTCACAATCGCCACTACCAGGATCCTTCGCCTGAAGGCTGCCGGACTGACGATGGAGATGATCGGCTTCGACTTTCTCCGCCGCCGCATCGCCCCTCTGCAGAATAGGGGAAGGCCAGCTTGGGAGTACAAGAACGCGGCAGATGTCATGAGACTGCTCCCCGGGCTGAACAACAATCTGACCGCTATGCAGCTTGGCGCCCTCCGTCAAAGATTATTCCAGCGCGAAGACAAGCACCGGCTGCCGGCAAGGATTGTCCCCTTGTGCAACAATTCTGCCTTGGGGTCAATCATTGCCTTCATGCTGATGTTTAATGCCCACGGCCTTGACCCGACCTGGGCCGAGCCAAGCGAGGAGGAAGCGCAGAAATTCTTTGACAATTTGATGGAGAAGCTGGTCCGGCAAGAGTCAGATCTTATCCGAGCCACCACTGATCAGGGGGTAGCCTACATCGCTACCAGAGTGGAGGAGGCGAATCTTGCCGCAGAGGCCAGCAACGTTGGCTTCACAGAGTGGGAAGCCAGCGACGCAGAGGTGATAGTGGAGGGAAAGTCTGCCGAGGAGGACAAGGTTGCCGGGGAAGAAGACAGGGCAGCCGCTGAGAGCTCGTCTGGCGAAGACACGGCCGAAGAGGGGACGCGAGAAGAGCCCTCACCTCCGAAGAAGGCCAAGTGTGTTCTTCGGAAGGCCGCGTTAGGTATCCCGGCAAGCCATCCTACTTCGAGCGGCGAAGCCCCCGGCAAGAAAGTGGCCGGCAAGACTGGACCGCGGCAGGGGGCTCGTCAACAGCCCGCGTGGCGCGCGAGACCCACACCAGCGACCACTGCTGGGGCGGCAGGAGGGTCTCGTACTACCGCACCGGAAGCTGCCCCGGCGTCTGCCACAGCCAAGCGGCCTAGGACTCCTCCTTCGTCTCCCCACTCAGACACCGCAACGGAGGTCGACTTCGACATTTTCGGCTTTAGTCCAGAGCGAGAGGAAGAAGAGTGAGTACTTGCCACAGCTTTCACCTTCCAATTTTGCATCAATCTTACTGACTTGCTTGTATTGTTTCTGCAGTGACACAGAAACCTTGCTGGAGAGGATGGCGAAGAGGTCAAGGATTTCTACGGGCGACGAGCCCCCGGCAGGCTCCACGAGCGTGCCAGAAACCGTCGTTGTCAGCCCGGAGTCCAGTCCTCAACGCAGCACCCAGCGCAGCCCCCAGCATAGCCCCCAGCGTAAGTTCACTGTCCTTTTTTTTCGCTGACTGGTGCCGAGGCTTTTATTCTTGCCGCTGATATCTTTCGGTTCGCAGGAGAAGAATGGCAACAAGGAGAAGACATTCCCTTTGTGCCTCCTTCATCGACCGCTCCGCCCACAAGCACATCCCCAGCAAGAGATCCTGCCGGCGAGCCCGTCCTAACTGAGGGGGAGCCGGCAAGCGCGGACTCCGGCGACACGCCCCCGGCAACCGGAGTTGCCGGGAGAGGTGAAGCCACCCCCCGACAGCCAGACGTAGGTACTCGATTGCCTCAGAGTGCTTGTTATCCTTTTTCTCTCATCTCTTCATCTTTAGTCACTTCAAACTCCAAACTTCGATCTTATTCAGTCTTCCTCCTTCGCCCTTCAGAGTTCCCTGTGATGGAACACATGGACGTCGACGTCGTCATCGAGGAGACCGCCAGGGATGCCGCCGCCGAAGCAGACAGGATCGCTGCCAGCGAGGCCACCAAGGACGACGTTGCCGGGGCTGGTGATGCTCTTGATGGGGAGGCCGCCAAGACACCACAAGAGGAAATCGCCAAAGAACCTGCTGAATAGGGCGACAGGGAGGCTGAGGACCGCACTGACAGCATTCCTGCCGCAGGAGTGCCAGGCGCTGTACCGGCCACAGAGCCCCCTGTCACTGGTGAGGCAGCCACTGAAGACCAGCCATCGACATCTGAAGGCCCCTCATCCAGCAAGTATGTCAAGGTTGGCGAGAACCTGTTCATCAACTTGTCGGGGACGGCAAGCACTGAGGCACCAGCCGAAGGAGAAATATTCGAGGAAATTATTGCCGCTGCCGGGCTTGAAGTTGTTGACGATCCCAGCACTAGCAGCGGCAAGTCTGAAGAGGATCAACTCCTTCAGGCCATGGGTGAGAATTTCCGCAAACTCCAGGCTCTCCATCGCGCCCGAAAAGAGAAGGCGGACTCCAGAATGGCAGTTGTCGAGGCAGCCGAAGTGGATTTTCAAAGGCGCGTCGCACAAATGCAAATCTGGCACGCCGAGGCCCTCCAAGAGCTGGTTGCCGGCCGAGAACAAGTGAGCCAGCAATGGAATGAGATCCTCCTGAAGCAATCAGATATGGAGAAGGCACATGATGAAGCTATTCAAAGGATTGCTGCCGAAGATGCTCTCCTGACGGGGCGCCGCGTTGCTCTTGATGCTCACGAAGAAGATCTCACCGCACGTGAGCAGGCGCTCGTCGCCAAGCTTCTTAGCAAGGATGAGGACATCAAAAATCTTGTCGCGCGGCGGACCCAGGAGCTGGAGCAAAAACATAAGGAGGCGCTCGAAGCTCTGACTGCAAGTCACGCTGGCAAGCTCAAGTAGGCCGTCGATGCTGCCGAAGCTGCAGAGGCCGCCAAGAACGAGCTGAGCGACAAAGTGAAGAGGCTGGAAACAGATCTCGAAGAGCACGGCAAGGAGCTCTCGACGCTCAAGGGAGACAGGGAAAAAACCCTCCACTCCTTGGCGGAGATGCAAGTTGCCCTGTCTGACAAGACCAAGCAGCTCTCCTCTGCGGCTAATAATATTTCGGTTCTGGAGCTGAAGCTGACCACGCTGCAGAAGTCTCTCGAGGCCGGCAAGGCCCGTGAGAAGGCTCTACTCAAGGATCTCCAAGGAGAGAGGAACCTGCTCAAGAGCGCCGCCGCTGCCCAAAACGAATACGAGAAGGGAGTGGAGATCTGGACCGGACGCCTCATTGCCACCGCGGAGAAGCTTACCGCAGAACTGTCAACCATGGGCCTGTCGAACTTCAGATATTCTTCCGAGGAAAGGATATCTCCAAGTGCCAGGTTGACGATGTTCTTTGAAAGCATCATCAACGCGTTGAGGGCGCTCCAGTCCAGCCGGGCGACCCAACTGGCGAACGAGACTCGCCGGCTTTGCCGGGCCGTCCTCCGCAAGGTGCTCATCAAGGTGGTGCACAGCAATCCCGGCATCGACCTCTCCAGCGCGCTCGGCCATCTGCCAAAGGATGCAAATGTTGAGGCACTTGAAGAGTGCATCGCGCCAATCCTTGAGAAGGTGGACTCCATCAAAAGGATCGAAGGCCAGCACAGGGATTGAGTGCTTCCCTTTTATTCTTGCCGCCATTATCTCATGTAAAAGACAATTAAGTCTCAAGTTAGAACTGCGGCAACTCATGGATGTAATACAATTTGCCTATGTTTAGGTTCATGCTCGTTATTTTCCTTATCTGATTCCTTTATGTATGGAGTTCGTCCTACGCTTATTGAAAAACTTGCCGGCGCGCAACCTGCCGCGAGCGCTGGGTGCGGGACTTCAGCAGCCTGCTGGAGGCGCAGCGGCCGGCAAGACTCCTTGGCGTTCTCAGTGCAGCCACTTAAATCGTTGAGCGGACTCGAAACAAAATAAGGGCGCAACTGATTACAATAAGGGTTCCTTCGCGTGCAGATTTTCCATACAAGAGTCGGAATCGTCCAAGGAAATAACTTGGTAATAAAAGAAAAAACTGCTCTGAGTTTTTAGGACTTAGCTCCTGGCTTTGTTCTTCCTCCGAAGCGTCGATTCCGAACGTCACCAACTGGTATTCATATCTCCCTTCCCCCCCCCCCCCCCCCCGGCAAATGGGCACGCGAGGAATCCTTCTGTCTTTTGAGAAAAAGAAAGAAGAGAAAATAAAGGGATGAAACCTTGGCGGTTCGTTAGAAAGAACTTACCGGGATCAGGTGTCATACAACATCTTAGACAAACATGCATATATAAATATGAACATGGGAATCAATAAGGGAATGTACAATACTTAAATTTATTCATCTGTGCTCAGGGTCTGTGCCTGGCTTTGTACAAAGGATCACATGCCTTGCCGGCAAGACTTGTACAAAAGGGTGGTTGCCGGGAGCCCCCGGCAACCGCGCCTTATGGATAGAACTTGCGAAGATGTTCGATATTCCAGGAATTGCTCACTGGAACGCCATCTTCGGTCTCTAGGCGGACAGCGCCGGGCCTGGTGACTCGTACTACCCGATAAGGGCCTTCCCACTTTGGCGTCAACTTGTTTGAATTCTTGGCGGACTGAATCCGTCGAAGAACAAGGTCGCCTTCCTCAAGGCTTCGGGCATGAACTTTGCGGCTACGATAGCGACGCAAAGCTTGCTGGTAGTGTGCAGCTCGCACAGCAGCCTGAAGACGATTCTCCTCAAGGAGCACAGCGTCATCTTGCCGCAGTTGCTCTTGCTCGAGCTCATCATAAGCGAGCACTCGAGGAGATCCGTATATGAGTTCCGTGGGGAGAACTGCTTCCGCTCCGTAGACCAGAGCGAAGGGCGTCTGGCCGGTGGCTCGATTTGGTGTCGTTCTGATTGACCAAAGAACCGCCGGCAACTCATCAATCCAGCGTCTTCCACACTTTCTCAGCCTGTCAAAAGTTCTGTTCCTGAGACCGCGCAGCACTTCAGCATTGGCCCTCTCAGCTTGGCCATTGCTTCTCGGATGAGCAACAGAGGCAAAACAAATCTTGCTGCCAAGGTCTTGGACATGCTGCATGAAGGTGCGACTTGTGAACTACGTGCCGTTGTCGGTGATGATCCTGTTAGGCACACCGAAACGGCAAACAATTCCTTTGAAGAACTTGACAGCTGATTGCACTGTCACCTTCCTCACTGCTTCCACCTCCGGCCACTTTGTGAACTTGTCGATAGCAACGTACAAGTACTCAAAGCCCCCGGTAGCACGGGGGAAAGGGCCTAGTATGTCGAGCCCCCAGACCAAAAATGGCCAGGAGAGAGGGATTGTTTGAAGAGCTTGAGCTGGCGATGTAATTTCTTCGAATGAAACTGGCACGCTTCACACTTGGTTACTAGTGCAGTCGCATCCTGGAGGGCGGTAGGCCAAAAGAAACCTTGCCGGAATGCTTTCCCGGCAAGTGCTCTTGACCCTATGTGAGAACCACATATGCCCCCATGTATCTCTGCCAACAGCTATAGTCCATCTTCCCGAGAAATGCACTTCAATTTCACACCGTTTGGTCTCTTTCTGTACAGGACGTCATCGACGAACTTGTACATAACAGACTGACGGGCTACTCTCTCCGCTTCTTCTTGTTCCTCAGGGAGTTCACCTGTCTGAAGGAAATGGACAATGTGCTGCGCCCATGCTGGAGCCTGAGGCTCGACAACTAGGACTAAAGGCATCTCCTCTGCCGGGGGAACATTTGTCTCGACAACGAGGGCCTGAGGCCCTGTCGGAGCCTGTTGTTCCCCGGCAGGCATGTCGATCCCGGCAACTTCCTTGCCGGCGGCTCTGGGGAGCTCTGCCGGGAAGTACTGGCCAGAGTTCAACTTCCTTCTCTTTTCCTGCCGCACCGATGGCGCCATGGATGGTTGAGTCAATTGGAGCACAAAACTTCCTGGTTCCACAGGCAACTTGAGGGCAGCACGCTTTGACAGGTCGTCAGCAATATTGTTCTCGGCACGAGGAACGTGCTCCATTTGGAGACCGTCAAAGCGCTCTTCCAATTTCCTCACTTCATCTACGTAGGCCTGCATCAATGGACTTTGATAGCTCTTGTTAACTTGCCTGACGACAAGCTGTGAATCGCCTTTGATGACGAGCTTTTTGATACCAAGGTCCACCGCGATCCTGAGACCGGCAAGCAAACCCTCGTATTCTGCAGTGTTGTTGGTCGAACTCTCCTAGGGAAAGTGCATTTGGACTACGTACTTGAGGTGCTCTCCGGTGGGTGCGACAAGCAGCACGCCAGCACCGGCGCCTTGCAGCAAGAAAGCCCTGTCAAAGTACATAACCCACTGCTGATCGATTTCCTTGCCGGGGAGAGTTGTTTCTTGAACTTCTTCGTCTGGCGTCGGGGTCCATTCTGCAATGAACTCCGCCAAGGCCTTGCTCTGAATTGTCGAAGTGCTTTCAAACTTAAGGCCAAAGCTCGACAATTCCAACGCCCACTCGACGATCCTGCCGGTTGCTTCCGGATTTTGCAAAATCCGTTGCAACGGGAAGCGAGTGACGACGGTGATCTCATGTGCTTGGAAATAATGGCAGCTTCCTCGAGGCCATAAGGAGGCCGAAAAGCAACTTCTGCACACCAGAATATCTTGACCTAGCCCCTTGCAAAAGAGAGCTAACAAAATAAACTGGGCGCTGCACCACCTTCTTCTTCTGCACGGGTTCTTCTGTTTGCGCAGATCCTGTCTTGCCGGGATCGACCCTTGCCGGGGAAGATCTTGCCGCGTCATCCGGCGGTCCTGCCGCTGGTGTTGCTTCCTCATCAGCTTCTCTCTGTGCTACTAGCGCAGCACTAACCACTTGATTTGTTGCTGCCAGATACAGCAGCAACGGCTCTTGTGGTTTAGGCGCAACTAGCGTCGGCGGAGAGGAAAGGTATTTCTTCAAATCTTGCAGCGCAGCCTCCACTTCCGGAGTCCATTTCATTGGACCTGCCTTCTTCAAAATTTTGAAAAAGGGCAGGGTGCGCTCAGCAGATTTGGAAATAAACCTGCTTAGAGCAGCAACACAGCCGGCAAGATGACGCACATCCTTGACGCGCCTCGACGCTTCAATTTGCTCAATAGCTTTGATCTTGTCGGGGTTCGCTTCGATTCCTCGGCAAGATACAAAGAATCCGAGGAGTTTGCCGGAAGGAACACCGAACACGCACTTCTCAGGATTGAGCTTGAGGTTGATCTTGCGCAAGTTTGCAAATGTTTCTTCTAAATCTTGAATAAGCGTTGCTTTATCCTTGGTTTTGACCACTATATCATCCATGTATGCCTCCATATTTCTATGGAGTTGTGGCTCAAAACCAATCTGGATTGCTCTGGAAAATGTTGAACCAGCACTTTTCAACCCGAAAGGCATTCGTATAAAACAATACGTACCACATGGGGTGATAAAGGCGGTCTTCTCTTCATCTTCCTTTGCCATAAAAATCTGATGATACCCTGAATAGGCATCAAGGAAGGACAGGAGATCACAACCAACGGTGGCATCCACAATCTGGTCGATGCGCGGTAAGGGAAAAGGATCTTTTGGACAAGCTTTATTGATATCTGTATAATCGATACAAAGCCTCCATTTCCCATTCGCTTTTCGCACTACAACCAGATTAGCCAACCAAGTTGGATGAAGCACTCCTTTGACCAGTCCTGCCGCCTCCAACTTCTTAATTTCTTCGGCAATGAATTCTTGCCGCTCCAAAGCCTGCTTCCTCACCCTTTGCTTGACGGGCCGCGCATGAGGACAGACAACAAGGTGGTGCTCAATTACCTTCCTGGGAGCACCGGGGATGTCAGAAGGTTGCCATGCAAACACGTCGACATTCGCCCGCAGGAAAGCAACGAGCGCGCTTTCCTATTTGTCATCTAGGGTGGAACTTATGGTGAAAGTTCCCCCCGTTCCGTCCTCTCTGACAGGCACCTTCTTGGTTTCCGGCGGAGCGGCCTTGGACTTCTTGTTCTTGCCGGTGGAACTCTCTGGTACGTCCTCGACGAAAGCGCAGCACTCCGAGGAGGTGCGCTTGCCGGAGTTCGCGCCAAGGTTCCTGCCGGTCTTCTTCTTCTCTCCGGGAGTTCCAGCGGCAGGAGCAGGTACCTTGATGGCAGGTGCTGCAATCGCCTCCTGGTAAAGTTGGTCGGCACAGATGAGCGCATCCCTCTTATCGGAATGGATAGTGATGACGCCCAACGGCCCAGGCATTTTCAAAACGTTGTACGCGTAATGTGATGCCGCCATAAACTTAGCCAGCGCTGGCCGACCAAGGATCCCATTGTATGACATGGGGATCTTGGCGACATCAAACACCACCTTTTCGGTCCTGAAGTTAAGCTCGCTGCCAAATGTTACTGGCAGCGTGATCTTGCCCTTAGGCTGGGTTCTTCCCGGATTGACCCCTTGAAACGTACCCGTTTCCTCGAGGTCCTTGTCGGGAATCTGAAGCTTTCTGAGCACATCCGGTGAGATTAAGTTTAGGCCGGCCCCGCCGTCAACTAACATCTTCGTCACCTTGAGGTTGCGAATTGTTGGCGAGACCAACAATGGCAAACACCCAACCGCAGTTGTGCGATCAGGGTGATCCTCGGCGTCAAAGATGATAGGCGTGCTGGACCACTTCAGGGGCCTACATGCCTCTGGGGACGGCTCTGCTGCATTAACCTCTCGCACCCACTGTTTAAGTTGGCGGTGGGAGGAATGCAGCGAGGCACCCCCATCAATGCACATAGCCTCCGTAGCCTTCTGGAATTCCTGCTCACTGGATTCATCATCTTCCTCATCATCATCTCCTTCTTTATCTCGGCCCCGAGCGGGCCGATCCTTCTGCTGCTTGGCCTTGCCGCGGCGACCCCCTCGGCCACCGCGTTTCTTGCCGGACCCCTCAGCACCATCTTGGGCGTTCTCCTTGTCTCGCCTCTCGTATTCGGCCCTCTGCTTCTCGGCAAGCTGCTCAACTTGCCGGTAATTTTGGAGATCGTGGCCCTTGGTGCGATGGATCTTGCAATACTGCTTGCCGGAGTTCTCCGACTTGTCGGCGGCCGCCAAGGCCTGATAGGAAGGGCACCCGGCAAGATCCTTGCCGGGGTCGCTAACCTTGGCCTTCTTGGCGGCGCCGGGGTTGTCGGATTCCTCGACAGCAAGCACGTCCTTGCCTCCGCGCTTCCTGTTCCGCCACCGACCTTTCCTCGATGGGGCCGCGGCGTCTTCATCTTCGGAGTCGCCTGCCGCGCCAACAGCCTCACCAGGGAGTTTCCTCCCTTCTTCAGCTCGAGCGCACTTGTCGGCCAGAGCGTAAAGCTCGGCTATACTCTGGACCTTGTTCATTGCCAGCTCTTCCCGCATTCTATGGTTACGCACGTTCTGGTGGAATGCGCTAATGACAGCGGCAGGATGAACGTCGGGAATGTTGTACTGCACTCGGCTGAACCTCTGCATAAACTTGCGCAGGGACTCGCCCTCCTTCTGAGGAATGATGTGTAAATCGCTTTCTTGGCCAGGAGCTTGGTGGCCTCCAACAAAGGCGCCAACAAACTGATGGCACAAATCTGACCAGGAAGAAATAGAATTCTCCGGCAGATGCATCAACCACGACCTGACGTTGGGCTTGAGCACCAACGGGAAGTAGTTGGCAAGTATCTTGTCATCTCGGCCCCCGGCAGCTTGCACCGCAATGGTGTAGATGCTCAGGAACTCCGAAGGATGGGTCTTTCCGTCATACTTCTCCGGGACCTCTGGCTTAAAGGTTCGGGAATTGGGCCACCGGGCTTGCCGCAGCTCACGGGTAAACGCCGGAGTCCCTACCTCATAAGGCAGGTCTCCTACGTCCCCTGGCACAGGCTCGTCAACAGCCGGCCCCGCGCGCTTATCAGACTGATAGCGCGCTTCCCGTCGCCGCTCGATGGTTGTTCGAGCGTCCTCTTTGCCTCGTTCCTGGAGAACTAGACGCTGATCACGGCGCATCCGTGGATCGGACGACGCCGTGGAAACTTCTTCATGGCGGTCGACTTGCTGAGTTGTCAGCCGCCGCAGGTGCCGCGGAGGGGAGTGCACTGTGATAGCACCACCTCCGGTTTTCTCTACATCGGCTCGCGCCGGATCGATGGGCCTCCGCTGGGAGGGCCCTGCCTCTTGCGGTCCATCCTTGTTGGCGAAGCCGATAAGGCTCTGGATAGTAGCTCGCCACTCCTCCATCTTCTCCGGGGCGGGAGGAAAATCGAGGAGCAGCTGCGCACGTGCCAAGGCTTCCGCTGGTGTAGGTGGCGGCGACAAGTGCGAGGTACGTGAGGTGCTCTGACTCCTAACCATGTTAGAAGGAGCACCACCACGGTCACGCGACCATGCGTCACCTCCGCCGGCAGCTGGGTGTGCATGCTGGCCCCGCGCATCTTGGGATCGATGCGCAGAAACCTTTTCGCGGGGACACCCCGAACCACCAGCGCCATGACGTCGCTCATCTTGCACGACCTGAGTAGGTCGCGAGGCTTGCGCCGGCGTGGGAGCTCCAGCAGGCGCCCTTCGATCCCTAGAGTTAGTTGTGCCACCCGTAGGCAACACAGCGCCATCTCTAGATCCAGCGGCGTGCAAGTTACCACTGCCACTGCGAACGATACCGCTCGCTTGGCTTGGATCACCAGAACGCCGCGGGGGTTCTAGTCCTCTTCCTTCTGCATCCACGCCGTCGCCAGTACGCGAAGGTGCAGGCAAAACGGACGCGGACGGTTGCACTGTTGCAGCGCTCTTCTTCTTGGGTGGCATGATGATGAAGATGATGAAGAAACTAAGGCGCCGAACACTAGATCAGGTTCACGTAACCTTCAATCCCCCTACCTGGCGCGCCAAAGATGTCGGCGTACGACACCTATGGGATCCCGAGAGACCCCTTTACGATTTGGCGGGGGGAGAGGAATATGCAAAGAGCAGAACCAGTGATCGACGCGGGAGGTTTTTACCCAGGTTCGGGCCGCTGATCAGCGTAAAGCCCTACTCCTGCTTTGTGTTCTTATTGATGTTCTTGAGCCCAGCCTTCAGGAGCGCTTGCAATGAACTGTACGTTCAAAGAGTAGCTACGCATGCAGAATGGGCCGGAAGTTCTCCTCCCCTGTAGCAGTTGCCTTGGGCCTCCTTTTATATGCTCAAAGGGGTCTCCACAGTGGCAAAATGTACATACATTGAGGTGTAAAGTAGCTACAGCGTATCATACCTAACCCCTGACGGATTAGGACAAGCGCATTTAATGCACCGTGAGGTGTCCGTTTAGGTGTCCTCACTTTCTTGGGGATGGAAAAAGGGGCCATCCCATCAGCACCGCTTAAGCTCTCCTCCACTGGCGCATCGCCACGCATCCAGAGAAGGACCCAGAATGTCAGGCATGTTACTGTGCCGAAGCGGTGGCACAGTGGCAGAATCTCGCTAGGCGCCGAATCTTGCCGAGCGCCAAGCCTTGCCGGACGCCAAGCCTTGCCGGGCGCCAAGTCTTGCCGGGCCCCAAAGGCCATCCCGGCAAGGATCTTGCCAGGGGAAGCTGGCCTTTGGATTCCAGCTCTGCTTATCTGCTGATCCTCAGATCTCTGACTTGATGATTTCCTTGGTGACTTGAATCGACCTCGAGCCAATCCCGGCAAGCCTTGCCGCGAGGATGGCTACAACTGCCCGTGCACAAGTACGGGGTACTAGTGGCCCAATACTTAGTACACCGACAACGGCTCATTTTCTATTTGGGCCAAACATGGGCCTAAGGCAGCTTCGGCCTGTGTTGGCCCGTGAATTTTTTGGCTCTAGCCCAATCTATATTTTAGCCTGTTAAAAGCCCATGGTATTCTCTGGCCCAGCTGTCCAGAACTTTACTCGGCCTATTAAAGGCAGAAAACTACTATATGTTTAGACATGCTAATGGCCCAAGATGATTATAGGCCCACGTTTTGGCCCATATATAGCGAGTTACGGGCCGGCCTGAAGACCGACAACATTGAGAGCCGTTGAAGCTTCCGGCCTAAATTACAGCATACCGACTATACAATAAAGAAATTATGGCATATTACATCCACTGGGCATCAAAGTTCGCCACCGGTGATAATAAAGCACAACGAGACCGCGGTTTACATACACTGGGCATCAAAGGTCGCCACCAATGCATATAAACGCGCCGACAAAAGAATATACAAAACTGAGAGCACTTCAGAAGGCATTAGGCCTGCCCTGGACGTGCACCAAAAGCAGCACAACAAGCTGTTGAGACCTTAGTTGTGTCAACGATAGATGCTCTAACCCTAGCTGCATAGCAAGAAAGCATGCATGGGTGTCCTCTGAGGTCTTCTTTACATCATTGACATCAAGTTGGAGCTGAGCTGAAGCAAGCCTTTCCACTTTAAGTTGAGACTGAATAAGTTAAACTGATTGAGGCAGCAACTGCACAGAGGTTGTCTCATAGCTGCTGGTGAGTAGCTTCAACTCACTGTCTTCATCAAGACATGACCTTGGGGTCATCTCGCTCTCTTCAAGATGGTTTGGCTCACTATCTTCCCTAAAGTTCTGCCTGGCATAAGAGATATGACTCTAAAAGAGAAACAAGGAGACACGTAATAGGTTTCACAAATATATAAGCAAATAAATGGATCTGTTCTGCATAAGGAACATGTTTTTACAACTACAATTTAAAACTGGTAGTTGTTGCAAACATCCAATCAGATGTAAACACCAAAGTAAACAGCAGTGGAGGAAATGATGCCTATCCAAATCTATACTAGAACAAAGTCTGAAGGCTTGAGAAGGATGAACTTACATTACATGTTAACACGGGCTGGACAAAGCCCTATTCCATGTCGATGGAAGCATAATTCAAGAAATTCCCCAAAGAAACTTGTTTATAAGTGTTGCCTTTATTCTACATTTTGTAAAGAGTAAATATAGATCAAATAATATTGGAAGAAATAGAGGATAATGAAGCTCAGGTGCAGAGTGACAATACATAATCAAATAGCTATTAATTAAGTACAGCGTTACAAGGCAAAAGGTACTGACAAGAGGAATGCAAACATCAACGTGTGCAGTGGCATTGGCTTTATTCAACATTTTGGTAAGAGTAAATGTAGATCTGATAATTTGGAGAAAGTGGAGGGCAGGGCAGATAAGATGCAGAGTAATGCTAGACAATCAACTATCTCGCAATGCAAGTACAGTAATACTACCACCGTCCGTTATTACTTGTCGCTCAAATGGATGTATCTAGCACTATTAAGTTCTAAATACATCTAATTGAGCAACAATTAATTCGATACGAAGGGAGTACGTGACAACAGGTACTTACATGAGCAATACAGAACTTCATAACCATTGTGTTAATTCTACATTTATCTAAGAGTAAATATATATCTTATAATTTTGAGCAAAGGGAGGATAAGGAAGCGAACATTTATAGTGATGCTACATAATCAAACAGCAATGAGTGTAAGTATGCTAACAAAGGGCAAGAGGTACTGACAAGAGCAATGCAGTGCCCAGTATTGTTGTGAGATCCTATGATCCTTTGAGAAAGGAGATTCATCTGGAATTAGTTTTCACATGCAGAAATGTAGGAGTTCAAATTTTGAATTGATATCATAGACAGTACCTGATGCTGGGCTCTCTGCAGTTCTAATAGGGGTTTGGCCAGTGGAGTAGGGGTAAAGTGTGGTATGGTTGGGCCTGTGTTTTCTGTGGCTACTGATCTATATGATTTAACAGGTATCACTGCCTTTTACAAATACCTAGTTTGTAGTCCTTGAGGATCTACACTCACCCTCTTCCTTTTGGACATCTATTACGAAAGAACAACATTTGACTGGAAAAACATAGTATGATGACACATGGAATAGGTACAGAAAATGGATAGGTATGGCGTATACTCATATATGATGCTTAAACTAAGCAGATGGTGGTGTAACAAAGTAGAAGTAATGCAAGAGGTCATATGCAAGATATGTGCGACCAATACAACCTTGCCAAGTTAGAGCAAGCACCTTGATGGGTGAATAAGATAGGCCATCCTCCACCATGCCAAGTTTGTTAGCCAGTGGATTGTTCCGCAATATTCCTCTCGTGCGCCCATTCTCATATTCATTTTGATCATGTTCAATACCTGACATGCATGAAAACATAAAAATAAATGAGATTATCTTTGTAATGCAGAAGTGATTCTAATCCAATACTGTCTCCCTGTAAACCCCTTTGTGCTATCTCTGCAATTCTTCTGAGAGATGCCATGCATGCTGTAATTTGGTGTGTGTGCATTAATATAATGTGGCCTACTACTCAAAATATGAGAGGACCAGAAGTGATGATACTTTGCAGATGACAGCTTCAACATATAGTAAAGAAGAACAACTCGACTTGACCTGACAGATTCAAAATAGACTAAGGGAGAACAACTCGACCTGACCTGTCGACCGCAAATGCTCTGCTACTCTTCCCAACAAGGAACATACTTATTAAAGAAGAAGAGAAGAGGATCATGTTAAAGAAGAGCAGAAGAGCAAGCAAATTGAAGATATTACAAGTCTTTCTATACAATGTCTGTTGCCCACCCATGATGAACCAGAGCGCACAGAGAAATACTATTCCTTCCGGTGTCTCCATATGTGTCTCACATGCATTTCGAAACTAAAGTAGGAACATTTAGCTGACCAATTAAACATGTCTCAGTTTTACTAATATCAGCATAATATCATATTTGAATTTGTACAACTAAGCTTGTTTAGCTTGATGGGTGGAGCAGTGCTATTACGACACGAATCACGTAGGCTGATCGTGGCCATCATAAAATGGGGAAACGTAAGCATGATGAGTATAGTGTTGACCGTGCCAGTGGCATGGCAGATCTGAAGCTGCAAACCGCGCAAAGGGTACTTAGCAACCGATGTTTACTTTGAAATAACAACTAAGATTTGGTATGGACAAGAAAGTACAGTCAACAAGTGACAAAGAAATGCAATTCCTGCTGCCTCTCTATATGTTGCAACATGCATTTGGAAACTCAAGTGGGACCTTTAGCTAACCAATTAAATGTGTCTGTTAGCTAATATCAGTATCATATCACAATCATATTTGAACAACTAAGCTTTGGAATTATGAGTGCTGTCTCGTTTAGCTTGAAGGGTGGAGTACTGCTAGTACGGCAGAAAGCACCTATGCAGATCATAGTAGTGTAGATAAAAGGGGAAAACCCTAAGCATCATGAGTAAAATCAGGAAAGTGGAACTAGCTGGAACATATGGGCTTGTATTGCCGGTACAGCTAGAAAGGGTTCGGAAAGGCTTCGGCCCCAAAAGGGGCAGCTCTATTCAACTGAAGGCACAATACTGTTACTATCAGTCTAGACTCTCAAATGTTAGAAGTATATTGTGTTTAAGATAGAGATAGGAGTTATAGATAGAATATATTAAATCATGTATGACTTGCCCTCTACTCTGTGTGTCTCTCTCTCACATGTACATCTATATATACCCTACACAAGGGTCAGATCAATACAACAAATATTATAGGTTCTATATTTTCTACATCAAAGACGATATAGCTCCCAGCATTTCTCGGATATTATGGCAGACCATCTAGAATAGTTGAAAGCATCTATCTGAAGCGACCCAACAGACCTTCGACTGCAAATGTCCCTGCTCCACTTCCCGACAAGGAACATACTGCACTATTCCCTCCGTTCCTAAATATAAGTCTCTTAGAGATTCGAATGTGGACTACATACGGAGTAAAATGAGTGAATGTACACTCTAAAATATGTCTATATACATCCGTATGTAGTTCTTATTGGAATATCTAAAAAGACTTATGTTTTATCGAAAAAGGCTTTCGCCTTGCTTTATAAATAAAGCAACGATGAACAACACCCGGTCCAAACGCATGCCACCACAACACACGCACGCACCCAAGGCAGTTTAGGAATGGAGGAAGTAATATACTTATTAAGAAGAATAGAAGAGGAACATGATAACAAAGAGCAAGCAGATTTTAGATAATGCAATGTATGTTGCCCACCCATGATGAACCAGAGCACACAGAGAAATACTATTCCTTCCGGCCTCTCCATATGTGGCTCACATGCATTTCGAAACTAAAGTAGGAACATTTAGTTGACCAATTAAACCTGTCTCAATATTACTAATATCAGCATCATATCATATTCGAATTTGTACAACTAAGCTTGTTTAGCTTGATGGGTGGAACAGTGCTATTACGACACGAACCACGTAGGCTGATCGTGGTCATCACAAAATGGGGAAACCGTAAGCATGATGAGTATAGTGTTGACCGTGCCAGTGGCATGGCAGATCTGAAGCCGCAAACCGCGCAAAGGTTACTTAGCAACCGATGTTTGCTTTGAAACAACAACTAAGATTTGGTATGGACAAGAAAGTACAGTCAACAAGTGACAAAGAAATGCAATTCCTGTTGTCTCTCTATATGCCATGACATGCATTTGGAAACTCAAGTGGGACCTTTAGCTAACCAATTAAATGTGTCTGTTAACTAATATCAGTATCATATCACAATCATATTTGAACAACTAAGCTTTCGAATTATGAGTGCTGTGTTGTTTAGCTTGAAGGGTGGAGTACTGCTAGTACGATAGAAAGCACCTACGCAGATCATAGTAGGGTAGATAAAAGGGGAAAACCCTAAGCATCAAGAGTAAAATCAGGAAAGTGGAACTAGCTGGACCATATGGGCTTTTATTGTCGGTAAAGCAAGAAAGGGTTCGGAAAGGCTTCAGCCCCAAAAGGGGCAGCTCTATTCAACTTAAGGCACAATACTATTACTATCAGTCTAGACTATCAAAGACGACATAGCTCCCAACATTTCCCAGATATTATGGCAGACCATCTAGAATCGTTGAAAGCATCCATCTGAAACGACCCAATAGACCTGTCGATTGCAAATGTCCCTACTCCACTTCCCAACAAGGAACATACTGTACTACTCCCTCCGTTCTTACGTATAAATATCTTAGAGATTCGAATGCGGACTGCATACGGAGCAAAATGAGTGAATGTACACTCTAAAATATGTCTATATACATCCGTATGTAGTTCTTATTGGAATACCTAAAAAGACATATGTTTTACAGAAAAAGGCTTTTGCCCTGCTTTATAAATAAAGCAACGATGAACAACACCCGTACAAACGCATGCCACCACAACACACGCATGCACCCAAGGCAGTTTAGGAACAGAGGAAGTAATATACTTATTAAGAAGAATAGAAGAGGATCATGATAACAAAGAGCAAGCAAATTTTAGATAATACAATGTGTGTTTCCCACCCATGATGAAGCAGAGCGCACAGAGAAATGCAAATCCCTGATGTCTCTCTTTGTGTGGCGCACATGCTTTTCGAAACGAATATAGGAACATTAGCTGACAATTAAACGTTCTCTGTTTTAGTAATATGAGCATCATATCAGATTCGTATTTGAACAACTAAGCTTTGGAATTACGAGTGGCATGTTGTTTCGCTTGATGGGTTGAGGTCTTGAGGAGCAGTGCTAGCACGACACGAAGCACCTACGATGATGGTAGTGAATATAAAGGGGGAAAACCATAAGCTTTACGAGTATAGTGACCGTGCCATGGCGGATTCTAAGGTGCAAACCGGACAAAGGCTACTTCGCAACCAATGTTTGCTTTCAACTAGCCACTATGATTTGGTATGGACAAGAAAAGTACAGTAAACAAGTTACGATCTACTTTCCGGGTGAGATCAATAACTTAAGCAGATATGAAAGAGTACCACCTCTCTTGCGACGCCGTGTAGGCCCCTGCTGATACATTGAGGGTGCTGCAGGTGCGATGGCTGTCGGCGGTGCAGAAGAAGACTTGAGACTGCAGACGTTCGGATCGGGGGATAAGTCCTGCTGCCGTGGACGAGGCGGTCGTAGGAGCGGCAACGGCAAGGTGGACGACGGCGCCGCTGAAGCGAGAGGACGCGATGAAAGGATCCTGGTCCGGCGCCGTGGATGAGAGACGTCCATCTCTTGCAGTGGACGATGGGGTAGGGGTAGCGGCTCCGGCAAGGTGGAGGATGGGGTGGCAGAAGGAGGAGGCTGGCCGATGTGGAGCGGTTGTTGTGGCGCCGACGGTGTATGAATGGGGAAATGGATGGGAGGGGAGGGGATCTCAAACCTTGGGACACGCTTGTCTGAAATGTGGGAAAGTTACGAACTTAGCCCCCGTTTAAAATTTCGGACATCTCGTCGGTTGGGGATAGGACGGTAATCTCGCATCTCCCCAATATTTGCCGATAGCGATTTCGGGCGAGGAGAGGATGTTTTGCCGCCCATGGTTGGCGCCCACGATGTATGAATGGGGCTGACAGCTAGGGCGGTTGTGTCACGTCTGAGGGAAGTTACACACCTGCCCCTATTTAAAATATTTGCCTACATCGATATTGGACGAGGAGAGTTTGTTTTGCCGCCCACGTGTATGAATGGGAAAATGGAGGGAGAGAGAGAGGTCTTTCGGACGAGTTGAGTCAAATGTGTGTTTGGCGCCCATGTTTGGCGCCCACCATGTCTGAATGGGGAGACAGGCGGTTGTGTCACGTCTGATTGAAGTTACTAACCTACCCCTATCGACAACAATGGAAATCAGGCTGATTAGGATGTGAAGTGTCAAGGGTAGACAGTAATTTCCATCTCGCAAAACACTGGCTTCGGGCAGCCGACAAATGATAGTGGGTGTTTTGCTGCTTCGTTCAAAATTTGGGAGAATTAGCATTCACATTTGCCCTGGGCCCTGGCAACTAAATTCAAATCCAATTTGTATTCAATTACGAATATCCATACATCATTCTATGTTTGTTATTTATTTCTTCAAAACCACGACAAAGATTTATTCCACCTTTATATATGAATATGATTTAGAAATGCCATGATCTTCGAATTCAATAGGTTGGATACACTTTGAGTCAAACCGTTATTTCATCCAATACAATCTGCTCACACGAAAAATAGTTCACCTTATGTCAATCATACAAGTGCTGAGGATTACCTCGCCTAAAAAAATCAGATCATTACAACACATGGACAACAAAGGGGTCTTACAACATAATACATTCAGAGACATGACACAACATGCAAGTGTACTAATCTAATGACAGTTTCAACTGGTATGTAAAGAAGAACTGGGATTACCCTGGGCTTCAGATGGCAGAAGCAGCAGGACATCCTCCGTCTTCAAATGCAACATTCTTACTTCCTCAAATTCTTGGCTTGCTTGCATAATGCGTGCAGCTAATTGCATAATTTCCAGCCTCAAGATCAAGATTATCCCAGCCACACCATCTCTTTCTGCCTCTAGTAGAGCCTCAAGAACTGTAATATCTGTGCTCAGACTGCTCTCTAACGGTGTTGCCTCTGAACTGCTACCATCTGGTAACATGGATGGCGCATTGCTTCCACAAATAGATTCTAGGGTTGTACATTGTGTCCTAGTGTGAACGGCATCCTGAAAGGTTTCCGCTGGACATAAGTAAGAGATAGTTATTGCATGATCCAAGCAGTAAGCTTACATGGTAAACGGCATACCAATTATTGCCGAGCATGGCAAGCTATATTTAAATGGTTCGAAGCAGCATAAGTCGAAAACAACTTAAAATGGTAAGATGAAAGGTAGTGTACCACCGCTATATTTAAGTTGCCCAGGCATATAAGCAGTTGAAATAATCTGAGAGAGCACTTAAACAGTGTGGCCTCATATAAACTATGAAGACAGTCTTGTGATGAAGTTCATAGGAAAAGTTAAGGAGTCAAATGAATTAGGCATGCATTTCTTTACGATAGTACAACAGGCACTGCTGACATATTGGCCAACTCAGGTATAGAATAACAAGTAACAAACAAGCATTCGAATCAAGCAATACAGCAAAGCGGACAACTGAACTATTTGTAATTCTGTAGGATTACAGGTTGAGGGCACAAGCCAAGAAAGCAGCCCACACGCATTACATTTCACATGTACTAAAACACACTGGCTTACCATATGTTGCTGTGAAGCCTCGCTGCTGTTGCAATGTTCTTTGAAGATATCGTCAGCATCCCGTGGTTTCAAATCTAGTCGATGTTGTTTATTCTTCCCCCTCTATTTAGGTAAAATTAATTTTAATCACATGCACTGGTTCAAATTAATCATCAATGGTTAATCTAAACTAATGAAAGAAGGGTGTGTGCTTACACAACAATATATGTGCTTCACTCTATTTTTATACTTGTTCGAAGTGCCAGCCCCAAAAGAACAAATATTTTGCTTGATGGGGTTGGCAGCTCCATAATGAATAGAAGCATCAAATTAGTCATGCAACTTGGGAAGATCAAGAACGCACAAAAAAGTAATGAACAGAGGCTCGGAGTAGTGATGTAATAGCTAGCATTGGAAAATGTAGGGTAAAACGAACAAAAAGCAGCGGAACCACAAGCTAGTTTGCTAATGTGTAATTAAGCATAGAGAACATAGGCCCTGTTTGGATCCATGGGTAAGAGCTAGTTTGGGCTCAAATAGCCCTAAAGTATCCAAACATGAGGGCTAGTTGCATCTAACCCACCCAAAGAAACTTATCCCACCCAAGAGGTGCTAATTGGAGCTAGTTCTAGTGCATTTATTGTCAATCTAACCCTGTCATCCAAACACCTCTTTGGCTAGAGTTAGTTCCGGGTTAGTCATGAGCTAGAAACTAACTCTAACCTCTCGCTAAGTTAGAGTATCCAAACAGGGCCATAGAAGCAGTCTGATGTAACCAACAGGTGGCATCAGAACAACACCATTATCATAAATATAGCATGCAAGAAGTAAAATAGTAGGCAGTGATATCTAGGAAGTACAGTAATACTTAGGACAAAACAAAAGCATTGTAACTATATGTGCACTGGTTTGTAATTTAGCCCATGTAACCTGTTCACTGCCACACGTATGGCCCTACAGGTGCAAGCAGAAGAACGCGTCTGATGAAAAATTGAATGATGCCCTGAAGAAATTCGAAGGTGCGGTGCTTATGCTAAGAAAGTGAACGTAGCCGCCGACCGTTGGATAATAGTACCTGATTCTCGGCGGCGTATGGGTATCGTTGTCATACGGGAAAGCTAAGGATCGTTGATGGTGCTCGTTGCTACTTCTTGAGCTTGCGTTGGTTTTTCCCTTGAAGAGGAAAGGGTGATGCAGCAAAGTAGAGTAAGTATTTCCCTCTGCTTTTGAGAACCAAGGTATCAATCCAGTAGGAGACAACGCTCAAGTCACCGAATACCTGCACAAACAAACACCAACCTTGCACCCAACGCGATAAAGGGGTTGTCAATCCCTTAACGGTTATTTGCAACATGAGATCTGATAGAGATGATAAACGGTAAAGTAATATTTTTGGTATTTTTGGTTTATGGAATGGAAAGTAAAGATTGCAAAGTAAAATAAATAGGAAACAGAAATTGTAGATCGGAAACTTATATGATGGAAAATAGACCCCGGGGCCATAGGTTTCACTAGAGGCTTCTCTCAAGATAGAAATTATTACGGTGGGTGAACAAATTACTGCCGAGCAATTGATAGAAAAGTGCAAAGTTATGACGATATCTAAGGCAATGATCATCAATATAGGCATCACGTCCGTGTCAAGTAGACCAAAACGATTCTGCATCTACTACTATTACTCCACACATCGACCGACTCCTACCTGCATCTAGAGTATTAAGTTCATAAGAACAGAGTAACGCATTAAGTAAGATGACATGATGTAGCGAGATAAACTCAAGGAATATGATGAAAACCCCATCTTTTTATCATCGATGGCAACAATTTAATACGTGCCTTGCTGCCCCTACTGTCACTGGGAAAGGACACCACAAGATTGAACCCAAAGCTAAGCACTTCTCCCATTGCAAGAAAAACCAATCTAGTTGGCCAAACCAAATCGATAGTTCGAAGAGACTTGCAAAGATATCAAATCATGCATATAAGAATTCAGAGAAGATTCAAATAATATTCATAGATAAGCTGATCATAAATCCATAATTCATCGGATCTCGGCAAACACACCGCAAAAGAGTATTACATTGAATAGATCTAAAAGAACATCGAGGAGAACTTTGTATTGAGAATCAAAGAGAGAGAAGAAGCCATCTAGCTACTAGCTATGGACCCGTAGGTCTGAAGTAAACTACTCACGCTTCATCGGAGAGGCAATGGTGTTGATGTAGAAGCCCTCCGTGATCAAATCGCCTTCCGGCAGGATGCCGGAAAAGGCCCCAAGATGGGATCTCACGGGTACAGAAGGTTGCGGCGGTGGAAAAGTGGTTTTGTTGCCCCCTGGATGTTTTTGGGGTATGAGTATATATAGGCGAAAGATCTAGGTTAGAGGGGCTACGAGGGGCCCACAAGGTCGGGGCGCGCCCTACCCCCCTAGGCGCGCCCTCCACCCTTGTGGCCGCCTCGCGGCTCTTCCGACTTGCACTCCAAGTCTCCTGGGTGTCTTCTGGTCCAAGAAAAATCATCGCGAAAGTTTTATTCTGTTTGGACTCCATTTGGTATTCCTTTTCTGCAAAACTCTAAAACAAGGAAAAAAACAAAAAATGGCACTGGGCTCTAGGTTAATAGGTTAGTCCCAAAAATCATATAAAATAGCATATTAATGCATATAAAACATCCAAAACAGATAATATAATAGCATGGAACAATCAAAATTTATAGATACGTTGGAGACGTATCAAGCATCCCCAAGCTTAATTCCTGCTCGTTCTCAAGTAGGTAAATGATAAAAACAGAATTTTTGATGTGGAATGCTACCTAACATATTTATCCGTGTAATTCTCTTTATTGTGGCATGAATGTTCAGATCCGTAAGATTCAAAACAAAAGTTTAATATTGACATAAAAACAATAATACTTCAAGCATACTAACAAAATAATTATGTCTTCTCAAAATAACATGACCAAAGAAAGCTTATCCCTACAAAATCATATGGTCTGGCTATGCTCCATCTTCATCACACAAAATATTTAAATCATGCACAACCCCGATGACAAGCCAAGCAATTGTTTCATACTTTTGACGTTCTCAAACTTTTTCAACTTTCACGCAATACATGAGCGTGAGCCATGGACATAGCACTCTAGGTGGAATAGACGGTGGCTATGGAGATGCCCATTAATAGATATCAATGTGAGTGAGTAGGGATTGCCATGCAACGGAAGCACTAGAGCTATAAGTTTATGAAAGCTCAAAAAGAAAACTAAGTGGGTGTGCATCCAACTTGCTTGCTCACGAAGACCTAGGGCAATTTGAGGAAGCCCATCATTGGAATATACAAGCCAAGATTCCCACTAGTATATGAAAGTGATATCATAGGAGACTCTCTATCATGAAGATCATGGTGCTACTTTGAAGCACAAGTGTGGCAAAAAGGATAGTAACATTGTCCCTTCTCTCTTTTCTCTCATTTTTTATGGGCCTTCTTTCATTTTCTTGGCCTCTTCTTTTTTTTTCGTCTGGAGTCTCATCCCGACTTGTGGGGGAATCATAGTCTCCATCATCCTTTCCTCACGTGGGACAATGCTCTAATAATGAAGACCATCACACTTTTATTTACTTACAACTCAAAATTTACAACTCGATGCTAGAACAAGATATGACTCTATATGAATGCCTCCGGCGGTGTACCGGGATGTGCAATGAATCAAGAGCGACATGTATAAAAATATGATGAACGGTGGCTTTGCCACAAATACGATGCCAACTACATGATCATGCAAAGCAATATGACAATGATGAAGCATGTCATAATAACGGAACGGTGGAAAGTTGCATGGTAATATATCTCGGAATGGCTATGGGAATGCCATAATAGGTAGGTATGGTGGCTTTTTTGAGGAAGGATATGTGGTGGGTTTATGGCACCGGCGAAAGTTGCGCGGTACAAGAGAGGCTAGCAATGGCGGAGAGGTGAGAGTGCGTATAGTCCATGGACTCAACATTAGTCGTAAAGAACTCATATACTTATTGCAAAAATCTATTAGTCATCGAAACAAAGTACTATGCGCATGCTCCTAGGGGGATAGATTGGTAGGAAAAGACCATCGCTCATCCCCGACCGCCACTCATAAGGAAGACAATCAAAAAATAAATCATGCTCCGACTTCATCACATAACGGTTCACCATACGTGCATGCTACGGGACTCACAAACTTTAACACAAGTATTTCTCAAATTCACAACTATTCACTAGCATGACTCTAATATCACCATCTTCATATCTCAAAACAATCATAAGGAATCAAACTTCTCATAGTATTCAATGCACTATATATGAAAGTTTTTATTATATCCCTCTTGGATGCCTATCATATTAGGACTAGTTTTATAACCAAAGAAAATTACCATGCTGTTTTAAAGACTCTCAAAATAATATAAGTGAAGTGCGAGAGTTCATCAATTTCTATAAAATAAAATCACCGCCATGCTCTAAAAAGATATAAGTGAAGCACTAGAGCAAATTTGCCTAGCTCAAAAAAATATAAGTAAAGCACATAGAGCATTCTAATAAATCACGATTCATGTGTGTCTCTCTCAAAAGGTGTGTACAGCAAGGATGATTGTGACAAACTAAAAAGCAAAGACTCAAATCATACAAGACACTCCAAGCAAAACACATATCATGTGGTGAATAAAAATATAGGCTCAAGTAAAGTTACCGATAGACGAAGACGAAAGAGGGGATGCCTTCCCGGGGCATCCCCAAGCTTAGGCTTTTTGACATCCTTGAATATTACCTTGGGGTGCCTTGGGCATCCCCAAGCTTAGTCTCTTGACACTTCTTATTCCATAGTCCGTCAAATCCTTACCCAAAACTTGAAAACTTCACAACACAAAACTCAACAGAAATTCTCATAAGCTCCGTTAGTATAAGAAAATAAATCACCACTTTTGGTACTGTTGTGAACTCATTCTTTATTTATATTTGTGTAATATATACTGTATTCCAACTTTTCCATGGTTCATACCCCCCGATACTAGCCATAGATTCATCAAAATAAGCAAACAACACATAAAAAACAGAATCTGTCAAAAACAGAACAGTCTGCGAAGATCTAAATTGTTCTAATACTTATGTAACTCCAGAAATTCTTAAAACTTAGTACAACATAGGAAATTCGTATATCAATCTTGTGTAAAAAATTCAGAGTTATTCCACGCTCTAGTGAATTTAAACAATTCTGGGACTGGACGCAAAAGTTTCTGTTTTTCAGCAGGATCAAATCAACTATCACCGTAAGCCATCCCAAAGGTCTTACTTGGCACAAACACTAATTAAAACAAAAAAACCACATCTAACCAGAGGCTAGATGAAATATTTATTGCAAAACAGAACCTAAAAAGCAAAAACAAAAATAAAATTGGGTTGCCTCCCAACAAGTGCTATTGTTTAACGCCCTTAGCTAGGCATAAAACACGAATAGATCTAAGTATTATCATCTTTGGCATTTCGGAAGAAAAGAGAAAATTTCTTATCTATGGCATTTATCTTTATGTTTTGTGAGAGCACATGGCCATTGATCGTAGAATAAAGATTAAGCACATTGCGAAAATTTGCATCTAAACTTGCCTTCATCTCTTTGATTATTTCGTTTTGATAAAAACTCATAATGGCGGAAGATTCAACATCCTTTTCCTTGGGGTGCCCGAATATGGATTTCATCTTCTCATAAGTATCGATGGCAACCCCTCCAAGAAAACCATTTTCAAAAATAGAATCCAAAACTTGCTTAAAAGAAGGGGGGAGGCCAAAATAAAAGCTTTCTAACTAAACCTCAATTTGATATTGGGGAACATAGCTGGCTCGAATCCTCAACAGTCGATCCCAAGCATCTTTCAAAGATTCATCAAGCAAATAACGAAAAATTCCGGGATCATCTTCATCAAGATTGAAGTCCTCCTCAACTATCCCAGTAAGTTTTTCCAAAGCATCATTACTTATAAGCTTAGAAAGGACAGATGGGTTGTCCAAGGTACTTGAAGCTGGGAGAAAACCCGAAGCTCTTCTAGATTCGGCCATGGAAAAAGAGATGAACAAAAAGGAGTGTGAAGGAAAGGCAAATCTTTTTGAAAGTCATTTTAGAAGTGGGGGATAGGAAAACGAGAGGCGAATGGCAAATAATGTAATGCGAGGGATGAGAGTTTATGATGGGTACTTGGTATGTCTTGGCTTGGCGTAGATTTCCCCGGCAACGGCGCCAGAAATTCTTCCTGCTACTTCTTGAGCTTGCGTTGGTTTTTCCCTTGAAGAGGAAAGGGTGATGCAGCAAAGTAGAGTAAGTATTTCCCTCTGCTTTTGAGAACCAAGGTATCAATCCAGTAGGAGACAACGCTCAAGTCACCGAATACCTGCACAAACAAACACCAACCTTGCACCCAACGCGATAAAGGGGTTGTCAATCCCTTAACGGTTATTTGCAATGTGAGATCTGATAGAGATGATAAACGGTAAAGTAATATTTTTGGTATTTTTGGTTTATGGAATGGAAAGTAAAGATTGCAAAGTAAAATAAATAGGAAACGGAAATTGTAGATCGGAAACTTATATGATGGAAAATAGACCCGGGGGCCATAGGTTTCACTAGAGGCTTCTCTCAAGATAGAAATTATTACGGTGGGTGAACAAATTACTGCCGAGCAATTGATAGAAAAGCGCAAAGTTATGACGATATCTAAGGCAATGATCATCAATATAGGCATCACGTTCGTGTCAAGTAGACCGAAACGATTCTGCATCTACTACTATTACTCCACACATCGACCGACTCTTGCCTGCATCTAGAGTATTAAGTTCATAAGAACAGAGTAACGCATTAAGTAAGATGACATGATGTAGCGGGATAAACTCAAGCAATATGATGAAAACCCCATCTTTTTATCCTCGATGGCAACAATTCAATACGTGCCTTGCTGCCCGGCAAGATTGAACCCAAAGCTAAGCACTTCTCCCATTGCAAGAAAAACCAATCTAGTTGGCCAAACCAAATCGATAGTTCGAAGAGACTTGCAAAGATATCAAATCATGCATATAAGAATTCAGAGAAGATTCAAATAATATTCATAGATAAGCTGATCATAAATCCAAAATTCATCGGTTCTCGGCAAACACACCGCAAAAGAGTATTACATCGAATAGATCTCCAAGAACATCGAGGAGAACTGTGTATTGAGAATCAAAGAGAGAGAAGTAGCCATCTAGCTACTAGCTATGGACCCGTAGGTCTGAAGTAAACTACTCACGCTTCATTGGAGAGGCAGTGGTGTTGATGTAGAAGCCCTCCGTGATCGTATCCACCTCCGACAAGATGCCGGAAAAGGCCCCAAGATGGGATCTCACGAGTACAGAAGGTTGCGGCGGTGGAAAAGTGGTTTTGTTGCCCCCTGGATGTTTTTGGGGTATAAGAGTATATATAGGCAAAATATCTAGGTCAGAGGGGCTACGAGGGGCCCACAAGGTCGGGGGGCGTGCCCTACCCCCCTGGGCGCGCCCTCCACCCTTGTGGCCGCCTCGCGGCTCTTCTGACTTGCACTCCAAGTCTCCTGGGTGTCTTCTGGTCTAAGAAAAATCATCGCGGAAGTTTTATTCCGTTTGGACTCCGTTTTGTATTCCTTTTCTGCAAAACTCTAAAACAAGGAAAAAACAGAAACTGGCACTGGGCTCTAGGTTAATAGGTTAGTCCCAAAAATCATATAAAATAGCATATTAATGCATATAAAACATCCAAAACAGATAATATAATAGCATGGAACAATCAAAAATTATAGATACGTTGGAGACGTATCACTCGTGTTGCGGTTGAGTTTTGGCCGGCTATCACCGTTGCTGAAGCGGCTCTGGTGCTTCGGTTGCGGCGCCTGTCGACATACAAGAAAGCTCATCTGTGGTAAGTGAAAAGTTCCACGATAAAGAAGAGAAAAACCGAAGGAGTACAAATCAAATTAACCCGATGAGGCTGCGGCGTCAGTAAAGCAGAGCCGGTGGAGTTGAATATGGCGTCCGTGGAGCGGGTCTGGTGCAGCGGACGAAGGCGCCGGCGAAGCACATCCGGCGCGGTGTATAGTGCTTTCGGTGAGGCGGATCTGTTGCGGCGGATGAGGGCTTGTATGAAGGGCCACCGATGTGGCGGACGAGGGAGTCGATGAAGGGCCTACACTGTGGTGGACGAGGGTGCCGGTGAAGCAGATCCGGTGTGGTGGACCATGATGGCGGTCAAGGAGATCTGGAGCAGTGGACAAGCCAGTCGCTGAAGCGGCTCCGGTGAAGTGGTGAGTTGGCAGTTGGGGGTTCCAAGGTGCGGAAGGTAGATCCGGTGGGGTGTGAGGTCCACCGCTGCGGCGAAGGACTAGATTCGGCGGCTTGGCGTGGTTGGGGGGGGAGGAGGTGGGGAGGGGAAGGGGAGGGGCTCTGGGGAAGAATGTTGGGGGCAAAGAGGGGAAAACAATGGAGTTACCAAAGCAGCCTTTTTTCCATTCATGTGGCAGGGGTAAAACAGGAATATTACAGGGCTAAACTTTCGGGCCGCACGAGAGCTCCAACACCCGGAGGCTTTGCCCTAGTAACACAACGGGGTCCAGGTCGTATACGTGCCTCCGCTCCCTCTTGTCGAAGTCGAAACTGAGGTGGACCTCCTCGATGTGCCGGAGCTCCGGCACAACGAGCAGAGTGGCCAGAAGGTCGTGGGGTTCCCTGCACAGTGAGCGCCACATCTAGATGGGGGTGGCCTTGACATGCTCGCAGTACCTGTCGTCGCCTCCCTGGATGAAGAGCGAGAGCTTCCTGGCGGGGCACTGGCCGGTGGAGCGGAGGGCGGCGCAGGCATCAGAGAGTAGTCGGTCCTTGAGCCAAGAGGTGCCTAGACGGCAGTAAGACCCGGATGACTAGTATTTGTTGCATTCTTATATGAATGTAGTTTCTAATGATATTATTCTTGCTACGTACAACTTACATTTTTCTTGGTCAAAATATGACCCAAAATACGAGGAGACTATAGTGAATCAGGACGGAGGGGTACATCCTATGATGAATCTAATGATATATGTTTCGATGTGAGCGGGAAGTTTGAAAGCTTTTGGCGGCTGAAATTAAGTGTTCTGCTCTTGTACGGCCGACTATGATATCATGGCCGAGAATTTATTTGTTGTGCACGCAAAAAAAAGTGCAAGTTTCAAAAATCAATGTCTCCAACTCGAAACTTAGATTGTCCATTCAATTCAAATATGGATCATTGAGCTAGCGGAAGCAAATACCGTCATATGGTCCAATTCAAATGAAATTCCAAATGTGTTTATCCTAAATATGATGACAAAAACAAAAATGTGTATGTGTATGAATAAAGTGGATGATTATAAGGTTTGAACATGAAAATATGTGTATATCTCTAGGTTTGATATATGAATTTGAAATCACGAAATCCCGGCTTAAAAAATGTACCCCCGTTTAAATGAATTACAAAAGCTAATAATGGAGTCGAATTCCAAAATTCCAATCTTAGGTTTGTAATTCTGGTACTTCAAAGTATATCACGCATGTTCAAAAGTATTGTTATCTCATAGTCCAAACTATGAAACAAATTGATCAACCATGAGTGCACACACTACTGACCATATATATCTCAATTACGCTTGAGTCTCTCAAATATAGACACCTCACTCTTTATCTGAAGCCCACCACCCCGTCCCCACTCCTCCCCCCACAATCCTTTCTCTCCCCCGGACATGAACACAGGAGCACATTAACCCCCTTCTCTCTTCTAAGTCCGGACCCCAATATAGGTCTCTATCACTTTGTCTCTCGGGCATGCACACATCTCTTCCCCCACTCTCTAGGTCTCCCGGCATCTCTTTTTCCCAAGCACACGCACTATATAGCAGTGTATCTTTCCCATACACACAAAACATCACCCCCAAACGTCTATCTCCCTAGTTATGTGGTTCTTGCACACTCTCCACCATCTCTCTGTCTCTCTCTCGCATTAATTGATACACAACTCACTCACCACCCCCACTACAAAACAAGCACCCTTTGTCTCCTTGTGCACCACTCTCCTCTTTCTATCTCTCCCACATGCAGACCCGACCCAACTCCTTCCCTATATACATATATGTCGTGACTCTTTCCATTGCTTCCAAGCGTATCATCGTTCTCAATCTTGCATGTTATTCTCTACACCATCTATTCTAGATCTCTCATGAAGTCTCTATCACACAAACGATGACTCAATTTCCTTGCGTCTCCGTACATGGGCCACTTTCGAACAACATCAACCTTGTCTCCCAATCTATATGCCACTTCCGCACACAAACGACCCCTCTCTCTCCCCCCTCTCTTCCTCTCTCTCTCTCTATCTCACACACACACACCCCTCTCCCACACACACTCGATGTCTCTTCCAAATAGTCTGCTCCCCGCCTGCACCCATGCTATCCCACTACTACACATGCCTTTCTCTCTCTTGGACACACATGTCACACCATCCCCCCTTCCCTACTAGGTTTACATCATTAGTGGTCTCTCTTCTCCACATACACACACTCCCTCTCACACACGCGCACGCACAAACACACACAGACACGCACAACACCCATCTATCTGGATCCTTCTTTCAAGACACACACCCTTGCATATTCTCTCTAGTATATATCCCCCTCTCTCTCTAGCTCACATTCACACCAAAATTCTCTGTCTCTCTAACTCACACATCTCTCCCCATGTTCGCATGTGTATCTCACACACTCACTCTCTGATTATGTCTATGTGTCTCCATGTTACACAACACAAAGCCCCATGCACATGTCTCTCTCTATCCTCCACACACAGAGACACACAAAGAAACTCTTATCATTGCCTCAGTCTCTACATATCACACACACACATGCTATCTCTCTCTCGCACACACGCTCAACCAAGGTTTTCTCGTGAATAACTTACCGTCTATTCATCAACAGTCGTGGCAGTACGATAAACACGAGACGTGAAAAAAGAATAAATCTACACATCCATAGACCACCTGCTAGTATGACTACTAGGACTAGAGCGAGCCAAAAGTGCGCCGCCGTCACCCCGTCCTTATCGGCGACGGGAAAACATTTGTTTTACACAATCGGGAAGTCATCGTGCTAGGCCCCACATGCTCAGCCGTAGAATAGAACGTAGATACAAGCTTATGGAAACAAGTATCGATAATACGTTTGTATCTCCATACTTATATCTCTTCTCTCGTATAAAAAAACCGAGTTGGTGATGATGGTATGCCTGCCATCTTGCAATATAGACTGTCCGATCTATATCTGACGGATAGCAAGCAAACTATGGCAATTTTTCAAAAAGATACCTGCACCTCTCTCCACATTTGCAGATAAGGCCTTCCCTCGTTCATCCTTATCTTCCACAACCTCATTGTTGAGCAATTAAAAAAGGAAGCCTCTGGAACAATCTGGCATGGTGGCCGCTGCCGGTGTCGTCCATCCCCATGCCTCCGCTCAGTCCGACCACCAATCACCACGATGCCCCACTCCTCCTCACCTTATCTCTCCTCTTTCTCGAGATATCATTAGTTTTTACACATGGGATTACTCCCGCATGGGTCAACCACAACAGGTGTTTTATAAAAAAACTAGCAAGATGCCCATGCATTGCACGGAACACCAAGATGCATTTGTATGAGTAGTTTATCTTGTGGGAGAAAAGGATGAACGAGGGAAGGCCTTATTTGCAGATGTGGAGAGGGGTGTGGGTATCTTTTTGCAAAATTACCATAGTTTCCTTCCTATTCGTCAGATATAAATCGGACGGCCTATATTGCAGGATGGCAGGCACACCATCATCACCAACTCTGTTTTTTATAAGAGTAAAGAAATGCATCTTATTGTTCCGTGCAATGCACGGGCATCTTGCTAGTACTCCTATAGAAGACTTAGTTGGTGATGATGGTGTGTCTGCCATTCGTCATTTCTGACCATTAGATCTACATCTAACGACTGTGAGGTAAGTTGTTGGCTTTTCGCAACAACATCCCACTTCTCTACCCAATTTGTAGAAAACCCCTTAGTATATTAAAACCAACCACATCCCTTCCTCACCTCATCAAAATAGCCCAAGGAATATATTCTGATTGAAACATTATATATTTTTAGTGATATATGTATATCAAAATTAGAGTGTTTTCTATCAAGTTTGTGAATAAGTATTATTCTACTTATGATCCGTTGCAACGCACGTGCACATTGCTAGTATCTCCAACCATGCAAAAAAAATTGGCTAGTATTTCCATAGTTTCGAGTTTTCCATCAAGATATTAGTCACTCATGGTCGATATTAGTTTGATTTATGTACACATAGGCACTATGTAACTAGCTGTGCTTATTGGCTTCCAAAGCTTAACTTCCACTCCTACTTACAGTATGTAGAGAATTTAACAAAAAACTACCACTTTCAACCAGCCCTAGGAAGAAACTACTGTACAAAAAGTAGCAAAAACATACCCAAAATTTCCTAATCCGCGCCAAAAAACTACTACCTAGTGCCGATTAGGCTCGTTTAAACCCGTTTATGATAGGGTTGGTCCACACGTCCGTGCTGACGAGGCACCTTAATCCAACACCGTTTGTTTGACCGTTGTGTTGACCGTTAAGACACGAGGGACCCACATCTGAGCTTCTATCCTCTTCTTCCTCCTCCAATCATTATTTTTCCTGAACATTACTACTTCAAACAGTTTGTATGCATGTTCGTCGGTGGCGCCAGTGATGAGCGAGTTGGCCGCCGCTCCATCGGACGGGCCGGATGCCGCGCTGGCCTCCGCACAGGTTGGCTGGCTGGCCCGAGCATGGCTCACGCGCGAGCAAGCCGCCGCGCTGGCATTCACTCGAGCCAGATGGCTGGCCTTAGCGCGGCGCGTGTGAGCAAGCCACCGCACCATCGTGCCAACTTAGGTAGCAAACCTTGCAGACAAGCAGCTGGATGCATCCAGCAGGGTGCATGCTAGCTTGGCTAGCTAGCGGCCGTGAGCGCCGCACGGAGCTGGCATCCAGGCTGCCACAAGATGGGCTCCATGCCTCCGGTGCTTTTGACCTCGCCTTCTGCCAGCGGCGGTAGCTGCGTCCCATGGCCGAGGATGACTAGGTGGATGGGCCGGAGGTAGGAGGTTACTCAGGGATTTTTTTTTCCAGACTAACATGTAGGTCCCACAAGTCATAACGCCTAACTTGCTGGTCAAATAGACGGCATTGACTTAAGGGGTGACATGGGTTAAAACGTGGCTATAACGGCACTTGGTAGTTTATTGCAACGGGTTAAGAAAATTTTGGTATGTTTTTGCTAAATTTTGTATAGTACTGTAGTGGTTTCTTGGTAGGGCTGGTTGGAAAGTGGTACCTAGTTTCTTGGTAGTGGTTTCTTGTAAGGAACAATGTACTAGCGACAAAAGGCGATTCTAGGTTGCGTTGTACTACTAGTGGTCGCGGGAGTGTATAGTTCATTTTGTGGGTTTGATCCCGGCCGAACGCACAGCGGCCTTTTTTTAAAATATTAACCTCGCTGCGAGCCAATATTGTACACTGATAGTTTAACTTTTGAAGTCGAACGGACGTGTTGCACCACAATCTGGGTGCACTGGATAGCCCAGCCACCTGAACGGGTTTTCCCTCCCATCATCTCATGGCTCGCGTACTAGAGTAGTACTAGTACTCCTATATCTCTACTGTTATAAGAAACAGAGTTGGTGATGATGGTGTGCCTGCCATCCTGCAATATAGGTCGTCCGATTTATATCTGACGGATAGGAAGGAAACTATGGCAATTTTGCAAAAGGATACCCACACCCCTCTCCACATTTGCAAATAAGGCCTTCCCTCGTTCATCCTTTTCTCCCACAAGATAAACTACTCATACAAATGCATCTTGATGTTCCGTGCAATGCATGGGCATCTTGCTAGTACAGTATCAATTCACACTGTGCAATGTTTCTCGCCTGCATGCTCGCCCTAGCCACACCTCGCTTGCTGCTTCCTCATCAGCTACCATCTTTACTAGGGGTATAGAAACTAGCGCCTCCCAATTAAGCCCGAGGAGCCGGAAAAGCCTAGCGCGGCATTGGGAACTATGCAATATAGCTCTGTACATAAAGTGCTATACTTTGTAGCTTGTGGCATTGCATGCATGGACTTTGCTCCATTATCTCAAGGCCAGCTACGCGCTTGAATAGAGCACGAAGACTACGCAGGTGTACTTTCCTTGCATTGATAGTACAACGATGGTTCTAGAGAACAGTAGTACCCTCCACTTGCACTGTAGCTCATTGGCCTTGAGTTTCTAGAGTTCAAAACTGGTGCACTATAGAAGTACAATACTCCGTAGTAAATAATAACCGCACCATCGCACTACCACTATGCGTGCCCGCATAACTTCCTTAACGAAGGGACGAGGCCATGCGGTTATGCTCTTATCTCCTCCTTGCCAGTTCCCCTCCCCCCGAAGAGACCAAGGCAGTTCATCGCTGCTTCCATGGATTCGCCAGGTGGTTCTCCTCCTCGTAGGGGCTAGGAGACCTTGGACGATGATCCTCTGGGAGAAATCGCACGCCGCTCCGACGTCCTTACCGCCGCAAGACTCGGTGCTTCCTGCACCAACTATTTTAAGACGGTGCGTAAACAGGCTTGGGAAAAGGCCATGCTTGTTGGTCTTCCATGCATTCTCGAGCAGAAGGTTATTCTATGGGATAATTCATCGAACAGTCCACCGCTACCTGGCCGTGGTTGCACGTTGACTCCGCTAGAGTTGTCGATGTTGAGAGGTAGTCGGATTTTGTCCGATGAGCAGGTCAGTCATGGAGTTTGATCATGTAGTGTATATTCTAAATATAGTACTTAGTTATTCCATCCCATAATTTCTCCGCTGCCCACCGTCTTTTATATAGGTCTGGGTTGGTGCCAACGGAGATTGGCTTGCATACCTCCGGCCGGATACCACCATCATTTTTGCACAACATCCACAGCAGTGTGGCCGTTCCCGGAGACCCCTTCTCCACCATTGGGATCAACCTTTCGGACTAGCTGGGCTTGAATATGTATGATGATGCCTACATGAGATTGAAGAAGATAGCAATTGCGGACCCGCCGACAAAGCGACACAGCTACGATGATTACTATCTCATCGTGGTGTTCGACATAAGGATTGCCATCAATACAAAAGGCCGTAACGGCAGAGGCTGGCACATGTTGGCCGCGGCAGATTTGTACCCCTACACATTCGAAGACACCGTGTGCCATGTAGGACGCATCTTCACGGTGACAAGCCAATGGGACTTGTTTCATCTGGTTGCCATCCTACGGTACGGGATATTACAAGCAGAATGCACAAACAATCATTTTCATCCCTAACAGTACTCCATTATTTTGCAGGGACCAGTCATCCCCCGATCAAAATAAGATCGCCGATCCTGGATGTGCATTTGCATCCGTGATTCGGTCTAACCTGGAACCTTGTAGCTGACTTTGGCATATTGGGATCAACTATCTTAGCAGTCGTTACCCATGGTACCACTGATGTGCAACATGGTGACACGATCTACCATGATCGGACCGTCACCATCTACACAGGCATTCCATTTTCTCATTGTTGTGTGTTAGAGTAGTAGTACTTGTTAGAGCAAGTACAATAGGATGATGTAGGCGGGCTGTAAGGCTTTAAATAACATATTTTTGATGAGTTGGATAAGAGAGAAGAGGAAAGAGAAGAGAAGCGGGCTACTGATTAACAGTCGGCTGTAGCACGCGCTCCTAGACACTATGTGAGAGAGGAAGGTGGGCCATGTTTCAACAAAGTAGTACATATTTGTTTGTGACTATTGTAATTGTGGGCTATAAGATAGGCTATATATGACGTGGTATGATCATATAGCCAACATCCGGCTATACTGCTGTATTAACCATGCTCTTAGTTCTTTTCTTTTCTTGACCGGGACATGTTTACAGTACTAGTACTAAAATTTAGTATTAGATTTTTTTAACCCTCTCGCCTTCTCTTTCATTGTAGTACTAAGTAGTAAGGAGTAGTACTACTTACTAGTACTAGTACTTTTTACCTTGGAGGACGCGTATAGCTAGCTAGCCCTTGAAGACTTGAACCCACTAGCTCCCACCATTTTTGTTTTTCCATGTCTTACTATCTCATCCATGTAGCCAAGAGTGGCTATATATAATAAGCCGGTTATTTTACTTTCTCTATACTAGAGTAGTACTATTTGCTGCACAATATTACTGACCGCCATATTTGAGCACAACATTATTATGCATGGACCTTGACCATGTACGTCACCATGTGTCCAGATCTGAGATGCCGCGTGTACCAGATGAACAGCGCCAAGTTCGACCCCCGTGATGCTATGTGGGTGCCGAGGAGCACTCTTGGAGAGTACTCGCTTTTCATTGGGGAGAGCTACCCCATTGTGAAGCAGATGCCACCTTCTGTGCATGACTCCGAAGGCCTGCCGTTCATGAAGCATGGTTGTGTCTTCAGTGCGCACCGCCAGATGAACGACATGCTGGGACACACTATCCCTGATTTATGCCGCTTCAGCTTGGATGGGTCTCCATCATGTGGAACCGAACTAGAAAGCTGTGACAATGATTCCCGTTACCCACCGCTATGGATCGTGCCATCTATGAAGGACACCTGGGACTGGAACCTGGAGGAGGACATGGAGCCCATCTATAATGTGTAAGTGGAGTATGGTAAATTATGAATGGTAGCACTATAAATATATGTAGAGTAGTCGTGCACAAATTTATCACATGAAGTGGAGATGAACTTGTGTGGCATGCTGGCATTTGTCCTTTAGAATTTATTACTAGTAAATGTGTTATGTGTACGTGCAACTTGTGTGGCTGTTGCATGGGCTCCAACACGCTCTGTGAGAGAAAAGGTGGCACAACTTTGGCTATAGGTGACGTGGTGGCATCATACAATAGTGATCGTTCACTATAGTTGTAGTACTAGGACGACAACTCCTATAAACCTTGCGCTTGGCTCTTCACCTCTTTGGGAGGTTCAATAGTTTGTACTCCTGTGAACCTTGCACTTGGCTCTTCACCTCTTTGGAAGGTCCAACAATGTCAGTACAATATGCTTCTGGCAATCTGACACCGAATGAACTGCTGCACGTCCACCACGAGGGCAAGGGCGAGGGAGAGCGAGAGGGAGAGGGCGCTGTAGTCAAAACCCTCTCCTCGTCCTGTGAGCCACCGCGCGCGTGGGCGAGGGAGAGGGCGTAGGCATACGTAGTAAGCAAGCTTCTCCTCGTCCTGTGAGCCACCGTGCATGGGTGAGGGAGAGGGCGTAGTAAGAAAGCTTCTCCTCGTTCTGCGAGTTGACGGGACACATCAAAGTAGTACTAGTCCATACTGCGTCCTTTCCGGTTAATATGGCTTAATTCCAAACGAGAAAAATACACTGGCGGTCAACGTATGTAACAATACGCTCATTACAGTCACTATAGTTTTGCGGTGATTATATGGTCACTAGCTCACGTAGAGCACCGTATTGCACCCTGCTGACCGGCCGCATAGTCGACGTGGCACTTTGTTGACTGGTTAAATTGACACCTGGTTTCTGGGTCCCAACTGTCAGTTGGCAGAGCAAAGAAATTAGTTAAACAAAACTTTATGCAGGCGTGACAGGAGTCCAACCCTTGCGCGCGAACCACCCTGGCTGTGTATGTGAGTGCATGCACGTGTACTCCCTCGGTCCGTGAAAAACTGTACATAATGGAGAGCATCATATACTAGTATCATGCATATGATGCTAGTGTATGATACTACTTCCGTAATGCCTAGTATCATAAGTAGTATCTTAGGTTGCCTTATTAATTTGCCATGCATGACACAAAGTAGTACAACATTTAATATGATACGGTATCATGATATGATACCACAACCTCTCTTTCCTCATTTAATTGTATGCCACATCATCCAAAAAGTCTAGTTGGCATGCATGATAGTAGCACTTATGATACTCCTATTATGGCCAGCCTTAGAAATTTTTCCAACAAAGAGTGTAGATCTTACACTTCCAATGCACTTAGCCTTTGATCTAATCGGTATTGATTGACTAATGCACCAACTTGTGCTCTAGCTATGGGCTGCATGTCTATCCTTAGTTACAGCATGCAACAACCTTCATTTAATCTTCTTCTCTCAATGGTCGCATGCACACATAAGTCTGCTACTTTTGGGCATTAATTATGCCATGAAGTTCCGGTTCCTCTTGGTCAATGTGTAAATCTCTATATGTACAGTCTTTCATGGACGGAGGGAGTAGGTTGAGCACTTGAGCGTGAGCATGTGTGTTGCGTTGTGTGCTGTGTGCCGCATGGATGCGTGAGTGTTGCGTGTGTGCATGTGTACGTGTGAGTGTTGCATGCATGCATGCATGCATGAGGCTTCTACTCCCTCCCATTGACATGTTCATATTTCAAGCTTCATTAAAACGTTGCATGCAAGAATTAAGAGAAAACTCACCAATGCGTGTAAAAGTTCTAGTCTTTTGTTCTTCGCGCATGCATTCCAATTAATACGTTCGTAAACACAATTTTCTTGAGGAAAACGAGCCCATTATTGAGTACTTTTGGAAAAATTCTTCGGGCACTCATCATTTACTACTACCTTGGTTGATGATTTTTTTATTGACATGTATATAAACCTTCGTCCTGGTTTATTGGTCCCCTTCGTATTTAGTGTAAAATGTTGACCGTAAATTTAACTAACAAAGTGTCAATGCATGTCATAAAAAACTATACCATTAAAAACTATGTTCAAATACGAATCCAGTGATATGATTTTTGGTGACATGCATTAACATTTTTATTAGTTAAATAGGTGGTCAAAGTTTGACACAAAATACTAGTAGTACTCCTACATTATTGGCGCCGGGTGTGTTGGCCAATGTTTGTTGTTGTTGGACAGGATGAGAGTATAGGCATTGGGATACTGTAGATAGGAAGTCTTGGCGATCCGTTATTCCCCATCTGAGTCAGAGAGAACTATTCAACTAGTTTCATAGAGAAGTGACAATACATGCTGCAGCAGATGGGACACTTAATTAATAAGCTGAGCCAGCATATTGGTGTTACTAAATCAGCCTTACCCTGTACTGCCATCATGTTTGCCAGTGGAGCACGCTTCCGCAAATACGCCTGCGCACCTCTCTCTTCCATTAACTGACATATGGGCCCTCTTGAGGTAGGCCCACATGTTATCGGCTTAACTATTTACACTCCAAAGGACTATATCCTGGTAGTACTACTAGTATAATTGAGATTTAATGCACTTTCTTGCCCGTCTTTCCCTCTTCTTCCTCCTCTCTTCTTCTTCCTCCTCTCTTCCCCATCGTCGGCCGCACACCATTCCCTCCCGCTCACTGCTCGCCCGCCCGTGCCATCTTCCTCGGTAGCTCGCCCGTACCATATCCCCCCCCCCCCGCTCACTACTCGGCCACACACGCCATCTTCTTCGCTCGCCCGCCCGAATCCACTTCCCCGCTCGCTCGCAGGCACCGAAACCCCAACCACTCAGCGCCCTAAAAAAACCTATGGCAGAACCGACTGACACGCAGAGCCGTGATTGGAATTCCCTCCCTGATGTTCTCTTGGAGCAGATATGTAATCATATGGACCTGCTCAGCACCATGCGTCTGGCCGCATGCTCGATGTCTATGTACCGTGTACTCATCTACAACCGGCCGACCCTTTTCAAGACACCCAGCTTGCTGATACCCGATCCTCGTAGGTGGCCCAGACACCGACTTGACGATCCTACTAAGGTTGATGTCCTGCCCCTCGACATGCTACCACTACCCGCCCACCTGTCCTTCATGCACGACCACTACTGGGCGGGCATGAAGGCCAACTGGATCATCCTCATCCACCAATTCGGTAGTCCGTGGCGTCTCATAGATATCTACACCCAGCGAGAGATCACCCTTCCATTGTTGGATACCGCCGGCATCGAGCCTCCTGGCCCGTCGGACACTCCTGCCTACTACGCACGAGACGCGTCGAGCTTTTGGTACGACCTCCATTTGCTGAAGGTTGTAATCTGCGAAGTGCCCACACCATCAGAAGATTACATGGATTACAAGCTCATTGCCTTGTTCGACATGGGACTAGTCTGTTTGGAATCCGGTCGCCATACATGGTTATGGCTCATCATCAATCCTACTGACCCTCCATTTTTGTCTGATGCTATAGTGCACGATGGCATCGTTTACGTGGTCGACGCACATATTGGCTGCATATACTGGTGAAAACTATCGTCGTGTAATTGCTCTATCTCATCTCATCTTTACCTTATGAATACGACTACCTGTTGATTGTTAGAAATTTAGAATAGATAGTATGTCTATAACCACATCATTGCTATATGTTCCTCTCATTTCCTAGATTTTTATGACCACACATGTTATTGTTAGAGTTGATATGAGTACAATTGGTATCTAATGATTGTTAGAATAGATATTATGAGTATAACCTCATGATTGCTATATATTACTCTCATTTCCAAGATTTCTATAACCACACATGTTATTGTTAGAGTTGATATGAGAACAGTAGTAACTGCTATGGTAGAATATGAGTAGGCCCTGGCATAGCTGTTTTCCTCTCATTTTTACATGATGTTTGAACCATGACATATTGCTAGAATATGAAAGCCATTGGCTTATTTTTTTAACTTGGGGTATGATTATGACCACGGCATTGCAATTCTCTGGCTATGATCTGTGTCACTGTTATAATAATCTTAATTCCACACATACTCTGAACATGATTGTATATTTTTGTCCTTTTGGTCTCCAATTTGATTTGTTGCAGCAGACGCAAATGCGCTGGCCTTCATAATTCCAGGACCTGGAAATATACACGTCAATGGGTGGTGGTTTATCGCTTGTTCAACTGATGGTGGTCATTTGATGCTCATTCGCACGTACCAAATTGACCAAACATTTCATCAAACCACATGCAGTACAATGCATGGGGCGTTCGTGACTGTGATAGCTATGGCTGCTTCGTGTTCGAGAAAGATCCCAGCTTCGTTGGGCTAGGCGTATTCAACTGGAGGCAGGTTTACAACCTCGGCAACCAATCCATGTTCCTCGGGCTCAATTAGCCGATCATCCAACCAATCATCGATCACATCACCGGCGATGATTACCGTGCTATGCAACTTCCATTCGCTAGGGGGAACTGTGTTTACACATCGTACCATGGGTTTCATGAATCACCATATCCAGATATTCGTCGACATAGCTTGTTGCCAGATGATCTTCAGTGTGTGAAAGGCATCAAGCTTCCAAGCGATGAATGGCTTTTGCAAACCCGACATGCGGCGATGTGGTTCATGCCAACAGCAAATATGCACAACTTGATTTTTAGTGATATCTAGACTGAGCCATGTATCCAGCTGCTGTAGCATGACCCTCTTTTGTTGGATATTATGTATTGTAGTTAGTTTGAAGGATAGATACATTTTTGGGATCAAGTGCATCCTAACTCACCTGATAATGATGATGGAGATGATGTGCAGAAGCCATATATATCAATTACGCTTCAAGTGCGTACTTGTTGGTGAAAGTGTTGTCCAATGGGAATTATATTTTGTATTACTCATGTAGCCTACAAAGTCTGTCGCACAGCCTTGTAACTTCGTACTCCATTTCTAAATTTGTACAAGTACTAGTAGTCCTCTATACCGTATATTGCACTACTCGTACTACTACCTACCTCCTGGTTTATTGGTCCCCTTCGTAATTTGTGTCAAAATTTAACCATAAATTTAACTAACTAAATGTTAATGCATGTAACAAAAAATTATATCATTGGATTCGTATTTCAACATAGTTTCCAATGGTATAATTTTCGGTGACATGGATTGACATTTTGTTAGTTAAACCGATGGTTAAAATGTGACACTAAATACGACTAGTAAGAAGTACAGTAGTACTAGTATACGTCGGTCAAATTATTCATCATGTCCTCACATTGAATTGACGTGACAACACGCTGTGCGTGAGGTGACATAAAAGTCCCGACGGCGTCTTCGGTTCACCAATGTGAGCCTCACCCCTATTGTAGTACAACCTCACTCTCCCATTCTCTACAAAATCACTCTCCCATTCTCTCCCTTGTTTCGATCCATTTGGTATGATGAGCGATGAGCTACTGGAGCTGCTATACTTCATTGCAAGTAGTCAAAAGGAAGATGCTGAAAAAATTGATCTCAACAAGGATGCTCTTCAAGCTAGCCGGATGAAGGAAGGAACCAACGAGGCCGCTTCTGTGAGTATTCGTCCCGTCGCCCTGTATGATGATTTCGATCTTTATGGGGGTTTTTGAAGTCTTTAGAGTCTGCATGTAGTAATCAAGCCGAGAACCTAGTTTGTTCAGGTATTGTGGCCTTCAGATTTGGAGTACCACTTATCTGTCGAAATCTTTCATCATTTACTTAAAACAGTTGATTGATCATACATTGAGTACCATTTAACTGGAATTAACCGATGCAAGTCCAAGAAGGATTGGCCCGTGCTGTCGGTTGGCGTCAAGTTCGATCCCACGGATCAGGAGCTGATCGAGCACCTTGAGGCCAAAGTGAGTGGTGCTGACAGCACGAGATCTCACCCTCTCATTGATTTGTTCATACCAACCATCGACAGCGAGCACGGCATATGCTACACCCATCCTGAGAAACTTTCAGGTGAGACACCAATCAGCCGTCTACTTGCACAAACATATTCCTTTGTTTATACCTCTATTTTTCTTTTTAGACACAGACCTAGTGAAGCAATTACAATTTGACGGTTAATAAAAAGTGAAGCAAGTGACTGCAACATGCCAAAGATGTTATGAAAATGCCAACTACGTACCCTAAAACTTGTATTCGCCAATACTGCAGGTATCACACTAAGTGGCCTAAGCAAGCATTTCTTCCAGCGTAACTCCAGGGCGTTCAAAAGGGGCATGCAGACGCGTCGCAAGATACAGTAGGAGTGCGGCATGCACGCGATCTGGCACAAGACCGGCAATACCTTGTCGGTGATGGTCAACGGCCGGCAGACGGGCAGCAAAAAGGTTCTGGTGTTGCACACCAACAAGAACTTCGACCAGCAGAGGACCAACTGGGTGATGCACCAGTACCACCTCGGGGACCTGGAGCAAGAGAAGGAGCGGGAGCTGGTTGTCTGCAAGATTTTCTACAAGACCAACACTAGGGCCAGGACTAAAAAGATTATAAGTTAGTTTGGTATTTGTATACTTGTACTACCTGGTCGTCTGCAAGTTGGTATTGTTGTTAAGGATCTTTCGGTATGAACTTGCATTTGCTTCCAACCATCATGTCGAGGGTCGACGTGGATATAAAGCTGAATCATTTGTTTCAAAACGAATTTTCAGGCACCTAATTTTTATTTGATGGGTGATACGTCTCCAACGTATCTATAATTTTTTATTGTTCCACGCTATTATATTATCTGTTTTGGATGTTTTATATGCATTAATATGCTATTTTATATTGTTTTTGAGACTAACCTATTAACCTAGGGCCCAATGCCAGTTCTTGTTTTTTCCCTGTTTTTGAGTTTCGCAGAAAAGGAATACCAAACGGAGTCCAAACAGAATAAAACTTTCGCAATGATCTTTCTTGGACCAGAAGGAAACCAGGAGACTTGGAGATGAAGTCGGAGGAGCCACGAGGCGGCCACAGAGATGAAGGGCGCGCCCCGCACCCTTGTGGGCCCCTCATGCACCTCCTGACCTAATTATTTTGCCAATTGATACTCTTATATGCCGAAACCAGCAGAGGCATCCACGAAAATACTTTTCCACCGATGCAACCGTCTGTACCCGTGAGATCCCATCTAGGGACATTTTCCGGTGTCCTGCTGGAGGGGGATTCGATCACGGAGGGCTTCTACATCAACACCATTGCCCTTCCGATGAAGCGTGAGTAGTTTACCACAGACCTACGGGTCCATAGCTAGTAGCTAGATGGCTTCTTCTCTCTCTTTGATTCTCAATACCATCTTCTCCTCGATGTTCTTGGAGATCTAGTCGATGTAATACTTTTTTGCGGTGTGTTTGCCGAGATCCGATGAATTGTGGATTTATGATCAGCTTATCTATGAATATTATTTGAGTCTTCTCTGAATTCTTATATGCATGATTTGATATCTTTGTAATTCTCTTTGAACTATCGGTTTGGTTTGGCCAACTAGATTGGTTTTTCTTGCAATGGGAGAAGTGCTTAGCTTTGGGTTCAATCTTGCGGTATCCTTTCCCAGTGACAGTAGGGGCAGCAAGGCACGTATTGTATTATTGCCATCGAGGATAAAAAGATGTGGTTTTCATCATATTGCTTGAGTTAATTCCTCTACATCATGTCATCTTACTTAATGCATTACTCTGTTCTTTATGAACTTAATACTCTAGATGCATGCTGGATAGCGGTCGATGTGTGGAGTAATAGTAGTAGATGCAGAATCGTTTCAGTCTACTTGACACGGACGTGATGCCTATATTCATGATCATTGCCTTAGATATCATCATAACTTTGCGCTTTTCTATCAATTGCTCGGCAGTAATTTGTTCACCCACCATATTATTTTCTATCTTGAGAGAAGCCTCTAGTGAAACCTATGGCCCCCGGGTCTATTTTCCATCATATAATCTTCTACTTTCCAATATAAAAGTTTCCGATCTACTATTTTGCAATCTTTTACTTTCCGATCTATAAAACAAAAATACCAAAAATATTTACTTTATCGTTTATCTATCTCTATCAGATCTCACTTTTGCAAATAACCATGAAGGGATTGACAACCCTTTTATCGCGTTGGGTGCAAGTTGTTTGATTGTTTGTGCAGGTATTCGGTGATTTGTGCGTTGTCTCCTACTGGGTTGATACCTTGGTTCTCAAACTAAGGGAAATACTTATCTCTACTTTGCTGCATCACCCTTTCCTCTTCAAGGGAAAAGCAACGCAAGCTCAAGAAGTAGCAGGATGAATTTCTGGCGCCGTTGCCGGGGAGATCTACGCCAAGTCAAGCCATACCAAGTACCCATCATAAACTCTCATCTCTCGCATTACATTATTCACCATTCGCCTCTCGATTTCCTCTCCCCCACTTCTAAAACGATTTTTGAAATGATTTGCCTTTTTCTTCGCCCCTCTCTTTGCCTTTTCTGCGCCCCTCTTCCATTCGTCTTCCTCGTTTGCTTTTTGTGTGCTCGCACGTTTGATCGCTTGTTTCGCTCTTATGGCAAGTCCTCCCACTACTATGAGCACTCCTAATAATGAAGTCCTCAATTTTAAACAAAGGGAAGGAGAAAAATTAAAAGATGCTTGGTATAGAATTTGCAATGCTCAAGATAGATCTACTCGAAAGCAATCTACTGCTGTTCTTCTTCGCAATTTTTACATGGGCATTACTCCTTGGAATAGATATGTTTTGGATACCATTACTGCGGGGAAATTTCTTGGGGAGCCATGCTTTTGATTCTTATAACGCCATGATAGATTTGTTAGGCCCACCACCCCTTTTGATCAATGGAACTGCTTTAACTTTGGAACATGTGTTGCAAAGGCTTGACATTATTGAGAATAAAATTGCTACCATTGAGTTGATTGAAAATTTGGATAAAAAGATTCATAATCAGATTACCCAATATGGATCTAAAGTAGGAGCTGCTTTAAAGAATCTTAGAGAAAAGGAACCCATAGTTAATGAAAAGAGAGATCAAGATTCTACTAGAATTGGCAAACTAGAGGATATTATTACCAACTTGGGTTCTGCTTTTTCCTCCGTTAAAACCACTCAAAATCTTCCTCCTACTAAGACTGCCAAGTTTGTTTACATTCCTAAGAATAAGGGTGAATCTTCTAGTAAAGAAAATGAAGATCTCAAAACAATAAGTGTTCACCCCAAATTTTTTGATATTATTAAGGAACCAATTGCCACGAGTGAATTTCTTGATTTCTTGCCTAGGAGTTTGATCATTGATAAAACCAAAGAATCTCCTAAGAATTATAAGTGTGCAATTGAAGAGTTGCATACCAAAGATGACAATACCTAGATCAATTCGTGTTTTTATGCCTAGCTAAGGGCGTTAAACAATAGCGCTTGTTGGGAGTCAACCCAATTTTATTTTTGTTTTTGCTTTTGCTTTTTGGTTCTGTTCTGCAATAAATAATTCATCTAGACGCTGGTTAGATGTGGATTTATGTTTTAGTAAGTGTTTGTTCCAAGTAAAACCTTTGGGATGGCTTACGGTGATAGTTGATTTGATCTTGCTGAAAAATAGAAACTTTTGCTTCCAGTCTCAGAATTTTAATAATTCACTGGAGTGTTGAAAAACCCTGAATTTTTTATACGATATTGATAAACAAATTTCCTAAGATTTCAATATTTTTCAGAAATTTTGGAGTTATAAAAGTATTATAAAAATTCGGATCTTCACAGACTTTTCTGTTTTTGACAGATTCTGTTTTCTATGTGTTGTTTGCTTATTTTGATGAATCTATGGGTAGTATCGGGGGGTATGAACCATGGAAAAGTTGGAATACAGTATATATTACACCAATATAAATAAAGAATGAGTTCACAACAGTACCAAAGTGGTGATTTATTTTCTTATACTAACGGAACTTATGAGATTTTCTATTGAGTTTGGTGTTGTGAAGTTTTCAAAGTTTTTGGGTAAGGATTTGATGGACTATGGAATAAGGAGTGTCAAGAGCCTAAGCTTGGGGATGCCCAAGGCACACCATGGTAATATTCAAGGACAACCAAGAGCCTAAGCTTGGGGATGCCCCGGAAGGCATCCCCTCTTTCGTATTCGTCTATCGATAACTTTACTTGAGGCTATATTTTTCTTCACCACATGATATGTATTTTGCTTGGAGCGTCTGGTATGATTTGAGTCTTTACTTTTTAGTTTGCCACAATCATCCTTGCTGTACACACCTTTTGAGAGGGACACGCATGAATCGTGATTTATTAGAATACTCTTTATGCTTCACTTATATCTTTTGAGCTAGGCAATTTAGCTCTAGTGCATCCGTTGCATGGCAATCCCTACTCACTCACATTGATATCTATTGATGGACATCTCCATAGCCCGTTGATATGCCTAGTTGATGTGAGACTATCTCCTTCCTTTTGTCTTCTCCACAACCACCTTCTATTCCACCTATAGTGCTATGTCCATGGCTCATGCTCATGTATTGCGTGAAAGTTGAATAAGTTTGAGAACATCAAAAGTATGAAATAATTGCTTGGCTTGTCATCGGGGTTGTGCATGATTTAAATACTTTGTGTGATGAAGATGGAGCATAGCCAGACTATATAATTTTATAGGGATAAGCTTTCTTTGGCCATGTTATTTTGAGAAGACATAATTATCTTGTTAGTATGCTTGAAGTATTATTGTTTTTATGTCAATATTAAACTTTTGTTTTGAATCATACGGATCTGAACATTCATGCCACAATAAAGAAAATTACATGGATAAATATGTAGGTAGCATTCCACATCAAAAATTCTGTTTTTATCATTTACCAACTCGAGGACGAGCAGGAATTAAGCTTGGGGATGCTTGATACGTCTCCAACGTATCTATAATTTTTTATTGTTCCATGCTATTATATTATCTGTTTTGGATGTTTTATATGCATTAATATGCTATTTTATATTAGTTTTGGGACTAACCTATTAACCTAGGGCCCAGTGCCAGTTCTTGTTTTTTTCCCTGTTTTTGAGTTTCGCAGAAAAAGAATACCAAACGGAGTCCAAACGGATTAAAACTTTTGCGATGATCTTTCTTGGACCAGAAGGAAACCAGGAGACTTGGAGATGAAGTCGGGGGAGCCATGAGGCGGCCACAAGGACGGAGGGCGTGCCCAGGGGGGTAGGATGCGCCCCCCACCCTTGTGGGCCCCTCGTGCACCTCCTGACCTAATTCTTTCGCCTATATATACTCTTATAAGCCCAAACCACCAGAGGCATCCACGAAAATACTTTTCCACCACCGCAACCTTCTGTACCCGTGAGATCCCGTCTAGGGGCCTTTTCCGGCGTCTTGCCGGAGGGGGAATCGATCACGGAGGGCTTCTACATCAACACCATTGCCCTTCCGATGAAGCGTGAGTAGTTTACCACAGACCTACGGGTCCATAGCTAGTAGCTCGATGGCTTCTTCTCTCTCTTTGATTCTCAATACCATGTTCTCCTCGATGTTCTTGGAGATCTAGTCAATGTAATACTTTTTTGTGGTGTGTTTGCCATGATCCGATGAATTGTGGATTTATGATCAGCTTATCTATGAATATTATTTGAATCTTCTCTGAATTCTTATATGCATGATTTGATATCTTTGTAATTCTCTTCGAACTATCGGTTTGGTTTGGCCAACTAGATTGGTTTTTCTTGCAATGGGAGAAGTGCTTAGCTTTGGGTTCAATCTTGCGGTGTCCTTTCCCAGTGACAGTAGGGGTAGCAAGGCACGTATTGTATTGTTGCCATCGAGGATAAAAAGATGGGATTTTCATCATATTGCTTGAGTTAATTCCTCTACATCATGTCATCTTACTTAATGCATTATTCCGTTCTTTATGAACTTAATACTCTAGATGCATGCTGTATAGCGGTCGATGTGTGGAGTAATAGTAGTAGATGCAGAATCGTTTCAGTCTACTTGACACGAACGTGATGCCTATATTCATGATCATTGCCTTAGATATTGTCATAACTTTGCGCTTTTCTATCAATTGCTCGGCAGTAATTTGTTCACCCACCGTATTATTTTCTATCTTGAGAGAAGCCTCTAGTGAAACCTATGGCCCCCGAGTCTATTTTCCATCATATAATCTTCTACTTTCCAATATACAAGTTTCCGATCTACTATTTTGCAATCTTTTACTTTCCGATCTATAAAACAAAAATACCAAAAATATTTACTTTATCGTTTATCTATCTCTATCAGATCTCACTTTTGCAAATAACTGTGAAGGGATTGACAACCCCTTTATCGCGTTGGGTGCAAGTTGTTTGATTGTTTGTGCAGGTATTCGGTGATTTGTGCGTTGTCTCCTACTGGATTGATACCTTGGTTCTCAAACTGAGGGAAATACTTATCTCTACTTTGCTGCATCACCCTTTCCTCTTCAAGGGAAAAACCAACGCAAGCTCAAAAAGTAGCAATGGGTAGCATAAGCACGTGCCTTTCAAATTCCCAGTTCTCCAATTTTTTTACATCTTTGAAGTATGCACGGGATCCATCCGGTTTCACAGGCTGATAGTGCATGTCGGAACTGGGTTGTGGCATGCCAAGCCCAACTCCAAATTGTTAAAAGAGAGGAGCGATGGATTTGGGCCTTCCAGAACAATTAAGTGTCGCGACCTCGATCGCGTGAAGCGCCTCCCCCATGGACTAAAAAAAGTCCTAGTCGGTGATTATTAGTTGAAATCTGTAAAATATTCCATAATAAAAAGAAATATGTAAAATGCAATGAATTTAGTCCGGTTTTCACTGAAAACCATCCGATTTGTATGAAATTCATCGGTGGAACCACAAGACGACTGTCCATACAGTGCCTAACCATACGGAACCAGCAGGTCCATGGCCGTACGCAAGCAAGTGCATGCACTTATTATCGCGATGGAAAAATAATGCTGACATCTGAGACACCCAAGAAATTTTCAACGTAGTCAATAAATGAGAGAATTCTGCAAGTACAGACTGGTAACAGGGATCCATCAGGTATATTGTTTTTTCAGGTCGAGAAAGTTTCAACTGGGCTGTAGACTGCCCAGGCTTGGTTTTGTTTTTAATAGGCCCAGCCCATGACGACAATGGGGCACAAAGATCCAGCAGGTATCAACTGGCCTCTGGCCCGCCAGCCTTAGTTATATTTTGTCTTAGAACATCCGTAGGCAGTTTTTTTACTGAAGAAAACACACAGCCTAGTTCTATTTTCCTATTGAACGCCATGTCCTACTTCTGTTTTCTAATCTCTACCTATAGTTTTACTAGTTCATATACATGTATTATTATATTGAAAGTACGTAAAGTTCCCTTTTCATCTTTACATCCTTATTTTTTGTTGTCGTTTTCCCTCCCGGCGCTGATTTTTTTACCACTAGTTTTCCCTAAAACCAACTCAATTGTCCCACATCTTATTAGCTTACAAAAATAAAACAATATTTTTTTGGCAAATCAATAAGTTCTTAAAAAATAAATGTTTATCATTTCTGGATTAAAACAGTTTGGACTCCACTGAAATATGGAAAATTAGTTTGAGGTTTTTGACCGTGGTCCTGGGCAGAAAATGGGTTGTAATAAATTCCTTAAGAATTAGCAAATGGGCTGCAAATTATTAAAAAATAGCAAATGGGCTCTATGTTGTCTGCCACAGATTTGGAGGCTGACTTGTGGGCCTACTAAGTTCATGCGTACACAAGGTTTCTCAAAAGAAAGAAACTTAGTCAAAAATTGACTCTGCCATCGTCAGACCGTTAGATGTCAATCCAACGGCAATCGTGCTTCTTTAGTCTCTGATCTTCCTGCTCCAGCCGCCCAAACCAGCGCTGGCGGAACCGCCTGCTCCCGCCTCCCGTGGCCGGCTGTGCTGCCGGGCAGGCCTCATGGCCCCACCCTACTCGCATCCCTGGCCTAGCCATCCCTCTACTCACCCACACCTCCTGTTATTCTCCGGCGATGGCAGCCTCACACTGCAGCCGAACCAGTAAACCCTCGTACCCACTCCCTGTGGGAAACAACTGCCGAGTCTTCCTCGGCTCCGGGTCGTTCCCTTACTTGGCCTAACCGTCATCCACCGCCTTGGTGCTCTCGGCATGGCGTGGTCAGCGAACGACATCCATCGGAAGAGGACCATACGTGGAGAGGCTGACAGCTGGGTCCACGGCCGCACGCATGGAAGTGCCTCCTTTTTTTTGCGAGTAGGAAGTGCCTCTTTATTACGCGCAAAATAATGATTCCTCCACCTGATAGCAGGGACCCACCGGAAGGGCCTCTGTATTTCATGAAAAAAAATCCCCCCCCCCCCGCTGATAGCTCGAACCCACCAGCTATATCTTTGCACGCAAGGAAGTGCCTCCTTATTACGCACAAAAAAATGAATACCCCCGATGCTAGGTGGGACCCACCATGTTTGGAGGCTGACTTGTGGGCCTACTAAGTTGACGCGGACGCAGGGTTTTGTCAACTCAGTCAATATAAATGATTCTAGCCGCGGTGACCGTACGATGTCCATCCAACGGCAGTTGTGCTTCTTCAACCTCTGGTCTTCTTGCTCCAGCCGCCCAAACCATCGCGGGCCATGCCGCTTGCTCCTACCTCCCGTGGTCGGCTGTGCTGCCGCGCATGCCTCACCGCCCCCTCCTACTCCAACCGCTGGCCAAGCCATCCCTCTACTCACCCACAACCCCTGTTATTCTACGGCGACGACAGCCTCATACCGTAGCCGAACCAGTCATCCCTCGTACTCCCCTCCGCGTGGGCATCCACTGCCGCGTCTTCCCCGGCTCTGCGTCGTCCCCTTCCTAGGCCTCGCCGTCGTCCACCGCCTTGGTGCTCTCGGCGCGACGTGGTCAATGTGGTCAAGGAACGACTTCCATTGGAAGAGGACTGTACATGGAGAGGCTGACATCTAAGTCCACGGCCGCAGCAAGTAAGTGCCTCCTTATTACGCGTAAAATAATTATTCCTCCACCAGACAGCGGGGACCCACCGGAAGGGCCTCTGTATTTTGTGAAAAAAATGTTTCCCCCCTGACAGCTGGGACCCACCAGCTATATCTTTGCATGCAAGGAAGTGCCTCCTTATCCTCCCTGACAGCTGGGACCCACCCGGTCAAACCGTATGTAGGGTTGTCTGTCTGGTCGCGAACGTGTACGTACATATTGGTCGATTGGTCTCTCTGCAACGATGAACCGTGGCCGAGCAAGTAGCGGCACGTGTAGTAGTAGAGCCCCCGACGTAGCAATTCCGGAAGTCCAGTCTAAACCGTGTATATGTACATACAGCCAGATGCCAAAAAATACATCCACGTACATACATATGGGCGGGGTCTCGAACGCCTACTCGTGCATACGTACAGCCAGGGCTCGTGTACATGGGGAGGTAACAGACGGCAGCAATGGCGTCCTGTTCATCGGCAGCCAACCGGCTGGGTCGAAATGGAGAAACTGCGTCCTGTTCATCGGGAGGCAACAGGCTGGGTCAGAATGCGTCGTGTTCAACGGGAGCCAACCGGCTTGGACGGAACAGCCAAAACGGGGTCTGGCGTACCGCAGTATGGAGGAAACGGCCTTCTGTTCGACTGCCTACGGTCAAAATGGGATCCTGTTCATCGGGAGGGGTGTGGCGTACAACAAAACGGAGGAAACAGACTTGTGTTGGAGCGCCTACGGTCGAAATGGGGTCCTGTTCATTGGGAGGGGTGTGGCGTACCGCAAAACGGGACTCCACGGGCTACTGTTCATCCACCGTCTAGTCCTCGCTCTAGCCTCCACGGGCTACTATTCATCCACCGTCGACTTTCTCCAGCCTCCACCTGCTACTGTTCATCTAGCCTCCATCGGCTACTGTTCAACCAGCCCTCCATGGGGTCCTGTTCATCCGGCCTCCACCAGCTACTGTTCAACTAGCCCTACATGGCCGGGGTCCTATTCATCCACCTCGAACCGGCTCGGGTGTGTGGTGGCCTCCTCTCGATTGGGGTCTTGTTCATCCAGCGGTAATGGCCTCTACTACCACGGGGTCCTGTTCATCCAACCCCCACCGGGAACTGTTCATCCAACCCCCAACAATGGTCACTGTTCATTAAGAGGCAGGTTTGATCGGCTTCAGTTAGCAGCAGTAGCGAAGGAATCGCTCGAGTTCAGTTAACAGCCGATCAATCGCTCGGGTTCAGTAACATAGCTAGTGCAATCGCTCGGGTTCAGTAAGCGAACGCCTCGCTCGGGTTCAGTTAGAGCCCAACGCCTCACACACACGCGCGTACATGTACGAGAGAAAACATGCAAACCTCCGTGCATTGCTCGGCCCCGACCACCCACGTAACCGGGAACTCCCCAAAATTTTCCTCGCCCTCGCTTCTACCATGATTTTTTCCGTGTTGGACGGCCCAAAGAATGTCATGCAGGTGCGTCCCCGGCCCGCCCAAGATGAAAAGCCCATTTTCTGTCATGATTTTTTGTCATAGAAGTAGGAGCCCACCACATCTATGATGATACGTGGTTTTGTCACAATTATCGTCATAGAAGTGTCATAAGCATGACATTTTTTTTGCTCGGGCCAAAATGTCACGGATGTGTCTTTTTTTGTAGTGGAGGTTTGGGTCTCCCCGCACCTCTAGCCGCCGAACACCCATTGATGTTTCCATCCTAAGACCATGCAACATGGCCTCATATTCAGCTGCATTATTGGAATCCGTGTACATGATCTATAGAACATACCGAATATTGTCACCTGTGGGGGATATGAGGATCACCCTTGGCCCCAGCCCGGCTAGCATTTTAGAGCCGTCGAAGTACATTGTCCAGTGTGCATATGTACTATATTCCTTGGGGAGTTCGGCTTCGGTCCATTCGGATAAAAAATCGGCCAACACCTGAGATTTAATAGCCCAGCTTGGTTTGTATATGATTTTGAAGGGAAGGAGCTCTATGGCCCATTTGGCAATGCGGCCTATGGCGTCCCTGTTATTGATTATATCATTGAGGGGTACTTCGGATACCACTATCACCGAACACTCTTGAAAGTAGTGTCGCAGTTTTCGGGATGCCATAAATATCGTATATGCTATCTTTTGGTAGTGTGGATACCGGGATTTGCACGGTGTGAGAACGTCTGACACATAGTAGATTGGTTTTTGGACCCGGAACTTGTGGCCCTCTGATTCCCGTTCTACGACGAGCACCGCACTCACCACTTGATTGGTGGCTGAGATATACAGCAGCATAGGTTCGCTGATGCCTGGTGCAGCCAGGATAGGGTTGCTTGCCAGGAGTGTTTAATTTCCTCTAGTGCCGCAGTTGCTTCGTCGGTCCACTCAAAGTTTTTTGTCTTTTTAAGTAGCCTGTAGAGTGGCGGTGCCTTTTCGTCGAGGCAGGAGATGAGACGGCTTAAAGCCGCTACGCAACCTGCCAGCTTCTGAACGTGTTTGAGCTCTGTTGGTATTGCTAGCTGGGACAGGGCCCTGATTTTAGCCAGATTGGCCTCAATTCCTCTATGGGAGACAATAAAGCCGAGCAGTTTTCCGGTGGGTACTCCGAAGATGCATTTTTCCGGGTTGAGCCGTATATCGTAAGCCCGTAAATTTTCGAAGGTCAGGCGAAGGTCATCCACGAGTTGATCGACATATTTTGTTTTAATGACCACATCGTGTACATATGCTTCGACCGTTTGGCCGATTTGGTTTTCCAGGCATGTTTGAATCATGCGTTGGTACGTGGCTCCCACATTCTTTAACCCGAAAGGCATCGTGTTAAAGCAAAATGGCCCATAGGGGGTGATGAACACGGTTGCAACTTGGTCGGACTCCTTCATCTTTATCTGGTGATATCCGGAGTATGCGTCGAGGAAACATAGTGAGTCATGTCTTAGCAGTGGCGTCGATTATCTGATCTATTCGAGGTAAGGGGAAGGGATCCTTGGGGCAGGCCTTGTTTAAGTCCTTGAAGTCAACGCAGAGCCGCCCAAGATTTGTCCTTCTTGGTTCATCCTTCTGATCGAAGGTGATAGGTGTGTCTGCCCAAGGCTGTGCGGCCGTCACCTGGTAGACCTGGCTGAGCTCTCGAAGAGGCCTTTTTCTGTGATTGTTTGAAGAGAACGTCTCGTAGACTGTCAGGACGCTGTTGTCATGAGGTGGCGTTGCCGATCGTCCCTCAGGTGGTGTGAGACCAAGGATATTTTCACCACTTTTGGCCACCTGCCTCACCACCCAACAAGCTCGAAGCCTGTGAGTCAGATTTGCGTTAAGCAGAGCCGAGTGTATAGGGCATGGTTTATCCTGCAACTCGTCCAGGACTGTTCTAGGTCTGTTTTTCTTTTCGGTAGGCTCGTGTTCGAGCGACCGTCGCGCATATGCTTGTTTTGCTTGGGCCCTTCTCGGCTATGCGGCAGGGGCAGACTCCATGTGCATTTGCTGCGACTTCCAAGCGCTTTCCATGGCGCAATATTTGTGTACCATGTCTAGTAGTTCGACGAAGCTTTGCACGTGGCGACGGGCGAGGTTGTTCAGGATTCCTTCGTCCCGGTAGTTGAACCGGAAAGCTTCAATTATTTCTTTGTCACGGCAGTCCATCATCTTGTTTTTGACTAAGAGAAATCTAGCCTAGTAATGATGGACCGTTTCTTCGGGCTGCTGCTTGACGTACATCAGGTCCCATACATCCAGACTTCCCGCGTCCGAAGAGTATTCGGTGTGGGATGTGGGTGGGAAAATTTTCAACTTTCCCGTCTGCTGTGAGTCCGGAGTGTTGGCAGCGGCGAACAGTGCTTGGGCTATATCCGGATCTGGTCATAGAGAGTTTGAGCGCAAGCCTGTAGGAGGTTGGGCCGACTCGAGGTCCGATCCAGTATCATAGGTTGAGTCTGAGCTCTTTTCTTGACGGGTATCTGTCTCCGGGCTAGAGATCAGGGTATATACTGTTTTCAGCTTCGGAGATCGCGATCCCTCTACCGTTTCTTCGACGGTAGCGATGAGGTGTATGACCGGCGGGGTGTGGATCTCTTTGTTGTCGGGTTTAAGCCCGATCTGGCTATAGGTCGTAGGCCTGGTGACGGAGATCTCCATGAAGAGGAATCGATCCGGCAGGTCGTCTATCGAAGAGGTTCCCGTCGGGGCCATGCCTTCTGGGTATTCGGCGAGACGTTCTGCGGATATTTTGACGGGATCCGGATTTAAGGCAAAATTCTGGATAATATTTGCCCGCTTCATGCCCACTAAATCCAAGGTAAAGGCATCGGGCTCGGCGGGTTTTTTCGCAGGAGTAATGGATTTGATAGGAGCAGGGCTTCCCCGAGGGCCGGCGCCGGACTCAAAGTTTCGGCGACTGGCCTTGCGATCGGGGGTGAGGTTCTCAACTTGGTCCAGACGACCAGTGAGGTCGATGCTACTTCTTGAGCTTGCGCTGGTTTTTCACTTGAAGAGGAAAGGGTGATGCAGCAAAGTAGAGATAAGTATTTGCTACTTCTTGAGCTTGTGTTGGTTTTTCCCTTGAAGAGGAAAGGGCGATGCAGCAAAGTAGAGATAAGTATTTCCCTCAGTTTGAGAACCAAGGTATCAATCCAGTAGGAGACAATGCACAAATCACCGAATACCTGCACAAACAATCAAACAACTTGCACCCAACGCAATAAAGGGGTTGTCAATCCCTTCACGGTTATTTGCAAAAGTGAGATCTGATAGAGATAGATAAACGATAAAGTAAATATTTTTGGTATTTTTGTTTTATAGATTGGAAAGTAAAAGATTGCAAAATAGTAGATCGGAAACTTGTATATTGGAAAGTAGAAGATTATATGATGGAAAATAGACCCGGGGGCCATAGGTTTCACTAGAGGTTTCTCTCAAGATAGAAAATAATACGATGGATGAACAAATTACTGCTGAGCAATTGATAGAAAAGCGCAAATTTATGACGATATCTAAGGCAATGATCATGAATATAGGCATCACGTCCGTGTCAAGTAGACCAAAACGATTCTGCATCTACTACTATTACTCCACACATCGACCGCTATCCAGCATGCATCTAGAGTATTAAGTTCATAACTAACAGAGTAATGCATTAAGTAAGATGACATGATGTAGAGGAATTAACTCAAGCAATATGATGAAAACCCCATCTTTTTATCCTCGATCGCAACAATACAATACGTGCCTTGCTGCCCCTACTGTCATTGGGAAAGGCACCGGAAGATTCAACCCAAAGCTAAGCACTTCTCCCATTGCAAGAAAAACCAATCTAGTTGGCCAAACCAAACCGATAGTTCGAAGAGAATTACAAAGATATCAAATCATGCATATAAGAATTCAGAGAAGATTCAAATAATATTCATAGATAAGCTGATCGTAAATCCACAATTCATCGGATCTCGGGAAACACACCGCAAAAAAGTATTACATCGAATAGATCTCCAAGAACATCGAGGAGAACATGGTATAGAGAATCAAAGAGAGAGAAGAAGCCATCTAGATACTAGCTATGGACCCGTAGGTCTGAGGTAAACTACTCACGCTTCATCGGAATGGCAATGGTGTTGATGTAGAAGCCCTCCGTGATCGAATCCCCCTCCGGCAGGGTGCCGGAAAAGGTCCCTAGGTGGGATCTCACAGGTACAGAAGGTTGCGGCGGTGGAAAAGTCTTTTCGTGGATGCCTCTGTTGGTTTGGGGATATATGAGTATATATAGGCGAAAGAATTAGGTCAGGAGGTGCACGAGGGGCCCACAAGGGTGGGGGGGGGGGCGCGCCCTTCCCTCCTGGGCATGCCCTCCGTCCTTGTGGCTGCCTTGTGGCTCCTCCGACTTCATCTCCAAGTCTCCTGGTTTCCTTCTGGTCCAAGAAAAATCATCACGAAAGTTTTATTCCGTTTGGACTCCGTTTGGTATTCCTTTTCTGCAAAACTCAAAAACAAGGAAAAAACAGAAACTGGCACTGGGCTCTAGGTTAATAGGTTAGTCCCAAAAATAATATAAAATAGCATATTAATGCATATAGAACATCCAAAACAGATAATATAATAGCATGGAACAATAAAAAATTATAGATACGTTGGAGACGTATCAAGCATCCCCAAGCTTATTTCCTGCTCGTCCTCGAGTAGGTAAATGATAAAAACAGAATTTTTGATGTAGAATGCTACCTAACATATTTATCCATGTAATTTTGTTTATTGTGGCATGAGTGTTCAGATCCGTAAGATTCAAAACAAAAGTTTAATATTGACATAAAAACAATAATACTTCAAGCATACTAACAAGGCAATTGTGTCTTCTCAAAATAACATGGCGAAAGAAAGCTTATCCCTATAAAATCATATAGTATGGCTATGCTTCATCTTCATCACACAAAATACTCAAATCATGCACAACCCCGATGACAAGCCAAGCAATTGTTTCATACTTTTGACGTTCTCAAGCCTTTTCAACTTTCATGCAATACATGATCGTGAGCCATGGACATAGTACTATAGGTGGAATAGAAGGTGGTTGTGAAGAAGACAAAAAGAGGGAGATAGTCTCACATCAACTAGGCGTATCAACGGGCTATGGAGATGCCCATCAATACATATCAATGTGAGTGAGTAGGGTTTGCCATGCAACGGATGCACTAGAGCTATAAGTGTATGAAAGCTCAAAAAGAAAACTAAGTGGGTGTGCATCCAACTTGCTTGCTCATGAAGACCTAGGGCAATTTGAGGAAGCCCATCGTTGAAATATACAAGCCAAGTTCTATAATAAAAAATTCCCACTAGTATATGAAAGTGACATCATAGGAGACTCTCTATCATGAAGATCATGGTGCTACTTTGAAGCACAAGTATGGAAAAAGGATAGTAACATTGCCCCTTCTCTCTTTTTCTCTCATTTTTTTCTTTTTCTTTTTCTTTTTTTCTTTCTTCTTTTTTTTTCTTTCCTTTTTTTTCTTTCTCTTTTTTTTCTTTGGCTTCTTTGGCCTCTTTTTTTATTTCCTCACATGGTATAATGCTCTAATAATGAAGATCATCATACTTCTATTTACTTACAACTCAAAAAATTACAACTCGATACTAGAACAAAATATGACTCTATATGAATGCATCCGGCGGTGTACCGGGATGTGCAATGAATCAAGAGTGACATGTATGAAAGAATTATGAATGGTGGCTTTGCCACAAATACGATGTCAACTACATGATCATGCAAAGCAATATGACAATGATGATGCGTGTCATAATAAAATGGAACGGTGGAAAGTTGCATGGCAATATATCTCGGAATGGCTATGGAAATGCCATAATAGGTAGGTATGGTGGCTGTTTTGAGGAAGGTATATGGTGGGTGTATGGTACCGGCGAAAGTTTCGCGGTACAAGAGAGGCTAGCAATGGCGGAAGGGTGAGAGTGCGTATAATCCATGGACTCAACATTAGTCATAAAGAACTCACATACTTATTGCAAAAATCTATTAGTCATCGAAACAAAGTACTACGCGCATGCTCTTAGGAGGATAGATTGGTATGAAAAGACCATCCCTCGTCCCCGACCGCCACTCATAAGGAAGACAATCAAAAAATATATCATGCTCCAAGTTCGTTACATAATGGTTCACCATACGTGCATGCTACGGGACTCACAAACCTTAACACAAGTATTTCTCAAATTCACAATTACTCACTAGAATGACTCTAATATCACCATCTTTATATCACAAAACAATCATAAGGAATCAAACTTCTCATAGTATTCATTGCACTTTATATGAAAGTTTTTATTATATCCCTCTTGGATGCCTATCATATTAGGACTAAATTTATAACCAAAGCAAATTACCATGCTGTTTAAAGACTCTCAAAATAATATAAGTGAAGCATGAGAGTTCAATAATTTCTATAAAATAAAGCCACCGCCGTGCTCTAAAAAGATATAAGTGAAGCACTAGAGCAAAATTGCCTAGCTCAAAAGATATAAGTGAAGCACAAAGAGTATTCTAATAAATCACGATTCATGCGTGTCCCTCTCAAAAGGTGTGTACATCAAGGATGATTGTGGAAAACTAAAAAGCAAATACTCAAATTATACAAGACGCTCCAAGCAAAACACATATCATGTGGTGAATAAAAATATAGCCTCAAGTAAAGTTACCGATAGACAAAGACGAAAGAGGGGATGCCTTCCGGGGCATACCCAAGCTTAGGCTCTTGGTTGTCCTTGAATATTACCTTGGGGTGCCTTGGGAATCCCCAAGCTTAGGCTCTTGCCACTCCTTATTCCATAGTCCATCAAATCCTTACCCAAAACTTGAAAACTTCACAACACAAAACTCAACAGAAAATCTCATAAGCTCCGTTAGTATAAGAAAATAAATCACCACTTTGTTACTGTTGTGAACTCATTCTTTATTTATATTGGTGTAATATCTAATGTATTCTAACTTTTCCATGGTTCATACCCCCCGATACTACCCATAGATTCATCAAAATAAGCAAATAACACAAAGAAAATAGAATCTGTCAAAAATAGAACAGTCGGCGAATATCCGAATTGTTCTAATACTTATTTAACTCCTAAAATTCTGAAAATTAGGAAAACATATGAAATTTTCATATCAATGTCTTATAAAAAATTCATGGTTTTTCAACTCTCTAGTGAATTATTAAAATTCTGAGACTGGACGAAAAAGTTTCTGTTTTTCAGCAAGATCAAATCAACTATCACCGTAAGCCATCCCAAAGGTCTTACTTGGCACAAACACTAATTAAAACATAAAACCACATCTAACCAGAGGCTAGATGAATTATTTATTGAAAAACAGCAAGGAAAAATATTGGGTTGTCTCCCAACAAGCGCTTTTTTAAAATCCTTTTAGCTAGGCGTTGATAATTTTAATGATGCTCACATGAAAGACAAGAATTGAAGCACAAAGAGAGCATCATGAAACATGTGAAAAAAACATCTAAGTCTAACATACTTCCTATGCATAGGCATTTTATAAGCAAACAAATTATCAAGGCATGCAAAAACTAGCATATGCAAGGAAGAAGAAAGAGACGATAGCAATCTCAACATGAAGAGAGATAATTTAGTAACATGAAAATTTCTACAACCATATTTTCCTCTCTCATAATAATTACATGTAGGATCATAAGAAAATTCAACAATATAGCTATCACATAACATATTCTCAACACGATCCACATGCATGCGAGGTTGACACTCTTCCAAAATAGTGGGATTAACATTAACTAAAGTCATGACCTCTCCAAACCCACTTTTATCAAAAATTTCATAAGATTGAATATTCTCCAAATATGTGGGATCTAAAGTTGACACTCTTCCAAACCCACTTTCAATATTATTGCAAACATTATTATCAATCTCATATTCATCATGGGGCTTAAATAAAATTTCAAGATCATAAGAAGAATCACCCCAATCATGATCATTGCAGCAAATAGTAGACATAGCAAAATTAGCATCCCCAAGCTTAGGGTTTTGCATATCATTAACACAATTGACATTAATGGAATTTATAATAACATCATTGCAATCATGCTTTTCATTCAAGGATCTATCATGAATCACTTTATAATTTTCTTCTTTCAACACTTCATCAAAATTTTCAGATTCACGAATTTCAAGCAAAACCTCATAAAGATAATCTAGTGCACTCAACTCACTAGCAATAGGTTCATCATAATTGGATCTCTTAAAAAGATTAGCAAGTGGATGAAGATCCATAAACCTTTGTTTCTGTTTTTCAATAAACACACAATTTTACCAAGCGAACAAGCAAACAAACCAAGTAAGACATAAGGGCAAACAAAAAGACGAACGGAAGAAGGGCGAAGAAAAGGCAAATCTTTTCGAAAATCATTTTAGAAGTGGGGGAGAGGAAAATGAGAGGCAAATGGCGAATAATGTAATGCAAGAGATGAGAGTTTATGATGGGTACTTGGTATGTCTTGACTTGGCGTAGATCTCCCCGGCAACGGCGCCAGAAATTCTTCCTGCTACTTCTTGAGCTTGTGTTGGTTTTTCCCTTGAAGAGGAAAGGGTGATGCAACAAAGTAGAGATAAGTATTTTCCTCAGTTTGAGAACCAAGGTATCAATCCAGTAGGAGACAACACACAAATCACTGAAGAGGAAAGGGTGATGCAATAAAGGGGTTGTCAATCCCTTAAAGGTTATTTGCAACGCGAGATCTGATAGAGATGATAAACGGTAAAGTAATATTTTTGGTATTTTTGGTTTATGGAACGGAAAGTAAAGATTGCAAAGTAAAAGAAATAGGAAACGGAAATTGTAGATCGGAAACTTATATGATGGAATATAGACCCGGGGGCCATAGGTTTCACTAGAGGCTTCTCTCAAGATAGAAAATAATACGGTGGGTGAACAAATTACTGCCGAGCAATTGATAGAAAAGCGCAAAGTTATGACGATATCTAAGGCAATGATCATGAATATAGGCATCACGTCCGTGTCAAGTAGACCGAAATGATTCTGCATCTACTACTATTACTCCACACATCGACCGCTATCCAGCATGCATCTAGAGTATTAAGTTCATAAAGAACAGAGTAATGCATTAAATAAGATGACATGATGTAGAGGAATTAAATCAAGCAATATGATGAAAACCCCATCTTTTTATCCTCGATGGCAACAATACAATACGTGCCTTGCTGCCCCTACTGTCACTGGGAAAGGACACCGCAAGATTGAACCCAAAGCTAAGCACTTCTCCCATTGCAAGAAAAACCAATCTAGTTGGCCAAACCAAACCGATAGTTCGAAGAGAATTACAAAGATATCAAATCATGCATATAAGAATTCAGAGAAGATTCAAATAATATTCATAGATAAGCTGATCATAAATCCACAATTCATCGGATCTCGGCAAACACACCGCAAAAAAGTATTACATTGAATAGATCTCCAAGAACATCGAGGAGAACAAGGTATTGAGAATCAAAGAGAGAGAAGAAGCCATCTAGCTACTAGCTATGGACCCGTAGGTCTGTGGTAAACTACTCATGCTTCATCGGAAGGGCAATGGTGTTGATGTAGAAGCCCTTCGTGATCGAATCCCACTCCGGCAGGGAGCCGGAAAAGGCCCCTAGATGGGATCTCACGGGTACAGAAGGTTGCAGCGGTGGAAAAGTCTTTTCGAGGATGCCTCTGTTGGTTTGGGGATATATGAGTATATATAGGCGAAAGAATTAGGTCAGGAGGTGCATGAGGGGCCCACAAGGGTGGGGGCGCGCCCTACCCCCCTGGGCGTGCCCTCCGTCCTTGTGGCCGCCTCGTGGCTCCTCCGACTTCATCTCCAAGTCTCCTGGTTTCCTTCTGGTCCAAGAAAAATCATCGTGAAAGTTTTATTCTGTTTGGTATTCCTTTTCTGCGAAACTCAAAAACAAGGAAAAAACAGAAACTGGCACTGGGCTCTAGGTTAATAGTTTAGTCCCAAAAATAATATAAAATAGCATATTAATGCATATAAAACATCCAAAATAGATAATATAATAGCATGGAACAATAAAAAATTATAGATACGTTGGAGCCGTATCAGTCGACGCGTAATGTGATGCTGCCGAACGTGAAGATCTGGCCGGGGACGAAGATGTCCCTGGCGCAAACAGGGCTTCCAGCGGATGGTTGGGCCATCGATCCTTTGGCGATCCCGCAGCAGAACTCTCAATGAAAGCAGCAATGTCGGTGTCAAAACCGGCGGATGTCGGGTAGGGGGTCTCGAGCTGTGGATCTAGGATCAATGGGGAACAAGGGATGAAGAACAAGGTGTTTACCCAGGTTCGGGCCCTCTCTAAGAGGTAAAACCCTACGTCCTACTTGATTGTATTTGATTTGTATGGTATGATTACAGAGTCGATCTACCTCGAGATCAGGCAGCTAATCCCTAGGTTGATGAGGGATTGGATGTTGCTCTAGCCCTAAAGAGTAAAACCCTCCGGTTTATATAGACACCGGTAGAGTTAGGGTTACACCTGGTCAATTACAATAAAGGAAATATCACGCTAAATCTTGACTTGGAGGGCACTCCACGGCTCTGAAGATCTTCTATCCGGTCACAGGTCTGCACCCTAGCTTGGCTCCATAGTAGCCCATTAGTCCGGCCCATAGGCAATGGGCCGACGGCCCAAGGACCCCTTAATCCAGGACTCAGTCAGTGGGTCTGGATTATCCGGGCGTTGGTCCGGATGATCCGGCTTCGCTCGGTGGGGTGCTATGGTCTTCGGCCATGTTGTCGGATCATTCAGGCCAGGGTCCAGATCATCCGGGCTTGGTCCAGGCAACGGTCTGGATCATCTGGGCAAGCTCTGTCTTGCTCCTTTTCTTCTCCGTCTTGGCGTTCTTCTCCATCTATCATTCGTCCTTGCTCCTTAGCTTCTCCATGGCTAGTTCCTTGGTACCTGAGTATACAAAGTGTCTCCGTTTGAGGTAGTAGCCATGTCTCATGTGATTCGATAGGGAGTTGCAAGAGGAGAGATGTCACCTTGGTCTCAAGAGCTCTTGCACGTGCTTGTGTCATCGGTCCACTTGGCACTTGGGGAGACGAAGGTAGGTCCATGGGGATGACCTTGGGATGCTCTGCATCACCTCCCCTCATCTTAGAGGGTACGATCTTGGTTCTAGTGTCTTTTAGATTCTTCATAATGGTCAACAGATACAATTCCCAAGTTAGTCAACAAATAGAGCTATGCTCCTCGACAACGGTGCCAGAAAAAGGTCTTGCTAACCCACAAGTATAGGGGATCACAACAGTTTTTGAGTGTAGTATTGCACCCAAATTTATTGATTCGACACAAGGGGAGCCAAAGAATATTTGCAAGTATTAGCACTTGAGTTGTCAATTCAACCACACTTGGAGAACTAAATATTTGCAGTAAAGTGTTTAGTAGCATAGTAGTATGATAGTTTGATAGCAATAGTAATAGTAGAAGTTTTGTAGTGATTGTAACAGCAGCAGGAACAAAAGTAACTTAGCAAAGATCAGTATGCGAAAAGCGTACGCATTGGACCCGTGATGGATATTGGTGTTGGATGACATTCATCATATAACAGTCACAACCTAGAGCGATACACAATAGCTCTAATTCATCAATGTAATGTAGGCATGTATTCTGTATATAGTCATATGTGCTTATAATAAGAACTTGCATGACATCTTTTGTCCTACCCTCCCGTGGTAGCGGGGTCCATCAGGAAACTAAGGGATATTAAGGCCTCCTTTTAATAGAGAACCGGAACAAAGCATTAACACATAGTGAATACATGAACTCCTCAAACTACGGTCATCACCGTAAAGAATCCCAACTATTATCACTTTGGGGTATGCAGATCATAACACATAATAGGTGCATATAACTTGCAATATAGGATTTAGAACTCAAATATATTCATGACACCATAGAGGGTTCAGATATGGAATCATGGTACTCGGGCCCTAGTGACAAGCATTAAGCATAGCAAAGTCATAGCAACATCAATCTCAGAACATAATGGATACTAGGGATCAAGCCCTAACAAATTGACTCGATTACATGACAAATCTCATCCAACTCCATCACCGTCCAGCAAGCCTATGAAGGAATTACTTACTTCCGGTGGTGAGCATCATGAAATTAGTGAAGAAGAAGGGTTGGTGATGATGATGATGACGAATCCCCCTCTCTGGAGCCCCGAACGGACTCTAGATGAGCCCTCCCGATGAAGAACATGAAGTGGCGGCGGCTCCGTATCGTAAAACATGATGAAACTTCTTCTCTTATTTTCTCTCGGGGAAAAGGAATTTATAGGCTTGAGATTAGGGTCAGCGGAGCCATGTGGGCCCTACAAGGCATCACGGTTCGCCCAGGGCGGTGGCCGCGCCCTGTTACCTTGTGGGCAACTGGTGGCCCCCTCCAGTGGATCTTCCCTCCAATATTTTTATATATTCCGTAAAAAATCTCCAAAAAGTTTCGTCCAATTCCGATAACTTTTATTTCTTCAAAAAAAACAGCACCATGGTAGTTTTGCTGAAAACAACATCAGTCCAGGTTAGTTTCATTCAAATCATGCAAATTAGAATCCAAAACAAGAGAAAAAGTGTTTGGAAATTAGATACGACGGAGACGTATCAGGCGTGCTTATTGCAAGTACCATAATTCATTTTCTCGTGCTACTAACGATTGCAATGTTTTTCGACGACAGATACAATTGGCCATTAATGTCAGATGATTGAATTTTGCTGAGATGCAAGTTGATAAACAGCCCTTCCCGATAAACACCATGGACTTGGAAGGGAAGAAAACATTAATTTGGCTTAACATAGCCGAATTTGCTAATAAAGATAATGTTGTTATTGGTGAACCAAGGAAAAGCAAGGAGGGCGACAAAGTCTTGGGAAGAAAGGTTATGCTTGATAAGAAAACCGATGGCAAGGAGGTATTGAAGATCACCATAAAAAATCCTACACTCGGGGGCAACCGAAAGTACAAGAGGATACTTGTGTTAAGTTTACCAAGCCCGAGGATCCAGAAGTTGGCAAGTGGAAAAAGAATGAAGCTAAGCTCGAGCGAATCAAGCCAACTTTTGATATGTGACTATCGAAATATGTCAATCAAGTGGCTAGATCTAGCTCTAATCAGCCATCTCCTTCGAAGCGTTCAAGATCAACTCCGAAGCAAGAATTTCAACGCTATGCAAGGCCATATGGGTCATGGGCACCGACACCATGGATGTTACCACCCTCCTATGCGCCATATTACATGGGAGACTTCAATGGAGGTTGGGGGTAGCCCCCAATGCCTCCTTATCTTTTCATATGGGGTGTGCAGCACCTAGAAGGCCAACTCGGGAGAGGCTTTATTATCCCACCCAAGGCCATTCGAGCCATGGTGCTAATCGGCCAACAAAATTTTTTCCAAGCAAGGTCAACAAAAAAGTGTGGCATGTGAAGTCACCTAATATGAAAATTTTAGAGTGCGACAAGCAAAAGGAGATCAAAGATCCGATTGTTGGTAATTCGGCTAATTCCAATGGTGATATTCTTATTGTGCAGCAGGGTTCCATGGAAAATGATCATGAGGCTAGCACAAGCAAGGCCAAACCTAGGGATCCCAAATATACTCAACCTAAGTGGTGTCCTCCAGGTTTAACTAAGACCATGAAAAGGAGATTACAACGCACGAGGAACCACGAGAAGGTAGAGCGCAAAGAAGAGAAGCAAAGGGATGAATTGTTCAATGAAATTGGCCCATGGCACTCACAAAACAAGTGTGGAGGCCTAAACAAAAAGAATATGCAAATGCTTCTACATTAGCTACAGCAACACCTACACCACCAAAAGAGGATGATGCGGCCCCTATTACATTGTCCACACCAACTAAAACATCCCCTTCAATTGAGGAAACTTTAAGTCCAATATACACATTGGGAGATGAAGATGATATGGTGGATTATGAATCTACGCTCGTTTGGGAAGGTATGGATATTAATATGGTGTATTACTTAGCTGCCGAGTTTCATGCTATAGGTGAAGAAGGGGAGGTGGCCCAGCTGGATTTTGATCCTAAGAATGCTATCTTCGAGAAGTCAAAAGAACAAGTGAAACACTTGAAGCCATTGTACCTCAAAGGTCATATTAACGGATTGCCGGTTGCTAGGATGCTCATTGGTGGTGGTGCTGTGGTAAATCTTATGCCCTATTCGGTTTTCAAGAAGTTGGGATTAGATGATGATGCATTGATGAAGACCAATATGGTACTTAATGAATTTGAGGGTAAAGAAAAGGCATATGCCAAAGGTGTGATGTGCATGGAACTCATTGTGGGAAGGAAAACATTGGCCACCACATTCTTCATCCCCGAGGTGCTAGGTAACTATAATGTTATATTAGGCCATGATTGGGTTCATGCTAACCAATGCGTGCCATCTACCATGCAACAATTCTTAATACAATGGGTCGATGATGAAGTAGAAGTCATTCACGCGGATAATTCGGCTGGTGTTGCTTTGGATGATGCATCGGTGGGTTGGAATCATCCCAATCTTACTTGCTTAACAGGGCGTGACCTCTCGGAGTTTGATTCCCTTAGTGCTACAAGGAACGGGTTCATTCCCATCTCTTTAAACCGATTGGTGGTAATCGGTTCCAAGGTAATGTTGACACCAGATTTTGGCATGGTACGAAACACAATTAAGATGGCCTCAAATGGAGAAGTGATCTACATGAAAAAGTTCCGTATTGTTGACATGAACATCTTTGAAGTTTGGTCCATCATCATCCGATCTCATCTCGAGGGCCGAAGTTGTGTTCAAAGTACTAGGATTTTGTATGCAGAGTATTGTTCGGCCAATTAGGCCTCCAAGAAAGCCTCATATGAGAAAAGTTTACACACGGATTGTCTTCATCTCGTCAAAACGATCGATTTCGATATAAAATAATCTCAATACAAGTTTATATGAAAAAATTAGAGCCACGAGAGTGCGGCCCTGTCACGAGCCAATAAGTGGCGCGCCCCATCAGACACTCATATAGCTGATGTCCGATGGGTAGCGCCAGTAATTGTCTGTTTTGCGCGAGCTATTCATCCTTCAAGATGGCCTCAAATTGAAAAATGTTTAACATAAAAGTTGTTCGTCTCATCGAAATGGTTAAATTTTCTTTTGGGCGCATCTTCATCTGAGGTCGTTTGTGGCCTGTGAGAGCCAAAAACTGAACTGATGTCTCAGACTTACCTAAATCCGAGTTCGGTTATTTTTGGAAAGATTTGGACAGGATTTGGAGTCCTTTTCTTGTACGAGAAGTCCAGCCGCCTCATAAATAGATGAGAGTTGATGGCCGATTGAACAACACATAATCGAACAAATAAATCTACTACTTTTTTGTGTTCATCTACTTTTTATCTCCTCCCTTGTATCTTTTTTTCTCGTTCTTCAAGATTGGAGGCACCGAATCGACGAGGTCCTAGGGGCAGTTAGGCCGACCTAGGGCAGCCCATAGCAGCCACGTGCCCTAACGGGGTTCCTCCTGGGCATGTGGAGTTTCGGGTCTCCAAAAGCGCCCGCGGATTGCTTGCGTACCGCGCTCCCGGACGGGTCTCCTTCGACGTGAGCTGTGGTGTATAACCCCCGGTGTCGAGGGGTACACGGTGGCGTGTTCGTGTGTGAACACACTTTTTGGCGACTCCGCTGGGGATGAAGCTTTGAACGGTATCCATCCCGTTCTTGCTACGAAGAGATCGTCATCTAGGGTTTGCAATCTACAAAGGTAATATGAATACCCAATTCACTTATGTTGATGCAAATAATGTATTTGTTGTTGCTAGATCATTTAATGAGCATAATGTGTCAGCTAGCCCTAGTTTTATTAATCATGCATCTAATTATGTGCAACAGCCAATTCAGAATAATCTTCATACTTCAACTTCATATAATTTTAGTAACGTGCAACATATGTATCCCAACTCCCATGCATCGGCAACCCCACAAATCTATGTGCCGATGAACAACATGATGAGTTTTGTTAATCAAGTTGAGACACCCCATGTAGGAACTTCCAATAGTAAGTAACAAAGCGTTTGTTCAACTTTTTATTCATCGTCAAATAACTTGCAGTATGTTAATCCAAACATGCCGGTGGATAGGGGAATTGGTCATGCTACTACTAGTTATTTGGCCAATTACCCTCAAACATCATATACTACACCTCATGCTACTAATTTTTCAGCATCGTACGCAACTGTAGATGTTCATAATTTGGCCTCGCACCTTCATGGTCATAGATGAATAAGTGAAAATTTTGCATGAACACACATGCCACCATCTAACACTGTAGCATATAATGCATGCTCTATGCAATTCGAGAATTTCGGCAACACTCACGAATTGTTGCCGAAAGAATCTAAAAGTATTATGGAGCAATCCTTTCCAGAAGAAGTTGTGGCTGTGTTAAAAAAGAGCTTGGCACAAAACAAGAGCATTAGTGCTCTTTGCCTTGAACAATATGAAAAGGGGTTGTTTCCTGATTATGCTGCAATAAAGGCTAGAGTTTTGCAAGAAGATGAAACTTAATCAATTGATAGATTTGGCTAAAGAACATATGGTTATACAATAATGCATACAACTCCACCTTGTACCGCAACATATTATACACCCCCTACACAATTGCAAAATTTCAGAAACACTAAAAATTCATTACCAAAAGATCCTAAAAGTATTGGGGGGCAAACTGATCTAGAGCGGGCTGAAATTGAGAGGAGAATTAAAGCTTTGCGCGATAGGGTGCAAGTACTTCGCCAGGAGAGAAGTAATAGGGAATTGGCTCAAATAAAAGAAGCCTTGCCAATTTGTAGAATCAATGAAAAGAAGGATGGTTCAGAACATGAAAGTGCTTTGGTTGAAAAAGCCGAATCAAGTAGTATATATTCCAAGTCCATCAAATCCAAAGAGGCAAGCATTATTGAGAAAGGGCATGGCAAGCATAGAAAAATGACCATGCTTGATTTTTCTGAAGTTAATGGAACCTACTTCCTGCCCTATGAGTTGCATGCCATAGAAATTGACAAGCCTCAAAGACAAGAGCAAGTAGCCGAACAAAGTTCGGCTAACAAGGATCTTCAAAGTAATGATGCATGGAATCAAGAAAAAGATGATGACAAGGCGTTGGGGAGCCATCCAAAGACAGACCAAGATATTGTTCAAGTCACACCACCATCATGCTCTCCCAACATATTTGAAGAGGTATGCATAGCAAGTAATTTACCTATTTCTAGATTTGGTTGCAACTTCATTGTTGATCCATCCATTAGAAAAATTCTCATAAGTAATTTTGAAAGACCAATGAAGAGGGGTAATTTACTTGTTAGCAATAAAATTGTTCTAGAGCATATCGGTCAACCCATTGCGCCATTTATAAAGACCAATAGTGAACTATTATTGCAGCCAAGGCTTTCCCCATTACTTTATCTAAAGTTCATATCAAATTGGCTAGCTTTGCTTGTTTCGTATTTGGCTTGCACATGGTCTCAATTGAGCCATGTATGCTCTAACTATTTTGATTTTAGAAATTTAAAGCCAAGGTTATACTCTGTACAGAAATCCAATGATAGTACAGTTTGTTTTTCAAAGACATCGGAGATAGAGTACAAAACACAATGCATAGCTGGATGGGGTGATGCAAAATCTGAACCATATGTTTTCTTAACTCCAAAGCCGTTTTAACAGCAAGATCGGCTAGAAAATAAAAAAATACCTTCAATTCAACCATGTGTGATCAAATAATTGATTTGTTGCTGAAAAATATTTACATAAGAATTCTTGATCACCATGTCAAGCCATCTATCCAAAGACGAATGTATTGTAGGTTGCATCATTCATTCAAACATAATTTTAAGGATTGCAATATGTTTCGTCGAATAGTCAAATCGGCCATTGATAAAGGACGATTGAGATTTGTTGAAACACGAAAGGATGACCACTCTATTCTGATTGGTCCTGATGGCAATTTTTTTTGCATCGGCTTCTTCAAGATGATTCATTAAATGATGGGAAGGTAAAAGCAGTGGATGATGGGATCAAGTTTTCAAGTAAAGAAGTTGTTGAAGAGCACAATGAAGATATTCTTGAAGGCGGGAATTCCATCAAGGTTGCATAGAAGACGCCAAGTACTGGGGGCAACAAGAAAATTTAGAGATCGGTGCAAGCACAACCAAAGAAAACAAAGGCCGAAATAAGCACAAGGGTAAGAGATCGAAAATCACTTTCGCAGAGTTACTAGCTAACATCAAAAAGGAAGTGAAGAAAAAAGTGCTTATCGGCCAAGTAGTGCAAAAGCATCAAGATCGCCCCCTAGGCGCAAATATGAGGATCGGTATTGGAAAAATGAGAATTTCAATGCAACATATTCATGTCCTTTTTTTGGGTCGCCAATGCCAATGTCGTGGATGCATCCCCATGCTCATGTAAATACATATCCTTTGTGGGACATGTATGATACAAGAGCGCATTCTCCATCTTATTTTTGACCATCTCACCAAAATTGTGTAGCTCCAAGAAGTTCAATGTTTGATGAACAATCATATGTTAAAGACTATTTCAATAAAAAGGAATCGGTCCAGACCCCATGGACGAAGAAAGAGGTGGTCAAGCAAGTATACCGGGTCAAGAAAGATGGTCGTAAGTGTGCTACTTCAGATTTCATCTCTAATAACAAAGAGCCAATTAAAGTGTTGACATTGGCTACAAAAGGCAAAGAGATGAAGCAATCAATTGTTAAAAATCAAAGCGCCAAATCTGAAGAAAAGAAGTTGAGGGTGCACAAGGACAAAAAAGAGTTACCATTGGTTGAAACAAAATCACAGCCGAGGTGCCCACTCGGCTTATCATATTGGCAAAAGAAGGAATTACAAAACTTGGTGCACAAGAGTTGAGAAAGAAGAACATGGCATGGGTTCCCAAGAGGAGCAGTCAAAATAAAAATGATGTCCATCCTTCTATTGCAACAAGTACAACAAAAGTGAAGAAAGAGAAGGATGGAAGTGAAAAACAATTAAGCTGAAGGTTTGCATCACCCCATCAAAATCTTCGGTTAGCATATCATCCATATTCATCAAACATGCCATTGATGTCTTTGCCATGGAATTCACCCCCGGGTATGATCGGTTACCCTGCATGGGCCTACTTAGATCCATGGATGCAATATAATTTCTTATATTATAAAAGGGCATTACCAAATCACTATACATTTGATTAGCTACAAGTTTGTTGCTGATCCAAAGGGTCGAACTACTTAATTTGTCATTTCAATTGTTTATTTCGGCTATAAATGCTTTAGTGGATGAAGTCTACATGGACCATATAGTAGTGGCCGATATTTATCTATCGCCCTAAGAATATATCTAAGAATGGTCAATGTGGTATTCCAGCATCATCCTTAGATCGATTGGAGAGCAAGACAAGGTACGTGTTCACAGAAATTTATACGTATATCAATATTATGCTTGCATGGAGTTGAGACATTATGATCGATGTCATTCAAAATATGTTGCATAGACCAATTCATAGCAAAATTGGCGAGTGGGCTTATTCTTTGATTTAATATGATTTGGCCTATAAATCTTTCAAATATACGAGAGGCCAAATCATTGTTGATTTTATTGTTGAGCATCGAATTTATGACATGCATAATATTGATATTAGCCTTGTCTGTCTAGTACAATAGAGATTATGTTTTGATGGTTGAATTCATAACAATGGGCAAGGTATTGGTGTTTTTGTATATCTCCTGATGGTGCTATTTTGTGAAGCCTCATGCCACTTATAATATTTTTTGCAAAATAGTCAAAGCTGGATATCCAATGTTATTTGGCTTGGAGGTTTTGGTTGCCATAGGTGCTACACATATTGATGCTTTTGGTGATTTGTTATGAGTAGTGCAACAAATATCCAAGGGTTATGAATGTTTTGATGAATCACTTATAGTTTATCTTGAGGTATGTCAAGATGTAAAATTTACCTTGGGTTGCTTTAATATTGCTCATATATCTAGACATGACAATTAAAGAGCAAATGAGTTGGCACAGCAAGCATCCAGCTACTATGTTGATAACGTTGTATTGCATATCTATCAATAGATGATGCTTAGTCTCTTCAACATAGGCAAGGCCAAACGGAAGCCCACTGCTTCAGCCACTAATGAATTTTTTATGCACGCGAAAGAGAGCTCATTATTGATTATCTGTAAGATCCTAACGACGGGGTGGACAGGATGGTTTGGCGGATGTGATGACCCGAAACCGACGCTCTAGACGCCTTCCATTTATTTTCGTTGTCGTCGTGTGATTTATTTGCTTGTTGCATTCATCATCGGATCATCCGCTTTGCATCCGCATGTTTTCATAAAATTCACAGTCGTTCATAGTTGCTGCTTCTCGCTTTGTCTCCGTTGACCTTTTGTCACGCTCCCTTGTCTTTGTCGGCCTCTCTCAGACCCCCTCACGTGCGCAGCCGAAAACTTCCCGAACCCGACTCGGGCAGTCGTGACCGATGGGTCCGGATCATCCCCAAACATCCCTAAAATATCTTTAGTTCATTGGTTGGACTCCCTAGCCTATTTATTCCCGACCGTTCGATTACGATCGGAGGGTACAAATCTACCCTAAACTCCCCCTTTCCCTGTATAAAGACTCCCTAGTCTAAATATGGACAAACCCTAAATTCTAGGGACTTGTCCCATCCCTCCGCCGCCGTCAGTCCACTGTCTTCCTCCTCCTTGGGATCCCCTCCCGATCCAAACTACCAACCACAGCCGCCACAACTCCTCAATTTCCACGCTGCCCAACCAATGCTCTCCTCTAGATCCTTCGAGCCACCAACAAGGAGCAGCAACACCCGCAGGAGAGAGCCAGGGGCTCAATCCCTGCTCATCCCGAGCGTCGGGCGTGCTCTGCCTCGACCCAGCCAGCTGTGCCTACATCCCTGAGCGCCGCCGTCCTCGCGACCCCGCCACCTCGCCGGACCAGCAGATGAGCCTCGCGCCGCCCCTACCTTCCCTTCCTTCCTCTCCCGTTTCTTTCTTCTCTCTTTCTCAATGCCCTCTCTCTGTTTCAACAGGGAACCGAGCCGCCATGTCCATCGCCCTTGTTTTCCCCTGCCAGGAGACCGACTGCAGCCTCCTCGACCCGGATCCACGCCGGCGCCACCAGACCACCCTCTCCATCAGCCTCGAGTCCCGGTCGTCATCGCCCGCTCACGCCTGAACCAAGGACGCCAAGTCCTCAAGTCCCGCCGCCGCCCTGCCAAGTCCGTCCTGCCTGAGTTCCTCGTCGCCGAGAACCGCCTCCCCGACCCTCGGACTGCCCGGATCCGCCATGCCCGCTAGTCCCCTGCCCCTGCATCGCGCCTCTGCCCGTCTTCTACATCGCCATGGATGTGCTCCTATTTCTATTCTTCAGAAACAAGAGCAGCAGCAGCTCACTCGCTTGTTCGGGCGTTGACCGCACCAGGCCCAGCCGCTCCGCGCCCTGCAACCACCCCCAACCCATCACTGACCGGCCCAGTGGCCCATGGTGAGCAGCCCAGCCACACCCAACAGTTTCAGCCCAATCCTGTTTTTTCTGCTCTCACATTTTTAGCAATTATCCAGAGAACTACCAGATTTGTAGAAAAAAATCCTCATGTTCATGCATGTAATAATTAATTAACTGTGCATCGGATTAAAATGATTTATATATGTAAATGCTCAGTTTTTCATGGACTTTCATAATTTGCTACTTTCATCAATGTTAAGAATGTATAAATTGTTGTTTGCATTAATTTGCATAAATGTCATGTTAAAATGGTTTATTTCCTAACTAAATAACCGTAGCTCCGAATTAAATAAACTTTATATGTAAATGGGGTAGAAAAATGTGTAGGTTGACATGGTGGCATTACTTTGCATGTTTAACAACTCTAAAATTGTGTTTTAGTCAGAACAGTACCAAATCCAAGATATTGCATATGGGGAGTTTCCGGAATTGTTGTTTGTTGTTTTCGGCCTCATTTAAGATGCCTAAATGTGTAGTTTGCTTAGGCTTCACCTGTTGCCATGTTTAAGAACATTTAGTATTGATGGGTAGCTTAAACAAGAGTGAACTAAATATTTGAATGTGGTGTTTCGTCAATATGCAACTCATTGCACATTGAGCTCCACTTAATTTGTAGTATTGTTTGTTGCACTTTGCCATGCCATGATTCATTAAACCGGACATGCATCATACTTGGTTGCGCATCATGCCATGTTTATGCTTGTTTGTTTACTATGTTGTTTGCTTCTTTTCGGTTGTGCTTCATCTTGATAGTTCCGGTTTCGTTGCGATTGTGAGGATTCGTTCGACTATGCCCGTTCGTCTTCTTCATGGATTCGGCCTTCTTCCTAGCGGGATTTTCAGGCAAGATGACCATAACCTTGGATATCTTTACTATGTTTGCTTGCTAGTTGTCTCGTTGCTATCGCTATGTCGCGCTTCCTACCACATATATGTCAGCCTCCCATATGCCATGATACAGCCTCTAACCACCCTTACCCAGCAAACCGTTGTTTGGCTATGTTACTGCTTTGCTCAGCCCCTTTCTTATAGCATTGCTAGTTGCAGGTGTAGTTGCAGGTTGTTCCATGTTGGGACACGGATATCATGGGATATCACAATATCTATTATTTAATTAATGCATCTATATACTTGGTTTTGTGTGGAAGGCTCGACCTTTTGCCTCGTGTTTTGTTCCACTCATACCGCCCTAGCTTCCGTAATGCTGGTGTTATGATCCTTGATTATCATTCCTAACACGCTTAGGGGAATGGGACCCTCTTGACAGTTCGCTTTGAATAACCGCTTCCAGCAAGGCCCAACCTTGGTTTTGACATTTGCCAACAAAATAATATTGAACTTAATAATTAATTTGCATAGGGCGTCATGAACCCGAGGATTCTTTATTCCACATAATACAGGGGGCCAGTGCTGATGGTGCTGGTCCAAAACTAGAGCACCGTGTGGGGCCGCCCCTTGGCAACTTGGGGTCTTTTGGTACCTGTACGCTTAGCTTATCCATCATGGCCCGAATATGAGATACGCGTGGCTCCTATCGGGGTATCGGCACGTCGGGTGGTCTTGCTGGACTTGTGTTACCATTGTTGAAATGTCTTGTGCACCAGGATTCCGAGGATACTTCGGGCTGACTCGAGGTTGATCGGGTTTTCTTGAGGTTGAGGTATTTCCACCGCAGCTTGTGTAGGCTTGTGATGGGCCAGGTTGGAACACCCCTGCATGGTTAAATCTTATGCGAAGCCGTGCCCACGGTTATGTGGTAGATTGGATATTTATAACCTCCGGTTGTAGATAACTTGACACCAGATTCGAAATAAAATACACCAACCACGTGTGTAACCGTGACCATCTCTTTTCGAGTGTGTTCGGGAAGAGAACACGGTGGGGTTATGATTGAATCATAAGTAGTTCAGGATCACTTACTGATCATTACTATTTTGCGACCGTTATGCATAGTTTCTCTTCTTACTCTTGTACTCGTAAGTTAGTCACCATACAATGCTTAGTGCTTGCTACAACCTCACCACTTATCCATTCCATACCCATTAAGCTTTGCTAGTCTTGATACCCATGGTAATGGGATTGCTGAGTCCTCGTGGCTCACAGATTACTACAACAATAGGTGCAGGTACAGGTAATGTGATGCTCTGACATGAGAGCGATGCTTGCTTTTGGAGTTCTTCTGGTTCTTCTTCGATCAAGGGATAGGTTCCGGGTCGGGAGCCTGGGATTTGCAGGGTGGATGTCGTTCTTCTTTTTTTGTTTGATTTCATCCGTAGTCAGATCCTGCTCTTCTGTATGATGATTGCAATGTATTGATGTATTCATATATTCATGTCGTAGCTTGTGGCGAGTGTAAGCCTTTATCTGGTATTCTCATATATTCAGTACATGGTATGTTGTAATGATATCCACCTTGCTATGCGCTCGAAATGCGGTTGTGCCCCAATCATGAATTCATCATGTGATTGGGATAGAATCGCATCTTGGGCACTACAGCGGAAGACTTTGTGATGCACATTGGTATATGAAATTTTATTGCCGGACTATTGATGGTATTCTTTTCCAGTGCTTCAAAGCTAAGCAATGAGTTGAGGAAATTCCACCCAAGTTCGCATCAACAAAGTTCAAGTAAGCGATGGGAAATGGCCGATATATAGTTATCACGCTAACAATATAGATGGTCGATATATACTTATCTCCCTAAGCACATACAAATGGCTGATGGAGTGTTGACACCGTCCTTAGATCAAGCATTATGCAAGTTATTTTTGGCATCCAAACTTTGCTGAAAAACAAGGGGGCATGTGTTAACACCAGATTTTGGCATGGTACAAAACGCACTTAAGATGGCCTCAAATGGAGAAGTGATCTATATGAAAAAGTTCGGTATTGTCCACATGAACATCTTCGAAGTTTGGGCCATCATCATCCGATCTCATCTCGAGGGCTGAAATTGTGCTCAAAGTACTAGGATTTTGTATGCACAGTATTGTTCGGCCAATTAGGCCTCCAAGAAAGCCTCATATGAGAAAAACTTTATACACAGGTTGTCTTCGTCTCATTGAAACGATCAATTTTGATATAAAAATTATCTCAATCTGGGGTTATATGCAAAAGTTAGAGCCACCAGATTGCGGCCCTGTCACGAGCCAAAAAGTGGCGGGCCCCATCAGACACTCATATAGCTGATGTCTGATGGGTAGCGCCAGTAATGTTCTGTTTTGCACGAGCCATTCGGCCTTCAAGATGGCCTCGAATTGAAAAAAAATCAACATGAAAGTTGTTCGTCTCGTTGAACAGCTAAATTTCCCTTTGGGTGCATCTTCTCCAAACTCGTTTGTGGCCCGTGAGAGCCAAAAACCAAACTGATGTCTCAAACTTACCTAAATCCGAGTTCGGTTAATTTTGGAAAGATTTGGACGGGATTTGGAGTCCTTTTCTTGTACGAGAAGTCCAGCCGCCTCATAAATAGATGAGTGGTGACGGCCGATTGAACAACACACAATAGAACAAACAAATCTACTACTTTTTCGTGCTCATCTACTTTTTATCTCTCCCCCTTGTATCTTTCTTCTCGTTCTTTGTCGTTCTTCAAGATTGGAGGAAGCGAATCCACGAGGTCCTAGGGGCGGTTAGGCTGACCTAGGGCAGCCCATAGCCGCCGCGCGCCCTGACGAGGTCCCTCCTGGGCGTGTGGAGTTTCAGGTCTCCAAAAGCGCCTGCCGGATTGCTTGTGTACTGCACTTCCGGACGGGTCTCCTTCGACGTGATCTACGGTGTATCACCCCCAGCGTTGAGGGTACATGGTGGCGTGTTCGTGTGTGAACAGGTAAGATGTAAACAAGAAGTTAAAATCAATGGCCGATATAGAATTATCGCCTAAGCATAAACATGGCCAATATAGAATTATCGCCCTAACCATATAAATGGCCGATGCAATGTTGGCATCATCCTTAGAGCAAACACGGTACAAAATATTTTTTGGCATGCTAGCTTTGCCAAAAAAAAACAGGGGGCATGTGTTGACACCAAATTTGTGCATGGCAAATAACTCAATTAAGATGGCCTCAGATGAAAAAAGTTTCTACAACAAAGTTCTTCCTCTCGTTGAAACGGTTGATTTTGCTACAAAAATTCTCTTAATCCAAGGTCGTATGCAAAAGTTAGAGCCAAAACTATGCGCTGCGGCAATGTTTGGCTGGATCATTCGGCCGGAGGCCGAACGAATGACCCAGGCAAAAGAAGGTTGATGAAGAAGCCGAATTTTCTGGGACCAGTCCTAGTTGATCCGGGTGGAAGCTGGACAATCCGAGCAAGAGTCCGGATGTCTGGATAATTTTCTCTACTACAGACTTTAGAAAACGGTCTGAAACCCCCTCGAGCTGACCTCAAATTGAAAAGTGTTCAGAAACAAAGTTGTGCGCCTCGTTGAAAAGGTTGATTTTGATATAAAAATCATCTTAATCCGAGGTGGTATGCAAATGTTAGAGCCTGATCAATGTGCTGCTGTCAGAAATCTGGGCTTGATCAGATCATCCAGGCCTCCAACCGGACATTCGGCCCGAAGGTGTGAACAGTCCATATTTGGATAGCTTTTTATGATTTGGATGGCAAGGCAAGTCCTTTTCTTGTACAGGAAGTCCATCCCCCTCTTATATAGAGAAGAGGTGACGGCCGGTTGAACAACAACACACAATCGACAAAATTCATCTACTTTTTACCCTAATTTCTACATCCCTCCCTTGTTCCTTCTCTCTCGTTCTTCGTTCATTCTTTGTTTTGAAGGGCAGCGATCCTCGAGGCTCTAGGGGCGAGCTAACTGACCTAGGGTGGCCCATAGCCACTGCGCGTCCAGACGGGTCCCTCCCGGGCGTGTGGGGTTTCGGGTGATCAAAAGCACCTGTCGGATTGCCTTCATACCGCGCTTCCGGATGGGTCTCCTTTGATGTGAGGTGCAGTGTATCACCCCTAGAGTTAAGGGTACACGGTGATATGTTCATGTGCGAACAGGCTCGTCTACAGATCAATTGCAACACCGACAGCGGTGACATCTTCATCGCTGGCTATCTTTTTGGGTTCGACAATATTGTTCTGCACACCAACTTGACCGGTCATCTCGACCAGATCGAAAACTCCCCCCCGAAACAAGTGATCACGTTCGGAAGCTTAGACTACATTGCTGACTCGTGTAGTGATCTCGCCCTCTCTAGTGTGATGCCATGTCATCTCAAGAACAATTCGGGCACCAAGGCCTTGAGCACAAAACCCACCCCAGATTCAAACCTTGGATTGGACCTCGCGTCAGAGCTAACCTCGAGTATGGACCTGATCATCGTGGCATCAGATCCAACTTTAAACATGAATCTGACTGTCATCTCGCCGAGCCTTGACCTTGGATCAGGTGCGAGCTCAGAGCTAGCGTCAAGCTCGGATCCGATCTCTTCTTCGGTGGGCCAAGGGTCGGCCCTGGCTGGGCCAAACTCCAAAGTTGTGTCAAGAACCCGCAGAATAGGCTTCAAATCAACCCGGCTTATAGCTAGGGCATGGACACCGAGGATCTTTTGCACCTAACTGAGATGCTAGATCGCATCCAAAAACTCTCAATCTCGGAGGATCGGAACTCGGTTTACGATAGGATCGGATGTAAAGCCGATGATAGGCAAATTTACGTCCCACCCTCCACCCGCCTAGTTGCCACGGTCGATGATTGAATCGACATGTTGGACTACGCATCCGAAGAGGCTACTAACATGGAGGAAGATGTTGGCAGTACACTCAGAGCGGCCTCACCTGCAACTGTATCTCATACGGGCAAGTGGGCTGCTACGTCCACCTACGACGTCTATATGGTCGACACACCCAAGGATCCCCCCATACGTTAGCGTCCTCGCAGACGGCCGAAAGGCACTGGCAGGGGCCCAAGTGGAACAAATAACATGGGCGCCACCGATAACAGGGCCACTCCTGACAAGCTGCTGACCAAGGAGAGGACATTCAAGCCTCCCAAAGACATCTGAACAGCCCTGTGGGAACACCCGAGGCCGAGGATCCCCACGACCTCGAAGACGGGGACGACAGTAACTATCTCCCCGAATCTGAGGAGGACGTAAGTCTTAGACCCCGAGGACTTCATCATTCCCATGGACCACTACGCACAAGAAAGGTTCTGACAGTGGCTCATCGCAACAGCTAGGACCATGAAAAAGAAACAACAACAACTCCACGCCGATCAGAACAAACTCAAAGAAAAGTGGATGGAAGTTTTCATGGGCAAGGAAGACCTCGAGGAGCGGCGTGAGAGCGCACCTAAATCCTACCACGCCGACGTCTGCTACTGGAATTCGACCACGAGGCAATGGACGACACGCTATTAACATGCGACCAAGCCGATCAACCTGACCGCCCTCCTAGTGGGCAAGACAAGCCAACTTGGGAACATAGGAATCCCCTAACTACAACTTGCCGTCATGGCAAGGACCCCGTTGAATACCCCGAGCCCTAACATGCATGCAGAAGGCTAGATGCAAATCGGACCCCCATGCGATCAATTTACAGATCAAGGGGGCACGCGCCAGCCGGACATGACAACTATGAGGCCTGGTTGGACAGGCACGACAGGGCTCGGGAGCAGGCATATGAATGATGTCCCTCGATATCTGGCACAATGCAAATTGATTTCGAGAGCTCGCACACCCGATATGTTTTATGGACGAGGCCATGGAACATCAGTTCCCAGGGGGTTTTAAACCCATAAACATTGAGCAGTACGATGGAACAACTAACCCAGCTGTACGGATCAAAGATTTTCTTCTCCATATCCACATGGCCCACGGAGATGACCTCCATGCCATCAAGTATCTACCACTCAAGCTCAAGGGACCGGTGAGGCATTGGCTTAATAGCTTGTCTCTGCACTCCATAGGAAGCTGAGAGGCTCTCGAGGGTAGCTTTAGGGCAAACTTCCAGGGCACTTATGTTCGGCCCTCGGATGCCAACGACCCTAGTCTTGTTATCCTGTAGCCTGGCGAGTCCGCCAATTTTTTTGGAATTGGTTCTTGACTAAAAAGAACCTGATAGTGGACTACCCTGACACAGAGGCAATTTCCGCTTTTCGGCATAGCATCCATGATGAGTGGCTGGCACGATAGCTCAGACAAGATAAGCCGAAAACCATGGCAACCCTTACTTCTCTAATGACCCACTTTTGCGCGAGAGAAGATAGCTGGCTAGCTCGCCGCTAACACAACAGCGAAGCCAGCACCTCTAAAGCACGCGATGGCAACAGCAGACCTTGGTGGAATAAGAACAAGCACAGACATAAGAACATCAGCAATGACGATGAGGACACCATGGTCAATGCAGGGTTCAATGGCTCAAAGGCCAGACAGAAAAAGAAACCCTTTAAAGGGAACTTGGATGCGCCTAGCGCACTGGACAAAATCCCCGACAGACCTTGCGAGATTCATGGCACCTCGGACAAACCTGCCAATCACACCAACCGGAACTGCTAGGTCTTCAAGTAGGCCGATAGGGTCATAGTAGAGGGGCAAAGTAAAAGCCAGTCCCACAACGAGGACGAGGATGAACCTCGACGGCCGAATAACAGAGGCCAAAAGCAATTCCCTCTTGAGGTAGAGGACGTAAACATGATCTATGTCACCCACATCCCCAGAAAGCAGCGGAAGCATGCTCTTCGGGACATTTACACCTTGGAGCCTGTAACCCCGAAGTACAACCCCGTGGCCGGCTTACCCGATCACCTTCGACAAATGTGACCACCCGACCAATATCCGTCATGGTGGATCGGCGGCTTTGGTCTTGGACCCTATTGTCGATGGGTTCCACCTAACATGGGTCCTTATGGACAGAGGTAGCAGCCTCAACTTGATCTATGCTGACACGATCAGGAGGATGGGTGTTGATCCATCAAGGATCAAGCCGAGCACCACCACTTTCCAGGGTGTTATACCCATTGTCGAAGCAAAATGCTCCGGAACTATCACATTGGAAGTAGTCTTCGGCTCGCCCGAGAACTTCGAAAGTGAAGACTTAATCTTCGATATAGTCCCCTTTTGCAGTGGCAATCACACACTGCTCGAACAAGCTGCGTTCGCTTGATTCAATGCAGTCTCGCATTACGCGTATCTAGAACTAAAAATGCTGGTGCCAAAAGGCAGTGTTACAGTCAATGGTAACATCGAGTGCTCCTCCGAACAGAGGAGCAGGCCGTGGCTTTCGCAGCGGAGGTAGCTACCGAGGAGGCGGCCCGAACTCTAACCTGGGAGGGCACACCTAGCTCTTCAAAGCGCGCTCGGACCATCCCTCCTGCCCTCGGACAGTCATGTGGCAACTCTAAATAGGGGTACGCGCTCCACGGCTCTTCCTACCTAGTTGAGGATTATGTGCCTTGTGTGCATAACTTCATGCTCAAAATTCCATGGGAGTCCGAGGAGTGTAACACATCGGGTCCCCTGTCTGGCTCGACCAGATGGCACCCATCCGAAGCTTTGCTTATCCATAGGGCACTATTAAAGGCCCAGACATGGCGACAAGATTCAAATTATCTCTACGCTACTACAACCTCTTTAAGAGATCCTTCCAAATCATCAAGCATAGGACACGCAGAGTAGTATGCGGTGCCTCCCCACCTCGGGCTAGATAGGGACAAGCTGGTAAGCAACATGGAGGCACAGACGTGCGGCAGGACAAAATAAGGGCGACAAACCCAACTCCGGACACCTGTATAAACGCTCCCTCTCCCTTTTATGTATCTTTTAAAGTTTCTTTGACGAGCTCAGCATGTACGGCTTGACCTTATGAATCAAAGAAAAAGAACTTTTCATGGTCATTAGGCATCTATTTTTGTTATGCAATTTTCTTTTATGCCTCTGAGCCGAAGATAACTATCACGATACAACATTCCTTCAAATATACTCAGCTCTCGACCAGGGGCTCGGATTTAAATCCGTACCCAATTAAGTTCGATAAGTTTATTCGGCGTCTCGAATATTGCATTACATGCATGAGTTTCGAACCATGATTTTGGTCAATAGTTAGGTTGCCTGGTTCCTGTGCTTACCTCTTATGTTTCCGCTCTGTCCGACTAAGAATGTCAAGGGAGAACCATTGCGATTGCACTTCCAGCTCGAATGGTTAAGCGTCTCAGTGGAGAAAGCGAAAAACTGACTATCCTGGTAAGCGCAAACTGGTCAGCGATCCGACGACTATGTCAAACTAAAGATCAATGGAGGTCATCCATGGTAAACGATGGACTCTTCTTAAAGTTGCCAAAGTGGTTAAAGGGTTCAAACCTCGGCATAGCCAAACACTTCACAGACCAAGGCCTAGTTACTCACCCCCACTGCTAAGCTCCTATGACTAAGTGAAAGTTATAAAGCCATTATAGTCTAATTGCCTAGTTTCTACCAGCATACACTGCCTTCGGGCACTGAGACATTGACTAAGGGCTCAGTTGCTATACAAACACCCTTTGTATCATGTACAAGGGGGACGAAGTCCACGACTGGCCACTTTCAGCATTCAACGTTCGCACAGGAGTCAAAATGAAACAAATCGAAAGATAAGGATGAATCATTAAAATTAAAGCTTGTCTTTTTTTACAAAACTGAACTTCAGCAACAAGCTAAAATACAAGGTTTCTTTGTTACACTTAGGGTCGGTGATCCGAGCACCCTCCATCACCTCGGCCAAATACTACTCTGGCGTTCGGTTCTTCTTGGCAGCAGGTCCCGAAGCCACTTCCGTCGCATTAATGCGCGTATAGTGTGTCTTCATGGTAGCGTACGCACATTGGGCACCCTCCAAGCAGACAGAACACTTCCAGAGAATGATTTAGGGGCTGGCACCCTGGAGCTAAGCAACCAATCTGAAGAAGCCGCTCGGCAGGGGCTCTGCGGGCCAAAGGTTGACATAGAGGTCCTCCATGGCCGTCCTAGCCATGCGATAAAGCTCCATCAGCTGCTTCATCCGATCATTGACCAGCGGTGGATGTGATGGCGTATGGAACTGCTCACAAAGGGCCTTCTGCTCGGAATGAACCTCGAGGGCACTGAAGTAGCGGCCGACATCAGACACGCTCCTCAGCAGGTCCGCAAAGGCATCTGAGGTATGCTAGAGTTGATTAAGCTGGATGAACCTATTGCGACTAAAAATGCATTAAAGTAGATAAGGCTTACCAATGGCGATTTTCTTCCCTTGTTGAAGCTCCTCGCGATCAGCCTGGGCCTGGGACTGGGCTTCGGCGTATGCCGAGCTCAGTTTCTCGAGCTCGGCGGCCTTCTACTTCTGGTCCTCCCAAAGGTTGTCGCGTTGCATGTACAATCCTTTCAGTTCCTCCTCGACCTCGATGACCCGGGCTTGGTCCCTGCCTCGAGCCTCCTATTCCTTAGCCAGCTCTTTGCTGACCTTTGCCAACACAGCCTTTTGCCGCTCGGCCTTCTGCTGGGTCTTCTTTAGCTCGACCTTGAGGGCCTCAAGCTCCGGAGTGGCAGCTGCCATAAAATAGCTCAATGTTAAAACAATTATTGTTCAAACTATAAAATACCATTCACTAAGGTTCAGGGTTTTGCTAATGTGACACCCTGGCTTTTGCTTTTTCTTTTTCTAGAATTTTATTGCAATTTGATTTAAAACTGAGTTTTGAATCAACTCATTTGGACTTAACACTTGGGCATTGTTTTCATTTTCACCCAAGTGACTCCACTCATTCTCAAAAAATCTCTTGCCCTCTGATATCTCCAAAATATTGCCTTGGGAATATTTTTCTCAAATGAAAAATATTCATTTTCTCTCTGAAAATGACCTATTTCCACGTCTGCTCCAAAGCAACCCCTATTTTTCTTGCTCACAAAAATCTGAGAAAATTCCCAAATATTCTTTGGACCATGACTCATCTTCCTATGCAAAAATATCCTATGGCCATGTGGATTATTTTTGCCGTAGAAAATCATTTTCATTCTGGTCAGAAATGGTACATTGTGAAGCAAGTACCTTTTTGACAAATCTTCTTGAGCTGAAATTTTTATGGCATGACGATTCTCCTAAGTAACCCTTAATCACAAGTTTCAGCTCCTAACTCTCAATAGATCTTTCTCAACTATCCTCACAAGTTTCTGTCCAGAAACTTACAATGAAGCTCAAGTCATTCCTTGTCGACCTGGCTTCGATCCATCAGCTCAGAGAGACCCAACACTGCAGGGACAAGCTCCCAGACATGATCTAACACCTCGGGCACACTGCATTGTGCCAGTGCACGCGGTGACCGCGGGTGGACACGGCATCTGGCATGCACGCAGCATGTTCGGCGCATCGTTTTGGCCTCGGCCTCGCCCGTGTGTCCGGCCCAGGCCAGCCCTGCTTGTCTCTAACCCTCACGAGCTTTGACTCGTCACCCTTGACCTCTCGCTGGAGCTTCCCGACGTTGGCGATAGCTGCGGCAGAACTGGCCATGGCCGAGCAGGGAGCACAGTGCCCCCGTGAGCTCGTCCCATCGCCCTCCTTCGCCTTGTGCTGAGCCATTTGCCCTCACTGTGACTGCTTGAGTCCCTTGACCCCTCCCATCAGATCTGAGCCCCGCTCATCGCCGCTCGCCGCTCCAGAGACTTCTCCGGTGACCTCGAACCCCGCCTCGGCCGCGCCTATATATAGGAGCCCTCCCGAGCTGTTCTGGCCACACCACCCACCTCCTCTGATCTCCACACTTCTCGTAGAAGGCCACGGCCAGGCCAGGCGGGCCTCTGGCCGCCGTTCCGCACCGGAGATCGCCGCCGATCCCCTCTCAGTGCCCTGCTTCCTCCAATGCTCCTTGACGTCTTCCACCTCCTCCGGCGTGTTCGTGGTGCTCTCCTGGTCATGCTGGTGCTGCTGGAGCTGCTGGACTGCCCCTGCCTCGCCGAAATCGCCTTCTCCGACGAGCTCCCTCCACCGACGCCTCTGGAGACGACCACCGCGACGCCATTCGTCCATCTCTAACCAAACCGCTGGTACATGCGTGTTCGCCGTAGAGTGCCTCGTCCATCCATCCACTCGCTGGCAGCAGCCGTGGTCTCCTCGCCGAAGAACCACCAGCGACCGAGCCGCCGTCCTCTGCTTCTCTCTCTCTCTCTTCTAACCCTGCCAGCGGGGCCCGCCTGTCAGCCTCACAGTTCGCCCGCCGAAGCAGTATAAGTGGAAGTGTATTCCACAAATACGTCTTCGACGTCACCCTCTCTGGTTATTTTCAAAAATCATTTTAACTCAAAAATTTGACCAAACTTTGACCTGCTCTAACATTTATTCTACAAGTCCAAATGATATGATTCTTTTTTTCATTGGTTTTGTCTTGAGCTTCTCTATCAGCATGAAAAAGATGAGATTTTTGCTTGCGGTAAATCTTTTCTGGTGTATTTAAAAGTGTTATGTGACATTTTCTTTTTGCCATTTTATTATTTTCAGAAGGAACTTGTTGCCTTGAGGAGAACTAGGAGGAGTGTGACCCTCCTCTGCACTAAGGCAAGCCATCACAAATATTTGCAAGAGTGTCACTTCAATAACTATGATTTTCACTTGAATATGGTCTCATATAATGCATATAGAAAATTAAAATAATATCACTTGTGCTAGTTTCATTTCCATGCTATGCTTGTTATGTTTTCAGTGGTTTGATTAAGGTTATGCAGTAGGGTAACATGATCATGAGCATGAGTAAGTTCATACTAATATTATGTTGAAATGGTGCATATATAGCTCATTGCATTTTCATGGCATACTATGGCTCAGAAATATTTCTTTGCAAGTTGAAACCTGATAATAATCCAACTTGAACATGCTATTGATCGAGTCATGGTGCCACTGAATCGAGCTTCCCAGTGCAACCACATTTGCCTTTATGGGGAGGCCCTTTCGCGATCTGTTGTTATGCCTCTCCCCGGTGCCTCCAACTAGGGAAGATTATGCGCTTGCGCTACCTTGGCCCAGTAGGCAGGCATAGCCTTGTGTGTCCGTACTTGATTTGGTACCATTGTCCCCGTTTGGGACTGTTTTGTCTTACCATGATGGTGGTCGTTGGATGTCCGGAGTGGTGTCGGGGTCACCCATGACTTAGCCCAAAGGGGAGTTTGTCGGAGTGGCTGGGAGAGTGTCATGGCAATAGATTGGTTCTGTCGGAACGCTGTTGGTCCACCCGAATGGGAGTTCGAGGCCATGGGTTCTGTGGTGTGGGTACAATGTGCTAACCTCTACAGAGTGTGTTTAATCTATCGATAGCCGTGTCCTCGGTCACGGACACAGTTCGTAGTAGGTCACACCGTGGATCAACAGAAATATTTAACCTGCACACTAAAGTTATACCTGTGGCACATGTTATGCTGGTAAAGTTCTTAAGACCGTTGAGATGGTTTCTTTTGTGATCCAGAGGTGATCACCATGGTAAGTTGATGTTCGTGGTTATGAGGTAACCAAGATGGTAAGCGGGTCTGAGAGACCCTTTTATGAGCACTGTCACTTCATGGGTAGCATGCTAAGTTCTTGCATTCAACTGGCTTAAATATCATGTTGTTGTTTGCCATTGTTGCTTTATTTGTGTGAGCTTGCGAGTATATTCAAAGTACTCACCTGGCGTGTCATGCCAGTTTCAGGAGAAGCCGTACCGGAGTTGGAGTTGCATCGTTGCATCGCAGTCTAGGCCATGTCCACATCAGTGTCCCTGTGAGATGGAGTTCCTCTACGTCGTCGTTCCGCTGCCGTGTAGCTTTATCGTCATGCTCGAGGCCCCTACCATGTTCATTAAATAATGTACATATGTGCAGCAGCACCGTGTGTGCCGCTTGGCCTCGCTACTTGATGTACTATCGAACCTATGTATCAATAAAGTGGTTGTCTTTCTATACCAAGTTGTTGTGTGTTGCCAGAAGACATGATCCATGGGCTGGCAATGCAAGGTAAATCGGTTGCTCTGAGCCGGGGTGCCACAATGGTTGGTATCAGAGCCGCGCTAACTATAGGATGCCCTAGACAGCTAACTAGCTGGTTCAACGGTAGTTAGTAGTCCTGAGTGTTAGTAGCATATGTTTGCATCTTATTGTTGCATTGCATGCATATAGTTTATTTTTATTACTAATCGACTAATGATTGTGAGTGTAGATGGCTCCAGTGTCGTACCCATACCAGTCTGAGCCAACACCATACACTTCTCCACATCTTCTTTGGAATGTGTGGTGGCAACTCTACACTAACGGTGATGACCTGGTGTACCAGGTGTATTGGGAGCGACTGGCAGACTCGGTGTACGAGTACCACGCGGAGGTCACCCTGCACACCAGCTCTATATCTGGCACCTACACTCATTCTTCTAGGAGTGGTTTTGCATCTACCCCCGCTCAGGCAGTTCAGTTTGCTACGTTCGAGGCTCTCATTGATCTGCGTTACAACGAGGTCCAGATGCAACATCATCCAGGTTTCTACTACTACCCGTCCATGTCCGATAATGGACGTATTCGCTTCTGTACCATTGATCCGGCGTGCGACCGTTCATCCAGCCACCTCTCTCGCTACATCACTGCTAGTTATCTTCTGCTTTTCGAGTTTGCCCGAGAGTTGACTCATGCTCGTACAGCTCTGGTTGCCGCTAGATTTGGTTTCGTTCCGCCCACTATCGGGTTTACCCCATATGTTCCTCCAACTACTATTCCGCCAGCTACTCCAGTTACCCCTCAGAGTAACTCGGACACCTCGATAGTGACTACCCACGAGTCTACTGCCGATTGGACTTTACTTCTCGGTACTCCCGCTGCCCCAATGCTTCATTCTCACCCAGCAACTGCCCCTGAGGGAGAGCCGTCATGCAGCGTCGTCGTGTTTCCTTTAACCCGGAGGTTTCCGTTAACTTCATTAGTTCAGGATCCGAGACCGAGTCCGGGGAGATCCCAGCAAGATCAGTGGAGCACTAGACCTTGAGGAGCAGTTGAGGTTGTCATGATGCTTGGATGTATGAGTGTAGCCGTACTTGTCATGCTATTTCCTTTCATGTATGTGTCTATGTATAATTATGTTCGAACTCTTTTTATTATTTGCCTTGATTTCTCATTGCTTTTTTTTCGGACTTTGTCGCTTGCTATTCTTCCCCATTTATGGATGTTGCTCATCTCGATGCTTCATATTGGGAAATATAAATAGGATGACAAGAGGAGGTAGCAGCAGCCATGCGGGTGACGATACTCCCGTTCGTCGCTCCGCCAGGCAGGTAGGACACTCCCCCGAACCATATCAACCACCACCACCTCCTCCACAGCATACACCTACCACTGAGCAGATTATGCGCATGTTCGAAGAATGGAGAAACCAGGATTTACTTGAATTACTAAGGAGTGTACAGGCTATGGTGGGTCAGAATGGTAATCACTCCAAGCGATCAGATTTTTAGAGAACTAAGCCTCCCAGTTTTAGTCAAGTTGTTGATCCTATGGAAGCTGATGATTGGGTGCGGACTATTGAGAAGAACTAGAGATTACTCGCACCGAAGAAATTGACAAAGTTCCATTCGCTACTCACTATCTTGAAGGAGCCGCTGCTATATGGTGGGATATTACTAAAACCATGTGGCCTGCGGACGATGAGATCAGTTGGGATAAATTCAAGGACAAGTTCCGCAAGTACCACATTCCCACCGGTATCATGAAGGTCAAGCAGCATGAGTTTCTTGCTCTCACCGAAGGGAACCTGTCAGTAAGTGAATATTTGAACAAGTTCAATCACTTGGCTCGTTATTCTCTCTATGATGTGGCCACCGAAGAAAGGAAGATCGACCGATTCCTTGGAGGACTCAATCAGCACCTTCGATGCACGCTCAACATGTTAGACTTACCCGACTTCCAGACTTTGGTGAACAAGGCTCTTATCACAGAAAGGGAGCACAAGCTCGTTCGAGCCCAAGAAGGATGGACAGCCATTTCAGAAGGCTCGTACCTGGTAGCAACCTCAGTTTGAGTTCAAGCCAACATGGCAGCAGAATACCAACAAGACCAACAACCAAGTCAAGCATATTGTGACCAGCCATGTAAGGGAGGATTGTCAGCGTAGCAACGCATGCTTCTCTTGTGGACAGACCGGACACTATGCGAGGCAGTGTCCCAAGAACGGCAAGCCAAATGCACCCCTCAAGCCTCAAGTCAACCACATGGGATCCTTCACCGAGCAGGAGCTTATCCATGGCCAAGTGCATCATCTCTCCGCCGAAGAAGCCCAAGAAAACCCCGAAGTGGTCATTGGTATGTTTCCTATTAATAACATACCTGCAATAATTTTATTCGACTCTGGGGCTTCCCATTCTTTTATTTCACAGAGTTTTGTTGCCCAAAATCAGTTTTTTTGCTCTCTTCTTGAGAAAAGCGTGATGGTGCAATCCCTGGGATCCATGCTCAAAACAAATGTGGTATGCCGTGGCTTGGAGATAAAAGTCCATGGAGTTGTTTTCCCTGCCACCCTGGTAGCAATTGAATCCGCAAGGTTGGATGTCATATTGGGAATGGATTGGCTAACAAAGCATCAGGTCTGCATCAATTGTGCAACAAGAGAAGTCACTTTAATAAACCCGACAGGGCAAGCAACGAAGTTTGTGGCTCGCGGAACCATGCCTAAGAAGGAGATGATTTTCACAGCTATAGCCTCGGCCATGGAATTAATTCTAGTGGTCAGTGAATTCCCAGATGTATTCCCTGAAGAATTGCCAGGAATGCCACCAGATCGGGAGCTCAAGTTTGCTATTGATCTCGTGCTAGGGACAACACCCATATATAAGAAGTATTACCGAATGCCTTCATCCGAGTTAGTTGAGCTGAAAAAGCAACTTGATGAGATGCTCAAGAAAAGGTACATCCGCCCTAGTGCCTCACCATGGGGATCGCCTGCAATATTTGTGGATAAGAAAGAAGGTAGTCTTCGGATGTGTGTAGACTACCGCCAGCTCAACGATGTCACTATCAAAAACAAGTACCCGCTCCCCAGAATTGATGATTTGTTCGATCAACTGAATGGAGCTCAAATCTTTTCCAAGATTGATTTAAGGACCAGGTACCATCAACTCAAGATCAAGAAGATATTCCTAAGACTGCATTCACCACTCGATACAATCTATATGCATATACAGTTATGTCTTTCGGCTTGCCAAATGTCCCTGCCTTCTTCACGCATATGATGAACAAAGTGTTCATGGACTTCTTGGACAAGTTCGTGCTGGTCTTCATCGGCGATATTCTCATATACTCTAAAGGAGAAGAGGAGCATAAACAACACCTTCGAGCAGTATTGCAAAGACTCTGTGACCACCAATTATATTCAAAATTCAACAAGCGTGAGCTCTGGCTTAAGCAACTCGGATTCTTGGGGCATATTCTCTCCGTCGAAGGAATAGCTGTGGATCCAAGCAAAGTCAAGGATGTGCTAAAATGGCCAGCACCCACGACTGTGACCGAGATCAGAAGTTTTCTGGGGCTTGCTGGTTATTACCGTCGATTCATTGAAGGTTTTTCCAAGATTGCTAAACCAATGACAGAACTGCTCAAGAAGGACCAAAAGTTCATATGGTCTGAAGACTGTGAGAAGAGCTTTAATGAATTAAAGACTCGATTAACGACAGCACCCGTGTTGACACTTCTAGACATTTATCGAAGCTTTGACGTGTACTGCGACGCATCTCGCAGAGGCCTAGCATGCGTGCTGATGCAAAATGGCAAGGTTGTAGCTTATGCATCCAAACAGCTACGACCACATGAAGGAAACTATCCTACTCATGACTTGGAGCTAGCAGCAGTTGTGCATGCCTTAAAAATTTGGAGGCATTATCTCATCGGCAAGCGGTGCCAAATATTCACCGATCACAAAAGCCTCAAGTATATATTCACTCAACACGATTTGAATCTCCGACAAAGAAGATTGCTTGAGTTGGCTAAGGATTATGACCTCGGAATAAATTATCACCCAGGTAAAGCTAATGTGGTTGCCGATGCTCTCAGTCGCAAACCAGCCGCATTAAACGCATTAATGGAATCTTTGCCTCCCGAGCTACAAGAAGGGATGGCCCAGCTCAGCCTGACCATTGTTGATGAGGACATCAATACCATTGTTACACCCACAGCCCCTGCTGCTATACATACTGGATCAATTACTAGAGCTCGCGCACGCCAATTAAATTATCAGGTACTTTCATTTCTTGGTAATGATTCTAATGTTCATGAGAATACGATGCTGCCTAAATTGGATACATTTGTTTTGCTTACAAATGAAGGGCCTAGCTTGGACAAGAAAGAAGAATCTTGGAGCAAGTTCAAGCATGGAGATGATGGCATGCGCAAGGGGAACAAGAACGGAGTTACAAGTGATGATTTCAGGACTTTGAAGCCACCATAATGAGTGCAGGAAGCCTTGGACGAAATATACAAGATGCCACTTCATAAATTTCGTCCAGAGGCTATTATAGGTGCTGCGTCACCTTATTAATGGGCCAGGCCCATGTAATTTCGAAATACTTGAGTATAGGCTGTTTTTAGAGTCCGTATGTGTGGGAAAACAAGAGATAGGGTTGGTTTCGGACCCCTCCTTCAAGGGCCACGAAATTCCCCCCCTCTTCCTCCATATATACAGCCCTTAGGGCACCGTTTAGACTTTGGGTTTTGTTTAGATTAAAAGTTCGCCATAGCTGCAACTTCGCGTACTCGTTTGTGTTCAACGACCAGACAAAGGCGTCACAGAACCCCACCTTCATTAATAAAGCTTTCCTCTTATATTCGCAATATCCAGATTGCAATCTCAGTTTCTTGCTTGTTCTTTGTTTGCTCGCAGGAAACAGACCCTCGTGGTCAGGTTGATCGTGCTCCAGCGTGGTCAATAACCCCTTGGTAGTTGGTTTAGCGATTGCTAAGGCGCGACCTCTCGCACGTTCGTAGTCGGATCGTCAAGGTCGACTCCCACAGAAAACGATAGCCACCATCTCATCGAAACATCAGGACACCTTCGCCTCTATCAAGTGGTATCAGATTTCCAGGTTGCTCGGTGAGATTTTATAGTTTTTCGTAGTTTACATCGAGTCTGTTCTTCATACCTACAGTCCACGAAAAAGCCAAAAAAAATTAGGGTTAGTTCATCATATCCGAACCAATCTGAGCCTTTGCATAATCTTTTCTGTATTTGCTTTGTTGAATTTGCGGTTGCATCGTCGTGTCAAGTTGCTGGTCTTAGCGTCTAGTCCTTTAGAGTTTCGAGTTCTGTTCACAGGTTGTCACGTCGCCGCTGCCATATATCACCACCGCATCATCATCATCGCTGCTGCCATATACCACCACCGCACCAACTTCATCGCCGCTGCCATATACCACCACCACATATTCACCTCCAATCCGAGTCCCTATACGCCACCACCTATCCGCCTCCATCACGCCAATCTGAGTCCACTTGCAACATATATCCGCCACCAGTCCGAGTTCCACCAGATTCATCTCCGCCACCAGTCCTAGTCCGAGTCCAGTATTTTGTTACTCTGTTTTGGACTTCCAGATCACGCCATACTCCGAGTCGTGACAGAGTAGGACTCCCGAACTTTCGTACTACCTGCAGTAGAAAAATAGTTCTAGTTTCAAAAAAAAAAAACTAAGTCTGGAAAATTCTGGCTAGGCAGTTTTTAGACCATTTGTAGACTTTTTCGAAAAAAAATTGTTGCGGAGCAAAAAAAAAAGAGGAAAAAAGTGCAAAAAAAAAAGAGAAAAAAAATTCAGAGTGTGCTCCTCCCTTGTTTACGTGCAGCGCCGTGATTTTAATAGTGTTCTAGGCTCGCGTCTCTAGCACGGTCTAGCCTAGGACCAGCACAGTACCGTCGTTGAGCATTTATTCAACTTTGCATCTCTGAATAGATTATTGCTGACCCTTTTTGCTACCATATCATAAGCCTTCCCAGCTCCCCATACATCTACGTCGTGCATTTCACACCACCTGGCAATCGCTCTGTCCAATCTTTAAGAGTTTTGACTACACCGGTTGCCGATCACCACCTGCTGCTGGGTAAGAACTGGTAAGCATTTGAGATTCGCTTGACGGTTTTGTGATACACCACCACCACAACTTCCTAGTAGTCTGTAGGATCATATTCTTGTGTATTTCTATTGCTGCTAACCATGGCAGGATCACAAGCCGATGAGACTGATTGGGCGAACATGACGAACAAACAGCTACATGATAAATTTTAGCAAATGATGAGTGGACAGGTGCAAGATGTGCTAAACAGATTTGAAGAGGCCATGGAGAAGATAGATGGAATTGAGAAGACGTTCGAAACAAAGCTCGATAACAAGTTTAATGAATTGCTCGCGCGTCTTCCACAACCACCGTCGGCTGCACCTGTCGCACCTCTACAACAACAACAACGTCGCCTTCCAAATCAAGTGGGACGAGCATAGCGCGTTCCCCTTGAGCCTGGTCAAACTTCTGGTGCCGCTGAACCTACTGTTGATGCTTTTATGGCTCCTGCTGCCGCTGAGGAGGACAATTATGCGGGCGATTACGAGGATGAGGTTGATCAAAATCAGAACTACGTACCAGCACCAGGTCGTCCACATGCCAATAATCGCAATGGTAGGGCTGCATTACCAGCTCAGGTACGAGATCATGACCATCTTCCTAAACTGAAATTGAATATTCCACCATTTGAGGGTAGATATGTTCCTGATATATATCTTACTTGGGAGTTAGAAACTGAACAACGTTTTACATGTTTACAATATCCCGAGGAGAGACGTGTTGCTGCTGCTGTTTGTGCTTTTACTAGTTTTGCATGTGTATGGTGGTCTGAACATTGTAGATTATATCCTATTCCAGCTACATGGGCTGCTTTGAAAACTGCTATGCGTACTCGTTGGGTTCCACCATATTATCAACGTGAATTACTTCAAAAATTGCAGCGCTTAAGACAAGGAAAAAATTCTGTAGAAGAATATTATCAGGAATTACAAACTGGCATGATTAGATGTGGTATTGTTGAGGAGAATGAAGCTATGCTTGCACGTTTTATGGGTGGATTAAATAGAGAGATTCAGACCATTCTAGAGTATAAGGAGTATAATAATATCACTCGTTTATTCCATCTTGCTTGTAAAGCTGAACGTGAAGTGCAGGATCGACATGCATTGGCGCGAACTAATTTTTCTGCAGGTCGATCTTCATCATGGACACCGTGTGCCTCCTCTACTCCCACATGTCCTACTGCAGCACCACTGACTTCAGCTGCCAATTCCAACCGAGATACAAGAAAACAGGCACCACCACCACCATCTGCCAAGAGTACACCTTCTGGGCCTGCCCAGAGCTCTTCTTCATCTATGGCATCAACAGGGCACACACATGATATTATTTGTCGTCGTTGTAAGGGAAGAGGTCATTATGCGAGAGAATGCCAATCTCCGCGTGTTATGATTGCTACTGAGGATGGTGGGTATGAGTCCGCTAGTGACTATGATGAGGAGACTTTGGCTCTTATTACAAGTGAAGAACACAGTGGAGATGATTCTGATCATGAGACGCAATACATGGCTCCTGAAGACGCTAACAGGTATGAATGTTTAGTTGCTCAACGTGTTTTAAGTGTGCAGGTCACACAAGCTGAGAAAAATCAGAGACATAATTTGTTCCATACAAAGGGAGTTGTGAAGGAACGTTCTGTTCGCGTCATCATAGATGGAGGGAGCTGCAACAACTTGGCTAGCATGGAGATGGTGGAGAAGCTATCTCTCACCACAAGACCACATCCACATCCTTACTATATCCAATGGTTCAACAACAGTGGCAAGGTTAAGGTAACACGTATTGTTCGTGTGCATTTTAGTATCTCTACATATGCTGATTATGTTGATTGTGATGTGGTACCCATGCAAGCATGTTCATTATTACTTGGTAGACCATGGCAATTTGATAAAAATTCTGTACACCATGGTAGAAACAATCAGTATACTCTTGTTCATAAGGATAAACATATTACTTTGCTTCCTATGACTCCTGATTCTATTTTGAAAGATGATATTAATAGAGCTAGTAAAGCAAAACAGGAGAAAAATAAGAGTGAAAATCAGATTGTGGCAAAAGAATTTGAGCAACAAATGAAGCCTAATAATAAACCATCTAGTGTTGCTTCTGAAATTAAATTGAAAAGTGCATGTTTACTTGCCACCAAATCTGATATTGATGAGCTAGATTTCAGCAAATCTGTTTGCTATGCTTTTGTGTGCAAAGAGGCGTTATTTTCATTCAAGGACATGCCTTCCTCTTTGCCTCCTGCTGTCACTAACATTTTGCAGGAGTTCGCTGATGTCTTTCCACAAGACGTGCACCGGGATTACCACCTATTCGCGGGATTGAGCATCAGATTGACTTAATTCCCGGTGCTTCACTGCCAACCCATGCACCATACCGTACCAATCCAGAGGAGACGAAGGAGATTATGCGTCAAGTACAGGAGCTGCTCGACAAAGGTTATATACGCGAATCTCTTAGTCCTTGTGCTGTTCCTATTATACTAGTGCCAAAAAAGGATGGTACATCACGTATGTGTGTTGATTGTAGAGGCATTAATAATATTAGTATTCGCTATCGTCATCCTATTCCTAGGCTAGATGATATGCTTGATGAATTGAGTGGCTCTACAATATTCTCCAAAGTTGATTTGCGTAGTGGATACCATCAAATTCGTATGAAATTGGGAGATGAATGGAAAACAACATTTAAAACTAAGTTTGGTTTATATGAATGGTTAGTCATGCCTTTTGGGTTAACTAATGCACCTAGTACTTTCATGAGATTAATGAATGAAGTTTACATGCTTTCATTGGACGATTTGTGGTAGTTTACTTTGATGATATATTGATTTATAGCAAATCTTTGGAGGAACATCTGGAACATTTACGTGCTATTTTTATTGCTCTACATGATGCACGTTTGTTTGGTAACTTTGGGAAGTGCACCTTTTGCACCGACCGAGTATCTTTTCTTGGCTATGTTGTTACTCCACAGGGAATTGAAGTTGATAAAGCCAAGATTAAAGCTATTGAGAGTTGGCCGCAGCCCAAAACGGTCACACAAGTGAGGTGTTTCCTTAGCCTCGCTGGTTTCTATAGGCGTTTTGTGAGAGATTTTAGCACCATTGCTGCACCTCTCAATGAGCTTACAAGGAAGGATGTGCCTTTTGTTTGGGGTACCGCACACGAAGAAGCCTTCACGGTATTGAAAGATAAGTTGAGACATGCTCCTTTACTCCAACTTCCTGATTTTAATAAGACTTTTGAGCTTGAATGTGATACTAGTGGAATTGGATTAGGAGGTGTGTTATTACAAGATGGCAAACCTGTTGCATACTTTTCTGAAAAATTGAGTGGGCCTAGTCTGAACTATTCTACTTATGATAAAGAATTATATGCTCTTGTTCGGACCTTAGAAACATGGCAACATTATTTATGGCCCAAAGAATTTGTTATACATTCTGATCATGAATCTTTGAAACACATTAAAAGTCAAGCATAACTGAACCGTAGACATGCTAAATGGGTTGAATTCATTGAGACTTTCCCTTATGTCATTAAACACAAGAAGGGTAAAGAAAATGTTATTGCTGATGCATTGTCTCGTCGTTATACTATGCTTTCACAACTTGACTTTAAAATATTTGGTTTGGAGACCATCAAAGATCAATATGTGCATGATCCTGAATTTAAAGATGTATTGCAGAATTGTAAAGAAGGGAGAACATGGAATAAGTTCGTCGTTAACGATGGATTTGTGTTTCGTGCTAACAAGCTATGCATTCCAGCTAGCTCCGTTCGTCTTTTGTTGTTGCAGGAGGCGCATGGAGGAGGATTAATGGGACACTTTGGCGTAAAGAAGACGGAGGATGTACTTGCTACACATTTCTTTTGGCCAAAGATGAGACGGGATGTTGAGCGCTTTGTTGCTCGCTGCACTACATGTCAAAAAGCTAAGTCACGACTCAATCCTCATGGTTTATATATGCCTTTGCCTGTACCTAGTGTTCCATGGGAGGATATATCTATGGACTTTGTTTTGGGTTTACCTCGAACAAAGAAGGGGAGGGATAGCATATTTGTTGTCGTGGATAGGTTCTCGAAAATGGCACACTTTATACCATGTCATAAAAGCGATGATGCTGCTAATGTTGCTGATTTGCTCTTTCGTGAAATTATTCGCTTGCATGGTGTGCCAAATACTATTGTTTCAGATCATGATACGAAATTTCTTAGCCACTTTTGGAGATGTTTATGGGCTAAGTTGGGGACTAAACTGCTTTTTAGTACTACTTGTCACCCCCAAACTGATGGACAAACTGAAGTAGTCAATAGAACTTTGTCTACTATGCTTAGGGCTGTTTTGAAGAATAACAAGAAAATGTGGGAAGAATGCTTGCCTCATATTGAATTTGCATATAATCGTTCGTTGCATTCTACTACTAAGATGTGCCCTTTTGAGATTGTATATGGTTTCCTACCTCGTGCACCTATTGATTTGTTGCCTCTTCCATCTTCGGAGAAGGTTAATTTTGATGCTAAACAACGTACTAAATTGATCTTAAAAATGCATGAGTTAACTAAGGAGAACATTGAGCGTATGAATGCTAAATATAAACTTGCTGGAGATAAGGGTAGAAAACATGTTGTGTTTGCACCTGGAGATCTTGTTTGGTTACATTTGCGTAAGGATAGATTTCCTGATTTACGCAAATCAAAGCTAATGCCACGTGCTGATGGTCCTTTTAAGGTGTTAGAGAAAATAAATGATAATGCATATAAACTTGAGCTGCCTGCAGATTTTGGGGTTAGTCCCACTTTTAACATTGCAGATTTGAAGCCTTATTTGGGTGAGGAAGATGAGCTTCCGTCGAGGACGACTTCATTTCAAGAAGGGGAGGATGATGAGGACATCAATACCATTGTTACACCCACAGCCCCTGCTGCTATACATACTGGATCAATTACTAGAGCTCGCGCACGCCAATTAAATTATCAGGTACTTTCATTTCTTGGTAATGATTCTAATGTTCATGAGAATATGATGCTGCCTAAATTGGATACATTTGTTTTGCTTACAAATGAAGGGCCTAGCTTGGACAAGAAAGAGGAACCTTGGAGCAAGTTCAAGCATGGAGATGATGGCATGCGCAAGGGGAACAAGAACGGAGTTACAAGTGATGATTTCAGGACTTTGAAGCCACCATAATGAGTGCAGGAAGCCTTGGACGAAATATACAAGATGCCACTTCATAAATTTCGTCCAGAGGCTATTATAGGTGCTGCGTCACCTTATTAATGGGCCAGGCCCATGTAATTTCGAAATACTTGAGTATAGGCTGTTTTTAGAGTCCGTATGTGTGGGAAAACAAGAGATAGGGTTGGTTTCGGACCCCTCCTTCAAGGGCCACAAAATTCCCCCCCTCTTCCTCCATATATACAGCCCTTAGGGCACCGTTTAGACTTTGGGTTTTGTTTAGTTTAAAAGTTCGCCATAGCTGCAACTTCGCGTACTTCGTTTGTGTTCAACGACCAGACAAAGGCGTCACAGAACCCCACCTTCATTAATAAAGCTTTCCTCTTATATTCGCAATATCCAGATTGCAATCTCAGTTTCTTGCCTGTTCTTCATTTGCTCGCAGGAAATAGACCCTCGTGGTCAGAATGATCGTGCTCTAGCGTGGTCAATAACCCCTTGGAAGTTGGTTGAGCGATTGCTAAGGCGCGACGTCTCGCACGTTCGTAGTCGGATCGTCAAGGTCGACTCCCACAGAAAATGATAGCCACCATGTCATTGAAACATCGAGACACCTTCGCCTCTATGAATTGTTGAGGCCGACTGCACCAATATGTTGGAAGTCACTCCCACTCTTGAAGAAGAAATTCGCAAGGCCCATGCAGAGGATCCGTGTACCCAAAGTAGAAGATCTAAGGAAGAAGATATTAACAGAAGCAGACGAGTCTTCATACTCAATCCATCCAGGCGGTACCAAGATGTACGAAGACCTCAGGCAAATATTTTGGTGGGATGGAATGAAGAAGGATATTGCATATTTTGTCGCCTGTTGTGAATATATGCAATAAGGTGAAGGCGGAACATCAGAAACCCGCTGGGCTACTTCAACCTTTACCCATCCCGCAATGGAAATGGAACGATGTCTGCATGGACTTCATCACCGGTCTTCCCAAAACTCCTCGTGGTAACAATGTCGTATGGGTTGTGGTGGACATGCTGACCAAGGTGGCCCACTTCATTCCAATCCGAACCACATACCGGGCAGATCAATTAGCTCAACTCTATGTGTCCATAATCGTCAGTTTGCATGGAGTTCCAAGAACTATCACCTCAGACCAAGGATCCCTTTTTACCTTAGCATTCTGGTCACGTCAACACCAAGCTTTGGGGACAGCATTAAAGCACAGCACAGCTTATCACCCTCAGACAGACGGCCAGACGGAGCCAGTAAATCAAATACTTGAAGACATGCTTAGAGCATGTGCCCTTGCTCAAGGACCCAAATGGGAAGATAGTCTGCCTTACACAGAGTTTTCCTACAACAACAGCTATCAGACTAGTCTCAAGATGTCACCATACGAAGCCTTGTATGGATGGAAGTGTTGTACTCCATTAAACTGGTCCCAGACCGGAGACAGTCACATTTTCGGGACTGATTTGATGATGGAAGCTGAGAAGCAAGTCCGGGAAATCCGAGATAGACTGCAAGTGGCCAAGTCTCGACAAAAGAGCTACTATGATTCCAAGCACCGACAGATCAGTTTTGAACCTGGAGAATATGTCTACCTCCGAGTCACCCCCATGAAAGGAGTTAAGAGATTTCAGACTCGGGGAAAGCTTGCACCAAGATATATTGGCCCATTTCCTGTCATGTCCAAGGTTGGTACAGTGGCATATCAACTGGAACTTCCTCCAGAACTGTCAGAATTACACGATGTCTTCCACGTATCACAGTTGCGAAGGCGTATCTCACCGCCCGAGAAATGGACTGATATGGCAGAAATAGAGCTTGCTAAGGATCTAACTTATGAAGAGAAAACTTTCGAATACTGGATGAGATGGAAAGGGTCACCCGCAGCAAGTCAGTTAAGTTTTACAAGGTGCAGTGGGAACACCATACCGAGAGCGAAGCTACCTGGGAAAGAGAGGACTTTTTTAGGACAGCATATCCTGAATTGTTTCCCGAGAAACCGAATCTCGAGGATGAGATTCATCCTAAGGGGGGGAGGTTTGTGACACCCTCGTTTTTGCCCCTTTTCTTTTTATGGAATTTTATTGCAATTTGATTTAAAACTGACTTTTGAATCAACTCATTTGGACGTAACACTTGGGCATTGTTTTGATTTTCACCCAAGTGACTCCACTCCTTCTAAAAAACATCTCTTGCCCTTTGATATCTCAAAATATTGCCTTGGGAATATTTTTCTCAAATTAAAAATATTCATTTTCTCTCTGAAAATGACCTATTTCCACTTCTGCTCCAAAGCAACCCCTATTTTTCTTGCTCAGAAAAATCTAAGAAATTCCCAAATATTCTTTGGACCATGCCTCATCTTCCTGTGCAAATATTGTATGGTCATGTGGATTATTTTGGCTGTAGAAAATCATTTCATTCTGGTCAGAAATGGTACATTGTGAAGCAAGTACCTTTTTGACAAATCTTCTTGAGCTGAAATTTTTATGGCATGATGACTCTCCTAAGTAACCCTTAATCACCAAGTTTCAGATCCTAACTCTCTTTGGATCTTTCTCAACTATCCTCACAAGTTTCTGTCCAGAAACTTACAATGAAGCTCAAGTCATGCCTTGTCGACCTAGCTTCGATCCATCAGCTCAGAGAGACCCAACACTGTAGGGACAACCTCCCAGACATGATCTAACCCCTCGGGCGTGCCACATTGTGCCAGTGCACCCGGTGACCGCGTGTTGACACGACGTCTGGCATGCACGCAGCGTGTTCAACGTGTCGGTTTGGCCTCGGCCTCGCCCGTGCGTCCGCCCCCGGCCAGCCCCCCTTGTCTCTAACCCTCATGAGCTTCGACTCATCACCCTTGACCTCTCGCTGGAGCTTCCCGACGCCGGCGACAGCCGCTGCAGAACTGGCCACGGCGGAGCAGGGAGCACAGTGCCCCCGTGAGCTCGTGCCATCGCCCTCCTTCACCTTGTGCTTGGCCATTTGCCCTCACTGTGACCGCGTGAGTCCCTTGACCCCTCCCATCAGCTCTGAGCCCCACTCGTCGCTGCTCGCCACTCCAGAGACTTCTCCATCAACACCAAACCCCGCCTCGGTCGCGTCTATATATAGGAGCCCTCCCGTGCTGTTCTGGCCACACCACCCACCTCCTCTGATCTCCACACTTCTCGTAGAAGGCTGCGGCTAGGCCAGGCGGGCCTCTAGCCGTTGTTCTGCACCGGAGATCGCCTCCGATCCCCTCTTGGTACCCTGCTTCCTCCGGCGCTCCTCGACATCTTCCACCTCCTCCGGCATGTTCGTGGTGCTCTCCTGGTCGTGCTGGTGCTGCTGGAGCTGCTAGGCCACCCCTGCCTCGCTGGAATCGCCTTCTTCGACGAGCTCCCTCCGCCGACGCCTCTAGAGATGACCACTGCGACGCCATTCATCCATCTCTGACCAAACCACCGGTACATGCATGTTCGCCGTAGAGTGCCTCGTCCATCCATCCACTCGCCGGCGGCAGTCGTGGTCTCCTCGCCAGAGAACCACCGGCGACCGAGCCACCGTCCTCTGCTTCTCTCTCTCTCTCTTCTAACCCTGCCAGTGGGGCCCGCCTGTCAGCCTCACTATATGTCCACCAAAGAGTTATAAGTGGAAGCGTATTCCAAAAATATGTCGTCGACGTCACCCTCTCTGGTTATTTTCAAAAATCATTTTAATTCAGAAATTTGACCAAACTTTGACCTGCTCTAACTTTTATTCTACAAGTCCAAATGATATGATTCTTTTTGCATTGGTTTTGTCTTGAGCTCCTCTATCAGCATGCAAAAGATAAGATTTTTGATTGCTGTAAATATTTTCTGGTGTATTTAAAAGTGTTATGTGACATTTTCTTTTTGCCATTTTAATTATTTTCAGAAGGAACTTGCTGCCTTGAGGAGAACCAGGAGGATTGTGACCCTCCTCTGCACTAAGGCAAGCCATTACAAATATTTGCAAGAGTGTCACTTCAATAACTATGATTTTCACTTGAATATGGTCTCATATAATGCATATAGAAAATTAAAATAATATCACTTGTGCTAGTTTCATTTCCATGCTATGCTTGTTATGTTTTCAGTGGTATTTAAGTGGTTTGATTTAGGCTATGCAGTAGGGTAACATGATCATGAGCATGAGTAAGTTCATACCGATATTATGTTGAAATGGTGCATATATAGCTCATTGCATTTTCATGGCATACTATGGCTCAGAAATATTTCTTTGCGAGTTGAAACATGATAATAATCCAACTTGAACATGCTGTTGATCGAGTCATGGTGCCACCGAATTGAGCTTCCCAGTGCAACCATATTTGCCTTTATGGGGAGGCCCTTTCGCGATCTGTTGTTATGCCTCTCGCCGGTGCGTTCAACTAGGGAAGGTTATGCGCTCGCGCTACCCTGGCTCGGTAGGCAGGAATAGCCTTGTGTTCCTGTAGTTGATTTGGTACCATTGTCCCATTTTGGGACCGTTTTGTTTTGCCATGACGGTGGCCGTTGGATGTCCGGAGTGGCATCGGGGCCACCCATGACTTAGCCCAAAGGGGAGATTGTCGGAGTGACTGGGAGAGTGTCATTGCAATAGATTGGTTCTGTCAGAATGCCGTTGGTCCACCCGAATGGGAGTTTGAGGCCATGGGTTCTGTGTTGTGGGTACAGTGTGCTAACCTCTGCAGAGTGTGTTTAATCTATCGATAGTCGTGTCCTTGGTCACGGACACAGTTCGTAGTAGGTCACATCGTGGATCAACAAAAATATTTAACCTGCACACTAAAGTTATACTTGTGGCACATGTTATGATGGTAGAGTTCTTAAGACCATCGAGATGGTTTCTTTTGTGATCCGGAGGTGATCACCGTGGTAAGATGATGTTCGTGGTTACGAGGTAACTAAGATGGTAAGCGGGTCTGAGAGACCCTGTTATGAGCACTGTCACTTCATGGGTAGCATGCTAAGTTCTTGCATTCAACCGGCTTAAATATCATGTTGTTGTTTGCCATTGTTGCTTTATTTGTGTGAGCTTGCGAGTACATTCAAAGTACTCACCTGGCGTGTCATGCCAATTTCAGGAAAATCCGTATCAGAGTTGGAGTTGCATCGTTGCATCGCAGTCTAGGTCGTGTCCACATCAGTGTCCCTGTGAGATAGTGTTCCTCTACTTCGCCGTTCCACTGCCGCATAGCTTTATCATCATGCTCGAGGCACCTACCATGTTCATTAAATAATGTACATATGTGCAGCAGCACCGTTTGTGCCGCTTGGCCTTGCTACTTGATGTACTATCGAACCTATGTATCAATAAAGCAGTTGTCTTTCTGTACCAAGTTGTTGTGTGTTGCCAGAAGACATGATCCATGGGCTGGCAATGCAAGGTAAACCGGTTGCTCTGAGGCGGGGTGCCACTACTAACCTTGAGCATGATCAATCTGCTTCTTCATCAGATCGTGGTCCTCCTCGGACTATGTTCAAACCTCAGCATAACCTTGCAGTTCAGCTCCGCCAACTCCCCGGAGTTAGATTTCGAAGCCGAAGTCGAGCCCTGCAAAATATGTTGTTAAAGTCCTTCCCGATGTCGGTTTCGATCCTCAGGTTGACTTTCTCAATCCAACCAGAGTCTTGGGGGCTACTGCATAATTCACTCCTACATTACTTTATCCCAAAACAACCTAGACAACCCCAAGTCAGTTTCTTAGAACCAATTTGGGGCTCCGGGGCTACTGCTTGTTGCGCTCCTATGTGTACTTTCGTAGTTTATCTTTTTAAAGTCTTCGGATCATCCTTTCCAACAATGTTCGATGAGGGCTACAGGACAAGCTCAGTGTCGAACCAAAAGTTCCTATGAAAAGGTAAATAAGGATGTATGGAACATACCTCAAAACCATTGAAAAGTCCCTTGAAGGCCACATGGATTTCGGTCTCTGCGGGCCGAAAGCTGTTTAGCGCCATGCCGATGAGGGCACAATGCTCTTCCATGATGGAGGAGCTCGCTAAAGCCACCTCCATCTCCTTGGGCTACGGCTTGTAAACCTGCCCTGGTGCAGCAGGGTTGGGCAGAGGCACCACTCAGGTTGGCTCATACCACCTCCTTTGACCAAAGGGACTCCATCCCCATGGTCCTCGGCGATTGAGGTTTAAACCTCATCGATAGAAACTTTGATGCTAGCCCCCGTGTTGTCGACGGAGGGGGGCCTGGCGCGATGTCGCCTCCCGGAGTTCGTCATTAGCGGTGAGGGTACAATCTTCTTGGCGGTTCCGCTCTACACCATGAAAGGCAGAGGGAGTCCATCCTTCGAGGTTTTCTCGCCAATGAAGGCGCGTTGCGGGCTGTAAAAATAAAGCAACGTATTACATATCGGAAGATGAATACGTGAAGCAACGTTAAGCATGTTCAGTTAAGAATACCTCCAGGGTGCCGGTTTTGTCCTGCGTGGCTGCAGGAGGTCTCCCTCTGAAGAATCAGAGAGTGTGATCTGGGTGGAGGAGGCCCACTAGCCGAGATGGTCGGCGGAGTCCTTCAACATCTTTCTGCGGGCCTGAGGATGGTCCTCCTCCTCGATGTCTTAGGACGCCGCCCTTTTCCTTTTTGGGGAAGGCACTCCTTCCCCCCTCATCCTTCTCTTCCTCTTCCAGCTCCTTCTCCTCTTTCTCCTCGTGTATGGAGGAGGCATGGGTGCCTTTGGATCTTCCTTCGAGGGATCTCGGATGCAAAGATTGCCTCCCCTTTGGTCGCTACTGCTCCTTGACCGGGACCACGTATGGTTCCTCGGCCAAGAGCACTTAGAGCTGAGGAGATCGTACCTCCTCGAGCAGCGGTGTCGGGCACCTCATTTGTTGTGCCTTGGGATCCATTTCTGGGGGAGAAAGAATTAACTTGATCAATCTAACAGAGGAATTTGGAAGAAAGGAGAAGACGAACATAAATTGTAGGCAACGATTACCTCGTGGGCATTGTGATCGGCGTCGAGGCCGCAGTCCGCCTCTTGCATGGGGAACTTGTTCTTGGACGGCTTAAAGAGCACTGTCCACATCCCAACCAAGTCAGTGCGGAAGAAATGCCGCACTCTTGGCACGTCCTCGGGCGTGTAGGCCCACATCAGGCTCGCCCGAAGCTAGAGTGGAAGGATACGGTGCTGGAGCATGATGTCGGTCACTTCCACCAGCTTGATCTTCTTCTTGTCTTTCATGGCCTGGATCCTTTTCTGCAGCACGAGTACCTCCACGGGGTTGCCCCAATCTAAGCCTTTTCTCATCCAAGAGATGATCCTCCTTGGAGGACCGGCCGAGAACGCTGGGATCCAGGCCTGGCCTCCGGCAAGTGGCTCGGTGAGTAGAACCACTCCCGTTGCCATTCTTTGATTGTCTCCATGAAGGTGCCTTCTAGCCAGGTCATCCTCTAGAGTTTGCTAATCATAGCCTCGCCGCACTCAGCCAGTTCGGTGCCGCTGCTATTTGGCTTTATGCCAAATGTCTTCAGCCACAGCCCAAAGTACGGCTCTAGACGGAGAAAGGCCTCCCAGACGATGATGAACACTGCAAGGTGAAGGATGGAATTCGGGGCTAGATGGTGGAAATATAGCCGGTAATAGAAGAGCACCCCAGGCACAAATGGGTGCATGGGGAACCCCAGACATCAGATGAGATGGGATACAAAAATTACCCTCTCCCATGGCTTGGAAGTAGGAGTGCGCTGGTTGGGCTCTGTGGCCTGACAGGCAGCAGTGGCAGGGATGTACCCCGCAGTCTGGAGCTCCTGGTTGATGCCCTCCGTGACATGGGATGCCGCCCACTGGCCCTTTAGGTTGGCGTCAGCCATCTCCAGAGAGAGGGCTGCGAGCGCTAGAGAAGATTGGCGAAAGCTTTGGGGTGGATCTAGGGCGCTAGAGCTCTGGAGGCTGTGCGCAATGGCTAAGGAACATGGAAATTAGTATTACTGTCATGTGCTTTTATAGGCCTGTGAAAGACCAAGGGGCCATTTTACTGCGCCAGAAAAATTGCCATGTCCGAATGCTAGATGCCATTAAGCGCGTGGGGTAAAACAAAATCTTGATGATATCCCCAAAAATACGGAGCACGATCTCTGCATTGATGAGACGTGCCAACGAGAAAACTGCCCCGGGCCACGATTCGGGTAAGAGTAACTGACTCATTTTGGTATAGGTGGTGATGCTTCGGTAAAGTTGTCAGGCCATAAGTATTGTTCATACCTACGCGGCTGGCCTTCGAGGCTAAGTTATATCAATTCTTTGGACACCACAAAACTTGGCAACATATGGTCAGTGGATGATCTCTTTAAGGACGAAGCTCGATAAACGCTCTTATTGTAGAAGGATCCCAGTTCATATGAAGAATTATCCAAAGAGGATAAATCGTCTGTCAAGCCGAAGACAGCAAGCCGAAGTCATCCGTACAAGGAGATTGTTGTCCCCAGATCAGAAGATAAGTTCAGGGGCTACTGACAGTGTCCTGGACTAGGGGGTACCAACCTAGTTGGCCCATAGTCCATGGGCCGAGCTTATGGCCCACCGATCTCATAAGGAAGGACTCTGGAAGCCTTGAACTCCGGCATTATCAAGATGGACCCTGCCGAAGACTTGACCTATACTTCAAGGATTGCTCCGCTGGTGGCGTGTGTATCCCTGGTTAGTAACCGACCATGTGTAACCCTAGGTACCCCCGGTGTTGGGGATATAACCCCGAGGTGTGACCCACCTAGGAGGGGCTGGGTTACACCGTTGGCGACTCAACGAAGAAGGCCCAGTAAGGCTAAGGAGACAAGTGTGAAGATGGCGGCTCATGAGAGGCAGGCCTGATGGTGGCCCAAGACCCAGACGTGTGAACTGCCATATGGTGGCTTGCCTGGTAAGGCGAGGTGATTTAGAAACCCGGCCGGTCACGTTGTGTGTGCTGGCTCGGACTCTTGTAAGCCCTGAGGCCTCAACCTGTGTATATAAAGGTGAGACCCGGCGGTGGGTTAACCCAAGAAAACAACTGATCGATAGCTAGGTCAAGCGTAATCGCTCCCTTGTAATCAAAACTCAAGCAATATAACTAGAAGCAGGATGTAGGCTTTTTCCTCATTGAGAGGGGCCAAACCTGGGTAAACCTTGTGTCCTTTTTCCCGTTCAACCCCTTCGAGCTAACCTACGTGCGATGGCTCCACACCTAAGTCCTTTCACAAGGGCATCTGCCGTGTTAAGTCCATGACAGTTGGCGCACACCGTGGGGCCAGAGCATGGCGGTTTTGAGTTCTTGAAGGTCAACTTCTCAGGGATTGAAGGATGCGCAGTGGGCCGGATGACTAAGAGTCACCGCGGCAAGATCTACATCGACGATGCTGGTTGGGGCCCCGAGGCCGACTCAATCGAGTACGGGTACCGGGTCCCTTTTGGCGGAATTCACGTCTTCATCGGCAAGATTGGTGAGTTAGAGCCTGAGCCGGACACCTGCACCGACATCATCGAGACGGCTCGGCACGCACAACCCGCCAGGGTTCAACCCGGCCGGAAGAGCGCCTTTGTTGGCTTTGTTCATGGGGCGGATCTTGAGGATGGATCTGAATCCAATGGAGAGACGGCCATCTACTCAGGTAATGAGTCCTCAGCTGGAGAAACCGAATCGATCTATCAGCTCCAAGATGATGGGCTTGGGGGCTATTCCGATGGTGACAGTATTCCAGACCCCTATGAGCCGCCGAGCAGGGCTGCTATTTTTCATGGCTGGTACACAACCAGTTATGAATTCATCAATTGTTGCTGCTATGACATCCGGGTCAATTGCTGCAGCGACAGCCGGGGCGAGCAGCCCAGTCCGGCCGCTGGCTCAAGTCTTATCTGAGCTCCTGGGTGCCCTGGCGACTCTGTTGGCCACGGAGGTGACTCCGACGAATCAAGCACAACATAATGCAGAAATAGCAAAGGTGCGAGATGAAGTGGCCAAAGCCCAAGAGGATCTTAATGCGGAGAATGCCAGGATGGCGACGGAACGAGCCGCGATGGAGGCCGAGTCACAGCAGATAAGGGCAGAAGCTTTTCGTCTAAATCTGGATCATAATGCATCTAATGTTGTTCTTCGAAGGAGGCACCAAAGTCGCCTACCTTCGCAGTTTGAGGGGCGGAATCTTTTTAACACACCTATGGCAGGAACGAGTAACCTGCCCGGTGTGACCCGGGCTGCGGAGGCGCCTGGGACCAGAGCGGCGGCTCAGCCTTGTGTGCCAGACCCGCCTCATAGGGATCTGACCCCACCTCAACGGGTTCCAACACCTTCTGGTCATTACTCTAACCCAGTGGATAATATGATTGCTGCAGCGACACGATTGGTGGCTATCCCGATCGAGGGCGAGTCTGTAGCTGCGATAGAGACCCGAAATGCTGTGGAGCTTCTCCAGACGGCTGTGGCACAGCAAGCGGCTTATTCATACAGTCATGAGCGAGTTCATTCAACTCCCCGCCCAAGTTGAAGCTATAGCCGGCGCATCGAGTCGCCGGCGGTTTCCAGCAGTGAACGACGTCGTAACCCGCCTCATAATGATGAACCGCCCCGTGGACATAACCCGCCTCGTGACAATACTAATGCTCAGACCCTTGTGGATCAGGCTAGAGCCCATCGTGAGGCGGAATTGGCGGCTCAATTGGGGGCTCATCAGCAGTTTCAGCTAAACCCTTCGGCATCTGTTGAGGCGGGGATGACTTCCAGGACAGTTGGTGTGTCGTGTCTAGTGCCGGCTCTACGCAATGAATGTCTGCCTAAGGATTTTAAGGGTCCTCATAAGGTGCCTAACTACACAGCTGATCTTCCACCTGAGGCTTGGATTGAAAGTTATGAACTAGCTATGGAGATGTTGGATGTTAATGATGATGTATGTGCCAAATACTTCACCATGATGTTGGATGGACTGGCTCGCACCTGGTTGAAAGGATTAACCACCAATTCCATCAATTCATGGGTTGAGTTGAAGGCGCACTTCATTCAGAACTTCAAGGGAACATGCAAGCAGCCTTTGTCTATTATTGACCTAGACAATTGTGTGCAGCGGGAGGATGAGTCGGCCCATCATTGGGTTCGCCGGGTCTCAGCTATTATCCACTCATCGGATAGCATTACAGCAGGCTCTGCTGTTCTCATTCTGGAGAAAAATTGTCACTTTACCCCCCTTAAACAGAAGCTTGGGCGGCTCAAGCATCATTGTAGTGACATGGGGGAGCTCATGGCGGCTCTCATTAAGTATGCTGACTCTGATACTACCAAGGATCCAGGGTCTGATGATGAGAAGTCCAATAAGGGAAAGAAGAGTGGTAATGGTAAGGGTCAGCAGCAGAACGTGACCGGTCATAATGGTCACAACCAGGGTAATGGTGAAAAGCACAGACACCCCGATGGCGTGTCAGATCTTCTAGCTAACACTGGATATAAAAACCAGCGCCGTGGTAAGCCGGCCTTTGGAGGACCGAGGTTTAATCTTGAGGCGATGTTGAATGAACCTTGCCCAAATCACAGTCTGCCCAATAAACCAACGGCTCATGCTTGGAAGGATTGTTTCATCATGAAAGAGTACAAGAATTCCAGCTCCAGTCAGAATCATGGTAATAATAATGGTAGGCCTGGCGGGTCAGGATCCGGGTCATACGGGCCCGGCTTTGGCGGTGGCGGCTCAAATTCCGGGTATCAAGGACAGGGCAATTAGGGTAATTATAACCAATAGTCTGGTCAGAGCGACCAACAGCATCAGTCAGGATACCAGAGTAATCCAAAATAGCTTAACGGTGGCCAGTATCATGTTTTTACCATCAGTCTTTGCAAGAGAGATCAAAAGGTTCATAAGCATGCGGTCAGTACAGTTGAGCCGGCGATACCTCAATACTTGCGATGGTCAGAGCAGCCAATCACATTGAGTATAGAGGATCACCCGCCCCGGGTTGACAATCCGGGTCAACTAGCATTGGTGGTAGCCCCTCAAGTTGGGTGTTACAAATTCACTAAGGTGCTCATGGATGGTGGCAGCAGCATCAATATCCTTTATTACGATACCTTTCGCCGAATGAATTTGACTGACAAAGAGCTTAAGCTGTCCTCTACAGTCTTCCATGGTGTGGTACCTGGTAAGTCGGCATATTCAGTTGGTAAGATTGCCTTAGAAGTGGCCTTCGGTGATGACTATGACTACAGGGCAGATACGTTGTGGTTTGAGGTGGTCAAAATAAATAGCCCTTATGATGCCTTGTTCGGCCGGCCGGCTTATGCTAAATTTATGGCACAACCTTGTTATGTCTATCTACAGCTTAAGATGCCAGGATGTAAGGGTACCATTATAGTCCACGGTAATCAAAAAATTGCTCTAGAATGCGAAGAAGGAGACGCTGCTTATGCTGAGTCAGCCTGTGCTACTGAAGAGCTTAAGTTTTGTAAGGATAATGTTGACCCGGCTGATATGACCCCTTTGAAGAAGCCTACTACAGAGCAAGACTCCTTATTGAAGTTTAAGTCAGCTGATGATACTAAGCAGGTTGACTTTGTCCATGGCGACTCATCTCAGCAGTTCACAATAGGGGCTAACATGGATCCTAAATAGGAAAGCGCGCTCATCGAGTTCATCCGTGAGAATCGGGACATCTTTGCATGGAAACCTTCTGACATGCCAGGTGTACCGAGAGAATTCACTGAGCACACTCTTAATGTTGATCCTAAATTAAAGCCGGTCAAACAGTTCCTTCGCCATTTCAATGAGGAGCGGCGTAAAGCTATTGGTGAAGAGGTGGCCCGACTCTTAGCAGCTGGGTTCATCGTTGAAGTCTTTCACCCTCAGTGGTTGGCTAACCCGGTGTTGGTACTTAAGAAAAATGGCACCTGGCATATGTGTGTTGATTACACTGACCTTAACAAGGCTTGTCCAGCTGATCCATTTGCTCTCCCTCGCATTGACCAGATTATTGATGCTACGGCGGGTTGTGAGAGTCTATGTTTCCTTGCCGCTTATTCTGGTTATCATCAGATCAAAATGGCAGTTAAAGACCAAGAGAAGACGACTTTCATCACACCTTTTGGAGCTTTCTGCTATGTCTCTATGCCTTTTGGGTTAAAGAGTGCCCAGGCGACTTATCAACGCTACGTTCAAAATTGCTTTCACAGTCAAATTGGGCGTAATGTGCATGCTTATGTGGATGATATTGTGGTTAAATCCAGGAAAAAGGAGACACTCTTGGATGATTTGAAGGAGACTTTTGACAATCTCCGGGTCTATAAGATGATGCTTAACCCAGCCAAGTGTGTCTTTGGTGTACCTGCAGGCAAGCTCTTGGGTTTTTTAGTCCCAGAGAGAGGAATTGAAGCTAAACCGGAGAAGATTAAGGCTATTACTTCATTGGCTAAGCTGCCATGTGTAAATGATGTTCAGCACCTGGCGAGTCGTATTGCAGCATTGAGCCGGTTCATAAGCCGCCTGGGAGAGAAGGCTATTCCCTTGTATCAGATGATGAAGAAAACAGACCACTTCGTCTGGAGTGATGAGGCTGATAAGGCGTTTGAGACACTCAAACAACAGTTGACTGAGCCGCCCGTCCTTGCTGCTCCTGTGGAGAAGGAGCCTTTACTTCTATATGTGGTGGCTAACAGTAAAGTTGTCGGTGTGGCAATTGTTGTGGAGCGCAAAGAGGCGGGTAAGGAATGCCCAGTCCAGTGGCCGGCTTATTATGTAAGTGAGGTGCTGATTGAATCTAAGCAATGATACCCCCATTGGCAGAAGTTGGTATATAGAATGTTCATGGCGAGTCACAAGCTGAAGCATTATTTTCTTGGTCATCCCATTACTGTGGTTAGCTCTGCCCCCTTAGGAGATATAATTCAAAACAGGGAGGCCACAGGCCGGGTTGCTAAGTGGGCTATAGAACTCGGACCTCATGGTTTGAAGTATGTACCAAGAACGGCTATCAAGTCTTAGGCTCTGGTGGATTTCATCAATGACTGGACAGAGTTGCAGACACCTGAGGAGAGGCCTGATAACACATATTGGACAATTCATTTTTGATGGGTCCAGGCAGCTAGAAGGCTCGGGGGCTGGAGTCATATTGACTTCCCCACGAGGTGACAAGTTTTGCTATGTTTTGAGGCTAATGTTTCCTTGTACTAACAATGCAGCTGAATATGAGGCTTTACTCCACGGCCTTCATATGGCCAAAGAGATGAATTTGAGCCGGGTCAGGTGTTTTGGCGACTCAGACCTTGTGGCTCAGCAAGTGTCACGCACATGGGATTCTAAAGACCCACTCATGGCGGCTTATCGTCGGGCGGTTGATAACATCGCTGGTCACTTCAAGGGTTATCAGGTGGAGCACCTCGATCGAAGGAATAATGAGGCGGCTGATGCTTCAAGCCGGCTTGGTTCTCAACGTAAGCTGGTGCCTCCCAATGTGTTTCTTGATGTCTTACACAATCCCTCGGTCAAATTACCATCTGAGGAGGATTTGGCTATTCCTGACCCCGAGGCAGAATTGGTGGCGGCTCTCCATGCTATTCCAGACTGGACTCTACCTTACCTGGCTTATATGACCCAGGGCGAGTTACCTGAGGATGAAACTTTAGCAAGGCAGATAACCCGGCGGTCTAAGTCTATGACTATTGTCAATGGTGAGTTACACCGATGCAGCGTAACAGGTGTGTTCCAGCGTTGTGTTTCTCCCGAAGAGGGCCGTGAGATCTTGCGTGAGATTCATGAAGGTGATTGTGGTCATAATGCCAGCTCAAAATCTTTAGTGGCCAAAGCTTTTCGTCATGGGTTTTATTGGTTGACGGCTCATGCTGATGCAGAGGATATCGTCAGTAAATGTGATGCCTGTCAGAAATTTTCTCGATGGGCTCATGTGCCGGCTCAAGAGTTGCGGATGATTCCAATTACTTAGCCGTTTGCAGTCTGGGGGCTTGATATGGTAGGACCTTTCAAGAGGTCTAAAGATAATAAAACCCACCTCTTTGTGGCGGTTGACAAATTTACCAAGTGGGTTGAAGCAGAGCCGGTCAGCAAGTGTGATGCGGCAACTGCAGTCCAGTTTGTTAAAAAACTGATCTTCCGTTTTGGTTACCCTCATAGTATCATCACTGATAATGGCACTAATTTGTTTAAGGGCGCTATGAAGGAGTTCTATCAATGAGAGCATATTCGTCTTGATGTTTCGTCTGTGGCTCATCCACAGTCTAATGGTCAAGCTGAGAGGGCTAACCAAGAAATTTTGAGAGGCATAAAACCTCGGCTTATGGTTCCTTTGAAGCGAACGCCGGGTTGTTGCGTTGAGGAGTTACCTTCAGTACTCTGGATTATCAATACCACCCCTAACAGGTCAACAGGCTACATGCCTTTCTTCATGGTCTACGGGGCAGAGGTGGTTCTTCCAAGTGATATACGTCATGACTCGCCTCGTGTGGCGGCTTATGTTGAAGCTGATAATGAGAGAGCACGTCAAGATGCACTTGATGCTTTGGATGAGGAGCGTGACCTTGCGGCGGCTTGTTCAGCGCTATATCAACAAGACCTGCGTCGCTATCATAGACGCAGAGTCAAAACCCGGACGTTTCAAGAAGGCGACTTGGTGCTCCGGCTGATCCAGGATCAAACAGATATGCACAAATTATCCCCGCTTTGGGAAGGACCCTTTGTGGTTAGCAAGAACCTGAATAACGGGTCATATTACCTCATTGATTTACGAGAACACAAGGATTCACGCAAGTCGGAGGAGGAGACCCGCCGGCCCTGGAATATTGCACATCTTCGGCATTATTACACCTGAGCCACCGGCTCTCGTCATTGTACATACATTTGTCAGTGTATATATTATGATCAATATAATAAATCCGGCATCCCTGATAATTCAGGGCCTCTGTCGTTTCATTTCTGTGTATCTGAGTCTTTATTATTTGTTCATAAGGTCACTTGGGGGCTTCCAACCCACCAGGTTTAGCTTTCATACCCTCTTAACCAGGCGTGGACGCCGAATCCCGAGTTATCCTTCCTGTTTGCAACTTGCTACTCCGCTAGGTAATCCTGAGTGACCCGGCGAACTCTTAACAGTCAATCTTTTTCAAGACCCTGAACTCGTTAAGGCTAAATCGGTGGTTTTTGTCATGTGAGGGCTGGCTTACAGTGAGCTAGGATTAACTCCAAGGTTGTGCGGCCTTTGAAAGCACATGGCTTTGCTAGCCAATTTACCTGGCCGTGCTTTGGTAAGCCGGCCAGGCAATTATTTGAGAGTTTTTGAATCTTGCTTCTGAGTCTTTTTGATTCGTGTCTCCTAAAGATTTTTTTTGCTAAATGCATTTTTTGACAATCCGGGTTATGAAGCTCTGGTTGTCTAACTTATGTTTGAGTACTTTGGGTTTGGTAACCCGCCCTGGCTTTTGACATTAAGTCGCCAACATACTTTGTTTTGCTCAATTGAGGTTATGCGCTTACAAATCTTTGGGTTGTCACCCGCACTGGATATGGCGGTGTAAGCCGGCGGTATGATCCAATCTTATAGGTTTATCTTCAATTATTATACATGCGAGGTTTGATAGCCCGCCCTGGCTTTTGACTTTAATCACGAGTAGATTTTGGCTTGAATGGCCTTGATTCTAGTCTTTCCCATAAATTGCATAAGACTATATTATGTTTGGGTTGTTACCCGCCCTGGTTTTTGACGTTAAGTCGCCAGGGCATATGTTGTTTAACTTTGTGTAGGACATGCAGAATGTTACATATAAATAAGAGTACTGCTATGGCTTGTATAAATGGTGAAGTTCAAGCCCATCATCTAAGATTAAAATTAGTGTTTCAAAAGTAAGGATCAACATGCACAAAGGCATGACATGGCGAATCATTGTTTTCAACTAGCCTATTACACGGCTATCATAAGCCCAACAGTTTGAGGCAAAGTGTTTTTTTTTGAGAGAAGGACTCTTGCACCCTGGCCTAAGAGCCGCCTGGTTTGTCATTGGTTTCCTTCTTGGTGAGTTGACGATTCTGGGTCATCCTGCACCGGCTCTTCTTCTTCGGCCATCTGCAGGTCATGCGATGTCCAGTCGATGCCAGTTAAGGCCTCGAATATGGCTTCATCATTGATAATGAGAGTAGAGTCAAGATCAGGGGCAAAGAGGTCCTTACGCCTGGCGGGTATAAGATTCATCACTTCATGAGCCGGCGGCTTGATCTTCTGGTTGTTCTCATCATAAGCCGGTGTATAATGATTCAAGTTCAGATCTTCAATCAACTTGCAAGCGATGGGCCGCATCTCTCTGACGCAGTTGTTGAAGTCTTGTTCCTCGAAAGCAGACCCGCCTTCTTTGAATTCTGGGCAACCGGTGGCTATTTCCACCGGGTCAAGTTCTGACTGCCATGCCTTGGCCCGGCCTAGGGCAACAATTGCTCCGGCGCGGGCGGCTGACAGCTTATGTTCTGCCACTAGAGCCGGCACGGTTGAGAGTTGGGCCAGCACTATCTTCATCTGATTTGGAGGTTTCTTCCCACCTGGCAGGGCCACAAGGCTGCGTTAAGTGCCAGTGTATAGCTGCTCCGTCAACGAGTAGGCTGCTTTGAGCTTCATCAGCATATTTTCGCCAAGGCTGGCGCTTCTGGAGCCTGTTCAGTTGAGACATAAGAGTCACTAGGCGGGTTAAACACATTACATGTGATAAGTCGCCAGGCGAGTCAAATAAATACAGAAATTAATGAGGAGTTGGGTATGAGTCTTACCAAAGATGGCAGATGTCATTTGAATAATGTGTTGCTTTAAGCCGAATAACTCTTCAGTCACCGGCTTAAGCGCAACTTCAGCATCTTCGGCCCTTTTCACTAGTGCGCCCTTGTCGGTCTCCCAGGTGGCTCTCTCGGCATCAAAACCTGCCTTCAGCTTCTCAATTTCCTCCAAAGAAGTTTTCAGTTCTAGCTTGGCCTTGGAAGTCTCTGCTTGCTGCAACTTTATATTCTTCTTCAAGTCGCCCACTTGCAATTCCTTCATACTCAATTCTGCCTGCAATACAATGATGAAGTGATGATTACAAAGCAAGGATTAATTATTGGTGTTGATATTCTGTTAAAGTCCCAAGCACACTACAAGTACTCTACTTGGCACTTGGGGGCTAATGTGGGTCAATTCACTTTTTTATGTCCCGGCTCAACTTATCAGTTTAAGCCGGCCCTTGAGGGCTACGTGTTCGGATTTCTTACGTGACTTTTAGTCCCGGCTCAACTTTTTGATTTAAGCCGGCCCTTGGGGCTACGTGTCTGGATTTCTTCAGTTCAAGCCAGAGATACCAGAAAAGTACGATGGAAGATTGAACCCGACAGAGTTCTTGAGCATCTACACCATTGCTGTTCAAGCCGCCGGAGGAAGAGATGAGAGGGTATTCGCCAACTACTTCCCTTTGGCACTCAAGCCAAACGTGAGGTCGTGGTTGATGCACTTGCCGGAGAACTCCATCTCGTCCTGGGCCGACCTGTCCCATGAATTTGTTGGCGCCTTCACGGGCAGTCATCAAGAACCAGGGCGTCCCAGCAACTTGCAGCTCCTCCCACAGAAGGAAGGAGAGAGTTTGCGGAAATACATGCGGAGATTCAGCCGGGTGCATAGGAACATTTCGGACATCCACCCGGCAGCTGTGATAGCTGCATTCCAGTCCAACGTACGCAACCGCACGGTACGTTCCAAGATGAGCGTCTGGTTGCCCAAGACCGTGAATGAGCTGTACACTTTGGCAGATAAGTGTGCTCGAATAGAGGAGGGGAGGCGTCTCCCCGATGAAGAAGATGGCGTCGACGTTGACTCAGAGGATGACGACGACGCAACCAATCAGAAGAAGAAGAAAAAGAAATGCAACAAGAAGCGCAAGGATAAGGCAGTGCTAGCTGTTGAGGGATCGAGCACTCCTAGTACCGGCAAGAAGGCCAAGACCGAGGCTCCCAGCAAGGAAGTTGCCGCGTGCGCTGATTGCCGGGAAGCCGCGGCTACCGAGAAGGCTGGGTAGGCAGATGGGCCGTACTGCAAGATCCATCGGACCAAAGGTCACGATCTTCAAGACTGTTATCAGGTTGAGCAACTCGTCAAGAAGCAGAAGGCTGAGTACGAGAAGAGTGACAAAGAGAAATATCACGATGACGTTGGCGGGAAGGGCCGACTCGGCAGAGGAGGTCGCCCCGGCAAGGCCCTTCAGTGTCAAGGGAAACCTGCCAGAGGCTGTGGGAAGAAGGAATGCGATGACGAGAGTGATGAAGGAGATGAAGAGGAAACCAGTGAGCAGGAGTTCCAGAAGGCTACTGACGCCATATGCATTGACGGAGGTGCATCTTTGCATTCCTCTCACCACCAGCTTAAACAGTGGGCGCGTGAGGTCAATGCTGTGGCGCCAGTGGCAAATTCTCGGAAGCCACTCAAGTGGTCCCGCACGCCCATCATCTTTGACGAGGAGGATCACCCTGACTGCACCACCGCGGTAGGGTGTTTGCCGTTGTTGGTTTCACCAACAATCCGCAACCTCAAAGTCACAAAGATGTTGGTTGATGGCGGGACTGGGTTGAATATGATTTCTCCCAAGGTCATCAGCAAGCTCCAGATAGTAGATGAAGAGCTCAAAGTTACTGGTACTTTCCAAAGGATCAACCCCGACAGAAGTCGTCCTAAGGGGAAGATCACACTGCCGGTAACCTTTGGGGGGGAGTTAAACTACCGGACTAAGAAGATCATGTTTGATGTGGTTGACCTCCCCCTGCCATACAATGGAATCCTTGGTCGTCCAGCCCTGGCAAAATTCATGGTGGCATCCCACTATGCCTATAACACACTGAAGATGCCAGGGCCGATGGGCGTCATTTCCATTCCATCAGACAAAAAGGACGCAATTATATGCGTGGATAAGATGTACCAAGAAGCAGTTGCTGCAAAGGCTGCGGAAGTTACCGCTCCAGCCAAGGAAAGCAAGAAAGGGAAGAAAACTAGCAAGGATAGCAGCAAAGAATCCGGGAAGCGCGCCTCTACGGAGTGCGCTGCACCTGTTGATGACTTGCCAGAGAGTTCCAATAGCAAGAGATCAAAGGTTAATGCGCCTGCTGTGAAGAAGGTCCTGGCAGGGCTGGTTGGCGCTGATGGTACATTTACTATCTGCTCCACCCTCGATGACAAATAGGAAAGCGCGCTTGTTGCCTTCCTGCGGGCGAATGTTGATGTGTTTGCTTGGCAACCATCTGACATCCCCGGTGTTCCCAAGGAGATAATCGAGCACCACTTTGCTATCTGCCCACATTCCCGGCCCGTCAAACAGAAGGTCCGAAAGCAAGCCTTGGAGCGCCAGCAGTTTATTGCCGAAGAGATCAAGAAACTTGAAGCTGCTGGTTTGGTCAGAGGGGTATTGCATCCAACTTGGTTGGCAAATCTAGTGGTGGTGCGCAAGGCGAATGGGAAGTGGAGGCTTTGCATAGATTTCACATATCTGAATAAAGCATGCCCGAAGGACCCGTTCCCCTTGCTGCGCATCGATCAGATTGTGGATTCCACCTCTGGATGCGACCTGCTTTCCTTCTTGGATGCCTACTCCAGGTACTACCAGATTTTCATGTCCAAGGAAGATGAAGAGAAGACCACGTTCATAACCCCATGTGGCACGTACTGTTTTGTATGGATGCCCTTTGGGTTAAAAAGCGCTGGATCCACTTTTGCAAGAGCAGTGCAAATTGGTTTTGAGTCACAGCTGCATAGGAATATTGAAGCTTACATGGATGACATAGTGGTCAAAACCAAGCACAAATCAACCCTCATTCAGGACCTGGAAGAGACCTTTGCGAATCTTCGCAAGATCAACTTGAAGCTGAACCCAGAGAAGTGTGTGTTTGGCGTTCCTTCTGGCAAGCTACTTGGCTTCTTCGTGTCCCACTGGGGGATAGAGGCCAACCCCGACAAGATCAAGGCGATCGAGCAGATTCAAGCACCCAAGACAGTTAAAGAAGTGAGGCGTTTGACTAGATGCGTTGCTGCACTGAGCAGGTTCATTTCCATGTCTGCCGAGTGCGCTTTGCCGTTTTTCAAAATCTTGAAGAAGGCAGGGCCCGTGGAGTGGACCCCGGAGGCGGACAGCTGTGCCACAAGATTTGAAGACCTACCTTTCCTCTGTTCCCACCCTAGTTCCTCCTAAACCACAAGGGCCATTGCTGCTATACCTAGCAGCCACCAATCAAGTGGTTAGTGTAGCACTGGTGGCCCAGCAGGAAGTAGATGAAGGAGCCGCCACGGCAACCATCCCCTCCGGAGATAAAAGTGAACTCGTCCCGGCAAGTTTAGGAACAGATCAGAACAAAGAAGAGCAGGGCAGCGGGGATAATTCCAGAATCGCGGCAAGGAAGAAGGTGGTGCAGCGGCCAGTGTACTTTGTCAGTTCCCTACTACAGGGGGCTAGATCAAGGTACTCTGGCATGCAAAAGTTGATCTTTGGCCTCATCATGGCCTCAAGGAAACTGCGCCACTACTTCCAAGCCCACGAAATCACGGTTGTTACCCGCTTCCCCTTGCAACACATACCGAGGAACCCTGAGGCCACTGGCAGAATAGTGGAATGGGCTTTGGAGTTATCAAGCTTTGGTTTGAAGTTTGAGAGCACATCAACTATTCAGAGCAGAGCGTTGGCGGAGTTTATTGCAGAATGGACACCAACTCTAGATGAAGAGACGTCGGAGACAATTGTCTCCGGCAGGGAAGCACCCCAAGATTGGATCATGTACTTTGATGGTGCCTTCTCCCTACAAGGTGAGAGAGCTGGCGTGGTTCTCGTCACACCCACTGGGGAGCACCTCAAGTACGTAATTCAAATGCATTTCCCCGGGGAGAAGGCTACCAACAACACCGCAGAATATGAAGGACTCCTCGCCGGGCTCAGGATTGCAACAGAACTGGGAATCAAGAAGTTGATCATTCGTGGAGACTCACAACTTGTGGTGAGGCAAGTAAATAAGGATTATCAAAGTCCATTGATGGAGGCATACGTGGAAGAGGTGAGAAAGCTGGAGGAGCGCTTTGACGGATTGCAAACAGAGCACGTACCCCATGCGGAAAACAGCATTACTGGTCATTTGTCAAAGTGCGCTGCGCAAAAGCTTCCTGTGGAACCAGGGACTTTTGTTCTCCACCTGACTCAGCCCTCCGTATCCCCGGCAACAATGGCAAGAAAGAGGAGAAAACTGGACTCCAGCAAGCCTCTCCCGGCAGAGCTTCCTGAAGCCCCCGACAGAGAAGTTGGCGGGAACAACTCCACTTCGCTTGGCAAGTAGCACCCTCCCGCCGAACTCTCAATTCTCGCGGTTGAGGCATGCGCTCCCACGAACGAGGAGGTGCCGCTGATCCTTATTGTCGAGCCTCAGGCTCCACCTTGGGCATGGCACATAGTCCGTTACCTCCAAACAGGAGAACTTCCCGAAGAGCAAGAAGAAGCTGAAAAAGTAGCCCGGAGGGCCAGTATCTATCAGTTTGTCGATGACGTACTATATAGAAGGAGGCCCAACGGTGTGAAATTAAAGTGCATTTGCCGGGAAGTAGGGACGGAACTGCTGGCGGAGATACAGAAAGGCATGTGCGGCTCCCATATTGGATCAAGGGCCCTAGTCGGAAAGGCTTTCTAGCAAGGTTTCTACTGGCCCACGGCCCTCCAAGATGCAATCAAGCTAGTCACCAGATGTGAAGCCTGCCAGTTCCACTCCAAGAATATCCATCAACCTGCTCAAGCTCTCCAGATGATCCCTTTATCATGGCCCTTTTCGGTCTAGGGGCTCGACATCTTGGGCCCCTTCCCCTGCGCTACCGCGGGCTTTGAGTTCTTGTACATCGCCATCGACAAGTTCACAAAGTGGCCGGAAGTGGAGCCCGTGAGGAAGGTGACCGCTCAGTCAGCTATCAAGTTCTTGAAAGGATTGGTGTGTCATTTTGGAGTACCCGCCAGAGTCATCACTGATAATGGCACCCAATTCACAAGTCATGCCTTCATGCAATACGTTCATGCCCTCAGAAGCAAGGTCTCATTTGCCTCTGTTGCTCATCCCAGAAGCAACAGACAAGCTGAGAGGGCGAACGCTGAAGTGCTGCGAGGACTCAAGACAAGAACATTTGATAGGCTACAGAAGTGTGGCAGGCGATGGATCAACGAGCTGCCGGTGGTTCTTTGGTCCCTCTGTACGACACCAAATCGAGCTACCAGCCAGACTCCCTTCTCCTTAGTCTATGGGGCAGAAGCAGTGATCCCCACGAACCTCATATATGGATCACCTCGAATACTTGCCTACGACGAAGTAGCGCAAGAACAGCACCGGCGTGACGATGATGTGCTACTTGAGGAGAACCGTCTCCGGGCTGCTACGTGTGCTGCACGCTACCAGCAAGCCCTGCATCGCTATCACAGCCGCAGGGTTCATGCTCGGAGCTTTGAGGAAGGCAACCTTGTCCTTAGGCGTGTTCAGTCCGCCAAGGGTGCAAACAAGTTGACACCGAAGTGGGAAGGCCCTTACCGGGTAGTACGAGTCGCCAGACCCGGAGCTGTCCGTCTGGAGACCGAAGATGGCATTCAGTTGCAAAACACATGGAACATTGAGCATCTCCGTAAGTTCTACTCGTAGGGCGCGGCTGTCGGGCCCTGCTCGGTAGCCACCCTTTTGTACAAGCCTTGCCAATGTTGCATGTAACCCTTTGTACAAAGCCAGGCGCAGACCCTGAGCAACAGATGAATACACGAAGCGCTGGGGGGCCCCTAAAACTTGCATGCATGCATAAGCATAACATGAGCATAGCATGATCATGTAGATCAGGGCAGATGTAGCATGGTTTTCTCTGCACTAAGCTGCAGGCTTCTTGCCATGGACCTGGTCCCGAAGAGAAGAAATGAAGAGAAGCCTACATATCAGTCCTCGACAAGCCAAGCAGATAAGTTATTTCTTATCCATACATGTTCCGTAAGGTGAAAACTTGTGCGTATGAAAACCTCATCTCCTTCGAAGCATGGGTGCTCCCATCCTGTGTCTCGAAAGTTGGATCGGTCAGGGTGGTTGTAGTGGCCTTTGATAGAGTGGGTTGGACGAGGAGCTGGTCCCTTTCCATGGTTTTGTGCCCGGCAGGCCAAGGCCCGCGGCAACAAACGAAAGGCACCGGCAAGATAACTTGCCGGAGAAAACTTGTTTACTTAAATGTATAGAGGCATCTCGCCTCTGCATGGACGTAACACATGCACAAGTACCCGGCAAGGCTTCTCTTTTTTAGTAATATGCGATAAGCAAGTACAGATCTTACAGGACACAAACATGGATAAAGCAGATTATATATTTTAGACTAAAGTTTGGCAAATGCCTACATATTTTAGACTAAAAAAAGATAAGTGCCCCGTGATCCCTTTCTTGTCCCTCTCCTCCTAGGAACTATCGCGGGAGGTGAAGAGGGCAAAAGGGGTGCCTGGGTAGAAGCCCAGCCGGACCCCATCAGGCCCCATGACAAGGAGCCTGGCAAGATCGAGAGGGCGCGGGCGAAGGTGATGGTGAAGAGAGCGGCGGAGACGACACCCTAGCCACCGCCACCAGGGCCAGCAGGACGCGGCAGGGCGAACGAAGCCGTGGCCCATGAGGAAGCCTGCCGGTGCCCAGCTGGAAGGCTGCTGGAGGAGCCGGAGACAACATCCACACCTCCATGTCCAACTCCTCGGCAAATCGCCTTGCCGAAGAGGAGATGCAGGTGCGGATGATGGTGCTGCCGCGTGATGGTGACAGTGCAGCTGGTGTTCAGCCGAAGTCGGAGCCGTCTTCCTCTCCGTCGCCGCCATCGTCATCACCGTCACTGTCCTCCTCGTCATTGTCGCTCGAGGAGGAGCTTTCGTCATCGGTCGAGCTCTCCATGCAGCACCCTAAGAGAGCACCCGAGCGTCTGAAGACCTTGACAGAGAGCAGGGTGGCATCCATTAACTTGAAATGCCGGACGTGCCCGGCCGCCAAGCTATGAGCATGAGCAAAAGTATTCCAACCACGCCGGAGAAGCATGACACGAGGAGCGGGGAACTCTATGTCCGCCCGCATGCTGCCATTGCAATAGCCCCTCAAGTGCAGCCTCAACCCCGGCGGCTGCTCGATCTCCATCACCCTTGCGAATGGAGTAGGAAGCCGAAGGCGGCTGCGCGGGGGTCCTCGCAGCTTGACGATGAACTCCAATGGCTGGTTCCTGACGTGGCCTTCATTAGGATCTTGAGCAGCAGGAGGAGGTGCGATCAAAAACCCACCTCGTCCTCCTCGGCCCCGAGCACCACGGCGACCACGACCTCGTCCTCTCCCGCCTCCCCTCGCGGCAGGCTCCGCCCCCGCGTCCCCGAGGGGAGGAGGGAGACGCTATAGAGCAGAAGCCCTCGTTGCCACTACTGGAGTACCGATGCACCCTCTTCCCCTCACCATGATGAAGGAGCAATGTCAGAAAGAAAGAAGGAGGAGATAGGTGTGAGCCAGCACCTCGCCCGCGTCCCCTTTTATAGACAAACAGGGCCGGGGGCTGGCTCCTCACTCAGGGGAAGAAACCGCCCCTCTTTGCCAATCCGGCTCCCCCGCACCATCAGCAGCCCGTGGAGTCAAGGCCGACCCCTTGCGCCAATCCATGGCGCCTGGCCTTCTGCCATGGCACTCATTTCTGCGCTCCCCGCGTCCGCCACCAACCCTGTGCAATGCATGCAACATACTTGGTGGAAACGCTAGAAGCAGAGAAGCTAGCGGGATGGCAGTTACTGCCCATGAATATGGGACATGGGTAGCCCATGGATCGTGGCTCGCAGCTCCCTCATAACGTCTTACACGATGCACGGAAAAACCAGAAACTGACTCAAGCACAGGTTAATGAAGAAGCAAAGAAGATCTCAAAGGATGAGCTACCACAACCCCCTGCCTGTGTACTAGACAGGTCCTACCCCGATGACGCTCGGTAGTGCGTTCAGGCCAGGCCGGGGGCTCCTGTCGGTGCAACAAACCCTAGGCGTGTGTTGCCCGGACTGTACACAGGCTCAAGAGCAAGGTTGCAACATTCCAAGAAGAGACCAAGCCGAAGAGTTAGCTCTTTGAGGAATCAAAGGGCGGATCAAGAAGACCAAGACCATCCAAGTTAGCATGATATCACTGAGGAAAAACCTCCCTTGCCGAGCAGGCGAGCCTGGAGGGGTCGAGGTCCTCCAAAGGACATGTCTCAAGACTCCCCCGGCAAGCCTGCCGGGGACGCCGAGGGCGAACTATCCCGCCAAGGCGCCACCGTTCCACCTCACAGCAACGCAAGTCACCTATCGGTACGGTGTTGAGCCCCCAAGCGATTAAGTGACTGTTATTTGGCACGTGGCAGCCATGTCCGAGGAAGAACGCCCCTAAATGACACCCGTCCAAGAGACGTGTCACGCATACAGGCGAGAAGGTGGCTGAATGGCGCGGCAAGGCTGCCGGGCTACACCCACGATGTGACACTAAGCGGTGCATTTAATGCGCCTGGTCCTGTCTGCAGTGTTAGGTATGATAGCACTGTTTGCTATCCAATCAGTACGTAATGACTGATTTGCCATTGTGGTGACCCCTTGACCTATAAAAGGAGGGCCGTGGCAACCTTAGAAAGGATTCGGACCCCTGTACACTAATACGCGCGTAGCCGTTCTTGTCTCAAGGCAACTTTGCCGGGCTAGAGCGCTGCATCACCACCACGGTCCTTCCATCAATCCACCAAAGCAGGAGTAGGGTTTTACGCCTCACAGCGGCCCGAACCTGGGTAAAAACCGCTCGTGTCATTGCTGTCGTGCTGCTCTATGCTCTCCGCTCTTTGTGCAATGTGCTCTTCCCCCTTGCTGAACCACAAGGGGCCGATGGCCCCATAGGTGGCCATGTTATACCACGACACGAGGGGAAACAAGAGGAAACACTGAAATCAACGAGATTCGATTACACATGTGCTAGATCCAAGAACACAACGAGGTACATGATCCAAATCCAACAAAGGACGATACAAATGGTGGGTAGTTCTTCCCAATCCGTGAGGAGATGGTGTCTTGAATACACGAGGGGATCTTCCCTAGAGGGGGACTTGAATCCACTTGGGGGATCTTCTCCTAGGAGGCCTTGATCTCCAAAGTAGTAGGTATCAAGTGGATGAGCAAAACTCTATCGCCAAAATGATCTATCACAATGCTAACCCTAGAACGTTGGGGAAGGAGTATATATAGTCTAGGGGACGAAAGGTTACATGGGCTTTGGCCTGAGTGTCTGAGCGCAGGCAGGGCCCAAAGTTCCGGGGACGGCCGGAAGGTCCATGTTGGTGTCTACGGTAGGGTGCGTCGACTGCAAATTAAAAAATTTCCTACACGCAGAACATCCAAGAACATGCTACGGGAGATGCATCATAGATTGTTACCACTAGATATGCAGTGTCGTGCAGCGTAAGAAGAGTTGGGGTGGTGCATCCACATGGATCGTCTCCTCCTCGTCCGATCTCCCTCGAACAGCCAGTCATCCGATTCCACGTACAAGTTCGCCGGAGCGGCGCAGGTGCACCGCCTCTAATGGTATCCGCGCGTGCAGGAGGAACACCGTGCGGCGGAATGCTAGGTCTGATCACACAGATGGCGGCGAGTGGAGGTGGCTATTCGCAACACACGAAATCCCCCCCTCTTCCTCCATATACAGCCCTTAGGGCACCGTTTAGACTTTGGGTTTTGTTTAGATTAAAAGTTCGCCATAGCTGCAACTTCGCGTACTTCGTTTGTGTTCAACGACCAGACCAAGACGTCACAGAACCCCACCTTGATCAATAAAGCTTTCATCTTATATTCGCAATATCTAGATTGCAAATCTTAGTTTCTTGCTTGTTCTTCATTTGCAAATATTTGGAAGAACATTTGGAACATTTACGTGCTGTTTTTATTGCTCTACGTGATGCACGTTTGTTTGGTAACCTTGGGAAGTGCACCTTTTGCACCGACCAAGTATCTTTTCTTGGCTATGTTGTTACTCCACAGGGAATTGAAGTTGATAAAGCCAAGATTGAAGCTATTGAGAGTTGGCCGCAGCCCAAAACGGTCACACAAGTGCGGAGTTTCCTTGGCCTCGCTGGTTTCTATAGGCGTTTTGTGAGAGATTTCAGCACCATTGCTGCACCTCTCAACGAACTTAAAAAGAAGGATGTGCCTTTTGTTTGGGGTACCACACAGGAAGAAGCCTTCACGGTGTTGAAAGATAAGTTGACACATGCTCCTTTACTCCAACTTCCAGATTTTAATAAGACTTTTGAGCTTGAATGTGATGCTAGTGGAATTGGATTAGGAGGTGTGTTATTACAAGATTGCAAACCTGTTGCATACTTTTCTGAAAAATTGAGTGGGCCTAGTCTGAATTATTCTACTTATGATAAAGAATTATATGCTCTTGTTCAGACTTTAGAGACATGGCAACATTATTTATGGCCCAAAGAATTTGTTATACATTCTGATCATGAATCTTTGAAACATATTAAAAGTCAAGCTAAACTGAATCGTAGACATGCTAAATGGGTTGAATTCATTGAGACTTTCCCTGATGTCATTAAACACAAGAAGTGTAAAGAAAATGTTATTGCTGATGCATTGTCTCGTCGCTATACTATGCTTTCACAACTTGACTTCAAAATATTTGGCTTGGAGACCATCAAAGATAAATATGTGCATGATGCTGACTTTAAAGATGTAATGCAGAATTGTAAAGAAGGAAGAACATGGAACAAGTTTGTCGTTAATGATGGATTTGTGTTCCGTGCTAACAAGTTATGCATTCCAGCTAGCTCCGTTCATCTTTTGTTGTTGCAGGAGGTGCATGGAGGAGGATTAATGGGACACTTTGGCATGAAGAAGACGGAGGACGTACTTGCTTCACATTTCTTTTGGCCAAAGATGAGACGGGATGTTGAGCGTTTTGTTGCTCGCTGCACTACATGTCAAAAAGCTAAGTCACGACTCAATCCTCATGGTTTATATATGCCTTTGCCTGTACCTAGTGTTCCTTGGGAGGATATATCTATGGAATTTGTTTTAGGTTTACCTCGAACAAAGAAGGGGAGGGATAGCATATTTGTTGTCGTGGATAGATTCTCAAAAATGGCACACTTTATACCATGTCATAAAAGCGATGATGCTGTTAATGTTGCTGATTTGTTCTTTCGTGAAATTATTCGCTTGCATGGTGTGCCAAATACTATTGTTTCAGATCGTGATACTAAATTTCTTAGCCACTTTTGGAGATGTTTATGGGCTAAGTTGGGGACTAAACTGCTTTTTAGTACTACTTGTCACCCACAAACTGATGGACAAACTAAAGTAGTCAATAGAACATTGTCTACTATGCTTAGGGCTGTTTTGAAGAATAACAAGAAAATGTGGGAAGAATGCTTGCCTCATATTGAATTTGCTTATAATCGTTCGTTGCATTCTACTACTAAGATGTGCCCTTTTGAAATTGTGTATGGTTTCCTACCTTGTGCACCTATTGATTTGTTGCCTCTTCCATCTTCGGAGAATGTTAATTTTGATGCTAAGCAACGTGCTGAATTGGTCCTAAAAATGCATGAGTTAACTAAGGAGAACATTGAGCGTATGAATGCTAAATATAAACTTGCTGGAGATAAGGGTAGAAAACATGTTGTGTTTGCACCTGGAGATCTTGTTTGGTTACATTTGCGTAAGGATAGATTTCCTAATTTGCAAAAATCAAAGCTAATGCCGCGTGCTGATGGTCCTTTTAAGGTGTTAGAGAAAATAAATGATAATGCATATAAACTTGAGATGCCTGCAGATTTTGGGGTTAGTCCCACTTTTAACATTGCAGATTTGAAGCCTTATTTGGGTGAGGAAGATGAGCTTCCATCGAGGATGACTTCATTTCAAGAAGGGGAGGATGATGAGGACATCAATACCATTGTTACACCCACAGCCCCTGCTGCTATACATACGGGACCAATTACTAGAGCACGCGCACGCCAATTGAATTACCACGTACTTTTGTTTCTTGGTAATGATTCTAATTGTCATGAGAATATGATGCTGCCATAATTGGATACATTTGTTTTTCTTACAAATGAAGGGCCTAGCTTGGACAATAAAGATGAACCTTGGAGAAAGTTCAAGCATGGAGATGATGGCATGCGCAAGGGGAACAAGAACGGAGTTACAAGTGATTATTTCAGGACTTTGAAGCCACCATAATGAGTGCATGAAGCCTTGGACGAAATATACAAGATGCCACTTCATAAATTTCATCCAGAGGCTATTATAGGTGCTGCGTCACCTTATTATTGGGCCAGGCCAATGTAATTTCGAAATACTTGAGTATAGGCTGTTTTTAGAGTCCGTATGTGTGGGGAAACAAGAGATAGGGTTGGTTTCGGACCCCTCCTTCAAGGGCCACGAAATCTCCCCCTCTTCCTCCATATACAGCCCTTAGGGCACCGTTTAGATTTGGGGTTTTATTTAGATTAAAAGTTTGCCATAGCTGCAACTTCGCGTACTTCGTTTGTGTTCAACGACCAGACCAAGACGTCACAGAACCCCACCTTGATCAATAAAGCTTTCATCTTATATTCGCAATATCCAGATTGCAAATCTTAGTTTCTTGCTTGTTCTTCATTTGCTTGCAGGAAATAGAACCTCGTGGTCAGGTTGATCGTGCTCCAGCGTGGTCAATAACCTCTCGGAGTTGGTTTAGTGATTGCTAAGGCGCGACGTCCTCGCACATTCGTAGTCGGATCGTCAAAGTCTACTCCACCAAAAATGATAGCCACCATCTCATCGAAAGATGGGACACCTTTGCCTCTATCATCCATGGACTTTAACTCGGATCTCATTGCCTCTAGCCATTCCTCAGAATATGGGCTCACCATCGCTTCTGCATACGTGGCCGGCTCGTCGCTTTCTAGCAACAATACATCACGCACTCTGTGCAATCTTTCCGACCTCCGTGGTTCCGGTGCTGCTTCCACAACGGGTTCCCTGACTGACTCCGATATGATCTCATCACCAGCCGAGCCGTCCCCGAGTGGTCCTCGAATTTCTTTGAGTCGGACCGTCCTCCCACTGGCTTCCCAACTGAGAAACTCTTTCTCAAGGAAAACCCCGTTCCAAGCAACAAACAATTTGTTCTCTTCCCGATTGTAGAAGCTATATCCCAAGGTTTCCCTCGGATATCCCATGAATATACATTTATCCGACTTGGGTGACATAAGTCACTTGACAAATGCTTCATAACCCCAAATCCTTAGAACAGACAAACTGGGACTCTTCCCAGTCCACGTCTCATGTGGTGTCTTGTCTACGGATTTTGATGCTACCCTGTTAAGTGTGAAAGCTGCAGTTTCTAGAGCGTATCCCCAGAATGACAAGGGTAAATCTGATTTGCTCATCATTGATCGGACCATGTCCAACAAGGTCCTATTCCTCCATTCCGACACGTCATTTCTCTGTGGCGTACCCGGAGGTGTGAGCTGAGGTACTATACCTCGGCTTTTCAGATGATCATCAAACTCCTAGCTCATGTATTCATCTCCACGATCTGATCATAGAAGTTTTATTGTCTTGCCGAGATGATTATCAATCTCGTTCTGAAACTCTTTGAACTTTTCAAAAGTTTCTGACTTGTGCCTCATCAAATAGATATATCCATATCTACTCAAGTCGTCGGTAAAAGTCATAAATTACTGATAGCCACCTCTAGCAGTTGTGCTCATTGGACCACACACATCACTGTGTATAAGCTCCAACAGCTCGGATGCCCTCTCGCAACTCTTTGCAAAAGGAGACTTAGTCATCTTGCCAAGCAAGCATGATTCACATGTCTCGAACGACTCAAAGTCGGACGAAGTTAGGAGCCCATCATCATGGAGCTTCTTCATGCATTTCAGGCTAATGTGCCCAAGCCAGCAATGCCAGAAGTATGTTAGATTTATCTCATTAGGCTAATGCCTCTAGACATTCATGTTATAGACCGGTTCCTGTTCCAGATTTAATATAAAAAGCTCATCAACAATGGGCGCATAGCCGTGGAACATTCCATTCAAATAAAATGAACAACCATTGTCCTTTAAATTGAATTCATAACCCTGACTCATCAAACATGAGGCAGAAATAATGTTCCGACCAAGTGCAGGAATGTAATAACAATTATTCAATTCCAAAATAAATCCAGAAGGAAGCTGGAGCTGCATCGTGCCGACCTCCAACTGAGCAACTCTTGCTTTGTTGCCGATCCTGATGTCAATCTCCCCTTGTGCCACATGCCTAGTTCTTACCAGCCCCTGCATCGAGTTGCAAATGTGAACAAGTGATCCGGTATCAAATACCCAAGAGCTACTAGGTATGTCAGCAAGGTAAATGTCTATAACATATGTAACAAGTGTACCTTTGCCCGAAGCAGCATTTCCGGCCTTCTTGCCATGCTCAGCAAGCCACTTGCTACAGTTCCTCTTCCAGTGACCAGTTTCCTTGCAATGGTAGCAAATGGTCTTTGAGTCCGGTCCAGACTTCGGCGCAGCGGCAGAGGTTACCGTCTCCGTGCCCTTTGCCTTAGCCTTCTTGTTGGACCAACTCTTCTTGAACTTAGCCGACTTCTGCACCATCAACACTTGATGCGTGCCTTTCTTAATATCCTGCTCTGCCACCTTGAGCATCCCATGCAATTCAGTGAGTTCTTATCCATGCATCTGATAGTTTGAGATGAACGTCCCATAGCTAGGCAGAAGAGAACCCAGAACTGCATCGGTAGCCGGCTCATCCAAGAGCGGGAAGCCTAACCGATCGAAAGCTTGCATGTATCCGATCATATTGATCACATGCGGGCTCAGTGGATCACCCTCCTTCAGCTTGCAATCCATCAAGGATTGCCAGACGTTGAACCTTTCGGTCCTAGCCTGTGTCTGAAACATGCTCTTGAGACCCTCGATCATATCGTAAGCCTCAATGTTTTTGAAATGCTATTGCAAATTGGGCTCCATACAAGCCAGCATCAGACAGCTGATCTCCGTTGATTCACCAACCAGTTTCTGGTAGGCATTCTTGGTTGTGGCATTAGCATTATCGGCAGGTTCCTCTGGAACATGTTCCTTTTTATCGTGCTTGAGAACAATTCTCAAATTTTGTACCAGGTAGTAAAGTTTGTTCCATTCAGTTTATCCTTTTCTAGAATAGATTTCAATGCAAAGATGGGTTGAGGAGGTGGTGCCATTGATCTACAACAGAAAAATATGCAATCACTAAGCAATGTGTTTATGTAAAGTAATTCAAGCCTTAAACAGAAATAATCCCACTGAAGTTACCATCCCTCCGCAAACTCTCAGTGATACAGGATCCGACTAGCGCATGCAACTAGTGAGCTTTAGCATCACTGCTAGCCAACATACCTATCCGGTAAGCAACTCCTTGCTAATCATATCTCTACACAACTCCTGTCGGTCAGGCAGGTATCTTATACCCCGGCTCCCAACCTTCTTTGCCACAAGGCCCAAAACCATTTTGATAGCCTTGTCAAGTTAACATGATGCAGTGCATGTCCGTGTCCGACACGAACCCTTCAGTTCAAGGACACCTAGTAGCACCCCAATTTTATGAGCCCACCACTAGACGTACTTGACATGCGAAGGTGCAACATCGGGGATGGCAATTCACTTGATATTAACGAGGGATCTTTCTACCATTTTAACATGCATAGAAGAAGCATAACAATCACAAATAAACATATTGTGAAATAGTATGGCTCCATCATGGATGTTCTTCCAGGTCGGCTCCGACTCCGATGACCATCTAGGAACTCCATCTTGTTTGTCGCGCCGGGACGCCAAGCCACCAACCTGATCTCTATTATCCAACTACTACAACTAGTAATGAATTTTACATAGAGTCACAAGTCGACACGCAGGTCGTTATACATTATAATGGCAGCACTTTGGCTCCTGCCGGCTGAGAAACATGACGCGCAGGCCATGTCTAAATTACACACATGCATCACATACACATGAGCCATGCTATGCACATCAAACCTGCAAAACAAAGTTACGTAGAATCACATTCTATCGGTTTGAGTGATCATGTACGAAATACAAGGCGCTATGCACACGGTAGGTTGTGTCACAACTTCATCTATTCTGATCATCAGAAAACATAGCCACATTGATCCCCATGTGGAGTTGATCTCATCAACCGTGCACATAACCGATCTCATAAATGACAATAGATCTCATCTGCCGCCTCCAAATATCTAATATGCATATGATCTGAATCCAAATCCTATAACCTGGCTCTGATACCACTGTTGGTGTCTACAGTAGGGTGCATCGACTACAAATTAAAAAGTTTCCTAAACGCAGAACATCCAAGAACATGCTACGGGAGATCGATCACAGATTGTTACCACTAGACACGCAGTGTCGTGCAACGGAAGAAGAGTTGGGGCAGCGCGTCCAAGTGGATCGTCTCCTCCGCGTCCGATCTCCCTCGAACAGCCGGTCGTACGATCCCACGTACAAGTTCGCCGAAGCGGCGCAGGTGCACCACCTCTAACGGTATCCGTGCGTGCAGGAGGAACACCGTGCGGCGGACTGCTAAGTCCGATCACACAATCGGCGGCGAGTGGAGGTAGCTATTCGCAACACATGCAAACCCTAGTGACAGGGCCAAAGCAATCAACCGAACAAGTGTGCCACATCTCCACTATATATAGGCATCCGTCATGGGCTCAACACTTGGACCTCACATGGATCCCAAAGCCTAAAGTCTATTCGGCCTGGATTCGAGTCCGAGTAGGATCACATCCGACTCGTGGAGTCGTGTCCAGCCTCATAGGTTCCTTGCCTTAAGCGAGCGACCCCTTAGGTTCTCGTTCACTTGGTCGCGAGTCAGATCACATCCGGCTCATCTAGTCGATAGTGACTGCTATGCAAAGCGTGCCAACTCCAAGTGTCCGATGAAGCTGGTTAGGCGAACCTGTCCAACGTGTCACACTTCTATTCCCTTTGCCACACGATATATGTTGTCAGGCTCAAGGTGAGTCTGTCATCCTTGTGCTAACCCGACCTCTTTCTCGTTTCAGTGATGCCGACCACAAACCGGATTATCTCATAATCCATGTCGCATGGCCATGCTTATCTTGGTCGGATCACACGAGGGGCCCAGAGTATATCTCTCCTGGTCGGAGGGGCAAATCCCATCTTGCTTGACCATGTCTCGCAGCATGGGTCTCGACAAGCCTGAAACATACCTTTGTAACTACCCAGTCATGGAGTAGCATCAAAGCAGGTCTGTCACCATCCCGAGTACATGCGCCAGCTCAGGTCTTAGAACATAGAACATATGTTGTACTAGAGACTCACATATGACATATCACTGCGTCTCATAGTTGGGTATGTCCGACTCGGACCTTATCTCGACTCGGATCCGACTATGTCAGATCCGACCAGATCCTTCCGAGTCCATATTATCCAGTTAGCATCCAATGCTCCATGGCTAGTAAGACCAAACCATCGACCGTGTCATATGCTAGTCTATTCGGCTGCGCATCCACACATCCCTTTCGACTCGGGACCTTTTAGGACAGTCATCATGCAATGCATAGTCCCACAAACAATTCACGTACTTGCTGATACACATCATTGATAATGTCCAAGGACTATGTTTATTCATAAACACATAGGAAATATCATCATACATGATTGCCTCTAGGTAGGTCCATGGGGATGACCATAGGATGCTCCGCATCATCTCCCCGCCACCCCCCCCCCGGGAAAGATCTGGCCTCGGATCGAAATCCTCATCACCATGGTAGGGTGAGAGATCCTTGACATTGAAGGTATCGCTCACATTGTACTTGTTTCAAGGAAGGTCGATCTTGTATGCATTGTTGTTGTAGCGTGCGATCACCTTGAAGGGTCCGTTGGCTTGAGGTAGAAGCTTGGACTTGCGTTCGTTGGGGAAGCGGTCCTTCCGAAGGTGTAGCCACACAAGATCTCCGATATTGAATAGTATGGGTTGCTTGTTGATGTTGATCTTGGTCGCGAGGCATTGTACTTGGCGCTCGTTTGTGTGCCTTGTATCTTCATGCACCTTCTTGAGATAGCTCACTCATGCACTCGCGTCCATGTTGATGCGCTCTTGTAGAGGTAGTGGTAGAATGTCTAATGGGGACAACGGGTTGAAGCCGTAGACGACCTCGAATGGGGACTTGCCGGTAGTCGAATGTCATGTGTGGTTGTAGGCGTACTCGGTGATTGGTAAGCACTCCTCCAACTCCTTGATGTTCTTCTTGATCAACACACGTAGGAGAGTGGATAGCGTCTGGTTAGTGACCTCCTTTTGGCCGTCGGTTTGTGGATGGTATGCCGAAGAGAATAAGAGCTTGATTCCGAGCTTGGCACATAGGGTCTTCCAAAAGTAGCTTAGGAACTTGACGTCGCAGTCCGAGACAATCGTCTTTGGCACTCCATGTAGACGCAAGATTTCCCTACAAAAGAGATTGGCAACATGTGAAGCATCGTCTATCTTGTTGCATGGAATAAAATGTGCCATCTTAGAGAAACGGTCCACAACAACAAATACAGAATCTTTGCCATTTCGAGTTCTAGGCAAACCAAGCACAAAGTCCATACTAATATATTCCCATGGGTGATATGGAATAGGAAGTGGCATATAGAGACCATGGGATATAGCTTAAGACTTAGCTTTGCGACATGTAGAGCATCGGTTGGTGTAGCGGGAGATGTCACAGAACATCTTGGGCCAAAAGTAGTTCTTGGAGAGCGTAGCGAAGGTCTTGCCACGTCCAAAGTGACCCATACGTCCTCCATGAGCCTCTTGCAAAAGTAACAAACGAAGAGAAGACTCGGGTATACAAAGTTTGTTAGCTCTCATTAGATAATCATCCTTGATATAATAGTGCTCCCAAGATGTATGCATCAAGCATTTGGCATAAGGAATAGCAAAAGTAGGATCATGGGCATAAAAGTCTTATGTGCTCAAAGCCAATGACATTCAATTCAAGTTGAGTTACAAGCATGCATTTGCCGGAAAGAGCGTCCACCACAACATTTTCCTTACCTTTGATGTACTTGATAACATAAGGAAAAGACTCAATAAACTCACTCCATTTGGCATGCCGCTTATTCAATTTCATTTGACCCTTAAGATATTTAAGCTATTCATGATCCGTATGGATGAAAAATTCATGAGGGTGAAGATAATATTCCCACACATGCAAAACTCTCACAAAAGCATATAACTCTTTGTCATAAATGGGATAATTAAGTTGCGCTCTGGAAAGTTTCTCACTAAAGTAAGCAATTGGGCGCTTCTCTTGGATTAACACACCTCCTATGCCATTACCACTAGCATCGCAATGTACCTCAAAAGTTTTATCAAAGTTTGGTAATGCAAGCAAAGGAGCATGAGTAAGCAAATTCTTAAGATCATGAAATGCGGTATCTTGGGATGGTCCCCAAACAAATGGTGCATTCTTCTTACTCAAGGCATGCAAAGGTGATGCAATAGTGCTAAAGTCTTTAACGAATCTACGATAGAAACTAGCTAAGCCAAGAAATCTAAGTGCAAGTTGGTTGGTTGTGGCCAAGTTTTAATAGCATCAATTTTAGCCTCATCTACATGAACACCCTTAGATGACACAACAAAGCCCAAGAAAACAAGTTGGTCAACACCAAATGTGCATTTCTCCATATTAGCATAAAGGCGCTCGTTTATAAGAGTTTGCAAAATGGGTCTAAGATGGGTGACATGATCTTCTAGGGACTCGCAAAAAACAAGTATATCATCAAAGTCGACCACAACAAATACGCGGATGTAGGGCGAAGAACATAATGCATCACACACATAAAAGTGCTGGGTGCTTCGGATAAGCCCATAGGCATGACCAACCATTCCTACAAGCCAAACTTGGTTTTGAATGCAATTTTCCATTCATCACCTTCTTGAATACGTATTTGGTAATAGCCACTTTTAAGACCAATTTTAGAGAAAATGGTGGCTCCGCTAAGCTCATCTAGCATATCATCAAGGCGCGGAATGGGGTAGCGATAACGAACGGTGATAGCATTAATGGGACGACAATCAGAACACATGCGAAAACTACCATCTTTCTTAGGCACGAGAATAACCGAAATGGCATAAGGACTTAAGCTTTCACGTACATGCCCATTGTCAATGAGTTGTTGTACTTGCCTTTGTAGTTCTTTGGTCTCTTCAGGATTGATGCGATATGGTGCCTTGTTGGGTAACGGTGCGCCGGGGATGAGGTCGATGCGGTGTTCGAAGCCTCGAAGTGGAGGTAGTCCCGGACGTAGCTCATCGGGGAAGACGTCCTCATATTCCTGCAATAGATTAGACAACACTAAAGGAAGATGGTGAGAGGTGTCAGTTCTCGTAGCTTCATCTTTGCACAATAGGACATAGTGGGTGACACTTGATGGGTTCTCACACCCTTCTCTCATCTCTCTTTTTGTAGCTAAAAGCACTAAGTTTTTCTTGTCGCTCATCGTGGAGGCACTCAATTTGGGCTTGTGGCGCTCATTCTCTTTTTGGTGGCTCACTCTCTCACTATTCTCTCCATGATGGGTGGTTGATTGCTTGTTGGCGATCACTTGACTTGGTGACATAGGTTGTTGCACGTACTCCTTGCCCTTCATCTTGAAGCCATAGTGATTGGTTCGCCCGTTGTGGATGATGCCGCGGTCGAATTGCCAAGGTCGTCCAAATAGGAGATGGCAAACGGACATGGGAACCACGTCACACTCTAAGGTGTCTTCGTATGCTCCAATCTTGAAGGAGACTCGAACGGTGTGCTCCACTTGAATGGCGGCGGTGTCGCTAAGCCATTGTACCTTGTAGGGACGAGGATGCTTCATCTTGACCAATTATAGCTTGGAATATAGCTCTTCACTTGCCAAATTGTGGCAACTTCCTCCGTTAATGATGACCTTCACGGAACATCCATTGATGCCCGCTTTGGTGTGGAAGATGTGGCAGCGTTGGTCTTCGTCTTGTTGGTGTTGAAGTGTCAAGACCTTGGAGACAACGAGAGCAGGGCTCGAATCATTGTCACAAAAGACTTGGTCATCTTCATCTTCATTCGCGGGCCGGTGCATTGCCACGTGCTCAAGGGCTTCCATTTCTTCCTCACTCATTGAGTCATAGGTGCTGTCATCATTGGTGATCATGGTGCATCGAGTGGGGCACTCAAAGGTCTTGTGACCTCGGCCTTGACATGTGAAGCATTTGATGGAACTTGACTTGACGGTCTCATCCAGTGGAGTTGTAGATGATGAAGTTCTCGGCTTGAAGTTGCTTGTAGTGGTAGGACGACTTGAAGATGTCGAAGTTTTCTTGTAACTTGACTTGTCGCCATTGCTTGTAGAAGGTTTGGTTGAGGTAGAAGAAGGCGGTGTTGTCATTGAAGCTTGATTGTATGAGCCATATGTCTTGGAAGAGTACTTGGCGTATTTGTAATCATCTTGCACTTGCCACTCCGCCTTGGTGGCTTGGTGCACTAGCTTGAGGAGGTTCATGTACGGTTGGAAATCCGCAATCTTCTTGATAGGATGGTTGAGTCCATTCAAGAATCGTGCCATTGTTTGCTCCTCATCTTCATTGGCATTTGCTCGAATCATGGCAATCTCCATTTCCTTGTAATACTCTTCAACGGACTTGGTGCCTTGCTTGAGAAGTTGCAATTTCTTGAAGAGGTCGCGGCTATAGTACGTGGGTACAAAGCGCGCTCACATGACATCCTTCATTGGATTCCATGCTGTGATGGCTGGGTCACCTCTTCCTTGTCGACGCTCAATGACTTGCTCCCACCAAATGAGGACATAGTCTTGGAACTCAATAGATGCCATGGAAATTTTCTTCTCTTCTTCATAGTTGTGTAAGCGAAAGCTTTTGTCAACCTTCAATGCCCATGAAAGGTAGTCTTCGAGGTCGGTGCCGCCGGAGAACTTAGGCAGCTTGCCATAGCGTTGCTCTTCATTGTGTTGTGGGTGATGGCGATGATGCTCTTGCCGTGGTGGAGGGTCTTGAAGCACTTGCTCCTCGTGCTCAACTTGATTAGCTTGTCGTGGAGGTTGTGGAATTATTGCACGGTTGCTCAATTCTTGGCGTTCCTCAAGCTATGCGGCTTCTTCTTGTCATTCTCGTCAGAGGGCCTCTTCTTGTAGACATACTTGGCGGTTGCGCTCATTGATGGCTTTTGTTGCTTCACGTAGAGCGCGTTTGGTTTGAAGGGCTTGTTCCTCGCGACGTAGTTGTTCTTGTTGTAGGACGTCGCCATCATTTTGTTCTTGTTGATCTTGGTGTATGGGAGCTTGCTCTTGGACCGTAGGATCATTAGCTTGTTGACGTAGTCGTTCACGTTCCCGGACGCGGCCTTGTAAACCATTGCCGTGAAATGGGTTTTGTGGGTCTTGATGATCTTCATGGTCTTGACGATGTATTGGACAAGCTCGAGGTGGACTTTGATTTGAGGATGTGTCCGAAGAGTGACGACTTGAGTGGCATCGTCTTGAGTATGATGAACTTGTAGAAGAGCGATTGGCCATCAAGTCTCGTATGTCTTCCTTGATAGATGCCATCGATGTGTCGAAGTAGTCTCTTGTATGTTGCTTGGATTGTCGCAAGTCGGTAGCGAGTATGTCGATGCGTTCACCCAATGCTTCTTGTGCTTGATGCAAAGCTCTTTGTTTGCCGAAAGGTGGCTCTTGGTGACGTAGTTGTTCGGGTCCTTGTCTTGCTCGATGAAGAGTGGATTCGAAGAAGTAGTTGGCCTATCCATCATCTCAAGCAAATATGTGTGTGGAAGAAAGGAAAGAACTAGACCAAATGTACCTCATTAGATGTTGAAAATGGATCGATGATCAATCGATAATGTAACAAGGAAATATCACAATTGGTACCGGATCTTGTCGATTCTCACACCTACACAAATAAAGCTTTTGGAGTAGCTTGGTGAGGATGGTGGCACAAAATCTTATGCAATTGTTAGTGAGATTCAATAATGTTGAAAACGATTCGCAAAATTTGCAAATGCAACAAGTAGACCAAAGCAATATGTGGCACACAGAAACACATACACGGAAAGATAAATGGGGTCGTGCAACCAAGGAGTGAGCTCAAAATGTGGAATCCACGGAAAATGCTCTTGTTGCACAACACAAGGGAGACGCTAGCACGATTGCTCAATAGGCGGATATGAGACTTGTGCACAACCTACAAAGGAAAAATGCAACGACTTCTATCCCAAGTATGCTATATGTTTGATGTTCCGGTGATATGATCGAAGATGATCGAGTATGACAATCTTAAGTGTAATGTAGTATGATGCTATGGCTCTTGCTTAAAAGCTCTTTGCTTATCTTTTTCTTTTGCTTAAAAGTTTTTTGACTCTTTCTCTTTTGATCTTTTCCTTTGGCCACTTATGCAAAAATTCACGAACCAAGATAGCAATTATGTATAGGCGATGACAACCTTGTGACATAAGAGATGATAAGATGATACCAAGAAATGGATACCAAAATTATATGGTATGTATGCAATGGGGATGATGATCACTAATGTGCACAAGTAAAGTTGCCGGCAATACTCAAAGGCTAGTCTCGATAGGAAAGTAACGCAAAATGGGCTATGGGTTATCAATGCAATGGCAAGGAAGAATGTACGAGAGTGTTGTCGAGGTTACTGCCCTTGCTTACGGTTGATGGTGTCAAAGGTGGTGTGATCGTTGTTGATGTCTAATATGTAGTCAGATGATGTGATTGACTAGTCGATGGTGTGGTGCACTGTCGTGGGTGGACACAATCATCTATGGGGCCATTGGCCCCTTGTGGTTCGGCAAGGGGGAAGATCACGTTGCACAAAGAGCAGAGGCCATGGAACAACACGACGGTGGTGATGCTGGTAGTTTTTACCCAGGTTCGGGCCGCTGGGAAGCGTAAAACCCTACTCCTGCTTTGGTGGATTGGATGGAGGAACACGATGAGCATGCAGTGCCCAAGCCCGGCAAGGTGGCCTCGGGAGAGCAGCTACACGCATACAAGTGTGCAAGGGTCCAATCCTTTGCTAGGTAGCCTTGGACCTCCTTTTATAGCTTAAGGGCTGACCACAGAGACAAAACAGTCTTTATCTAGTGATTAGATAGCTAACAGTGCTATCATACCTAACTCTGGCAGTTAGGACAAAGTGCATTAAATGCACTGCTAGGTGCCGTGTTGAGGGTGAAGCCCGGCAAGCTTGCCGTGCCGCTTAACCATCCTTTGCTTATCTGTTCGACACGCCTCTGGATGGGTGTCACATGAGGGTAATCTGTCTTTTAATGGGCTGCCACGTGCTTGATGGTAGCCACTTAATCACTTGGAGGCTCAACACCACATTGATAGGTGATTTGCGTTGTGGTGCTGTGGAGCGGTGGCATCTCGACGGGATTACTTGCCCTTGGCGGACCCGGCAAGCTTGCCGAGGAAATCTTGGACTTGTCCCTGGGGTGGCCTCGACCCGACCAGGCTCTCCTGCCTAGCAAGGGAAGCCTCCCCAAGGTGATGCTCTGCTGTCTTGGTCTTCTTGATCCGCTCCTTGATCTTAGGAAGAGCGGTCCCTCTGGCTTGGTTTTGCTTTGTAACTTGGTGTAGGACATGCGATGCCAGCATGCATGTGTATAAGTCCGGGCAACCAAACGTGAATGTTTGTTGTACCGACAGGAGCCCCAGGGCCTGGACCATATGTGCCACCTGGCATCGTTGGGGTAGGCCACAACAAATACACATGTGCACACTTTGGCCAAACCGCAATGAGATGTATGTCTTTCTTGATATCTTGCTTGCTTCTTCATTAACCTGTGATTGAATCAGTTTCTGATTTTCCCACGAGTCATGTGGAATGACGTGGGGTTACCCACGTAATGGCTCACGTGCTGCCCACATTCACGGGGAGGTAACTGCCATTTTACTCATCCCACTACGCCTACCATTTCCGCCACGTACACTGCGTGCATTGTGCAGGGTTGGTGGCGGACGCGTAGGGCGCGGGAATGAGTGCCATGGCAGAAAGCTCGGCGCCGTGGATAGGCACGGGAGGGTGGTCGTTGATTCTGGATGCCGTCAGTGACGCATAGGGACAGAATTGGTGGAGTGGGACAGTTGCATTCCGGGTGGTGAGGGGCCAGCCCCTGACCATGCTCCCCTATAAAAAGGGGGCGTGGGCGAGGGGCTCACCCACACATATCTCCTCCTTCTTCTTCTTGTATCTTTCTTCCATTATGGTGAGGGGAAGAGGACATGGTCGTGCTCCAGCGGTGGCGACGAGGGTCTCTTCTCGGCAGCGCCTTCCTCCCCCTGCTGGAGATGTAGGGGCAAAATCCAGCGCGCAAGGTGGTGGCGCAGGACGTGGGTGTGGCCGTCGTGGTACCCGAGGCCGAGGAGGACGTGGTGGTGCCCTGGTCGCTCCCCCCAGCCGCCTTGGCCCCAATGGAAGGCCACGTCGGGGACCCGCCGTTGGAGTTCATCGTCAAACTGCGCGGGCCACCACGCAGCCTTCTTCGACTTCCCACCCAGTTCGCAAGGGTGATGGAGGTAGAACAACCGCCATGATTGAGGCTGCACATGAGGGGCTGCTATAACGGCAGCATGCGGGCGGACGTAGAGTTCCCCATGCCTCATGTCATGTTTCTCCGGTGTGGCTGGAAAACTTTTGCTCATGCCCACAGCTTGGCGGCGGGGCACGTTCTCCATTTCAAGTTAATGGAGGCCAATCTACTCTCCATCAAGGTCTTCGGGCATTCGGGTGCCTGCTTAGGGTGCTACGCGGAGAGGTCGACCGATGACGAAAGCTCTTCGTCGAGCGACTGTGACGAAGAGGACAGTGACGGTGATGACGACGACACCGAGCAGGAGGACGGCGGCTCGGACTCCAAGTGAGCGCCGGACGCACCGTCATCGTCAGCAAGGCACCGGCGGCACCATCATCTGCACCTGGTCTTCTCCCCGGTAGAGCGATTTGCCGGGGCGTTGGGTGTGGACATCTCCGCCTCCTCTAGCTGGACCCCGGTTTCATCTTCCCTACCGGTGACCGTCCCGCCGTGTTCCGCTGGTCCTGGCAGTGGTGACCAGGGCATCACCTAGCCGCTCTCTCCGTCCTTCGTCTTTGCCCCTGCCCCTCTCGATCTTGTCAGACTGCGTCCCGCGGGCCCTGACGGGGTCAGGATGGGCTTCTGCCCAGGCACTCTTTTTGCCCTCTTCACCTCCCACTGTATCTCCTAGGAGGAGAGGGACAAGAAAGGCATTACAGGGCACTTATGTTTTTTCAATCTAAAACGTGTAGGCACTTGCCAAACTTTATCTTAAATTATGTAATCTTTTCAGTTATATTTGTACTCTGTAAGGCATGTACTTGCTTATCGGCATATTAATGAGAAAAAAGATATGCTTGCGGAGCACTTGTGCATGTATCATATCCATGTAGAGGAATGACTCCTCTATACTAACAAGTAAATAAGGCTTTTCCGGCAAGACATCTTGCCGGTCCCTTCCACTGCTGCCGTGGGACTCGGCCTGGCTGGATTAGGATCACGGAAGAGAACTGGCCCCTTGTCAACCCTTTTCCCAGATGCCACTACAACCATCCTGACTGAAGTAATCTTCGATTCAAAAGATGGGAGCACAAATGTTTGAGGGTGACAAGGTTTTTCCACGCACAAGTTTCCCTCACAGAGGTACACTATGGATGCCTCAAAGAAAACTTATCTGCTTTGAGTTGCCGGGGGCCGATATGCAAGCTTGTTCTCTCTTCTCCTCATTGGGATTTTATCCGCGGCAGGGGCCCTGTGGTTAGCGCAGGGGAAAAACAGCAGCATATGACCCTCTCTAAGTGACCATGGCAGAATCATGCTAAAATAAACATGCATGCAAGTTTTAGGCGCCAGCACTTCATTTTATTATCTTTGCACAGTGTCTGCGCCTGGCTTTGTACAAAGGGTTACATGCACATCGGCAAGGCTTGTACAAAAGGTGGTTGCCAGGGCTGAGCCCGGCAACCGTGCCTTATGGGTAGAACTTGCGAAGATGCTCAATATTCCATGAGTTTTGCACCTTAATGCCATCTTCGGTCTCCAGACGGACTGCGCCAGGTCTGGTGACTCGTACTACCCGGTAAGGGCCTTCCCACTTTGGTGTCAACTTGTTGGAACCCTTTGCGGATTGAACATCCCTAAGGACAAGGTCGCCTTCCTCAAGGCTCCGGGAATGAATCATGCGGCTATGATGGCGGTGCAAGGCTTGCTGGTAGCGTGCAGCACGCACAGCGGCCCGGAGACGATCTTCCTCGAGGAGCAAGACATCGTCATGCCGGAGCTGTTCTTGCTCTACTTCATCGTAGGCAAGTACTCGAGGTGCCCCATATATGAGTTCCGTGGGGAGCACTGCTTCTGCCCCATAGACTAGGGAGAAGGGAGTATGGCTGGTGGCTCGATTTGGTGTTGTACGGAGGGACCAAAGAACCACCGGCAGCTCGTCGATCCAATGTCTGCCGCACTTCTGCAATTTGTCAAAAGTTCTTGTGTTGAGCCCACGCAGCACTTCAGCGTTCATCCTTTCAGCTTGTCCATTGCTCCGGGGATGAGCAATAGAAGCAAAAGAGACCTTGCTCCCAAGGTTTTATATGTACTGCATGAAGGCGCGGCTCATGATTTGGGTGCCATTATTGGTGATCACTCTGGCGGGTACTCCAAAACGGCATACCAATCCTTTCCAGAACTTGATAGCTGACTGCGCGGTCACCTTCCTCACTGGCTCCACTTTCGGCCACTTTGTAAACTTGTCGATTGCGATGTACAAGAATTCAAAGCCCCCAGTAGCACGGGGGAAGGGGCCCAGGATGTCGAGCCCCCAGACCGAAGATGCCCAGGATAAAGGGATCGTCTAGAGAGCTTGAGCTGGTTGATGGATGTTCTTGGAGTGGAACTGGCAGGCTTCACATTTGGTGACTAGCTCAGCTGCATCTTGGAGGGCTGTGGGCCAGTAGAAACCCTGTCAGAAGGGTTTTCCAACCAGGGCTCTTGATCCAATATGAGAGCCACACATACCCCCATGTATCTCTGCCAGTAGCTTCTGCCCATCTTCCTGGCAAATGCACTTCAATTTCACACCATTCGGCCTTTTCCTGTACAGTGTATCATTGATAAACTGGTACATATTGGACCTTCGGGCTACACTTTCAGCTTCTTCTTGCTCTTCGGGAAGTTCTTCTGTTTGAAGGAAATGGACTGTGTGCTGCGCCCAAGTTGGAGCCTGAGGCTCAACAACAAGGACTAATGGCACCTCCTCATTCGTGGGAGCGCTCACCTCGACCGCAAGGACTTGTGGTTCCGCGGGAGGGTGTTGCTCAGCAATCGAAGCAGAGTTGTCCCCGACAACCTCTCTACCAGCGGCTTTGGAAAGCCCTGCCGGGAGATACTTGCCGGAGTCCAACTTCCTCCTTTTTCTGGCCATCATTGAAGGGGACACTGATGGTTGAGTTAGGTGGAGGACAAAAGTTCCTGGTTCCACAGGGAGCTTTTGCGCAGCGCACTTTGATAAATGATCAACAATGCTGTTCTCCGCACGTGGCACGTGCTCTGTTTGTAATCCTTAAAAGTGCTCCTCCCACTTTCTCGCTTCTTCTACATATGCCTCCATCAATGGACTCTGGTAATCCTTATTAACTTGTCTCACCACAAGCTACGAGTCGCCACGGATAATCAGTTTCTTGATCCCCAACTCTACCGCGATTCTCAGCCCGACAAGGAGCCCCTCATACTCAGCAGTGTTGTTGGTGGCCTTCTCCTTGGGAAAGTGCATTTGAATGACATACTTGCGATGTTCTCCGGTGGGCGCAACAAGAAGCACGCCAGCTCCAGCGCCCTGCAATGAGAAAGCACCATCAAGGTACATGGTCCACTCCCGAGGCGCCTCCTTGCCGGGGATAACTATCTCTGGTACTTCTTCATCTGGAGTAGGCCTCCATTCTGCAATGAACTCAGCTAACGCTCTGCTCTAAATGGTTGAGGTACTTTCGTACTTCAGGCCAAACCTTGACAGCTCTAGTGCCCATTCAACTATCCTGCCAGTAGCTTCGGGGTTCCTCAGTATGCGGTGCAGTGGGAAACTAGTGACAACTATGACGTCATGGGCTTAGAAGTAGTGGTGCAGTTTCCTCGAGGCCATGATGAGGCCGAAGATCAATTTTTTCACCCAGAGTACCTTGATCTAGCCCCTTGTAACAGGGAGCTGACAAAGTACACTGGCCATTGCACCACTTTCTTCTTTGCCGCGGTTTTGGGATTGCCTTCGCTAACTTGCTCTGCTTTCCTTAGATCCGTGCCCAATTCTGCCATGACAGGTTCAGCTTCGTCTCCGGAAGGGACAGTTGCGGCAGCTGCTTCTTCATCCACTTCCAGCTGCACCACCAGCGCTGCACTAACCACTTGGTTCATCGCTGCTAAGTATAGTAGCAATGGCTCTTGCGGTTTAGGAGCGACTAAGGTGGGAGCAGAGGAAAGGTAGGCTTTTAGGTCCTACAGCACTGCTTCTGCCTCCGGGGTCCACTTCATTGGACCGGCCTTCTTCAAAATTTTAAAGAAAGGCAAGGCACATTCGGTAGACTTGGAAATGAACCTGCTCAGTGCGGCAATGCATCCAGTTAAGCGCCTCACATCCTTGACAGTCTTGGTGCTTTCATTGAGAGTTCCACTGTGTGATCGGCAATGGATCAATGGCTCGCCTGCAAGATCAACTGCGACGTCGGCATATTCGTCGCCGCTTCGACTGGTCACCTTGGCTCGACCAAGGACTGCGCTCCACCTCAGATCATCATGATCGGACAAGGGCCTTCATCAACATCAACTCCGATCTCTATCAAGATCGTGGAGGAATCATCCATATAGCTCGGGGGCTCAACTTCAACATTGTCCTCGGGCGACCGTGCTATTTTTCTATACAGCGGATTTGTATTCGCCATCGCCGCTTCCTCGGGTGTCGCTTTGATGATTTCTTTGGTGGAATAGTGTGGAATTGTGTATATAACAACCCTGTAAAATTTCGTCGCATTCCGATGGAGGAATCTCCGGCGATCTACGATATACCGGAACCCTGTCAAATCTGGACGGGAATCTAGACGAGTTTAGGGCGTAGAGTCCAGTGTCTAGCTCGGAAGTCCTTTGGAAGATCCAACCGTTGATTGGCTGCGGAATTCCTGTATCTACCACCCCTCAAAATTTCAGATCGATCCAACTGTTCAAACACTGGGAAACCTCCGATGAGTGCAGCGATTTTTGGATCCGCTTCCTGCGCGAAAACGAATCCGACCCGAATTCATCTTTGTTTATGAACGGGATATTGAACATCCTTTTCGAAGGAAACTTTTTCTAGTGTATTGTGTGTTGTTTTTAAACACATGCCTACAAATTTTAAAGCCTTTTTCGAGGCAATCTTCATCGTCGGGCCGATGTCAAACCGGCCCGAACACATTGCTCCACGGCTGCCGACCTGTGCCAGCATGGACTGCGCCGTCGCTCCATCAAGCCAACGACATCTCCTCGGATCATAACCTCGGCGAACCGAGCAAGAGTTCGGCATCGTGAAACCCTAACTTGAACAACCCTGAAGCTTTGACTTAGGGATCTCTCTCCGACCCGATCCCGGGGTCGGCTCTTATCTCGCATCCGGCTTCAAGCCTAGATGCAACCTCTGCGTCCGAAGATCGGGAGTCAATTCCGACCGGACTCGCCTCTCTTATCCCGGATCTAGCTCCAAGCCTGGATGCGACTTCGGCATCCGAACACCAGGAGTCAACCCTGGCCGGACTCGCCCCTTGCACCATCGCACCGGAGGACGGCTCCGAAGAAATCCCGGATACCAATCTGGCTAATCTCGCCCTGCTAAGACGAGATACTACATCAGATCCAGACGATGACCACTCCACCGGACTGACCTCGGCATTCAAGCCATATTCCTTTAATTATTTACTTCTCTTAAATTAATTAAGAAGAAGATTTTTTTAAACTATATCATTATTTGTTATTACTTTTGGTTTGCACTGTTTTATGTGCACAGGAAAATTGACGTCGACTGGTCTGCGTCGTCTAGTCTAACACCTCGGCTAGACCGGGGGCTTCACCGTCTCTTCATCAACCTACTCGAGGGACTTCGGCGTCACCAACCGACCAGCTTTGTCATGTTAGCTGGACCGGGGACTTCGGCATCACCAGCCGACCAACTTCATCATGTTAGCTGGACCGGGGACTTCGGCATCACCAGCCGACCAGCTTCGTCACCTCGGCTGGACCAGGGCTTTGCCTCGCCGCATCGCCCGTGCGGCGTCGCCACTTCCTCAAGCCGAGCTCCTCGCTCGGTTACCTTGGGCTTGGGGGCTGGGACCTTGGCCAAGCCGAGGACTACGTCTTCGTCCTGCCACATGCCCGGACCGCGTCATCAACGCCGAACACATTAACCAGCTAAGTCGCTTTCATGCTCAAAGTCTTTAAATTTTAAAATTGTGTTCGGTTCGACCATGCTCACATACGTTGTTTGTTAAAAACACTTCTTTTACCCAAGTTAACTGGGGGCTCTTAAAATTCATATCAGCCATTCTATAATAAATGCTTTTTTCTTCTTTTCTAAGTCATTGCAAAGTCTTTTTCTATCACTCCTTTCTCGACTCGAGTGTGTGGTCAATAGTCGGATAGCCTATTTTCTCTCTAAAGCTGCTCGAGTTTAGCTCGTTAAACTGGCCTGAGAAGCACTCCGCCTTTGGGAATAGGAGGTTGAAACCGAAGGCTGACCCGCTTGAAGTCTTGAGATCGGACATGTCATGTCAAAGCATGACGAAAGGAAAAATTTATTTTAAGACCAGTTTTTGAATTGGCACCAAAAAACTTGATTTTGTCCGGACGTCAAGCTTCTACATAAGTTTTTGGTTTTTTGAGCCTATGGCACTTTTAACCTATTTGTGTGTTTCCAGCATAAGTCTCGCAGTGCAATGCCGGACACCTTTAGAGATTCGGCGAAAACATTCTCGGATATTGCTATATATGCATTGGTTTCGAATTGTGTCCTCGGTCAATAGTTGGGTTGCCCGGCGCCTGTGCTTGCCTCCTATGTTCCGCTTTGTTCGGCTAGGTGTGCAAAGGGAGAACCACTTTGATTGTGCTTCCAGCTCGAATGGTTAAGCACCTCAATGGAGAAAGCCGAAAACTGACTGTCACAATGGGCGTGAACTGGTCAGCGATCCGATGACGATGTCAAACTATACATCGATACCGATTACCCCGTGTTAAACGATGGGCCTTTCATAACACTGGCCGAAGTGTTAATGGCTAGACTTCGGTCGGTGCCGAACACTAACCGGGGGCTCGTAGCTAGCTTTCCCAGTTTAAAGCTCCTATGACTAAGTGAAAGTTATAAAGCCCGCATATCTGATTGCCTTATTTCCGCTAACACAACCGCCTCCGGGCACCGAGACATCGGCTAAGGGTTGTCTGGTTACTACAGAAACACCCTGCGTAGTATCTACAAAGGGGTAGAAGCTGACGATGGGCCAATTTCAACTAATAAACGGTCGCAACAGAGTCAAAATAAACATATATCATCAGTGTTTGTATTCAGTATACAAGCGTTGCCTTCCGTAATTATCGTAATAAAGCCATAAATATGCATCAATTTGACTTAAGATTTTGGCCAAGCTGGGTTGCCTGGCTCTTGTGCTTACCCCTACGTTCCCGATTGTTCGGCTAGGCGGTAAAGGGAGCACCTCTGTGATTGTTACTACCGGGTCATCTGAGTTAGTACCTCAGACTGGGTGAAGCCGAAAGCTAGTGATCTTAAAGGATATAATTGGTCGGCAAGACGGAAGTGAAAATTTAGGTTCGCTAAAGACCACATAGTTCGGGAACTTTCCCCAAACTAAATCCTCAATATTTTTCTCCCGCATTGATCGGAGGTGAGGTTTCATGATCATGATCAACATGACAGCCTGGGAAAAGGAACTTGTAACGGAACTATTTTTCCAGAAGATGTTTTATAACATATCTCTCTACATACCTTTATTTATAAAACCGTATGGCCAGATTGCCTTGTTTGTCGTAAATTTTTGCCCTTATAAAGTCTTTATAAAGTGGGACAAACACTCCTCGGCTACTGGCTGAGGAGGTTGAAGCCGATGGTTGGTCAACTAAGTTTTGTACAATGCGGATCCGAGCTTTAATGATGTAAAGCACTTCGGTGCATAGAATCATTACACATAAATTGTGAGCAAAAGTCAAATAATTGTAGCCAATCTTTCAAAGAGTCAAGGGCACAATCTCGCTGAGACAACCGAGCAGCTGACATAACGCTCTCATAATGCCCTATTGGCATTGATTTCCTATCTATTAAGCCCCTTGAGGCCGACCTTGGCGAGATCAGCTTTCGTTAGCTGTAGCTCCTTTAAGAGATCTTTATTCTCTTTCCGAGAAGTTCGTGTTAAACATAACAAAATTTTCTGTCAAACGGATATTGATCCTTAATTCAGCCACCCCGTGCCCACATTAAGGCTTGGGGGCTACTGGGCTTCGTGCTTATCATTTACAAATATTAAAGGCGCACATCGATCCCCTGATCCGGTGTTGCCACACGACCAGTGGCTCGGGGGCTACTGCATTGCCTATTCAATGCAGAAAATTCGAAGTGCTAAGTGTTCGGCTTGACCAAGCTATGGGCAAACGCGTCTTCGGACAATAGTAGGTACCATCTGGACCTATCCGGCATCAAGCTAATATATTATGGCAACTTCTCAAGACCCTCTATCAAGGGCCCATCTGCCGATCACTATTTCTCTCTAATATATTACGCCGCGTTTCTATTCCTAAGTATGCTGCAGAGCTAGGAGTTGATCCTCAGTGCGATTTTGTGAATCGACATGAGTCTCAGGGGCTACTGGGATCAGCGGTTTTATATTTTCCTTCAGGTGCATCTCGGATTTTTGGCCGACACACACCTTGAGGGCTACTGGTTATATGTCTCGGCAGAGAATAAATTGCACAAATCGGAATTAAATTCACAAAAATCAGCCCACAGTCGAGGTGGTGCACCACCGCGGGAGCAGTCCGACATAAAGCTTAGATGCAAAGTGGCTAGCTCCATAGAGGGCATCTCCGGCATTAAGCTCGGTTTAACCCTTTTAACTTTTTCAAGACCGAGGTAATCTATGACATCTCGGATACAGTCCGGCATTGGTGCCCGGCTGCGAGATGACACCTCTGATGTAGTCCGGCGTTGGTGCTCGGCTGTGAGAGGCCACCTTGGAAGCAGTCCGGCATAAAGCTCGGCTGCGAGTGGCCGGCTCTATAGAGAACTTTTTCGGCATTAAGCTCGGATAACCTCCTTCAAACCTTTTTAGAGATGAGGTACTTTATGCCTTCTCGGATGCAGTCCGGCGCTAGATCTCGGATACAGACCGGCGTTGGAGCTCGGCTGCTAAGATATACCTCAGATGCAATCCGGCGTTGGAGTTCGGATGCAAGAGGGCACCGCCGCACGGGAAAAACTTCGAACCCGAGGTGTGGCGTAAAAAATAATGAGGCATTGATAAGGGCCGAGAACTTAAAACACTCCTCGGATACCCGACGTATGTACTCTTCGGATATACCTCGGCGATCCTCAAGATCAGAGATGGGAAGATTTGTTGAACCAGTTTTCAAGACCGACGACCGAAGATGAAGAACAGTTCGGAAGAACCGAGGAGCGTCCCCAACTTGAAGACCGGTTCAGGGGGCTACTGACAGTGTTCTGGACTAGGGGGTACTCACCACGTCGTCTCCCGACCAGTGGGTCGGGCCGAGGACCCCCATGGCGGTTCACTAATGGGCCAGTTCGGACAGCCGATGACATATACGAGGAAGATTCCACAAGACTTGGTGATCAAGACAAGGATTCCTCTCCGTCGACGTAGCCGACTAGGACTCTTATTATCCTAGGTCTCCGGTACATTATATAAGCCGAGGCTAGGCTAGTTGATAGATGGATTATGACATTACTCATCATACCCCTAGGGTTTAGACCACAACATATGATCTCGAGGTAGATCAACTCTGTACCTTGATACTTCATCAATATAAACAAGAGCAGGACATAGGGTTTTACCTCCATCAAGAGGGCCCAAACCTGGGTAAAACATCGTCTCCTTCGTTCCTGTTACCATTGATCCAAGAATCCACAGCTCGGGACCCCCTACCCCGAGGTCTGCCGGTTTTGACACCGACACTTGTATCTGCTCGATCGCTTTGATTTTCTCGGGGTTGGCCTCTATCCCTCAGTGAGACACAAAGAAACTAAGTAGCTTGCCGGAAGGAACGCCAAACACACACTTCTCAGGGTTTAACTTCAAATTGATCTTGCGCAAGTTTGCAAAGGTCTCTCCCAAATCTTGGAATCAGTGTTGATTCGTCCTTAGTTTTGACCACTATATCATCCATATAAGCTTCTATGTTTTTGTGCAGTTGTGGTTCAAAACCAATCTGTACTGCTCTTGCAAAAGTGGATCCTACGCTCTTTAACCCGAAAGGCATGCGTACAAAGCAGTACGTGCCACACGGAGTTATGAACGCGGTCTTCTCCTCGTCTTCCTTGGACATGAATATCTGATGGTACCCGGAGTACGCATCGAAAAAGGAAAGTAGATCACACCCAGAAGTGGAGTCTACGATCTGATCGATGTGCGGCAGAGGGAAGGGTCCTTCGGGCACGCTTTGTTCAAGTCTGTGAAGTCAATGCAGAGCCTCCATTTCACATTCGCCTTGCGCACTACCACTGGGTTCGCTAACCATGTTGGATGCAGTACTCCTCTGACCAAATCAGCTAATGCAAGTTTCTTGATTTCCTCGGCAATGAATTGCTGCCGCTCTAAAGCTTGCTTCCTAACCTTCTCCTTGATGGGTCGAGCGTGAGGGCAGACAGCAAGTTGGTGCTCGATTACCTCCTTGGGAACACCGGGGATGTCAGGTGGTTGCCAAGAAAACACATCAACATTCGCCCGCAGGAAGGCAACGAGCGCGCTTTCCTATTCGTCCTCAAGGGTGGCGCCGATGGTGAATATACCGTCAGTGCCACACTACCTCGTCGGGACCTTTTTCATAGCAGTTGGAGCAGCCTTGGGCCTTTTGCTAGTGGAACTCTCTAGCAGGTCCTCAATAGGTGCGGTGCACTCCAGAGAGGCACGCTTTCCGGAGTCTTTGCCGGCATCTCCACTAGCTTTCTTTCCTTTCTTTACCTCCTTGGAGGGAGCCATGGCTTCTGCAGCTTCAGCTGCTACCGCGTCTCAATACATCTGATCCACACATATAATTGCATCTTTCTTATCTGATGGAATGGAAATGACGCCCAACGGCCCTGGCATCTTCAAGGTGTTGTAAGCATAGTGGGACGCTGCCATGAATTTTGCCAGAGCTGGACAACCAAGAATGCCATTGTAAGGCAAAGGAAGCTCAACCACGTCAAACACGGCCCTCTCGGTCCGGTAGTTCATTTCCCCGCCAAATGTCACCGGTAGCGTAATCTTTCCCTTAGGACGGCTCCTGTCGGGGTTGATTCCTTCGAACGTGCCAGTGACCTTAAGCTCTTCATCAGCGATCTATAGCTTCCTGACTACTTTGGGGGAGATCAGATTCACCCCAGCCCCACCGTCAACTAGGATCTTTGTGACTTTGAGGTTGCGGATCATTGGGGAGACCAACAACGGCAAACACCCTACCGCGGTAGTGCGGTCGGGGTGATCCTCTTCATCATAGATGATAGGCGTGCAGGACCACTTGAGTGGTTTCCGGGAATCTGCAGCTAGCTCCACGGCATTGACCTCTCATGCCCACTGCTTGAGCTGGCGGTGAGAGGAGTGCAAAGATGCACCTCTGCCAATACACATGGCTTCAGTTGCTTTCTGGAATTCTTGCTCGCTGGTTCCTTCTTCATCCCCTTCATCACTTTCACCATCTCCTTATTTCTTCTCATGACCTCTGGCAGGTTTCTCGTTTTGCTATGGGGCCTTGCCGCGGCGTCCCCCTCTACTGCAACGGCCTTTTCCTCCAGCACCCTCTTGGTCCTTCTCCCTGTCCCTTTTCTCATATTCTGCCTTCTGCTTCCCGATGAGCTACTCTACTTGGTGCCATTCTTGGAGATCGTGACCTTTGGTGTAGTGGATCTTGCAGTATGGCCCATCAAACTTCCCAGCTTTCTCTGCCGCCGCTGCCTCCCGGCAATCAGCGCACGTGGCAACTTCCTTGCCGGGGGCCTCAGTTTTGGCCTTCTTGCTAGTGCTGAGATTGTTAGGGCTCTCGATGGCCAATACTGACTTATCCTTGTGTTTCTTGTTGCATCTTCGGCTCCTTCTCTTTGGGTTAGCGGTCTCGTCATTGTCCTCCGAATCGACCACGACGCCATCCTCCTCCCCGAGAAGTCTCCTTCCTTCTTCAGCCCATGCACATTTATCCGCCAATGTGTACAACTCATTGACGATCTTGGGCAGCCGGGCGTTCATTTTGGACCGTATCCTTCTGTTGCGCACTCAATTGAACCTTTGCATATACTTCCGCAAGCTCTCCCCTTCCTTCTGTGGGAGGACTTGTAGGTCGCTGGGCCGCCCTGGCTCTTGGTGGACACCCATGAAGGTGCCAACAAATTCATTACACAAGTCAGCCCATGATGAAATGGAATTCTCTGGCAGGTGCATCAGCCACGACCTCACGTTTGGCTTGAGTGCCAAAGGGAAGTAGTTGGTGAACACCTTCTCATCCCTGCCCCCGGCGGCTTGAACGGAAATTGTGTAAATGCTCAAGAACTCTGCCGGGTTTAACTTTCCATCGTATTTTTAACTCAGGCTTGAAGACACAGGTAGACGGCCAGCGGACTTGCTGCAGCTCATGAGTGAAGGCAGGGCACCCAACCTCGTAAGGCAAGTACCCGCCATCACTGGGCGCGGGTTCATCAATGTTTGGACCATTTTGCTTGGTAGATTGATGGTGAGTCTCCCAACGTCGCTCAAAGGGGACGGGCGCATCTTCCCCCCGCCGATCCTCCAGGACCTGTCGCTGATCTCGGTGGGCTCGTGGATCAGAAGAGGCCATTCATGCTTGTCGGGTTCGTGGACATGCTGTTCTTGCTGGTGTCGCTTCTGGGCCTACTGTCGCGGAGGAGATTGTACCGTTGGTGTGGCCTCCTCGACGCGGTCGTCAGCCCGGGCTGTTGTTGCTGTTCGTGGGTGCCACGATGGCTCTGCCTGCTGTGACTTTCTAGCCTCAGCGAAGCCGATCAAACTCTGGATGGTGGCTCTCCACTCATCCATTTGATCAGCCGCCAGCGGGAATCTCAGTAGGAGTTGGGCCCGTGCCATGGCTTCCGTGGCTGTGCTCGGCATAGCTGACGAGGCAGACCGCGACGTCGCTCGACTCCTGGTAGTAGCAGCAGGGGCGACGCTGTGTTCATGCCGTCGTGAACCGGCCACCAAGGCAGTCTGGGGATGAGTGGGCTGCGCTCGAGGATCGGCAACCCCGTTCGGCGCTCCGTCTTGTTCGCCCCGTTCCGGGCGAGGCGCGCCTCCATAGCCGCGCCCGTGACAGGCACGGCTAGAGGGTCACGACTCACACCAGAGAGGGCGTCGTTGCTACGGCTGCCCCCGCTAGTGCGGCGGGGTGGTGGAGACTGAACGTTCCCTCCACCTGTAGCTTGTGGGTCATGCCCGTTGGGATGTTGTTGATGCTACCCTCCCCCGATGCCTCCCGCTCCAGCTTCGTCTGCGGGGGACACAACAACGGCGCCGCCTGCACCGGTCGCGTCTCCCGCGGTACACACTCCACCCAACGCCGCCGTGGCACCTACGGTGTCCGCGGCCGCATGCGAGGGGGTCTTCGAAGTGGAAGGGTGCGCGGTAGCGCTGGGTTTCTTCTTGGGTGCCATGGATGAAGACGATGATGATGATGATCGACACACTGTTCACAACCTCAGGTTCATGCAAATGCTTCCCCCTACCTGGCGCGCCAAAGTTGTCGTGGGTGGACACGATCACCTATGGGGCCATTGGCCCCTTGTGGTTCAGCAAGGGGGAAGATCACATTGCACGAAGAGCAGAGGCCATGGAATAACACGATGGTGACGCTGGTAGTTTTTACCCAGGTTCGGGCAGTTGGGAAGCGTAAAACCCTACTCCTCCTTTGATGGATTGGATGGAGAAACATGATGAGCACGCAGCACCCAAGCCCGGCAAGGTGGCCTCGGGGAGAGCAGCTACGCGCGTACAAGTGTGCAAGGGTCCCAATCCTTTGCTAGTTAGCCTTGGACCTCCTTTTATAGCTTAAGGGGTGACCATAGTGGCAAAACAGTCTTTATCTAGTGATTAGATAGCTAACAGTGCTATCATACCTAACTCTGGCAGTTAGGACAAAGTGCATTAAATGCACTGCTAGGTGTCGTGTTGAGGGTGAAGCCCGGCAAGCTTGCCATGCCGCTTAACCATCCTCTGCTTCTCTATTCGACACGCCTCTGGACGGGTGTCACATGAGGGTAATCTGTCTTCTAATGGGCTGCCACGTGCTTGATGGTGGCCACTTGACCACTTGAAGGATCGGCACTACATTGATAGGTGATTTGCGTTGTGGTGCTGTGAAGCGGTGGAGCGGTGGCATCTTGGCGGGATTCCTTGACCTTGGCGGACCCGGCAAGCTTGCCGGGGAAATCTTGGACTTGTCCCTAGGGTGGCCTCGACCCGGCCAGGCTCTCCTGCCCGACAAGGGAAGCCTCCCCAAGGTGATGCTCTCCTATCTTGATCTTCTTGATCCGCTCCTTGATCTCATGAAGAGCGGTTCCTCTGGCTTGGTTTTGCTTTTGTAACTTGGTGTAGGACACGCGATGCGAGCACGCATGTGTATAAGTCCAGGCAACCAAACATGAATGTTGTACCGACATGCACGGTCTCTAGTGCATTGGCGAAGATGCCGCTGCACCGTGGTCGAGGTTGGCAACCTTGTGGAAGTAGTTGATAATGCACAGACTTTCTTTCTAGGACGGAAATTCCGAGGGAGACGGAAGGTCCGGGAGCCGGAATTTCCGGGGTGGGCAGGAAGGTCCGGTGGCCAGAAGGTCCGGGCGGGGCCGGAAGTTCCGGGGGGTCGCGAAAATAGATGAACATGGAAATCTTATATCGGGGATTTGGGCGGAATTTTTTTTGGAGAAAAACCGAAATCGGAAGGGGAAAAGAAAATTTTGGGTGTGGGGAAGGGTGGGGAAGCTAGATCTACGTGCTACACGCAAAATCCAAGGATCAAATCCAACAAAACTTCATCAAACCAACAAATGACAAAAAAATTGGGAGGGCTATTTTTGTGGGGATTTTCAAAATTGGGACAAAAGAGAGCAAAATTAGGCTAGAAAACGAAGGGAGAGACTCCAAAATCGTGATCAACGTGGCTCATGATACCAAGATGATGTAGGTTGAAACCCTAGGGGCCGATCTTTTGCTATTTGGAGGGGATTCCTGAAGAACACGAAGAACACACAAGGGAAAACACGAGGGGAAATGAGAGGAAACACTCAAATCAACGAGATTTGATTACACATGTGCTAGATCCAATAACACAACAAGGTACACGATCCAAATCCAACAAAGGATGATACAAACGGTTGGTAGTTCTTCCCAATCCGTGAGGAGATGGGGTCTTGAATCCACGAGGGGATCTTACCTAGATGGGGACTTGAATCCACTTGGGGGATCTTCTCCTAGGAGGCCTTGATCTACAAAGGAGTAGGTATCAAGTGGATGAGCAAAGCTCTATCTCCAAAATGAGCTATCACAATGCTAACCCTAGAACATTGGGGAAGAAGGAGCACATATAATCTAGGGGACGAAAGGGTACATGGCTTCGACCGGAGTGTCTGCGTGCAAGCAGGGCCCGAAGTTCCGGGGACGGTCGGAAGTTTCGGGGACGGCCGGAAGGTCCGGGCGCCGGAGGTTCCGGGCGAAGGCCCGGGAAGGGTCCGGGCTATACAGAGTGTTGGTACGATCAGAGCTGGTCTGGTTTTCGGGGGTCGAAAGTTCCGGGCAGGCCGGAGGCTCCGGGGTCCGGAAGTTCCTGCTGAGGTTCCGGGCGTGTTCCGGGCTTAACAAAGAGTTGGCACGCCCGGGCATCGTATGGAGTGGCAAGGGCCGGAGGTTCTGGGCTGGCCGGAAGGTCCGGTGGCCGAAGGTTCCGGGCTGTGGCCGGAAGGTCCGAGCTGGACAGAGAGTGTGCACTCCTGTCCCTTCCTTCTCCTTTGGCTCTCGGATCCTCGGGATGCTCGTTGTACCTGATCATACATAGTATCACTGATTGAGGTAGCAACCATGTCTCGTTCACATGTAAGGGAAGCTCCAGTAGGAGAGATGTCACCTCGGATTGAATAGCATGTGCGCGAGCTCTTGTCATGAGTCCACTAGGCACTTGGGGAGACGTAGGTAGGTCCATGGGGATGACCATAGGATGCTCCGCATCAGGTGCCCTCCGGTCTAGGCATCTTGAGCTTGAGGTAGTCATAACAGGGTCGCGCCATGAAGCGAGCATAAGCCGGTTGTCCAAAAAGGGCATGATAGGGGCTCTTGATTTTGACTACCTCAAATGTCAAGAATTCTGATCTGTAGTTGAATTCAGTGCCAAACCCACTTCCAACTTGATCCAGCCAATTGGGTAAGAAGACTTTCCGGGAACAATCCCATGAAACACAGTTGAGGAAGGTTAGAGCTATTTTTCTGACAGATTCATCCGTCTGAAGGTATCATAGTACAAGATGTTGATGCTGCTTCCTCCGTCCATGAGCACCTTTGTGAACTTATAACCCCCCACTTGCGGTGCCACCACCACAGCCAGACAACCCGGATTCTCAACCCGGGGAGGATGATCCTCTCTGCTCCAGGTGACCGGTTATTCTAACTAGTTTAAGTACTCCGGAACAGCCGGCTCAACCATGCTGACAACACATTTGTGAAGCTTGTGATTACGTTTGTAAGTGCTAGTCGTGAACACATAATATTGCCCGCTATTCAAGTGCTTTGGGTTGCTCTGAAAACCTGACTGGTTGCCCTGTTGTTGAGTGCCTTGTCCAGAACGCTGATTTCCACCTCTGCTATTGCCAGAACCCTGGAACCCAACTCCTGAGCTGCCTGACCCCTGGACGCCGGGATTGGGGAAGCCACCAGATGAGCCAGATCCTGTGAAGCAGGCCCCAAATCCACTGATTCCAGGCTGTCCCAGGTGTCTACCGCCTCCACCACTGTGGTGATGCTGATAAGGTCGATTGCGAAATTCCTGCATGATGAAATAGTTCTCCCATGAACGGTTAGTCGGCTTATCTGGAATGCTATGCTTGGGACAAGGGGCTTTAAGTGCTTCGTTGTAATTACGAGGTTTGTTCCCATTGTAGGACCTCCCAGAGTTGTTGCTTCATCTCTGGCCTTTAAAACCAGTGTTGGTGTTAGCGACAAAATCTGACCCTCCTTCTGGATGCTTGCACTTACTACCGTTGCCTTGACTACCATGGTTGTTATTATGCCAAGGAGTGTGCAGCCAGTGACCCTTGCCGCCACCATTTTTCTTGCCTTTGACGGACCTGTCATCATCCGAACTAGGATCTTTCGTGCTATCTGACTCAGCGTACCTGGTAAGGACATCCATAGAAGCCCATGTCTTGAACCTTCCGCTTGAGGCATCCAAGCTTCTGGAAGAGAGGTTGAAAGTGACAATTCTTTTCCAAAATCAAGACGGCCTGAGTGGCTGTGATGCTGTCAGAAGAGCGAATGATGTCCGCGACCCGGCGAGACCAGTGATGGGTGGACTCATCATCACAATGTATACAATGCTGCAAATCAACAATCGTCATTGGGCGCTTGCAGGTTCCTTGGAATTTTGTTATGAAGCGATCCTTCAACTCGGCCCAAGTATTGGTTGAGTTGGGAGGCAGGTTTTTCAACCATGTATGAGCCGGCCCCTCCAACATCATAGTCAAATACTTGGCGCAAATGGCATAACTAACATCCAACATGTCCACAGCTATCTCGTAGCTTTCGATCCGGGCAGCCGGCTCGAGATCAGCCGTGTAGTTGGGAACCATGCGAGGACCATTGAAGTCCTTGGGCATGCGCTCATTGCGTAAAGCTAGCGTGAGACAAGGTATTCCAATGGTTCTGGTACTCTGTCATGTACCTGTTGAAGCCAATGGGTTTATGGTGGGCGGTAGTTGAGCCCCAGTGTTTGCTGCTTCTGCTTCCCGCATAGCTTGAGCCACATCAACCATTGCTTGTGCGTCCAAAAGCAGAGGTCGAGGCGGGTCACGTTGTGGCTCACGCTGCCGATGTGCGCTACTGGAGACCGCTGGCGACTCAGCATGCCGGCTTCTGCTGCGACTCGGGTGCGGGGTGGAGTGAAGTCACTGCTGACTGTGGGAATAATTGGCTTGCTAGATGACTGCAGTCTTTAGCATCTCAATGGCATTTCTGGCCTCAATATCCGTTGGGCTATTCCCAGTAATGGGGATCATGGTGAGGTTTAGGGTTGCTACAAGCATGTTGTCTACCGGGTTAGAGTAATGCCCCACCGGTGTCCAAAAATGACGAGGGGGCAACTGGACCGGTGAACGCTGCGGGGCCGGCTGATGCTGACACTGCTGAGCCGGCTGGCGAGGCTGAGCCGGTGGTGGTTGTCCATATCTGCCATTTGGGGGAGCCGGTGCGTCAAGCGCTTTGGTCCCCGCTCCTGGTGCGGGTGTATCCTATGGCATACCGAACAAGCGCATAGGCACATAGTCAAAGGGTAGGCGGCTTGCATGCCTCCTTTGATGAACTACATCTGACGCACTCTGACGAAAACCTAGGTGCAGAGTTTCTACCTTCAGGCATTCGACCTCGTTGTGGATGTGAGTTTGCACCTCCACCATGCGAGCACTCTCTGCGTTGATATCCTCCTGAAACTTAGCCCTATGCTCACAAAGTTTCGTCACCTCCGTATTACGCTCAGCCTGGTTTTCCGCTATTACCGGTGTTTCCAGAAGTGTTGATAGGGCGGTCACCAACTCCACCAGAGCCTGAGTTGGTGTTTTCTCTGAGTTGGCCACACCTGGAGCCGGTGTTGTAGTGCCAGTCCCTGTCACCATGCCTACCGCTATGGAGTTATGAGCCGGCGCAGTCGCTACCATATAGATGGCTGCCCGACGAGGTGGCTCGAAGGCGTCCCGAGTGGGCTAATCATCAGAGTAGCCCCAAGCTTACCATCAAAGAGCGGGAGGATTGACTCAGTGTTGCCGATCTAGGATTCACCATCGGAGTAAACAAGGGTGTCTCCACCAGACACAGGGTTGTCCACGACATCGACCCTGTAAGTGCATCTGGTGCCCCTTAGTGATTTTGGCGTATTGAAGACTTATAGGTTAAGGGACTAATGTGTTTATGAGTGTACACAGGTCTATAAGTCTATGAGGAGTTTGATATTTACGATGAAAGTCGACCCCGAAAAATGAATGTCTTCAGTTGAAGACTTTGGTTTTCTTGAAGACTTTGAAATTGAGGAAATTGGTGTGACCTTGAAGACTTGATATTGATGCGAGGATTATGAAGCGTGAAGACTTTTGTTTTCGTAGTTTTGTTTTTCCTTTCTTGAGTCATAGGAAACACCGTACTATTAAAGGGGGTCGAGGTAAAACTAAGGAAAAGTTTCCAAGTGATGCTCATCTCAAATCCTACACCTACCCAATCCTTTCAAGTGAAGCCATTGGAAATCTCATACAGTTCAGCCAAGTTCTTCAGTGACAGAGATGAAGATCTTCTGTTCTCTGAGGAATTTGTTCTGACTGAGGAGTCAGGAATTCTCCAGTGCAGATTGCCTAAAAGTGAGGAACATGATAGCCCTGAGGAATTTGAGAGCTCAAACTTCCGACCGTTGCTATACTATGCACCAGCTGTCCAAAATATCCTATCCACCTAACGGTCATATCATTGAAGGGCATTTATGTCTTATCATGTCGGGCTGCTCCCCGGCTATAAATAGCCGCCCCCTACAACCACTAGCTGGTTGGCTGCTCCAAGAGAAACTGACACTTGTCATTTAGAGCATCCCATCCTCCGAGGACTTTGAGAGAAAATCATCAAGTGAGGAAAAACCCAAACCCAACACCTAAAACCCAAAGTGATTGAGCATTACTGAAGAGATTGTTCCTGTGTGGAACCAACACTTGTTACCTTTGAGGACTGTGCATCCTCCAGACGGTTAGGCGTCATGGTCTAGAGCATCCAGGAGGAATTGTGAATCGCCGAGTGACCAAGTCTGAGAAGGTTTGGAAGTCACCTGTGAAGACTTACCATGAGTGATTGCGCGAGGTCTGTGTGATCTTAGCTCAAGGAGAATACGGTGAGGACTGTGTGTCCGGGACTGTGTGTCCTCAGTTTTAAATACCTAGCCGCCCCAACTAGACGTACAACTGTCACAGCAGTTGGAACTGGTCTACCAAATCACTGTCTTCACCAAGCTACTGGTTCTATTTCGTCAACCCTTTCATTTCCTCGCATACTTGCTGTGTACTTGATCGTTACTGTTTGAATACTTTGACTGAAGACTTCCTCAATTTCCTCATTCCTATTTCTTCAGTCACTTTGTCTTCAGCCTGCTTATCCTGTTTACACGCTACCTGTGCTCTGTGTATGTTTCATTTCATCATGATGACTATGCTACTGCTTTGTTATGCATGTACCTGAGTACTTATTCCGCTGCTTGTAGTTCGTTGCTTAAGAAATTCCTCAAGTAGTATTTCCTCAGTGACGAATTCATAAAAATCGCCTATTCACCCCCCTCTAGTCGATATAACGCACTTTCAATTGGTATCAGAGCAAGGTACTCCCTTGTTCTGTGTGAGTTTGGTTTAACCACTTGGAGTTTTAGTTATGTCGACTGCAGGCATGATCAAGGTCTTGGCTGGGTGTCCTACCTTTGATGGGATGGACTACCCCTACTGGAAGAATAAGATGCGCATGCATCTTGAGGAAATTGACAACGATCTCTGGTACGTTGTGGAAAATGGCGTTCCCCCTGTCTCTCCTTCTGTGAATGCTACTGATGTGAAGAGATTCAAGAAACTCGACTCTCAAGCAAAGAATATCATATGTGGCCATCTGAGCAAATGACAGTATGGCAGAGTGAGTGCTTTGGAGTCTGCAAAGCTTATCTGGGACAGGCTGTCCAAGGTCAACGAAGGAATCTCAACTCAACGTGATTCTCGAGTTGACGTTCTTCGCATTCTCTTCAACCGCTTCAAAAGACTTGACAATGAGAATGTCCATTAAACCTTTGATCGCCTCACTGACATTTCAAATGAGCTTCAAGCACTGGGTGCCACTGACATCACCGACCATGAGTTGGTGAAGAAATTGCTGAGGTCACTCGATTCTTCATTCGATACACTGGCACTGATGATTCAAGAACATGGAGACTACAAGTCACTAGATCCTGCTGATATCCTTGAGAGGCTGAACACTCATGAATTCCAACAAGCTGAAAAGAGAGATCTCTAAAGGCCAAGCTATGGAAGATCACGCGCACTGAAGGCCAAGGCAGTTTCCTCATCTGAAGGAGAAGATTCTGATAGCAGCCTTGGTGACCCTGAAGAACTAAGCCAGGAGCTAGCAATGCTCGTGAAGAAATTCTAGAAGTTCTCAAGGCATGGTCGCTTTGTAAAATCTTCAAAAGGTGATGACACAAGATCTGATTCCTCGTCCCGTGATTACAAGAAGAGGACTTGCCACAAATGCAAGAAACCTGGTCACTACATAACTGATTGTCCTCAGTGGGCAAAGGAATCAAAGAAGAAGAAATACAAGGATGATAGTTCAGATGACTCAAAGAAGAAGAAGAAAGCTTCAAAGTCCTCATCATCAAAATCTTCAAAGTCTTCATCTCACAAGATGAGCAGTTCCAAGAAGGCTCGGGCATTCATTGGCAAGGAAATGGACTCTGAAGCTGAATCTGAGGAACATGAGGAAGAGGAGGCATCTGTGGAGTCAGACTCTGGTGTGGTGAGCCTAGCCCTCGCTACTGCTTACGTCAGCAAGTCCAACTTCAATACTGAGGAAAATGGCTTCCCCAACACTGCTGATGACGGCAACGATGACTATGCTCCCACCTATTGCTTCATGGCAAAAGGTGCCAAGGTACTCAAATATCCCTCCTCTGAACCACGTGAGGATGAATCTGATAATAACCTCAATCCCAGCTATTCCAAACCTTCTAATATTGCTGTTAGACAACAAAAGGCTTTGGAAAAGGTTAAAAATATGCTAGACAAAAGCGATGACCTGTTAGGTGAGGAAATGGATCGAAATCAAACACTGATTGATAATCTTCAGCAACTACAGTCTAAGTTTGACAACCTTCAAAGTCGTCATGATACTCTCTTAGCTGATCATGAGAAGCTTTCCTATGAATTTCTTCAAAGAAAGCTAGATCTTGAGAAGCTAAGGGTGAGTCATGAAGATCTTCAGAAGGAAAATGATTCATTACTTGCTCAACAGATCAGTTTCGCTCAGGAAGAATTTATTCCACTATGCTTGAAATGCATTGAACGTGAAACTGCTAATTCTTCACCTGAAATTTCAAATGCTTCTATTGCTGGAAATTCTTCAACTATCTCTGTGGTCACAAATTCCTCATCTGAGGATACCACTAGTATCACTGACAAAAATGCAGGGTTGAAGGAATTGTATGTGACAGACATGTACAAAAGCTTCAAAGGGCATCTGACTCTTTGTGATGTGCTCAAAAAGCAGATCTTGAACAGGAACCCTAGGAAAGAGGGTATTGCCTTTGAGAGGAAACTCAATGCTGATGGAACCTACTAGAAACTTGAGCAGTATCCCAAAACCTCATGGGTTGCTACGAAGGGACCTCCCGTAGATCCATCCACTTTATCTGGCTTTACTTGTGAATCCTCATATTCATCTGATGAGTCATTTGACTCCAACTATAAACTATTCAAAAATCAGAATGGTGAAGTATTTGCTAGATATGTTGGAACTAACTACAGGAATGGTCCCCCTATGAAGAAAATCTAGGTTCCCAAAAGGTGCCTTGAAAGTCTTTAGGTGAATGTCCTCATGACACCACCTGTGAAGAATAGGAACCCAGATCAAATTCTTCATATGGACCAAAGTCTTCATATGGATCCAAGTCCTCTTATGGATCAAATTCCTCACGTGGATCCAAGTCCTCATATGATCATCATCATGCTAACACTTCTCTTTCACAGGGAAAATCTAAGAGTTCTGATTATGTGCATTATTCTTCAAATCATTATGTTCATAAGTCCTTGAAGAATTTCTCTGCTAACTCATATGCCTATACTAACCCCTCTCCTGTGAAATGAAGCGCTTTGGCTTCAATGCCACCTTTCTCTTATGGAGCTCGCAGAATGATGAACTCTTTGCCACCCCTCCAGATGTGGGTGGTGAATAAAAAGAACTAACCTCTTATGCAGGGTCAGGTCTCCAGACAAACTAAATCGTCTGAAGAATTTTCTGGAGACCTGAAATGCTTGAAAGGACGCAAGCTAATCATGAAGAAATGATTCATTCATTTCTCACGTCCTCATACTGCTATATATACATATGTTGCATTAATTGATGAAATTATGTCTGATGAATTTGATGTCATATTCTTCACTCTGAAGTATATGTGTTCATAAGATGCACTAATTCATCTTCAGGATGATTTACCCAAAGCTACTGAGTGGGTCCTCGACAGTGGATGTACTAATCACATGACCGGTGACAAGAGCTTACTGATGAACACTCCTTTATCTCCATCACATTTGAAGCATATCACCTACACTGACAAAGGCAAAAGCAAGGTATTGGGTCTAGGTAGGGTTGCAATCTCAAAGGATCGACACATGGACAAAGTCATGCTTGTCGAGTCCCTCGGATTCAATTTCATGTCTGTCTCAATGCTTTGTGATCTTGATATGGTTGTTGTCTTTGGCAGATATCGCTGCTTAGTGCTCATGGAATCTGACAATTCCAAAGTCTTCTAAGGCTTTAGGAGAGGAGACTTGTATATTGTTGATTTCTCTGCAGGACCACAGCCTGCCACTTGTCTACTTGCAAAAGCTTCAGAAGGCTGGCGATGGCATCGACGACTGGGTCACGCTGGCATGAGGAACTTACACACGCTCGTGAAGAAAAAGCACGTCATTGGCATTGAGGGTGTCAAATTCCTCAAAGATCATCTTTGTGGGGCTTGTGAGGCTGGAAAGATGACCAGATCCAAGCACCCCTCGAAGACTATCATGACTACCTCTCGTCCTTTTGAATTGCTTCATATGGACCTCTTTGGCCCTACTCATTATGCCACACTAACAAATGTAGCATCTCTATACGGCCTTGTCATTGTTGATGATTATTCTTGTTACACATGGGTGCATATCATTACTTACAAAACTGAAGTGCAGGAAGTCTTCAGACGATTTTCTTCAAGGGCTTCGACAAATTTCAGTGTGAAGATCAAGCATATACGGAGTGACAATGGGACCGAGTTCAAGAATACTGGTCTTGATGACTATCTTGATGAACTTGGTATTACTCATGAGTTATCTGCTCCATACACTCCTCAGCAGAATGGCGTTGTGGAGCGCAAGAACAGGACTCTTGTTGAGATGGCTCGCATATGCTTGATGAATACAAGACACCTCGTCGCTTCTTGCCTAAGGCAATTGATACTGCATGCCACATCATCAACAGGGTATATCTTCACAAATTCTACAAGAAGACTTCATATGAACTCCTCACTGACAAGAAACCCAATGTGAGTTATTTCAAAGTCTTCGGTGCTAAATGTTGGATTAGAGATCCCCATCACAATTCTAAATTTGCACCGAAAGCACATGAAGGTTTTATGCTTGGTTACGGAAAGGACTCGAACACCTACAAAGTCTTCAACACCTATCACAACAAGGTTGTTGAAACTGTAGATGTGCGGTTCGATGAAACTAATGGCTCGCAAAGAGAGCACCTATCTCCTGTGCTAGATGAAATGACTCCTGAGGAATCCATCAAGCTAAAGGCTACTGAGGATGTCATACCTACTGAAGAATCTGCTGAAGAAGTCATTCCTGATCGTGAAGAAAATCATGCTAGTGCATCTGAAGAAAATGGCTCTGAAGAAAATGCTGAGCCAAATCAAAGTCGTCAATCTGCTCATCCTCGCGCTGCAAATGAAGTACAGATTGAGAGAATCATCAACGACATCAACGCACCAGGTCCTCTCACTCGCTCAAAAGCTTCACATTTGTTTAACTTTTGTGGGCATTTTGCTTTCGTCTCTATCACAGAGCCCACCAAAGATGATGAGGCATTTCTGGAGCCTGAATGGATTCAAGCGATGCAAGAGGAATTACATCAATTCGAGTTGAACAATGTGTGGGAGCTTGTCAAGCGACCAGACCCACGCAAGCACAATATCATCGGCATCAAATGGATCTACCACAAAAGGCAAGATGAAAATGGCCTAGTGGTGAGGAACAAGGCTCGTCTTGTAGCTCAAGGCTACACACAGGTTGAAGGAATTGATTTCGATGAAACTTTTGCACCTGTTGCTAGACTTGAGGCTATTCGCATATTGCTTGCTTATGCTAACCATCATATTATCATCTTATATCAAATGGATGTGAAAAGTGCATTCCTCAATGGTAAGCTTGAGGAAGAAGTATATGTTGCTCAACCCCCAGGTTTTGAAGATCCTAAGCATCATGATCAAGTCTTCAGACTCAATAAGGCCCTCTATGGCCTCAAGCAGGCCCCTCGGACATGGTATGATACACTGAAGGAATTCCTCATGAAGAAAGGCTTCAAACCCGGTTCACTCGACCCAACTCTTTTCACCAAAACATATGATGATGAATTATTCGTGTGCCAAATATATGTTGATGATATTATCTTTGGCTGTACTAACCAATGTTACAGTGACGAATTTGCTTATATGATGAGTGAGGAATATCAAATGTCCATGATGGGAGAATTGAAATTCTTCTTAGGTCTTTAAATTCATCAACAACGCAATGGCATCTTCATTTATCAAGAGAAATACCTCAAGGACGTTCTGAGGAAATTCGGTATGCAAGATTGCAAAGGCATCAAAATCCCCATGCCCACAAATGGCCATCTATGCACCGATGAAAATGGTATAGACTTCGATCAAAAGGTATACCGCTCCATGATTGGCTCTTTATTGTACCTATGTGCATCTAGGCCAGATATTATGCTTAGTGTTTGCATGTGTGCCCGTTTTCAAGCTACACCGAAGGAATCACACCATAAGGCTGTGAACATATTCTTCGATATCTAGCTCACACTCCAACACTTGGATTGTGGTATCCCAAGGGCTCGGCTTTTGATCTCATTGGATATTCTGACTCTGACTATGCTGGTGATCAAGTGGATCGCAAGTCAACATCAGGCACATGCCATTTCCTCGGACGATCTTTAGTATGTTGGTCCTCGAAGAAGCAGAACTGTGTATCACTCTCTACTGCTGAAGCTGAGTACATTGCTGCTGGTTCTTGTTGTGCTCAATTGCTGTGGATGAAGCAAACCCTCAAGGACCATGGCATCAACATGAACAATGTGCCACTCTACTGCGACAACGAGAGTGCCATCAAGATTGCTCATAACCCAGTTCAGCACTCGAAGACAAAGCACATCCAGATTCGTCATCATTTTCTTCGAGATCATGTGTTGAAGGGCGACATCTCTATTGATCACATGAAGACTGAAGAACAGCTAGCGGATATCTTCACCAAGCCCTTGGATGAGAAGAGATTTAGCAAGTTGCGGTGTGAGCTAAATATCTTAGAATCTTCGAATGTTCTTTGAAAGGACACACATCATAACACTTATGCAAAATTGATGACTTAGATGTGCAACACACGAAGTAACATTTTTCTTCAATCAATGAAGACTAACCCTCTAAGTGTGAAGAAATTAACGAAGAATTTGATTCTCAGAGCCCTACGACAATTGTACGCGGTGTCTGAAATCATCATTCTTATACGGTGGGACACGCCACCAACAAAAGTTTAAAATCTTCAAAATTGAGTTTTTCTTCATTTTGCAAATTCTTCAATTTTCAAATTCTTCAACTTGCAAAGTCTTCAAAATTTTCGACTGGTGTTCTTCCTTGACTATATACATATATATTTGAGTTTTTCATGTCCTCAACAGCATTCACTTATTGCTAATTCTTCAAGTTGACTTTTTCCTCTAAGTGAATGTGATCGGACCCTTTCCCCCTCTATGCTAAACTCAACCCAGTCTATTCACAAATTCTTCATGTGCATTCTATTTGAAACCCGTTCAAAGTCTTCACTGTGTCCTTGACAGCTGAAGAATTTGCGAACGAAACGTTAAAATTTCCATATCTAAATTTTTTGCTTTTGCCGCTCAAACCGTTCCGCATCCCACGATAAGATTAAACTATTCACCCACGATCTCCACCTCTCTGTACGTGGGTGACACATGTCGCTAGGATGGCAAGGGTCAGGGGCATGTTCTTCCAAAAATTTCGGACGGGCAGTTTTTCACCTCGGCTATAAATACCCCTCGCCCTCGTCAGACCTCATTTACTCCACTCCAACGCACTCCCCTCGCTCGAGCTCTCTGACCTAGCACTGCCGCTACTCTCCATCGTCGCCAGTGAGGAAGAGCTTCACTGCCTCGACCTCGTCGCCGTCATACTTGCGCCGGCCGCGGAAATCTTCACTCCGCCGCTGCCGTAGCTGTCTCTCACCGCCAAGTTAGGGCGTGGGAGATCTGAACGGACGAACTTCTCCACTTCCACTTCCAGTTCATCGTGTTCTTCATCCAGGGTAATTAAAATCTGATTTTACTGCCCTACTTTTATTCTGATGATTTCACAAAATCTTCAAAAGGTGTTTATTCTTCAACTTCCGCATCCTTAAACACCAAGTTGCATATGTTCTTGATTTGTTTCTCTAAGCTATGTTTTTCTTCAAGATTACTCAATTGTGTGGATTTTCTAATCTATACAACTCTGGAACCTAAGTCAAGAATGCTTAGTGAAATTCCTCAAGACTCCCCTGGTCAAATTCCTCAAACTTGATTTCTTTTGAAAAATTTCTGAGAACGCATATGACCTCTCCAAATTCTTCGCACCTATACTCTGTTCACAGGTACAAAATGTCTGCTGCTGAATCACTAGGTTCTCATCAACTTAACTCATTTGCAGCATTCCTCGAAGATAAGTTGCACACTTCCTCAGAAACATCCATTGTTCAAAATCCTCAAGTGAAGAAAATGGCTGATGGGAAGAGACCTCAGAAGGGAGGAAAGAGGCCAGAAACTAATACAACTTTTGAAATCCCTGAAGACATCTATGATGAATATTGTATTCCTGATGAAGCAACTCATGGCAAGGAGAACAAAAATCAGCGCAAAGTGCGCATACAGAGGATTGAGAGGAGATGGGCAAGGGAATGGAGGGAATATCGCTATGTCACTCCTAAGTACATGAAGAAATTCGCTGTTAACCCTCCATGTCCAAGACCTCCATTGGCACCAGGCCAAGAAGCTGATCCATCAAGCATCAGGCACAGTGAGGAATTTCCCAAAGAATGGGCTAAGCGTCAAGCCAAATTGGCTAAAATGGCAAAAGAAGCAGTGAAGAAATTCAATGAAGATTCTGCTGCTGCTGCTGCTGCTAAGGCCTCAGCCAGTAAGCCTAAAAAGGCCATGCCGAAGAAATCTGCTGTGAATCCGAGTTCCTCAACAGCAATGCCCTCACGGCCAAGTTCCTCAAAGCCCTCAAAGCAAATTCCTCAGGAAACTTCTTCAAGGGATGTGCCAATTCCCTCTGTTGCCACTAAATCCTCAGTTGCTGCTGCTAAGTCCTCAACACTAGTGCATCTTGCCATGTGCCAACGGACTACAGGAATCTCTATTGCCTCAGGAGCAACTGCAAGTTCCTCGGCTCTGCCACAATCTTCAACTGGTCCAATCTTATTGATGAAAAAGGCCACTGCTGGACGAGGCCCAAGGCCAAGTCCTCACAAGAAGCAAGTTGCCTTCCAAGTTCCGTCTGATGACGATGAAGCTGATGATGAAGAACTTGCTGAGATCATCAAAGACACGCAAGAAAAGGCCGCTAGAGCCAAAGGCAGTGCTGTGCCACTCATGCTGGATCCTAAAAGGATCCTTGATTTCATCGATCTATGGCATAAGGATCCAAATACTCCTTTGCCTGAATTGAACCTCACTCCTAGCCAGAGCCACATGTTGACGGCCTACATAGCTGAAGAAAAATGGAAATTTGAGAAGGCCAGGCAAGTCAAGAAAGCTCAATACAAGAAGGAGCACTTTCTGAAGAAGCATGTTGTGAATATGACTCCTGAAGAACTTGTGAATCTGCAAAAGGAGATCAAAGCTCTCAGTGATGAATTTGACGGATATCGTGCAGACTGGCTAGGTGCCAAAGTCAGATTTGTCAAAATGGCCAAGGGGTTCAACCCAAATGTTGTAGCTCCATCGCAACAACAAATTCCTCAGGCTGATGCATTTGCTCAGCCTACTGAAGAGAATGCTAGCACAACTGATGAAAATCAGACTATTGAAGAAACTAAAAGTACCAGGGCTGCTGAAGAAATTCCAGCTCCTGAAGAAAATGCCAGGGCAACCTCCAATGTTGCGCCTGAAGAACAACTCAGGTCAGCTGAAGCAAATGAAGCTGCGCCTGAAGAATCTGAACAATCCAGGGCAACTGCATCAGTTGTGCCTGAAGAAACTGCACCACTTTCATCTGCTCCTCCTACAAAGTCATCATAGATGAAAGATATCCACCTTCCTTCTGCATCAGAAGCGAAGAAGACCAAAGCTGCAGAGAAGGCAGCTGTGAAGAAAAGGAAAGCATCAGAAACTGCAAAGTCTTCAGCTCCCAAGAAAGTGAAGACTTTGCAAAGCTCGTACACCAACCCCATTGATGCTGTTCCTATCTCAAGAATGCCATCAAAGGAAATTGTTCCCTTTGGTGAGGAATATGTCATTCCAGATGACAGTGATGAAGCAAATCCTTCTGCTGCTACTTCAGAGCAGCTGGATGAAGAAATTGAAGTGGATGATATCCCTTCAACCCCACTGGTATCATCGCACGTGCCTTAGTTCACAGCTGAAGAGGCAGGCATTGAAGAAATTGATGAAGAAGATGAGGATATGGACATTGGGTCTACTACACTAGTTCTCAATGATGATTATTGGGAAAGACATCATCCAAATTCACCATTGACCACTCCTCTGCAACAAATTCCTCAATCCCCTGTGCAGACTGAAGAAATTCATACGGGCTCTGAAGGACATCAATCTTCCCTTCATTCTATTCCAGAAGAAGTTCCAGCTACTAATGCTGAAGAAATGGAGACCAAGACTACTGCTGATGAAATTGCTACGGAAATTCCTCAGTCTGTGGCTCCAGAGGTTGTGCGCCAAGAGGCTGTGAAGACTTCAACTGTTAATCTTCATCCCAAGCCACAAAATCCTCATACCAAGAAGCAGAAATTCAACGCTGATGATTTCTTTCCTGAGCATCATTTCTTCATGGACTACAATCCATATGACTCTGCAAGACTGCGACGCAAGCGCTTCTGGACAGCAAGTCAAATGAACTTTTACTCTTCCCTCCTGTTTGGTAAGAACAAGGTATTTGACCACGAGAAATTCCTCATGTGGATATGGAGTCGCTTCCTTGCTTCCATCCAGTCCTCAGTGTTCTTCATGACGCTGGGCTACTTAACTTCTGCACTGACATCTGCGACTGGAACAAAGAAGTCATTCTTCAATTCTACGCCACACTGCATATCACTGGAAATGTTGAAGATGTGAATTCATGGGTGCTAGACTGGATGATCGAAAATACTCATTACAAAGCTCTGGCCTCTGAATTGCTTCACACCGTTCCAGTTAGTCCTCCGATTGAAGGTGCAAGACTCATGTATGCTAAACTTGAACTCTCAAATCACTTAATGCAAGTGCTGATGAAGCCTTTGAAGGCTGGCCAAGCTCCAAGGACCACCTTCATTGTGAAAGAATTGCTCTATGTACCAAGGACTGTGTATCGCATATTGACCAAAACCTTTAGTCCAATCAGGGGCCACAACTCTGATTAAGAAGAGGTTGTTGGCATCATGAAGAATCTGTTGTTCAACATGATACATGGCATTCCCATTAACTACCATGATTTCTTCATGAGGACTTTGGTCAATGCTGCTCTGTCGCCTTTTGAGTTGAAGCCTTACGCTCCCTGGATCATGAAATTCATCAGATCAAGGTCTTCAATTCATTATCAGGCTGACTTTCAGAATCATCTCAGCTATTTGCCACCTATTGAAGTCCTCAAGTGGACTATTTCCTCAGCTGATGAGAAGGGCAAGGCCGCTGTTATTGATGAAGGCACTCGTCCATTGGATGGACAGTTTCGCAAAGCTGCATCCTATTCCACCAATGATGACTCTGCAACACAAGATTCTGCCGCCAAAGCTTCAAAACAAAATCCTCAAGCCACAGCTCCGCGTGTGATGACTGATCATGAATTTCTCCTCAGTCTTCATCAGAAAGTTGATCGAAATCACAAGTGGGTCAAGCGTTAGTTTGGTGCAATTCTTCAGAACATGACAATCACTCAAAATACTGTGAAGAAGAATCATTACTATATGCATGAAGTCTTTGACTGCACTTGGGCTATTCTGTCGAATCTCTACAGTGTTGAAGATCTCAAGGAGATGGGATTTCAACAGGACTTTGACTGGTCTCAGCCATCTTCGAAGAAATTCAAGAAGGTCAAAGTTCCTCAGCTTGTTGCCAGTTCATATTCTTCATCGCACGACACGGATGAAGCTGAAGATTTGAATGACACTGTGGCAGGCCCTACCTCAACGGACGACCCCAACAACGTTGGCGCTCCTCCATTGACATGATGATGATATTCTTCAGGGGCGTTAGTCGTCATTTTTCGTCCCTTTTGGTCATTCGATGACAAAGGGGGAGAAATTTGAGTTAGTCTTCAAGCGGGTCTTATATATGGGCTATTTTTCTATTAAGTTACAACTCTCGCTCTTTCGAAGTGTTTGTTGGTTGAGTTGTAAACTTAAGTCCTATGGTGGTCTGATACTTTTGAACTGCTTTCTGCATGCTTATTTCCTCAAGTACCTTAATGCATGCATGCTGAATTTTGTCAGACACCATATTTCATCATGCATTTCAAATTCTTCGTATCATATATTAAATGCGTGTATGAATTACAAGATATAGGGGGAGATCTCCATGATATTACTCTACAATGTGCATTTGCAATCCAAAGCAAATTCCTCAAATATGCACATCTTCAGGGGGAGTTCTTCTATATCTTGTAATCAAATTCCTCAATATCAGTATTTACACATTATATGTTTTATCCCCATTGAAAACTTAACCTATTTGTCATCAATCACCAAAAAGGGGGAGATTGTAAGTGCATCTAGTGCCCCTTAGTGATTTTGGTGTACTGAAGACTTATAGGTTAAGGGACTAATGTGTTTATGAGTGTACACAGGTCTATAAGTCTATGAGGAGTTTGATATTTACGATGAAAGTCGACCCCTAAAAATGAGTGTCTTCAGTTGAAGACTTTGGTTTTCTTAAAGACTTTGAAATTGAGGAAATTGGTGTGACCTTGAAGACTTGATATTGATGCGAGGACTATGAAGCATGAAGACTTTTGTTTTCGTAGTTTTTTTTTCCTTTCTTAAGTCATAGGAAACACCGTACTGTTAAAGGGGGTCGAGGTAAAACTAGGGAAAAGTTTCCAAGTGATGCTCATCTCAAATCCTACACCTACCCAATCCTTTCGAGTGAAGCCATTGGAAAGCTCATACAGTTCAGTCAAGTTCTTCAGTGACAGAGACGAAGATCTTCTGTTCTCTGAGGAATTTGTTCTGACTGAGGAGTTAGGAATTCGCCAGTGCGGATTGCCTACAAGTGAGGAACATGATAGCCCTGAGGAATTTGAGAGCTCAAACTTCCGACCGTTGCTGTGCTATGCGCCAGCTGTCCAAAATATCCTATCCACCTAACGGTTATATCATTGAAGGGCATTTATGTCTTATCATGTCGGGCTGCTCCCCGGCTATAAATAGCCGCCCTCTACAACCACTAGCTGGTTTGCTGCTCTAAGAGAAACTGACACTTGTCATTTAGAGCATCCCATCCTCCAAGGACTTTGAGAGAAAATCATCAAGTGAGGAAAAACCCAAACCCAACACCTAAAACCCAAAGTGATTGAGCATCACTGAAGAGATTGTTCCTGTGTGGAACCCATGCTTGTTACCTTTGAGGATTGTGCATCCTCCAGATGGTTAGGTGTCATGGTCTAGAGCATCCAAGAGGAATTGTGGATCACCGAGTGACCAAGTCTGTGAAGGTTTGGAAGTCACCTATGAAGACTTACCACGAGTGATTGGGCGAGGTCTGTGTGATCTTATCTCAAGGAGAATACGGTGACGACTGTGTGTCCGGGACTATGTGTCCTCAGGTTTAAATACCTAGCCGCTCCAACCAGATGTACAACTGTCACAGCAGTTGGAACTGGTCTACCAAATCACTGTCTTCACCAAGCTACTGGTTCTATTTCCTCAACCCTTTCATTTCCTCGCATACTTGCTGTGTACTTGGTCATTACTGTTTGAAGACTTTGACTAAAGACTTTCTCAATTTCCTCATTCCTATTTCTTTAGTCACTTGTCTTCAGCCTGCTTATCCTGTTTACACGCTACCTGTGCTCTATGTATGTTTCATTTCATCATGATGACTATTCTACTACTTTGTTATGCACGTACCTGAGTACTTATTCCGCTGCTTGTAGTTCGTTCCTTAGGAAATTCCTCAAGTAGTATTTCCTCAGTGACGAATTCATAAAAACCACCTATTCACCCCCCCTCTAGTCGATATAACGCACTTTCAGACCCCCTGAGTGAAGCTGATGAAGACGTGTTTCTGGCCAGCTTGAGGCCGGCCGGGTTTGGCGCGACGAGCTAGCTCGACGATGTCGCAGCAGATGTCCACCTCGGGGCTTGATTCGCCGATCTTGCCAATGAAGATGTGGATCTTGCCGAAGTGTCGGTGTACTAAGTATTGGGCCACTAGTACCCCGTACTTGTGCACGGGCAGTTGTAGCCATCCTCGCGGCAAGGCTTGCCAGGGAACAGTTCAAGGTCGATTCAAGCCACCAAAGAAATCATCAAGTCAGAGATCTGAGGAGCAGCAGATAAGAAGAGCTGGAATCCGAAGGCCAGCTTCCCCGGCAAGATCTTGCCGGGGTGGCCTACGGAGCCTGGCAAGGATTGGCACCCGGCAAGGCTTGGCGTCCGGCAAGGCTTGGCGCCCGACAAGGCTTGGTGCCCGGCAAGCTTCGGCGCCCGGCAAGGTTTTGTTGCTATGCCGCTGCTCTAGCACAACGACAAACCCGACATTCTGGGTCCTTCTTTGGACGCGTGGCGACGCGCCAATGGAAAAGAGCTTAAGCGGTGCTGATGGGATGGCCCATTTTTCCATACCCAAGAAAGTGAGGACACCTAAACGGACACCTCACGGTGCATTAAATGCGTTTGTCCTAATCCGTCAGGGGTTAGGTATGATACCCTGTAGCTACTTTACACCTCAATGTATGTACATTTTGCCACTGTGGTGACCCCTTTGAGCATATAAAAGGAGGCCCAAGGCAACTACTACAGAGGAGGAGAACTTCTGGCCCATTCTGCATGCGTAGCTGCTCTTTGAACGTACTGTTCATAGCGAGCGCTCCTGAAGGCTGGGCTCAAGAACATTAATAAGAACACAAAGCAGGAGTAGGGTTTTACGCTGATCAGCGGCCCGAACCTGGGTAAAATCTTCCCGCGTTGATCGTTAGTTCTGTTCTTTGCGTATACCTCTCCCCCCGCCGAATCGTAAAGGGGTCCCTTTGGATCCCATAGGTGTCGCACGCCGACATCTTTGGCGCGCCAGGTAGGGGGATTGAAGGTTGCGTGAACCAGATCTAGTGATCGGCGCCTCAGTTTCTTCATCATCATGCCACCCAAGAAGAAGAGCGCTGTAACGGCGCAACCGTCCACGTCCGTTTTGCCTACGCCTTCACGTATGGGCGACGGTGTGGGTGCAGAAGGAAGAGGATTAGAACCCCCACGGCATTCTGGTGATCTGAGCCAGGCGAGCGGCATCGTTCGCAGTGGCAGTGGTAACCTGCACGCCGCTGGATCTAGAGACGGCGTTGTGTTGCCTACGGGTGGCACAACGAACTCCAGAGATCGGAGGGCGCCTGCTGGAGCTCCCGCGCCGGTGCAAGCATCACGACCTACCCAGGTCGTGCATGATGAGTGACGTCATGGCGCTGGTGGTTCAGGGCGTCCCCATGAAAAGATTTTTGTGCATCGATCCCAAGATGTGCGGGACCAGCATGCACACCGAGCTGCCGTCGGAGGTGGCGCGCGGTCGCGTGATCCTGGTGGTGCTCCTTCTAATATGGTTAGGAGTCAGAGCACCTCACGTACCTCGCACCTGTCGCCGCCGCCTACGCCAGCGGAAGCCTTGGCACATGCGCAGCTGCTCCTCGATTTTCCTCCTGCCCCGGAGAAGATGGAGGAGTGGCGGGCTACTATCCAGATCCATATCGGCTTCACCAACAAAGATGGAACGCAAGAGGCAGGGCCCTCGCAGCGAAGGCCCATCGATCTGGCGCGAGCCGATGTGGAAAAAACCGGAGGTGGTGCAACCACAGTGCACTCCCCTCCGCGGCACCAGCGGCGGCCGACAACCCAGCAGGTCGACCGCCGTGAAGAAGTTTCCACGGCGTCGTCCGATCCACGGATGCGCCGTGATCAGCGTCAAGTTCTCCAGGAACGAGGCAAGGAGGACGCTCGAACTACCATCGAGCGGCGACGGGAAGAGCGCTATCAATCTGATAAGCGCGCGGGGCCGGCTGTCGACGAGCCTGCGCCAGGGAACGTAGGAGACATGCCTTATGAGGTAGGGACTCCAGCGTTTACCCGTGAGCTGCGGCAAGTCCAGTGGCCCAATTCCCGAACCTTCAAGCCGGAGGTCTCGGAGAAATATGATGGAAAGACCCATCCCTCGGAGTTCCTGAGCATCTACACCATTGCGGTGCAGCTGCCGGGGGCTGAGATGACAAGATACTTGCCAACTACTTCCCGTTGGTGCTCAAACCCAACGTCAGGTCGTGGTTGATGCATCTGCCGGAGAATTCTATTTCTTCCTGGTCAGATCTGTGCCATCAGTTTGTTGGCGCCTTTGTTGGAGGCCACGAAGCTCCTGGCCAAGAGAGTGATTTGCATATCATCCCCCAGAAGGAGGGCGAGTCCCTGCGCAAGTTTATGCAGAGATTCAGCCGGGTGCAGTACAATATTCCTGACGTTCACCCTGCCGCTGTCATTAGCGCGTTCCACCAGAACGTGCGTAACCACAGAATGCGGGAAGAGCTGGCAATGAACAAAGTCAGGAGTATTGCCGAGCTTTATGCTCTAGCCGATAAATGCGCTCAAGATGAAGAGGGGAGGAAACTCCCTGGCGAAGCTGTTGGCGCGGCGGGCGAATCCGAAGAAGAAGATGCCGCGGCCCCGTCGAGGAGAGGCCGGCGGCGGAACAGGAAACGCGGAGGCAAGGCCGTGCTTGCTGTCGAGGAATCCGACAACCCCGACACCGCCAAGAAGGCCAAGGTTGCTGACCCCGGCAAGGATCTTCCCGGGTGCCCTTCCTGTCAGGCCTTGGCGGCTGCCGACAAGTCGGAAAACTCCGGCAAGCAGTATTGCAAGATCCATCGCACCAAGGGCCACGATCTCAAGAATTGCCGGCAAGTTGAACAGCTTGCCGAGAAACAGAGGGCCAAATATGAAAGGCGAGATAAGGAGAAGGCCCAAGATGGTGCTGATGGATCCGGCAAGAAGCGCGGTGGCCGAGGGGGGCGCCGCGGCAAGGCCAAGCAACAAAAGGATAGGCCCGCTCGGGGCCGAGACAAAGAAGAAGATGATGATGAGGAAGATGATGAGTCCAGTGAGCAAGAATTCCAGAAGGCTACGGAGGCCATGTGTATCGATGGAGGTGCTTCGCTGCATTCTTCCCACCGTCAACTCAAACAGTGGGTGCGGGAAGTCAATGCGGCAGAGCCATCCCCAGATGCATGTAGGCCCCTGAAGTGGTCCAGCACGCCTATCATTTTCGACGCCGAGGATCACCCTGATCGCACAACTGCGGTCGGGTGCTTGCCATTGTTGGTCTCGCCAACGATTCGCAACCTCAAGGTGACGAAAATGCTAGTTGACGGTGGGGCCGGCCTAAACTTAATCTCACCAGATGTGCTCAAAAAGCTCCAAATTCCCGACGAAGACCTCAAAGAAACGGGTACGTTTCAAGGGGTCAATCTGGGAAGAACCCAGCCTAAGGGCAAGATTACGCTGCCGGTGACATTTGGTAGCGAGCTCAACTACAGGACCGAGAAGGTGGTGTTTGATGTCGCCAAGATCCCCATGTCATACAATGGGATCCTTGGTCGGCCAGCGCTGGCTAAGTTCATGGCGGCATCACACTACGCGTACAACGTTTTGAAGATGCCTGGGCCGTTGGGCGTTATCACTATCCTTTCCGATAAGAAGGATGCGCTCATCTGTGCCGACCAACTTTACCGGGAAGCAGTTGCAGCACCTGCCATCAAGGCACCTGCTCCTGCCGCTGGAACTCCCGGGGGGAAGAATAAGACCAACAAGAACCTTGGCGTGAACTCCGGCAAGCGCACCTCCTTGGAGTGTTGCGCTTCCGTCGAGGATGCACCAGAGAGTTCCACCGGCAAGAACAAGAAATCCAAGGCTGCTCCGTCGGAGACCAAGAAGGTGCCCGTCAGGGAGGACGGAACGGGGGGAACTTTCACCATAAGTTCCACCCTAGATGGCAAATAGGAAAGCGCGCTCGTTGCTTTCCTGCGGGCGAATGTCGACGTGTTTGCATGGCAACCGTCTGACATCCCCGGTGTTCCCAGGAAGGTAATTGAGCACCACCTTGACGTCTGTCCCCGTGGCCTGAAGGAGCTGATCCTCTTCAGATTTGCCGCTGCTAGTGCTGGGATTGTCAACAACCTCGAGCCCGGCAGCAGCGATGATTTCTTCGTCAAAAACTTCTCCTTCGCCTGGTGCCCCAATGCTTGCCGTCCCCGGCAAGTTGACAAACAGGTTCTCGCCAACCTTGAGGTATTTGCTGGATGAGGGGCCTTCAGATGTTGATGGTTGGTCTTCAGCGACCGCCTCACCAGTGGCAGGGGGCTCCGTGGCCGGTGCAGCGCCCGGCGCTCCTGTGGCAGGAATGCCGTCAGTACGGTCATCAGCCTCCCTGTCGCCCCCCTCAGTAGGTTCCTTGGCGGGTTCCTCTTGTCCAGTCTTGGCGGCCCCCCCGTCAAGAGCACCACCAGCCTCGATAGTGTCATCCTTGGTGGCCTCGCTGGCAGTGATCCTGTCTACTTCGGCAGCGGCGTCCCTGGCGGTCTCCTCGATGACAACATCGACATCCATGTGTTCCATCACAGGGAACTCTGAAGGACGAAGGAGGAGAACAGAATAAGATCAAGATTGAAGTTTGAAGCAACTAAAGACAGAGAGATAAGGGAAAGAGTAACAAGCACTCTGAGGCAATCGATTACCTGCGTCGAGCTGTTGAGAGGTGGCCTCGCCCTTCCCGGCAACTTCGGTTGCCGGGGGAGGGTTGCCGGTGTCCATGCTTGCTGGCTCCTCCTCAGTTAGGATGGGCTCGTCGGTAGGATCTCTTGCCGGGGACGTGCTTGTGGGCGGCGTGGTCGATGAAGGTGGCACGACGGGGATGCCTTCCGACAACTCCCCTTGTTGCCGTTCTTCTCCTGTGAGCCCAAGGATATCAGCGGCAAGAATGGAAGCCTCAGCACCTGCCAGCGGAAAAAGAACAGTGAACTTACGCTGGGGGCTGCACTGGGGGCTGTGCTGGGGGCTGCGTTGAGGACTGGGCTCCGGGCTGACGACGATGGTTTCTGGCACACTCGTGGAGCCTGGCGGGGGCTCATCGCCCGTGGAAGTCTTTGACCTCTTCGCCATCCTCTCCAGCAAGGTTTCTGCATCACTGCAGAGACAATACGAGCAAGTTAGTAAGATCGATCCAAGACTGGAATATAAAGGCTGTGGCAAAGTACTTACTCTTCTTCTTCTCGCTCCAGACTAAAGCCGGAGATGTCGAAATCGACCTCCGCTGCAATGTCTGAGTGGGGAGGCGGAGGAGGGGTCCTAGGCCGCTTGGCTGTGGCAGGCGCCGGGGCAGCTTCCGGTGCGGTAGTGCGAGACACCCCTGCCGCTCCAGCAGTGGCCGCTGGTGTGGGTCTCGCGCGCCGCGCAGGTTGTTGGCGAGCCCCTTGCCGCGGTGCAGTCTTGCCAGCCACTTTCTTGCTGGGAGCCTCGCTGCTCGAAGAAGGCTGGCTTGCCGGGATGCCAGATGCAGCCTTCCGAAGAACACGCTTCGTCTTCTTCGGGGCTGGGAGCTCTTTTTGCGGTTCTTCTTCGGCCGTGTCCTCGTCGGACGAGCTCTCAGCGGCTGTGCTGCTCTGTTCCCCGGCAGCTCTGTCCTTCCCGGCAGGTTTTACTTCCACTACTACCTCTGCGTCGCTGGCTTCCCATTCTGTGAAGCCAACGCTGCCGGCCTCCGCGGCAAGATTTGCCTCCTCCACCCTAGTAGCAATGTAAGCTACTTCTTGGTCGGTGGTGGCTCGGATGAAATCTGTCTCTTGCCGGACGGGTCTCTCCGTCAAGTTGTCAAAAAATGTCACATCCTAGCTAGTTCATGCATTAGAGTGTTGCATCATGTTTAAACTTCTCCAGAAACTTGAAATGGGGATGATAGAACCCCCAGCACCCCCCTGGAAACAACTAGGGTTTACTAAAATCTTTTTCAATGAACCTGAAATGCCCTTCTAAAATGTCCATCATTTTTGTCTTGGGTTAGAACCTCTGCCAAAACTAGTTCACATTTTTCTAGGTCATCATAAGGTCACTGAATTAAATCTTATGTTATTTGCATTTGGGCATTTAAATGCTAGTAAATATTTTAAATGTCCAAATAATCCCAAACTGAAATGTTCCATGTCGGATATACTCTATACAGTGGGCATGAGCAGTTTGGTGAATTTTGAAAGTGCCTAGGTATTTCTAGAAAAGCCACAAAGTTGCAGAAAAATAGAAAACAGGAATTAAAAGAGAAAGAGAGAGAACTTACCTGGCACCCCAACTGGCCCACCACTGTAGCAGCCCAGCTGGGCAAAGTCAGCCCAGCCCACCACCGCAGCCCCTCTGTCGCCTTCCTCCTCGCGCCAGTAGGCAGGGGCGCGTGCCCGGCGCGCGCGCACCGCCGTGCGGCCACCTCCTCCCTGCCTGCCTGGCTCCTTCCCGACGCGGCTGACGACGCAACGTACATCGCCCCGACCCCCTGGATCTCTCTCACTCTCCCTGGACCTCTTCCCTCTCCTCTGCTCTCTCTCCCGCGCAGCCCGAGCGGAGCTCGTCGCCACCGCTCGCCGCTGCCGCGCCCTGAGCCACCTCCTCGCCTCCCCGACGCATCCATCGGCCCCGCCGCATCGCCCTGAAGCCCTCCGCCAACGAACACGACGCCGGAAGCCCCGTATCATCGTCCCCGACCTCGTCTTGAAGCTTCGGCCGCCGGAGATCGTCGTCGTCGATTCGCCGACCCCAGCGCATCCCCGAGCTCGCTGACCACCTCATCGCCCTCGCTATGAGCTCCACTGCGTTTCCCCTCTCTCCTTTTGCTCGCCCCCGCACCGTAGCGTCAAACCCGACCCCGCCCGAACTCCGGCCGCCGCCACGAGCTCGTTTCCGGCGAGCTCGGTCCACCCCAGCTACTGCCGCTAGCCGTGTTGGATGCGTGCGAGTCCCAGCACCACGTAGAGCCTCTCCGCCGTCGTTTCGGAGGAGGAATCCCACACCGCCCCGCCGCGTCTGGCCTCACCGGCAGCTAAACGCCGGCGAGTCAGCCAGTTTGACCAGGGATTTGACCCCCTGGGTCACTGACGTGTGGGCCCAGGGCCTTAACTAATCTGGTTTAGCATTAGATTAGTACTAATTAACTTAGATTAGTTAGTTAGACACTGACATGTGGGCCCCAGCGTCAGGTTTGACCTGGACCGTCTCCGTTGACCTGCTGACGTCACACCGACGTCATGCTGACGCAGTAAATCATTTTCTGGTTTTAATAATTCAGGAAATTCCAGAAAATGCCCAAAACTTCAAAAATTCATAGAAATTAATCTGTAACTCCAAATGAAATAATTTATATATGAAAAATGATCAAAAAAATCCAAAGAATATGAATATGGCATTTTCATGCATGTTTGAACAAGTTAACCTCACTGAATAGGACAATTCATGATTATGGAATGAATAGTAATTAGTTTTGGAGTTGGAATTTGCTATAGGTTTGAATTCCACTTCAATGAATATGACTAACTGTTGCACTAGGTCAATTCAGTACCTTAATATGACATATCATTCATATAAATGTGCACTGCATTGATTGTGGTTCCTCTTGTGTTTGCCGGTGGTTGCTCCTTCTCAGTAGACGTGGTTCCAACGACGTGTTCGATGACACCGATGAAGAACTATATTATCTTCAGAAGTGCCAGGCAAGCAAAACCCCCTTGTTCATTCCGATACAAACCCACTCTCTCGCTTCTGCTCTCTGTTACTGCATTAGGACAACAACGATTCAACTGTTACATGCTGCGGTAGTTGAACCCCTTTCCTCTGCATGACCTGTCATTGCCACAGTAAATAGATGAAACCCACTAGCATGAGTAGGAGTTGTTTGAGCCCTGATGTGCCTACTCATTCATGCCTATTTGTTATGCCTGCTACTGCTTAGAGTTGAGTCAGGTCTGATTCATCGGGAATGAGTTGGAATGGTGATGAACATGTCCTACTGTGTGTGAACACGATTTGGTAAAGGTAGCGGTGAGAGGCCATGTAGGAGTACATGGTGGGTTGTCTCATTGAAACCGTCCTCAGGAACTGACTTCTGTGTTTGTGATCCATGAACAGTTACTACCACACGTTGGGCCCTGAAATATGACCCCGCTCGACTTATTAACCGCCCCTGTCCTCTGTCCAGGAGTTGCAACTAGTTTCTGGTGTTTGTAGGATATGTGTTGGAGGCCGTGCGTAGCGCTGACCCTAGGGGTGGGCTATGATGCGGTAGATACACCGTGGCACGGTGTACCGGGCGCCCGTTTGGTGTCTCGGGAACCCTGCACACATCGTTTGGGGCTGTGAGCGAAACTCCGGCCGGATCTCCTCGCAGATGGAACCCGAATAGGCGATAAACCTGGACTAGAGACTTGTGTGGTTAGTTAGGTCGTGGTCTACACCCACGTCGGCTTTCGCTTGAAGTCTGCCGAGCACATGTCGTGTGCAGACGCTAAGTGGTGGAAACATGTGTGAAGAAGTACACCCCTGCAGGGTTATAAATGATCTATTCGAATAGCCGTGTCCGCGGTAAAGGACTTCTGGTTTGCCTGTACAGTTCATAGACAAGTGAAAGTGGATACTCTAAAACTCGCAAGATAAGCGTGAGTGCCATGGATGGCGTTCTCGTAGGGAGACGGGAGCGGATCCATAGTGGTGTATTGATATGGTGAATATGTGGACTCGTGTGCGCCACCTCAAAGGAGTTACTTGCTGTCGTAGTTCAGGTTAGCCACTGAGTCAAAGCTGGCCTGCTGCAGTTAAACTCCACCACCCCCTTTGTTGATACCGATGCATATGTAGTTAGTTCTGATGTAATTCTTGCTGGGTACATTTGTACTCACGTTTGCTTAATTTATGTTTTTGCAGAGAGACTCAGTCTCGCTAGTAGTTCCGCGTGGACTTCGACGTTTAGCTTGTTACCTCAGCTACGATCTTGTGCCCTCGACAGGATCTGGTAGATAGTCGGGCTTCTCAGCCTTTTTTTTTCACTTGTAGATGTCTGTACTCAGACATGATAGGCTTCCGCATGTGCTTTGACTTGTATGCTCTGAATGTTGGGTCATGAGACCCATGTTTGTAATACTTGGCTCCTCGGAGCCTAATGAATAAATACTCTGAGTCGTAGAGTCTTGTTGTGATGCCATGTTGTATTTGCCCATATCCAGCATATTGTGTGTATGATTGAAATGCTTGGTATGTGTGGGATCCGACAACCTAGTTGTTTATCCTTGGTAGCCTCTCTTATGGGGAAATGTAGTCTTGTGCTTCCATGAGTCATAGTAGTCCGCTACAGCCCGGTTCACCGGAGTCCTGCTAGCCCAGCACTACTGCTCCGGAACACTTAGACTGGCCGGCATGTGTCCTTCCTTGATCCTGTGTCTGTCCCTTCGGGGAAACGTCACGCGGTGTCTTTCGGAGTCCTGTTAGCCTGCTACAGCCCGGATTCCCGGAGTCCTGCTAGCCCAGTTGTTACAGCCCGAATTCACTCGCTGATGACCGACACGTTCGTTGCTGGGTCATGTATGCCTGTCCCCGTAAGTTAGTGCCACTTTGGGTTCACGACTAGTCATGTCGGCCCGGGTTCTCTGTCATATGGATGCAAGCGACACTATCATATACGTGAGCCAAAAGGCGCAAACGGTCCCGGGCCATGGTAAGGCGACACCCGTGGGAATACCGTGTGTGAGGCCGCAAAGTGATATGAGGTGTTACCGGCTAGATCGATGTGACTTGGAATCGGGTTCCTGACAGCGTTGGTATCAGAGCCTGACTGCCTGTAGGATTACCAAGCCAAACTGGTCGAAGTTGAGTCTAGAAATGCTTTAGTTATATAATGGAATTGATTGTGGAATGGAACGTAAGGCTCTTTTTAGTCCTTTACCTTATGCCTTTCTGATCTGAGTCAACCTCTTCTTTTCTACGGGGATTAAGAACTAGGCTTTCTCATCTATCTATCAGGATCACGTGTTACTAATCCGTAGACTCATAGGATTGCTGGATTTGAGCCTCATTTCAGTTCCTACTACTTCCGTGTGTTGTTAGGTGATCTCAGAACCTTGATATTGTGATGTTAAGTGGTTATGCCACCCTTTTGCAGGATGTCTCAAATCTTTTTGAGCATTTACAGCCGTTATGCTGTCCGAGTCATCCCAGGTTTCCAAACAATCTGATGCATTTGCAAAATCCTTTCCCTCTGTTTCCGCATCCCTTTGGGCCAGATTAAGCACACTAACGGTCTATTGAGGTATTCCATTGCCTTGACATATGTGTTGGAGCTAGTATTATGACCCTAGGCATCCTAGAGAACTACTCAGTAATCTAACAATGCTTTGTATCCTCCGTGTGATGATTCTGTCCATTGTTCCTGAAAGCATCCCGTGATGCCATTTAGTTAGTAGGCATTCTATTTCTGGGTTCTTGAGCCCAAGATTCACTCTACTTATTTCCTGTTGTTAGTGTTCGCTAGTTCCTTTAGGATATTAGTAACCTTGCGACAGTCCTTGAGGTTCGTGGTATATCCTTCTTCCAAATACCATGAACTACTTATGGCAGAAGTTCCTCGTTGAACCGAAAGATCACAACCAGAGTGCTCTTGGTGAGTTCTCCATTCCATATTGTGACTCTGCCAGTTTTACCTTTCTGCATGGGTTATCTGGAAGAAACCTGTTGAACTTGGTTCGACATTCTAATCTATGCACCCACAACTCAAAAAAAAAAGTTATATGTTCCTTTGAGTTGTCCCTCTTTAGTTGTATTCTGACCCTCTGTCTATCAATTGATAGTCAGGAGTAATTGTGCATTTGTGTTATCAATGCTTATTATTCTTGTGGTCCATCAAGCCGTTCTATTCCGGAATGACTAGGAGAAACAAACTCCAGTACCTCATCCATATCTAGGATTGGGTCAAAGCGGTTGTATTCCGCAGATCAAAATGCCAATCCAGCTTTTGTTCTGTTCTACCCCGGAGTATTACCATCTTTATATCAAGAATATCATGGGAATTGCACACCATCCTATGAACTCTTGGTACAGTGATACTTCTCGCCATCATTATTCATTTCTCGGTCTCTGTGTTATTGTAACCGGAATACCGACAGGTGAATCGTGATGTGTGAAAGCAATACTCCTAGCAACTGTGTTGCTTGGTAGTTAAAGGACAATATTCTCATCCTTGGTGTGTTGGTTATTGAATCACCATCCTAGGACTGATCGTGCTACCTAGTCCATTTTTGTTGGTGCACTCTTCGATCGATGAGTTAGGATTGTGTCAATCCATCACTCTCTTGATCACATCGTCTTGCCCTGAAAAGCAAGATTGTTCTCGAGCTTAGTTACATATCGGTGGTTCATGACTTTCCAAATATCTTCTCGGAAGTGCCACCAGGTTGTCACCTGATCGCTATGTTGAGCTCGTGATCAAGTTGGTTTCTTGTAAACCACCCTTTCTCCAAGAATCTGTGTCGGATACCCTGAGCTAGTTGGTTAAGCTAAACAACAACTTGGAGAGCTGGAAGATGAGAGCTTGTCTGACTCAGTTCATTCCTAAGGGATATCCTCTTGTGTGTGTGTTGAAGAAAGATGATACCTTCATTGATTGATCCTTGTGATCAATTGTTGGACCTATTATCTTATCCAAACTTTGATTTGAGTATGGGCTATCATCAAATCAAATCAGAACCAACGATGTTCGTAATGTTGTCTTATCCGTGGTTGTTTCCTCGGGCATACACCATTATATCTTTTGGTCTGACCCATGCTATCATCTTGTTCACATAATCATGTAACCCCATCTTATGGGAATCTTGATAAATTGTTGTTGAGCCCATCGACAACATCCTTATCTTGTCCATGATTCATGTTGAACATTTAAGTTAGTATTGGAAACTTTTGTAAGCATTTCTTCATGCTAGCTCATGGAGCATATGTTTGGATGAAAGAAGTGACTTCCTCTAATTCATGTGCATTCGATGCAAGTTGCCGCAGTGAATTCGAGAAAGTTTGTTTTGCCTCCTCTGGAATCATCCCAAGTTAGTCATTCACGTGCAAAGTGCTCTATGGTTTGATAGGTTGGCCGCCTCCACTCCATATGTGTTCCTAGCACACAAAGCCACTGACTGATTTGTTCTAGGAAAAGGAGTTAAGTGCTAATCCATGGTAGTGCACAAGACTTCGATATCCTCGATGATGGTTCCCCACCTGAACTCAGTAGTGTTTTATTATAAGGCTACTATGTGGTCATGCTTGTCTGGGACAACATGTTCACATGTGTGTAGCAGAACCAGCTCATGTTTTGGAGCTTACTACCGTAGTCCATTTCCTGAGAATCTTGCAACGTCATCTCGCCGATTTGTGTTGCAATCCTTTCTTTCAGACATGATGAGTCTGGAATATCCTGACACCAACCTGATCTGAATCTCAGGCAGATATGATGGTTGGAGCGTTTCTCCAGAACTGTAATATCGGTCTCTCTGTAACTCGGTAAAGTTGATGTCTTGGCCGACACACTAGCCAGAAGATCTATCATTGTAATATCTTGATTGAGCTATTTAACCAACTTCTCCATGAGGATTTAGTGCAACTTATTCTGGAAGTTGATCCTTAGGGGTCCTTGTGCTCTCGGTTTCCTCGATTATGCTAGAACCATTCAACAGTGTAATCACTCTCGTCTGTTGAGTTTCTCCCTAGTTACTAAGAATCATTCCCAGCATTTGCATTTTGTTCCAGCTTGCACCGCCATTGTACCATCCTTCTATGGACTACCCTTCTCACAATTACTGATCAGGATCATCTTCAAGGTAGTTCTACCACGGATTCCACCCATTTCTGATGATAAGCAAAATCATCCCTTGTGTTGTCTTCAACAAGGTAATCCACATCATCCATACTAGTCCAAGTACGCCATTCTACCGAACTCCTCCAAACGATCGCTCGAGATTTGCCTTAGGCTGGTATAGAGAGTCTCAATGATCTCTATATCAAAAGTAATTCTTTTTGCCACTTAAGGTAATAAGTCAACGAGTCATTTTTCCTGAGGTGTCTCGTTATGGTATCATGGCAACTCAAATCCTCGCTACGTTAACAACCGTTCACCACCTTCTTAAGTGTGGAATTGTTGTCTACCTAGTGAACCTCCGTCATCTGTTTCACTCCATCCCTCTAGATGTATGCTTCGTGTCTCAGCTCGAGAGATGTTGCTATGTCTCATTCCGTGATTTGATCCTGAGCTGTTCGATCTTGGAGGAGATCGATCCTTCTAGAGTTTTTTTTTCCTTTCCTCTCGTTGTCATGTTGGTTGGAGTTCTCGGAGCAAGACATCGAGACAAAGATAGTGATCGGATCAACGTTCTTATGAGATGCAACCTGGATTGTGAAGACTGTGTTAGTTTGCGTTCCCCTTTCATCTTACCCTACGCTTGAATCTCGGGGCGAGATTCTTTTGAGTGGGGGTGAGTTGTCACATCCTAGCTAGTTCATGCATTAGAGTGTTGCATCATGTTTAAACTTCTCCAGAAACTTGAAATGGGGATGATAGAACCCCCAGCACCCCCCTGGAAACAACTAGGGTTTACTAAAATCTTTTTCAATGAACCTGAAATGCCCTTCTAAAATGTCCATCATTTTTGTCTTGGGTTAGAACCTCTGCCAAAACTGGTTCACATTTTTCTAGGTCATCATAAGGTCACTGAATTAAATCTTATGTTATTTGCATTTGGGCATTTAAATGCTAGTAAATATTTTAAATGTCCAAATAATCCCAAACTGAAATGTTCCATGTCGGATATACTCTATACAGTGGGCATGAGCAGTTTGGTGAATTTTGAAAGTGCCTAGGTATTTCTAGAAAAGCCACAAAGTTGCAGAAAAATAGAAAACAGGAATTAAAAGAGAAAGAGAGAGAACTTACCTGGCACCCCAACCGGCCCACCACTGTAGCAGCCCAGCTGGGCAAAGTCAGCCCAGCCCACCACCGCAGCCCCTCTGTCGCCTTCCTCCTCGCGCCAGTAGGCAGGGGCGCGTGCCTGGCGCGCGCGCACCGCCGTGCGGCCACCTCCTCCCTGCCTGCCTGGCTCCTTCCCGACGCGGTTGACGACGCCACGTACATCGCCCCGACCCCCTGGATCTCTCTCACTCTCCCTGGACCTGTTCCCTCTCCTCTGCTCTCTCTCCCGCGCAGCCCGAGCGGAGCTCGTCGCCACCGCTCGCCGCTGCCGCGCCCTGAGCCACCTCCTCGCCTCCCCGACGCATCCATCGGCCCCGCCGCATCGCCCTGAAGCCCTCCGCCAACGAACACGACGCCGGAAGCCCCGTATCATCATCCCCGACCTCGTCTTGAAGCTTCGGCCGCCGGATATCGTCGCCGTCGATTCGCCGACCCCAGCGCATCCCCGAGCTCGCTGACCACCTCATCGCCCTCGCTATGAGCTCCACTGCGTTTCCCCTCTCTCCTTTTGCTCGCCCCCGCACCGTAGCGTCAAACCCGACCCCGCCCGAACTCCGGCCGCCGCCACGAGCTCGTTTCCGGCCAGCTCGGTCCACCCCAGCTACTGCCGCTAGCCGTGTTGGATGCGTGCGAGTCCCAGCACCACGTAGAGCCTCTCCGCCGTCGTTTCGGAGGAGGAATCCCACACCGCCCCGCCACGTCTGGCCTCGCCGGCAGCTAAACGCCGGCGAGTCAGCCAGTTTGACCAGGGATTTGACCCCCTGGGTCACTGACGTGTGGGCCCAGGGCCTTAACTAATCTGGTTTAGCATTAGATTAGTACTAATTAACTTAGATTAGTTAGTTAGACACTGACATGTGGGCCCCAGCGTCAGGTTTGACCTGGACCGTCTCCGTTGACCTGCTGACGTCACACCGACATCATGCTGACGCAGTAAATCATTTTCTGGTTTTAATAATTCAGGAAATTCCAGAAAATGCCCAAAACTTCAAAAATTCATAGAAATTAATCTGTAACTCCAAATGAAATAATTTATATATGAAAAATGATCAGAAAAATCCAAAGAATCTGAATATGGCATTTTCATGCATGTTTGAACAAGTTAACCTCACTGAATAGGACAATTCATGATTATGGAATGAATAGTAATTAGTTTTGGAGTTGGAATTTGCTATAGGTTTGAATTCCACTTCAATGAATATGACTAACTGTTGCACTAGGTCAATTCAGTACCTTAATATGACATATCATTCATATAAATGTGCATTGCATTGATTGTGGTTCCTCTTGTGTTTGCCGGTGGTTGCTCCTTCTCAGTAGACGTGGTTCCGACGACGTGTTCGATGACACCGATGAAGAACTATATTATCTTCAGAAGTGCCAGGCAAGCAAAACCCCCTTGTTCATTCTGATACAAACCCACTCTCTCGCTTCTGCTCTCTGTTACTGCATTAGGACAACAACGATTCAACTGTTACATGCTGCGGTAGTTGAACCCCTTTCCTCTGCATGACCTGTCATTGCCACAGTAAATAGATGAAACCCACTAGCATGAGTAGGAGTTGTTTGAGCCCTGATGTGCCTACTCATTCATGCCTGTTTGTTATGCCTGCTACTGCTTAGAGTTGAGTCGGGTCTGATTCATCGGGAATGAGTTGGAATGGTGATGAACATGTCCTACTGTGTGTGAGCTAAGTGTGTGAACATGATTTGGTAAAGGTAGCGGTGAGAGGCCATGTAGGAGTACATGGTGGGTTGTCTCATTGAAACCGTCCTCAGGAACTGAGTTCTGTGTTTGTGATCCATGAACAGTTACTACCACACGTTGGGCCCTGAAATATGACCCCGCTCGACTTATTAACCGCCCCTGTCCTCTGTCCAGGAGTTGCAACTAGTTTCTGGTGTTTGTAGGATATGTGTTGGAGGCCGTGCATAGCGCTGACCCTAGGGGTGGGCTATGATGCGCTAGATACACCGTGGCACGGTGTACCGGGCGCCCGTTTGGTGTCTCGGGAACCCTGCACACATCGTTTGGGGCTGTGAGCGAAACTCCGGCCGGATCTCCTCGCAGATGGAACCCGAATAGGCGATAAACCTGGACTAGAGACTTGTGTGGTTAGTTAGGTCGTGGTCTACACCCACGTCGGCTTTCGCTTGAAGTCTGCCGAGCACATGTCGTGTGCAGACGCTAAGTGGTGGAAACATGTGTGAAGAAGTACACCCCTGCAGGGTTATAAATGATCTATTCGAATAGCCGTGTCCGCGGTAAAGGACTTCTGGTTTGCCTGTACAGTTCATAGACAAGTGAAAGTGGATACTCTAAAACTCGCAAGATAAGCGTGAGTGCCATGGATGGCGTTCTCGTAGGGAGACGGGAGCGGATCCATAGTGGTGTATTGATATGGTGAATATGTGGACTCGTGTGCGCCACCTCAAAGGAGTTACTTGCTGTCGTAGTTCAGGTTAGCCACTGAGTCAAAGCTGGCCTGCTGCAGTTAAACTCCACCACCCCCTTTGTTGATACCGATGCATATGTAGTTAGTTCTGATGTAATTCTTGCTGGGTACATTTGTACTCACGTTTGCTTAATTTATGTTTTTGCAGAGAGACTCAGTCTCGCTAGTAGTTCCGCGTGGACTTCGACGTTTAGCTTGTTACCTCAGCTACGATCTTGTGCCCTCGACAGGATCTGGTAGATAGTCGGGCTTCTCAGCCTTTTTTTTTCACTTGTAGATGTCTGTACTCAGACATGATAGGCTTCCGCATGTGCTTTGACTTGTATGCTCTGAATGTTGGGTCATGAGACCCATGTTTGTAATACTTGGCTCCTCGGAGCCTAATGAATAAATACTCTGAGTCGTAGAGTCTTGTTGTGATGCCATGTTGTATTTGCCCATATCCAGCATATTGTGTGTATGATTGAAATGCTTGGTATGTGTGGGATCCGACAACCTAGTTGTTTATCCTTGGTAGCCTCTCTTATGGGGAAATGTAGTCTTGTGCTTCCATGAGTCATAGTAGTCCGCTACAGCCCGGTTCACCGGAGTCCTGCTAGCCCAGCACTACTGCTCCGGAACACTTAGACTGGCCGGCATGTGTCCTTCCTTGATCCTGTGTCTGTCCCTTCGGGGAAACGTCACGCGGTGTCTTTCGGAGTCCTGTTAGCCTGCTACAGCCCGGATTCCCGGAGTCCTGCTAGCCCAGTTGTTACAGCCCGAATTCACTCGCTGATGACCGACACGTTCGTTGCTGGGTCATGTATGCCTGTCCCCGTAAGTTAGTGCCACTTTGGGTTCACGACTAGTCATGTCGGCCCGGGTTCTCTGTCATATGGATGCAAGCGACACTATCATATACGTGAGCCAAAAGGCGCAAACGGTCCCGGGCCATGGTAAGGCGACACCCGTGGGAATACCGTGCGTGAGGCCGCAAAGTGATATGAGGTGTTACCGGCTAGATCGATGTGACTTGGAATCGGGGTCCTGACAAAAAACTTCTGTGCTTCCTCCTCGGTTGGCTCAGCCCAAGTCGCGTCAAGACCGTGGGCGTTGAACATCGGCATAAAGGCGATGATTGACCCCAAGGCGGAGTTGTTGCACAAAGGGACGATCCTTGCCGGCAGTCGATGCTTGTCTTCGCGCTGGAATAGTCTTTGACGGAGAGCGCCAAGCTGCATAGTGGTCAGATTATTATTCAGCACGGGGCGCAATCTCATGATATCTGCCGCGTTTCTGTATTCCCAAGCTGGCCTTCCTCTGTTCTGCAAGGGGGCGATGCGGCGGCAGAGAAAGTCGAAGCCAATCATCTCCATTGTCAGCCCAGCAGCTTTCAGGCAAAGGATCCTGGTGGTGGCGATTGTGAGCCTCTTGTCCTCCGCGGCGAGATCGCTCCAGTCCTTGCCGCAGACCACCTTCTGTTGCCGGGGAAGACAAAACGGATGGGGATCTGCTTCCTTGATCCAGCACCATTCAGCCCGCCATTCATCCCACTTTTTGCGGTAAACTCCTTCTGGGTATATCTCCTTATTCCAAGACCTTGGAATCCAGGCGATAGAACCAGAGAGGGCCTCTCCTTTTTGGATGCGGGGGAAGAAATAATGGCGAAAAAGAGTAGAGTTGGGAATCACGCCGGCAAAGTTTTCACAGAGATGGGCAAAGATGGACATGCATAGAACCGCATTCGGCGTGAAATCGAGAAGATGGAAGCCATATGTGTACATGATATCATTGAAGAAGTCGGAAAATGGGGGACAGAGCCCGCAATAGAAATACGCAGCGAAGAAAGGGTATCTGTCCGATCCACTTTTGGAACAAGCACCTGGAATTATGCGTGTGGCGGGGTGAGCTTGCGTCTCCTTCGCCCACATGCATTGGTACTGCCCCTTCAGAGCTTCAGCATCGAGCGATGGGGGGAAGACGACATGCTTCTTCCGCATCTTCACCAGTTCGCTCTCCGGGACGTCGGCTTTCGCTTCCTTGCCCTTGCCTTTGCTGTCCTTGGGCGGCATGGTGGCCCTGAGGGCGGAAGCCGGGGGTGGAGCGAGCGTGGAAGCGGTGGGCGGAAGAGGAAAAAGCTTCGCTCTGAGCTCGAGAGGAGGAAGGCGATGGCGACGGCCAGATTGAGAAGAAGAGGGGGGTAAATAGGCTTGTGCCTCTGCGGCTTCTCCTATTTATGGGGAAGGAGCGGGGCTGCCTCTTTTATTCCCCAATGTGAATGCGCCTCTATAGGCGCGTGGCAGTTGTAGCCTTTGAGGCACGCTTCCCATGTCGCACGCTCGGTGCGTGTAGTGGGGGGCACAGTAAAACGAGATATTTACGAGTAGTTAATCCCCTGCCACGCGTGCCCGTGCACTGTTTGGGCCTAGCCCAACAACGCCTCGCACTCGTGTATGACCTAGGCCCGGGGGCTCCTGTCGGTGTACTAAGTATTGGGCCACTAGTACCCCGTACTTGTGCACGGGCAGTTGTAGCCATCCTTGCGGCAAGGCTTGCCAGGGAACAGTTCGAGGTCGATTCAAGCCACCAAAGAAATCATCAAGTCAGAGATCTGAGGATCGGCAGATAAGAAGAGCTAGAATCCGAAGGCCAGCTTCCCCGGCAAGATCTTGCCAGGGTGGCCTACGAAGCCCAGAAAGGATTGGTGCCCGGCAAGGCTTGGCGCCCGGCAAGGCTTGGCACCCGACAAGGCTTGGTGCCCGGCAAGCTTCGGCGCCCGGCAAGGTTTTGTTGTTGTGCCGCTGCTCTAGCACAACGACAAACCTGACATTCTGGGTCCTTCTTTGGACGCGTGGCGACGCGCCAATGGAATAGAGCTTAAGCGGTGCTGATGGGATGGCCCCTTTTTCCATCCCCAAGAAAGTGAGGACACCTAAACGGACACCTCACGGTGCATTAAATGCGTTTGTCCTAATCCGTCAGGGGTTAGGTATGATACCCTGTAGCTACTTTACACCTCAATGTATGTACATTTTGCCACTGTGGTGACCCCTTTGAGCATATAAAAGGAGGCCCAAGGCAACTGCTACAGAGGAGGAGAACTTCTGGCCCATTCTGCATGCGTAGCTGCTCTTTGAACGTACTGTTCATAGCGAGCACTCCTGAAGGCTGGGCTCAAGAACATTAATAAGAACACAAAGCAGGAGTAGGGTTTTACGCTGATCAGCGGCCCGAACCTGAGTAAAATCTTCCTGCGTCGATCGTTGGTTCTGCTCTTTGCGTATACCTCTCCCCCGCCGAATCGTAAAGGGGTCCCTTTGGATCCCATAGGTGTCGCACGCCGACACGAAGGGGACCCGATACTCGTACTCGATCGAGTCGGCCTCGGGGCCCCAGCCTGAATCGTTAATGTAGAGCTTGCCACGACAACCCTTCATCATCCGGCTAATCATGTATCCCTCGATCCCTGGGAGAGCTCCCTCCAAAAACTCAACACCACCGTGCGCTCGCTCCACAGTGGGCACCAACTGTCGTGGTTCTGTCACGATAGATGTCCTCGAAAAATGACTTAGACATGAGGCCATCACAACTAGGTAGTAGATTGAACAGGGTTGATTGGAATTGAGAGACACAAGTTTACCCAGGTTCAGCCCCTCACGATGGAGGAAAAAAAACCTACTTCCTGCTTGATTGATTATTGCTTGAGATCTCGATTACAAGGGTGCGACATTGGCTAACCTAGTACTCGAGAGCTTGTAACTTAGTCCTTCCGCCTCAGGCGCTCCCCTTTTTATATAGGTTGAGGCCTTGAGGTCACAATAGAATCCGGGTCATACTACGACCAGTGTCTTAGTCTATTTCCTACTTATCTTGCTCCTTAAAAAAGAGAAACTCCTTATGACTTCCTCCTCGAGTCGGTCCTCCGGATACTGGGCCGTGAGCCGGCCTTCACCTCAAGGCGCCCCCTGGGCCTTAGATCTTGTGGCTCATCACAGCCCAAATGGCTGGGTCATCAATAACACGCCAAATGATAGCTGGGTCATATCTCTGGAAGGGTTATACCATGGGGTATCCCCAACACCCTCTATTTGTCTAGTAGGCCCCTCCCACCATCTCTGAGAAGCAACTCCACCACCAACCCTCCAACACTCTAGCTCTATCTCTCTCCCAACCTTATTCCTCTTCTACACATATGCATGGATGTCGATCAATCTCCCTCAATAGATAGCTAGGTCTCTCTCCTTCTCCACACATATACCAGTCGATCTACCTCTCTATAGTTAGGTCTCCGCCCTCCCCCCCCCCCACACTGATAGTCAAACGCTGTAGGTAGGTATCCATGCCATAGAGATAAACTACACCTCTCCCCTCTCACGTTCCAGTAGGCTAGCCGCCCTATATCTTTGACTTGGGCACACACAAATTCGATGTCTCTTTATCGATCGCGCACCCATACACTTCATCCATCTCTTCGATTCTATCGATATCTCATGCCGGTGATCCCTCCACTCTCTTCTCGTGGATCGCCCCATCTATATATGATGTATCTAGGTCTCTGTTTCACACACATTGCATATGTTACAGTTTTGCTTGAGATATTGTCGACACATATTCCCTGTCTATCTCTCATGCACCCCCCAAAAACAGTCATGAACGCACACACCATATCTCGCTAGGTTTGTATCTCTCTCACACACACCCACGTAGGTGGGGTACATGCACATAGAGAATAGGTGCACGCACGACGCACGTACTCACGTCTTGTTCCTGGCCACACCCGCGTGGGTACACGGTGGAGCTCATTTCTGTACGAAAAGGCAGCCCACGTGATAATTTGATGCGTGTAGTGGTTGTTTACTTGAAGGAGGGTTCTGTACAACGCGTACACAAAAGAAAGTTCGACTTGACGTGTTATTTTTAAATAAAGTTATATTCCTCAATGGCACATACAAAATATAAAATGACTGTTATTAGAAAAAATAAATCCGCTCCACTATATACAATGGAGCCTACCTGCTGGGGTTTGTCTCTCTTCACACTCTCTCACACAAGGCGGCGCTGGCCTCTCTCTCTCTCACCACTAGTCATTGATCTGTCCGCATCCTATCCATCAACGGAAAGGGAGGAGTGGAGGACGTGCATCCATGCTCTGTTCGACAGCGTTGAGGCATCGCGTCCTAATCTGCGGTACCCGTCGTTCTCTCTGACCAATCTCCGGCGCGGTAGGGCCTTTGCCACATGCTTGCTGTCATAGTATGGGCAAATCCCGCCCGCCAGCACCCTCCTACTTACACCCCGATGACCCTCAGGTACAGCTTTCTTCGGCCTTGCTCCACTGCCCATCTTCCCACGTTACTACATGAGGAAAATCCTACATGTGGATCTTCTTTAGTTCTTTGCCTAAAACGTATCTCGGCCGGCGTACTTTCCATTTTGCAATCTCGTCCACACCTTTTTAGATAAACCACCGTGCTACTATCTTTCCCTTAGGACAAGGATCATGCTTCTTTTTTGTCAGCGTATGTGTCATCAACTGTTATTTGCTAGTAATTGTTTCATTTCTACCCCTTTATGCAAATAGGGCTATCTATTTCACCAGGTTGCTATTGTGACCTTTTGGTGAACTGCAAAAATCAATTTTTTCTTAAGAGTGTCTTGTGCAGTTCTACAAAAAGTCACACGGGCAACCTTTCTAGATTTGAGTAGACTGCACAATGGGAGATTGGTTTTGCTATCCTTCTCATCCAACTCCAAGCCTAATCTTCTCCAACAAGTAGTTTGTCGTGATCCAACACATAGCAGTACACATCATATGTATGCACAACATGCAAGTATGTGTTGGTACAACATGGCATCACAACATGACTCTACAACTCAAGTATAGATAAGGCTCGAAAGATCCATAACTAACATGATGTTATAAACATGGATCTCATGACCCAACATACAAAGTCATACAAGCAACGGAAGCATAAACTTGTCTGAGTACAGACAACTGAAAAGAAAGAAGGCTAGAAAGACTGTCTATCTACAAGACCCTCCATAGGAACCAGACCTTTGTCTGGGATTCCCAAGCTACTCATCGAAGCCCACGTGGAACTACTAGTGACACTGAAGCCTCCGCTGCAAAAATGTAATTAAGCAACCGTGAGTACAAATGTACTCAACAAGACTTACATTAGAACTAACTACATATGCATCAGTATCAAATAAGGGGGTGTGGAGTTTAACTGCAGCAAGCCAGCTTTGACTTAGTGGCTATCATGTACTACGACTACCAGTAATTCTTTGAGGTGAGAAGCGCACACGATTCCACATATTCGCCATATCAATACACACTATGGATCCTTTCCCGCCTCCTTAAGAGAAGCCCATCCATATCACTCATGTTTATCTTGCACATTTTAGAGTATCATCTTCAAGTTATATATGAACCATATAAGTCTCCAAATAGTCCATATCCGAGGATGCGGCTATTCGAATAGATCATATCATAACCCTGCAGGGGTGTTGATGAGGACATGGATACCACAGTTACACCCACAACCCCTACTACTATACCTATTGGACCAATTACTAGAGCTTGCGCACGCCAATTAAATTATCAGGTACTTTCGTTTCTTGGTAATGTTTCTAATGTTCATGAGAATGTGATGCTGCCTAACTTGGATACATTTTTGTTGATTACAATTGAAGGGCCTAGAATGGACAAGAAGTATGAACATTGGAGCATGATCAAGCATGGAGATGAAGGCACACACGAAGAGAACAAGAACGGAGTTTCCAGTGAACATTTCCGCACTATGAAGCCACCATGATGATATACAAGAAGATGGACGAAATATACAAGATGCCTGTTTGTAAAATTCGTCCATAACTTATTATAGGTGCTGCGCCACCTTATTTTTGGGCCAGGCCCATGTAATTTCGAAATACCTCTTATTAGGCTATTTTTAGAGTCCGTATTGTAGGGGAAATGACTCGGGAGGTGTTTTAGTCCTACCTTGCCAAGGGTGGACGAAATTCCCTCTCTTTTCCCCTATAAATACAACCCTTAAGGCACCGTTTAGACTTGGGTTTTATTTAGTTAAAAGTGATCCATTGCTGCAACTTCTTGTACTTCGTTTGTGTCCAACGACCAAACCAAGACCGCTTATGAAACCCCACTTTTATCAATACTTCGTCCATATTCGCAATATTCAGATTGCTTTATCATATTCTTGCTTGTTCTTCGATTGCTTGCAGGAATAGACCTTCGTGGTCAGGTTGATCATGCACCGGCGTGGTCAATAACCTCTTGGAGTTGGTTTGGCAATTGCTAAGGCACAGCGTCGTGCACGTTTGTAGTTCGATCGTTAAAGTCATCTTCACCAAATCGATAGTTATCATCTCATCGAAAGATCAGGACCCTCGCCTCATCAAGTGGTATCAGTTTTCAGGTTGCTCGATGAGATTTTACAGTTTTTCATAGTCTAGATTGCATCTGTTCTTCATACCTAGAGTCCAAGAAAAGGCCACAAAAAAAGTTAGATAAGTTCATCATATCCTAGACTGTCTGAGCCTTTTCGCCATTACCACTTAGTTTTTGTTTTGTTGAATTTTTGGTTGCATCATGTGTCGAGTCACATGTTTTGGTGTCTAAACTTTTAGAGTTTTGAGTTCTTGACACGTTTTGTTCATGCCGCATCTGCATCCGCATCCATATAAACTATCCTCCACCTCATTGACATCTTCTGTTGTCACATATATATTGTTCGCTGCCATCACCACCATACATCCACTTTCATCGTTTGTCACCATCGCCTTTTGGTTCATCTTGGAGAGAGAGAGAGAGAGAGAGAGAAAAAGAAAATATATTTGGCATGTTTGGATCGGTTGAAAAAAGGAGATCTATTGTATTGTTCAGAAAGAAATAAAAAAAAGGAGAGAGACCAGATCGGTTGGACTTTGGGAAGTGATCCCTCCTTGTTTGACTTCAAAAAGGAATCAAAGAGAGAGAGATAAAGGGGAAATCTGATCATAAAAAAACAGTGGAGGAAAGTGCATGTGGTTTGTTGTCTTGGATCACCACATTTGGAGATAAAAAAGGAAGTCTTGCTAGTTGGCCGATTTGGGTGGTGGTTTCCACGTTCTGGAAGTCCCCTTGGCGAAAATTAAGGAGAGAAAAAATCAAAGAAGAATAGGAGCAGCCAATGTTGGAGCTAAATAGGCAAGTTTTGATTGGGTAAAAAAAAAGGGGTCCATTGCCTTTTGAGTGAGATCTCATAGTACTATATCTGATGTGATATTCTTCGGCAGAATTGAAGGAAAGAGATCACGTGAGCTTCCAAGAGAGAGAGAGAGAGAAATAGGCAAGTCGGATCAGAAAAAAAGAGATTTGGTTGGAGGTTTCCATATTCTGGACGTGTCCTTGAAGAAAAAATAATAGCGAAAAAAAGAGAAAAGATTTGGAAGAAATCGATCACGTGGGTGGTTGGAAGGCAAGTTGGATCTGCTATTAATGAGGAATCTGTTTGTTGCGGAAAGTTTGGTACATATCACAAGGAAAGAAATGAAAAAAAGGCAAGCGCCAATCGGTTTGGTTGGTGGCCATTTTTGTTGGGCTATTTTCTTTGAAAAAAAGGAAAGAAGGAAGGAGATAAAGTGCATACTTTATTTGGACGTTTTGGAATAAAATACATTAAATAAAAGTGAAGAAAAAAAAGGCAAGTGTGTTGGTGTTTGGTAGCTGATTTTGTTGGAAGTTTGCTAGGGCGTTTTTGACTGCAAAAAAACAAAGAGAAGGGAGGTGCACGTGGAATTCTTTTCCCTTGGAACTTGCTCCTCACGTGGGAGATCCAAAAGGAAATATCTATTTGGCTATTTCGGTTGTTGAGTTTCGAGTCCCAGAGAAAAAAAAACATTTCTTATCTGTTGGGCGTTTGGAGGTTGAAAAGCAAAGAGATAGAATGTGTTGTGTACAGATTGAACAGTCCCTCGTATCCACGTCCTGTAAAAAAAAATTCATTGACACCTTTTGTGATGCAGCAATTTTTTAGCACACATCTGCCCACTTGGTTCTACTGGACACATTTGCTTTCATCAGTATTTTTTTTCTACGCGTGAATACGTCTGTGTCTTAGGCTCTTGTCTCCAGCACGGTCTAGCCTAGGACCAGCACTCGACCAGTTTGAACGAATTTTCACCTTGCATTAATTAACGTGAGTGTAGCATTTTTTTCCACACATATAAATCCAACCCAGCTGATAGAGGCGGGGTGTCCCGATCTTTCGATGAGATGATAACTATCGATTGGGTGGAGACGACTTTGACGATCTGACTACAAACGTGCATGACGTTGCGCCTTAGCAATCGCTAAACTAATCTCCTGAGGTTACTGACAATGCCGGAAGCACGATTAGCCTGACCACGAGGGTCTATTCCTGCATGCAATCGAAGAACAAGCAAGAATATGATAAAGCAATCTGAATATTGCGAATATATATGAAGTGTTGATAAAAGTGGGGATCCGAAGCGGTCTTGGTCTGGTCGTTGGACACAAACGAAGTACACGAAGTTGCAATGGCTAACTTTTAACTAAACAAATCCCAAGGAAAAAGCTACTAGATGGATCTACTTATATAGGAGCAAGGGGTGGCGGCCAAGGAGGTGGGAGGACGTCCCAAGGCAGCCTAAACTAACCCTAGGTCGTACAAGGCTCATGGGCCCAAGTGGAGGTGATGCAACACCTTTGGACTTGAAGTTTGACTTGGATTCTGTTGCAGTGTCAGATTGTTTTGTGGAGAACTCAACGCTCCAGACGAATTTGAAGGTGAGTCCAACTGGGTTGGAAATAGCACGAAATCTACTTTCCAACAAAAAAAGAATCACCCAATTTGGAGTCCGTATGAAAGAGTTCTTGTCGTTTTGAGTCAGGTATGTCTGTGAAGTCCGAATCTGAATCCAGAACGTGAGAGACTTGGACTCTATCTTCTCTTGGCCCAAAAGTGACGTCAGAGGACTTTTTGAACAGCACCTAAACATCTCTTTTCTCCTTATCTTCATATGTGGATTGTACAAATGTCCCATACACCTGCAATTAGACATGACACAAAAGTTTGTGAAGTATTTTTGTCCTGGATGACATAAATAAATTATTGCATAGTTTGCATTAGAAATCACCTCACAAATATACATGTATGCAATATTTTTGGTCATATCCAAGGTAGTCATGTCCTCATCATCCTCCCCTTCTTGAAAACAAAGCCGTCCTCGGCGTTGCTTAAGCTGAAATGTGGCTAACAAAAGAGACAAGGTGTACATGTTGTATATGTATATGTCATCCAGTTTTACTTCCCTTAGTTTTTGCATATATGACACATGTATACATGAGTAACCTTCATAGTTCTTAAAATCTAAAGCCAAAATATTATCACAAGAAGTAGAAGGCATGAAAATATTGCAACTCAGTTTGCACATATAAGTGAAGCACTTATTCATTTCAAAAGGTTGACAATGTTCATCATTAAACCATCCTAACATTGGTGAATAAACCTTAGTTGCATCAAATTTACATGCTACAACATGCTTAAATAAGCAAACATGGAATAAGTCATTGGTCACAGAATCATCACCAAGATTAGAGGTCATATCAAAATGATTAAACATTGGTTCTTTTGCATCAACAGTTAATTCAATGGGTGCACTCAAAATTGTTGGTATTTCAGTTGTTTGATCACATGACGCATTCATGACAGTAACACAATTCTCTAAAATAGGTGACGTGCCCAAATCAATAGGTAACTCAACACATGATGTATTCAAGTTAACTAGGCATGCATCATTCTCATGTGAAAGTGGAAAATATGTACCTTTGTCATTACCTCTTATGATCAACTCAGATGATGTAGGCACTCTCGGTGGTGATGTGTCACATGGTGGAGATGATGTAGTCATCGCAACAACGGATGTGGTTGTCATAGTACGCCTAGTAGTTGAAGAAACATCTGTATCAACACTTGGAATGTGCACCGTGCGCTTGTTCTCCTTGTGGGCAACACGTCGTTTTATTTCCTGTTCAGCTTTGCAAGAAAGACGAAACAAATGGTCCATAGGATAACACTCTTCATGAATTAGTATCTCTTGAATATCACGGTTTAATCCTCCCCAAAATCTATCCATAAAATCTTCTTCACTTTCTTCTAAAAATGAGTGCAACAATGTAGTTTGTAAATCATCATAATATTTTGTTACCGTGTCAGTGCCTTGTTTTAAATGTTGTAATTTTTTAATCATGCCACGAGTATAATAAAAATCAACGAATCAATCTCTCATGACAAGTTTTAAATCATCCCAAGTAGTAGGTATAAAATCATGGTTTAACCGACAATATTCACTCCACTAAACTAAAGCAAAGCTACTGAAAGTACTAACCGCAGCTTGAAATTTTCCACGCTCATCAAAATTATGGGAAGCAAATATAGCATTTATTTCATACTCCCATTCAATATATAAATCAGGCCTAAAACGACCAATAAATGGTGGCATGAAAACATTAACCTGATTATGTGCATTCTGATGTTGTTGCTCCTCTTGTGACGGTTGTTGTATTTTCTTAGGTGGTGGCAAATCTCCCACGATCGATGAAGACCAAGAACTAACAACTCCGGAACCTGCCATAGTTAGTAGAAAACAAGAAACAAAATCCAAGAATAATGTTCCTATGAACTACTAGGATGTGGTGGTAAAACGCTCACAGTATAGCAAATATCAATATCTTACAAGTTCTTACCATGCAGCAGGTGGTGACAGGCAACCAGTGGTGTCAAATAACTCCGAAGATTGAGTAAAGTGATTGCAAGGGGAACGTACGTATACACGGTGTAGAAATATGTGGAGTTTGGAAGGCTTAAATATTTGGTAGCAAAAGATTAGCAATAATCAATGCAGAGATGCAATGTTGAATAAACGCTCAACGACGGTACAGTGCTGGTCCTAGGCTAGACCGGACTAGAGACATGAGCCTAGAACACTAATGAGGTCACGGCGTAGCACAACTAGCATCAATAAATGATATGAAGTAGCTCTGGATAGCAAGATAAAAGTGAAGATCACAATAGCAGTAAAGATAATGATGTGAAACAACTGCCAAGCAGGATATACCAACAACTTTCTCTCCAACTTTCCTCCGGAAAATTTTGTGCCAATTTTCTAATAATTTTTCTCTAGAATGGCACTGACTCAAGCTTTCAAACGCAAAAAGAATCACTCAATTCCGAGTTGATATGAGGTGTCAAAAAATTCTAAAACTGGCCTGAAAAACTGGAACAAGCTGTGTTCGCGAACTTCAGAGGGCAAAAACACCTATTTAGAAGCCGATTTTCAGGTGTTAAATATTGAACTAGCTTCTGCAACTATTTAGATGCGGCTCATCACTAGCTTTAATTTGAGTACTCACGGAGCCAAAACGGACTTCTTATGAAAAAGATATGCCTGTTTTACTGAACACTGCACAAAAACAGATTCCAATCCGAATTCAGGTACGAGATTGATTCTAGATAGATCTGAAATTTCTTTTTTTTCTTCTCATTTTTTTTTCTCTCACTTTTTTTTTCTTTCTCTCCTTTTTTTCTCTGACTTTTTTTAACTTTTTTTTCTCTGCCTTTTTTTTTCTCTCTTCCTCTTTCCAAGACAAACTAGATAAGATGCAGATTGGATCAAGCGAAGATGTGAACGACCTCAACTATGATTGTGACAATGAACGATGGGTAGCTCGAGGTGGAAATTGATGGATGAGATGGTGGATAGCGGAAGGAATAACGATGCAGCGGCGGCGTGACTAATGTGAACAGAACTCGAAACTCTAAACGAACTAGACACTAAGACCAGCAACTTGACACGACGATGCAACCGATAATTCAATAATGCAAACAATGAAAAGAAAATTGCAAAGGCTGAGACTGGCTTGGACAAATGATGAATAGATCTAACTTTTTTTGTGGCTTTTTCTTGGACAATAGGTAAGAAAATAAATCTAATCTAGGGAAAACTGCAAATTCTCACCGAGCAACCTGAAAACTGACACCACTTGATAGCGGCGGGGTGTCCTGATCTTTCGATGAGATGATAACTATCGATTGGGTGGAGACGACTTTGACGATCCGACTACAAACGTGCATGACATTGCGCCTTAGCAATCGCTAAACCAATCTCCTGAGATTACTGACGATGCCGGAAGCACGATCAGCCTGACCACGAGGGTCTATTCCTGCATGCAATCGAAGAACAAGCAAGAATATGATAAAGCAATCTGAATATTGCGAATATATATGAAGTGTTGATAAAAGTGGGGATCCGAAGCGGTCTTGGTCTGGTCGTTGGACACAAACGAAGTACACGAAGTTGCAATGGCTAACTTTTAACTAAACAAATCCCAAGGAAAAAGCTACTAGATGGATCTACTTATATAGGAGCAAGGGGTGGCGGCCAAGGAGGTGGGAGGACGTCCCAAGGCAGCCTAAAACTAACCCTAGGTTGTACAAGGCTCATGGGCCCAAGTGGAGGTGATGCAACACCTTTGGACTTGAAGTTTGACTCGGATTCTGTTGCAGTGTCAGATTGTTTCATCGAGAACTCAACGCTCCGGATGAATTTGATGGTGAGTCCAACAGGGTTGGAAATAGCACTAAATCTACTTTCCAACAAAAAAAGAATCACCCAATTCGGAGTCCGTATGAAAGAGTTCTTGGCGTTTTGAGTCAGGTATGTCTGTGCAGTCCGAATCTGAATACAGAACGTGAGAGACTTGGACTCTATCTTCTCTTGGCCCAAAAGTGACGTGAGAGGACTTTTTGAACAGCACCTAAACATCTATTTTCTCCTTATCTTCATATGTGGATTGTACAAATGTCCCATACACCTGCAATTAGACATGACACAAAAGTTTGTGAAGTATTTTTGTCCTGGATGACATAAATAAATTATTGCATAGTTTGCATTAGAAATCACCTCACAAATATACATGTATGCAATATTTTTGGTTGTATCCAAGGTAGTCATGTCCTCATCACCAGCTCCACATATTTCTACACCGTGCATACATGCGTTCACCTGGCAATCGCTTTACCCAACTTTTGGAGTTATTTGACACGCTCGTTGCCGGTCACCACTGCTGCATGGTAAGAACTTGTAAGACTTTGATATTTGCTATACTGTGAGCGTTTTACCACCACATCCCAGTAGTTCATAGGAACATTATTCTTGGATTTTGTTTCTTGTTTCTACTAATCATGGCAGATTCCAGAGTCAGTTGGGCTTCATCGATCGTGGGAGACGTGCCATCACCTCATAAAATACAACCACCATCACAAGAGGTACAAAGACATCAGAATGCGCACAAACAAGTTCTTATTTCCATGCCACCTTTTAATGGTCATTTTAAGCCTGATTTATATATTGAATGGGAGTTTGAAATAAATGCTATATTTGCTTCCCATAATTATTCTGAACGTCAAAAAGTTAAGGTCACGGTTGGTACATTCACTGGTTTTGCTACTATTTGGTGGAGTGAACATTGTCGGTTATACCCTGATTATGTACCTACTACTTGGGATGATTTAAAACTTGTCATGAGAGAGAGATTTGTCGATTTTTATTATACTTGTGGCAAGATTAAAAAACTACAACATTTAAAACAAGGTAGTGACACCGTAACAAAATATTATGATGATTTACAAACTACCTTGTTGCACTCCTTTTTAGAGGAAACTGAAGATGATTTGATGGATAGATTTTGGGGAGGGTTAAACCATGATATTCAGGAGATACTAATTCATGAAGAGTGTTATCCTATGGACCATTTGTTTCGTCTTGCTTGCAAAGCTGAACAGAAAATAAAACGACGTGTTGCCCACAAGTAGAACAAGAGCAAGGTGCACATTCCAAGAGTTGATATGGTTGTCCCTTCAACTACTAGGCATACTATGACAACCACATCCGTTGTTGTGAGGACTACATCACCTCCACCATGTGACACATCACCACCGAGAGTGCCTACGTCATCTGAGTTGATCATAAGAGGTAATGACAAAGGTACTGATCTTCCACCTCCACATGAGTATGATTAATGTCTTGTCAATTTAAATGCACCATGCGGTGAGCTTCCTACTACTTTGATCACACCAGTTATTTTAGAGGACTATGTTGATGATTTGACTTTGCCATGTGATGAAACAATTTTGAGTGAGCCCATTGAATTAACTCTTGATGCGAAAGAACCATGTGAATCAGGAAAAAAAATCATATTTGGATCAAATACATTTGAAAATAATTGTGCCAATGTTTAATCATTTTGATATGACCTCTAATCTTGGTGATGGTTCCTCAAGGTTGGGATGGTTTAATGATGAGCATTGCCAATCTTTTGTTACAATTAAGAGCTTCACTTATATGTGCAAACTGAGTTGCAATATTTTCATGCCTTTGACTTCTTGGGATAGTATTTTGGCTTTATATTTCATGATATTTAAAGAGTATTCTTATATAACTGTGTCACATGTGCCACAACTGAGATCAATAAAAATGGATGACATATACATATACAATGTGTACACCTTGTCTCTTTTGTTAGCCACATTTTAGATTAAGCAACGCCGAGGACGGCTTTGTTTTCAAGAAGGGGGGATGATGAGGACATGGATACCACAGTTACACCCACAACCCCTGCTACTATACCTATTGGACCAATTACTAGAGCACGCGCATGCCAATTAAATTATCAGGTACTTTCGTTTCTTGGTAATGTTTCTAATGTTCATGAGAATGTGATCCTGCCTAACTTGGATACATTTTTGTTGATTACAATTAAAGGGCCTAGAATGGACAAGAAGGATGAACATTGGAGCATGATCAAGCATGGAGATGAAGGCACACACGAAGAGAACAAGAACGGAGTTTCCAGTGAAGATTTCCGCACTTTGAAGCCACCATGATGATATACAAGAAGATGGACGAAATATACAAGATGCCCATTTGTAAAATTCATCCATAACTTATTATAGGTGCTGCGCCACCTTATTTTTGGGCCAGGCCCATGTAATTTCGAAATACCTCTTATTAGGCTGTTTTTAGAGTTTGTATTGTAGGGGAAATGACTCGGGAGGTGTTTTAGTCCCACCTTTCCAAGGGTGGACGAAATTCCCTCTCTTTTCCCCTATAAATACAACCCTTAAGGCACCGTTTAGACTTGGGTTTTATTTAGTTAAAAGTTAGCCATTGCTGCAACTTCGTGTACTTCGTTTGTGTCCAACGACCAGACCAAGACTGCTTATGAAACCCCACTTTTATCAATACTTCATCCATATTCGCAATATTCAGATTGCTTTATCATATTCTTGCTTGTTCTTTGATTGCTTGCAGGAATAGACCTTCGTGGTCAGGTTGATCATGCACCAGCGTGGTCAATAACCTCTCAGATTTGGTTTAGCAATTGCTAAGGCGCAACATCGTGCACGTTTGTACTCGGATCGGTAAAGTCGTCTCCAACAAATCGATAGTTATCATCTCATCGAAAGATCGGGACCCTCGCCTCTATCAGGTGTACTTCTTCACACACGCTCTCACCACGTACCACCATATACAAATCATGTATCTCGGCAACCTTCAAGCGGAAACCTGGCGAGGGTGTTGGCCACTGATACGTCTCCAACGTATCTATAATTTTTTATTGTTCCATGTTGTTATATTATCATTCTTGGATGCTTTACAATAATTTTATATCAACTTTATATCATTTTTTGGGACTAAACTATTGACACAGTGCCCAGTGCAAGTTGTTATTTTTTGCTTGTTTTTTACTTCGCAGAATATCCCTATCAAACGGAGTCCAAACACAGTGAAACTTTTTGGAGATTCATTTTGGACCAAAAGACAACTTGGGAGCCAAGGAAGCACCAGAGGGGAGGCCTGTGGGGCCCACAAGACACCAGGACGCGCTAGAGGCCCTTGGCGCACCTTGATGGGTTGTGGGGCCCATGGGGTCTCCTCCACCGCCTCTCAGCTCTATAAATACCCAAATATTCCAGAAACCCTAGGGGAGTCAACGAAACACAATTCCAGCCGTCGCAAGTTCCAGAACCATGAGAAACAATCTAGAGCCCTATTCCGGCACTCTGCCGGAGGGGAACATGATCACGGAGGGGTTCATCATCCTCATTGGTGCTCCTCCGATGATGCGTGAGTAGTTCACCATAGACCTACGGGTACGTAGGCAGTAGCTAGATGGCTTCTTCTCTCTTTTTGATTCTCAATACAATGTTCTCTTGGAGATCTATTTGATGTAATGACTTTTTGCGGTGTGTTTGTTGGGATCCGATGAAGTTCGAGTTTATGATCAGATCTATATCCATGAATATTATTTGAGTCTTCTTTGATCTCTTATATGCATGATTATTTATAGCCTCGTATTTCTTCTTCGAATCTTTGGTTTAGTTAGGCCTACTAGATTGATTTTTCTTGCAATGGGAAGAGTTGCTTTGTGATGGGTTCGATCTTGCGGTGTCCTCACCCAGTGACAGAAGGGGTAGCGAGGCACGTATGTATCATTGCTATTAAGGATAAAAAGATGGGGCCTATTTGATGTAGGGTGGAAACCCTAGGGCCGATCTTTCACGATTGGAGCGGATCCTACGAAGAACACGAGGAGAAACACGAGGGAAAAACGAGAGAAATCACTCAAACCAACAAGATTCGATTACACATGTGCTAGATCCTCGAAACACAAAGAGATACACGATCCACGATCAACAAAGGACGATACAAGTAGCAAGTTCTTCTCCGTGAGGAGGTCTTGAGGTCTTCCCGTTAGGGGTCTTGAATCCGCTTGGGGGATCTTCTCCGAAGAGGTCGTGAACTCCGATGGAGAAGTAACCAAGTGGATGAGCAAAGCTCTATCTCTCAAATGAGCTAATCCTTTGCTAACCCTAGAAAGAGGGAGGAGGAGGAGTATATATAGTCTAAGGAGCGAAGGGGTACACGGGCCACGGCCCTTTACACTGTGCGCAGACAGGGGAAGCCGGACGTCCAGGCGTTGAGTCGGATGTCCGGGCCTTCACGAGTCGCCGGATGTCCAGGCGCTCGGGCCGGATGTCCGGGCTGGTGCTTTGGCTCTCTGGATAGGCGCGGGCCGGATGTCCGGGCCATGGGCCGGATGTCTGGCAGCTCGCGTCGGACCGGATGTCCGGGCCTCTGGCCGGATGTCCGGGCTGACGAGGGTAGCTCCTAGAGGTTCTGTGACGTGGCGCCGGATGTCCGGAGGAGGCGCCGGATTTCTGGGCTTGTCGGGCCGGATGTCCGGGGCCTGGCCGGATGTCCGGGCCCTGTAGCTGGTCGGCTGGGCTGCTGCTGGTCTTCAGGGGCCGGATGTTCGGGGCCAGGGCCGGATGTCCGGGGCCTGGGAACCTTCTCTGGTTCCTTTCATCGTTTCTCTTCATCCGTGAACTTGGGGACTTGTCCGTCTTCACGTTCGTCTTTGGGAGGGCCTTCTTGGTACCTGATCATGCACAACATTCCGGACTTAGGTAGTAGCCATGTCTCGAGTGGATCAAATGTAATATCACTAAGGAAAGAAGTCACCTCGGTCTCGAGAGCTCTAGCTCGTGCTCGTGTCATAGGTCTTCTTGGCACTTGGTGAGATGGTGGTAGCTCCATGGGGATGACCGTAGGATGCTCCGCATCATCTCCCCCCCCCCCCCTTGAGAAAGATCCAACCTCGGATCGAAATCCTCATCACCATGGTAGGGAGAGAGATCTTTGATGTTAAAGATGTCGCTCACGGTGTACTTGTCACGTGGGATGTCGATCTTGTAGGCGTTGTTGTTGTAGCACTCAAGCACCTTGAAGGGTCCATCGGCTCGTGGTAGAAGTTTGGACTTGTGTTCATTGGGGAAGCGGTCCTTGCGAAGGTGTAGCCACACAAGATCTCCAATGTTGAATACCATGGGTTGTTTGTTGATGTTGAGCTTGGTCGCGAGTCGTTGTACTTGGCGCTCGATAGTGTGCCTTGTATCTTCATGCATCCTCTTGAGGTAGTTCACTCGGGCACTCACGTCCATGTTGGTGCGCTCTTGTAGTGGTAGAGGAAGAATGTCCAATGGGGACGATGGGTTGAAACCGTAGACTACCTAGAAAGGGGACTTGCCGGTAGTTGAATGTCTTGCGCGGTTGTAGGCGTACTCGGCGATGGGTAAGCACTCCTCCCACTCCTTGATGTTCTTCTTGATCAACACTCCTAGTAGAGTGGAGAGCCTTCGGTTCATCACCTCCGTTGGGCCGTCGGTTTGAGGATGGTATGCCGAAGAGAACAAGAGCTTGATTCCGAGCTTGGCGCATAAGGTCTTCCAAAAGTAGCTCAAGAACTTGACGTCGCGGTCTGAGACAATCGTCTTTGGTACTCCATGTAGGCGCAAGATTTCCCTACAAAAAAGATTTGCATCATGTGAAGCATCGTCTATCTTGTTGCATGGTATGAAATGTGCCATTTTACAGAATCGGTCCACAACAACAAACATGGAATCCTTTCCATTTTTAGTTCTAGGCAAACCAAGCACAAAATCCATGCTAATATCTTCCCATGGGTGGTATGGAATTGGTGGAGGCATATAAAGACCATGAGATTGAGCTTTGGACTTAGCTTTGCGGCATGTAGAGCATCGGTTGGTGAAGCGCGAGACGTCGCGGAACATCTTCGGCCGAAAGTAGTTCTTGGAGAGCGTAGCGAATGTCTTGTCGCGTCCAAAGTGTCCCATTAGTCCGCCTCTGTGGGATTCTTGTAAAAGGAGCAAACGAAGAGAAAACTCGGGGATACACAATTTGTTAGCTCTCATAAGATAATCATCTTTTATGTAATAGCGTTCCCAAGACGTATGCGTCAAACATTTGGCATAAGGAATAGCAAAAGTAGGATCATGCTCATACAAGTCTTTTATGTGCTCAAAACCAATGACATTCAATTCAAGTTTGGTAACAAGCATGCATCTATGGGCAAGAGCATCCGCCACAACATTTTCCTTACCTTTAATATACATGATGACTTAAGGAAATGACTCGATGAATTCACTCCACTTAGCATGACACTTGTTCAACTTAGTTTGACCCTTAAGATACTTAACTGTTTCATGATCGGTGTGAAGAATGAACTCATGAGGGCGGAGATAATGTTCCCAAACATGCAAGACTCTAACTAAAGCATATAGCTCTTTGTCATAGATGGGATAATTGAGTTGCGCTCCGGATAGTTTTTCACTAAAGAAAGCGATTGGGCGCTTCTCTTGCATTAACACACCTCCTATGCCATAATCACTAGCATCACAATGAATTTCAAAGGGTTTATCGAAGTTTGGTAAAGCAAGCAAAGGAGCATGTGTAAGCAAATTCTTTATCTCATTGAATGCGGTATCTTGGGATGGTCCCCAAACAAAGGGTGCATTCTTCTTACTCAAAGCATGTAAAGGTGATGCAATGGTGCTAAAATCCTTCACGAATCTACGATAGAAACCGGCTAAACCAAGAAAACTACGCACTTGTTGCAAGTTGGTTGGTTGAGGCCAAATTTTGATAGCATTGATCTTAGATTCATCTACATGAACACCCTTAGAAGACACAACGAAACCCAAGAAAACAAGCTTATCAACACCAAAAAGGCATTTGTCCATATTAGCATAAAGGCGCTCTTTCCTAAGGGTTTGCAACACGGTTCTAAGATGGGTGACATGATCTTTGAGCGATTTGCTAAACACAAGAATATCGTCAAAATAGACCACAACAAATACGCCAATATAAGGTCGAAGAACAAAATGCATGACTCTCATGAAAGTACCGGGTGCTTCGGATAAACCCATTGGAATAACAAGCCATTCATATAAGCCAAATTTGGTCTTAAATGCGGTTTTCCATTCATCACCTTCTTGTATTCATATTTGGTAGTAGCCACTTTTAAGATCAATTTTAGAGAAAATAGTGGCTCCGCTAAGCTCATCTAGCATATCATCGAGGCGTGGAATGGGGCAACGATAACGCACGGTGATAGCATTGATAGGACGACAATAGGAACACATGCGGTATGTACCATCTTTCTTGGGAACAAGGATTATCGGTACGGCACAAGGACTCAAGCTTTCTCGTACATGGCCGTTGTCGATGAGTTGTTGTACTTGCCGTTGGATCTCCTTGGTTTCCTCGGGGTTGACGCGGTAGGGAGCCTTGTTAGGAAGGGGTGCTCCGGGGATGAGGTCGATGCGGTGTTCGATGCCTCGAAGAGGAGGTAGACCCGGAGGTAGCTCGTCGGGGAATACATCTTGGAATTCCTGCAATAGAAAAGATAACACTAAAGGGAGATTGTGAGAGGTGTTAGTTTTTGGTGCCTCGTCCTTGCACAAAAGGACATAGTGCATAACACTTGATGGGTTCTCACACACTTCTCTCATCTCACGTTTGGTGGCAAAGAGGAGTAGGTTTTTCTTGTCGCTCATCGGGGAGGCACTCGATTTGGGCTTGTGGCGCTCACTCTCTTTATGGTGGTTCGCTCTCTCACTATTCTCTCCACGATGGGTGGCTTGCTTGTCGGCGATCACTTGACTTGGAGACATAGGTTGTAGCATGTACTCCTTCCCTTTCATCTTGAAGCTATAGTGATTCATTCGCCCATTGTGGATGACGCCTCGGTCAAATTGCCATGGTCGTCCAAGAAGAAGGTGGCAAACGGACATCGGGACGACATCACACTCCAAAGTATCTTCATATGCTCCTATCTTGAAGGAAACTTGCACCATATGCTCGACTTGGATAGTGCCGGAGTCACTTAGCCATTGAACCTTGTAAGGATGTGGGTGCTTCATCTTGACTAATTGGAGCTTGGAGCATAGTTCTTCACTTGCCAAGTTATGGAAACTCCCTCCATCGATGATGACCTTCACGGACTTTCCGTTGATGCTGGCCTTGGTGTGGAAGATATGGCATCTTTGGTCTTCTTCTTGTTGATGTTGAAGAGTCAAGACCTTGGAGACAACAAGAGCGGGGCTCAGATCTTCGTCACAAAAGACTTGATCATCTTCATCGTCGTTCACTTGCCGGTGCATGGCCACTTGCTCAAGGGCTTCCATTTCGCCTTCACTCATTGAGTCGTATGTACCATCGTCGTTGAAGATCATGGTGCGTTTGTTGGTACATTCGAAGGACTTGTGGCCTCGGCTGCCGCATGTGAAGCATTTGATGGAACTTGTCTTGACGGTCTCATCCGGTGGAGTTGTAGATGATGAAGCTCTCGGCTTGAAGTTGCTTGGAGTAGGAGGACGGCTTGAGGTAGTCAAAGTTTTGTTGTAATTGGACTTGTCGCCATTGCTTGTAGAAGGCTTGGTTGAGGTAGACGGTGTTGTTGTCGTTGAAGCTTGGGTGTTGGAGAAGCCATAGGACTTGGATGAGAACTTGGCATACTTGAAGTCATCTTACACTTGACGTTTCGCCTTGGTAGCTTGATGCACTAGCCCAATGAGGTTTGAGTATGGTTGGAAGTCGGCGATCTTCTTGATAGGATGATTGAGTCCATTCAAGAAACGTGCCATATTTTGCTTATCATCTTCCGTGCTCACTATCGGGCCGGATGTCCGGGCTATGGATCCATGAACGAACTCGAAAAACTCCACGTGGAAGGCAAAAATTGAGGCAAAATTCGGGGGATTTTGTGGATGGAAATTGGGGAAAAGATGGGGGAAAGCTAGATCTACTTGCAACACAAGAAATCCGCGGATCAAATCCAACAAAACTTCATCACACCAACAAATCACAAAAAAATTTGGGGCTATTTTTGTGGGGATTTTCGAAATTAGGGAAGAACACAACAAAATTAGGCTAGAAAACAAAGGGTAGGGGCTCCAAAATCGTGATCTACCAAAGCTCATGATACCAAGATGATGTAGGGTGGAAACCCTAGGGCCGATCTTTCACGATTGGAGCGGATCCTACGAAGAACACGAGGAGAAACACGAGGGAAAAACGAGAGAAATCACTCAAACCAACAAGATTCGATTACACATGTGCTAGATCCTCGAAACACAAAGAGATACACGATCCACGATCAACAAAGGACAATACAAGTAGCAAGTTCTTCTCCGTGAGGAGGTCTTGAGGTCTTCCCATTAGGGGTCTTGAATCCGCTTGGGGGATCTTCTCCGTAGAGGTCGTGAACTCCGATGGAGAAGTAACCAAGTGGATGATCAAAGCTCTATCTCTCAAATGAGCTAATCCTTTGCTAACCCTAGAAAGAGGGAGGAGGAGGAGTATATATAGTCTAAGGGGCAAAGGGGTACACGGGCCACGGCCCTTTACACTGTGCGCAGACAGGGGAAGCCGGACGTCCGGGCGTTGAGCCGGATGTCCGGGCCTTCACGAGTCGCCGGATGTCCGGGCGCTTGGGCCTGATGTCCGAGCTGGTGCTTTGGCTCTCTGGATAGGCGTGGGCCGGATGTCCGGGCCAGGGGCCGGATGTCCGGCATCTTGCTTTGGGCCGGATGTTCGGGCCTCTGGCCGGATGTCCGGGCTGACGAGGGTAGCTCCTGGAGGTTCTGTGATGTGGCGCCGGATGTCCGGAGGAGGCGCCGGATTTTCGGGCTTGTCGGGCCGGATTTCCGGGGCCTCGCCGGATGTCCGGGCCCTGTAGCTGGTCGGCTGGGCTGCTGCTGGTCTTCAGGGGCCGGATGTCCGGGGCCAGGGCCGGATGTCCAGGGCCTGGGAACCTTCTCCGGTTCCTTTCGTCGTTTCTCTTCATCCATGAACTTGGGGACTTGTCCGTCTTCACGTCCATCTTCGGGAGGGCCTTCTTGGTACCTGATCATGCACAACATTCCGGACTTAGGTAGTAGCCATGTCTTGAGTGGATCAAATGTAATATCACTAAGGAAATAAGTCACCTCGGTCTCGAGAGCTCTAGCTCGTGCTCGTGTCATAGGTCCTCTTGGCACTTGGTGAGACGGTGGTAGGTCCATGGGGATGACCGTAGGATGCTCCGCATCACTATTCCTACATGAATAGATCTTGTCTACATCATGTCATCGTTCTTATTGCATTACTTCGTTTCTCCATGAACTTAATACACTAGATGCATGCTGGATAGCGGTCGATGTGTGGAGTAATAGTAGTAGATGCAGGCAGGAGTTAGTCTACTAATCTTGGACATGATGCCTATATTCATGATCATTGCATTGGATATCGTCATAATTATTTGTTCTTCTATCAATTGCCCAACAGTAATTTGTTTACCCACCGTATGCTATTTTCTCGAGAGAAGCCACCAGTGAAATCTACGGCCCTCGGGTCTATCTTTTATCATATTGCTTTCAGATCTATCTTTTATCATATTTGTTTTCAGATCTATTATTCCAAAAACCCAAAAATACATTTCTGCACTTTTTCTTTACTTATTTTATTTCATGTTTTATTCATATATATTTATCCAATCTCATACAAATCAATCTATCTTTTTACCGAGGTGGGATTGACAGCCCCTCTTACGCGTTGGGTTGCAAGTATTTGTTCTTTGTGTGCAGGTACTGTTTACATAGTGTTGCTTAGTTCTCCTACTGGATTGATACCTTGGTTTCACAACTGAGGGAAATACTTACCGTAGTTGTGCTGCATCATCCCTTCCTCTTTGGGGAAATACCAACGCAGTCTCAAGCCACGTCAAAGGAATTTCTGACGCTGTTGCCGGGGAGACATCATCAACATCTATCTGGTTCCTAATCACAAATCTCATCTCCTTGCAATTTATATTATTTGCCATTTGCCTCTCATTTTCATCTCCCCCACTTCACAAAAATTTGCCTTTTTATTCGCCTTCTTTTTCATTCGCCTTTTTCTCATCATATCTCTTTTTTTGCTTGCCTACTTTGTCGTTATGGCTAGTTCCTCCTCTGTTGCATGTACCCCCGAGAACGAGGTTCTTAACTTTAAACAAAGGGGAGGGGAGAATCTAAAAGATGCTTGGTATAGGATTTGCAATGCTCATAATATATGTATTCCTAAGCAATCTACCGTTGTCCTTCTTTGCAGTTTTTACGTAGGCATTACCACTTGGTATTGATTCATCCTTGATACGATTACTAGTGGGAATTTATTGATGTGTCCATCTTTGGATGCTTTTAATGCTATGGGAGATCTAGTGGGTGCACCACCTATCGTTATTAATGAAACAATCTTAACTCTGAGCATGTTATACAAAGGCTAGATGTTATTGAAAAGAAGATGATTACCGAAGAACATATTGAAAAGTTGGATGAAAGGATGCATAATCTTGCTAATAAAATTGGGTCAAAAGCGGCAGATGTTTTTAAATTATTAAGGGAAAAGGAAATCGTAGTTAACGAAAGAACCGAAGAAAGTTCTTCTCGGATTAATAAGTTGGAAGAAATTTTTAGTAACTTAAGCTCGGCCTTTTCTTTTGTTAAAACTATTGAAAAAACTCCCGTAAAAATTTGCAAGTATACTCAAGTCACTAAGAACAAGGGTACCACTTCTAACAACAACAAGGAAGATCTTAAAATGATTAGTATTCATCCCAATTTTGTTGAAGTGATGAAAGGCCCTACTTGCAATAATGAATTCTTCAATCTTATTCCGAGAAGTATTGTTATTGAAAGTATGTGTGCTAAATCCTTGAAGAATTCTAGTTCTGTGATTAAGGAGTTGAAAACCAAAGATGACAATACTCAAATCTATGCATTATGCCTAGCTAGGGGCATAAAATGATAGTGCTTGTTGGGAGGCAACCCAATGAATAAAATTTATTTTTGTCTTTTTCTTTCTGTTCTTGAGTGTTCACTACAAAAAAAAGACACATCCGTGACATTTTGGGCTGAACGAAAAAATATTATGTCATGCTTATGACACTTCTATGACGATAATTGTGACAAAAGCACGTATCATCATAGATGTGGTGGGCTCCTACTTCTATTACAAAAAATCATGACAGAAAATGGGCTTTTCATCCTGGGCAGGCCGGGGACGCACCTGCATGACATTCTTTATGCCGTCTATGATGGAAAAAATCATGGTAGAAGCGAGGGCGAGGAAAATTTCGGCGAGTTCCCGGTTACGGTGGGTGGTCCGGGCCGAGCGATACTCGTTTCTCTCATATACGTACGCACGTGTGTGCGAGGCGTTGGGCTCTAACTGAACCTGAGCGAGGCGTTCGCTTACTGAACCCGAGCGATTGCACTAGCTATGTTACTGAACCTGAGCGATCGATCCCTTGGCTGTTAACTGAACCTGAGCGATTCCTTCGCTACTGCTGCTAACTGAACCCGATCAATCGATCGCTGCTGCTGCTTACTGAAGCCGATCGAACCTGCTGCCTCTTGATGAATAGTGAATGTGGGGGTTGGTTGAACGAGTCGAGACGTACGCAGTTGGGGTTGGATGAACAGTTCCTGGTGGGGGTTGGATGAACAGGACCCCGTGGTAGTAGGCCATTGCCGCTGGATGAAGAGGACACCGAGAGGAGGCTGCCACAGCCGAGCTGGTTGGGGGTGGATGAACAGGACCCCGTGGAGGGCTGGTTGAACAGTAGCCGGTGGAGGGCTGGATGAACAGTAGCCCGTTGATGAACAGTAGCTGGTGGAGGCAGGAGGAAGACGCGGTGGATGAACAATGCAGGTGGAGGCTGAAGTAAGTCGACGGTGGGTGAATAGTGGCCCGTGGAGTCCCATTTTGCGGTATGCCACACGCCTCCCGATGAACAGGACCCCCTTTTCGACCGTAGCACTCCAACACATGTCCATTTCCTCCATTTTGCGGTACGCCACACCCCTCCCGATGAAAAGGATGCCGTTTCGACCGTAGCTGATCGAACAGAAGGTCGTTTCCTCCGTACTGCTGTATGCCAGACCCCGTTTCGGCTGTTTCGTCCAAGCTGGTTGGCTCTTGTTGAACAGGACGCATTCCGACCCAGTCTGTTGCGTCCCGATGAACAGGACGCTGTTTCTCTGCTCCGACCCAGCCGGTTGGCTGCCCGATGAATAGGACGCCGTTGGTGCCGTCCTGATGAGGACATGACTACCTTGGATACGACCAAAAATATTGCATACATGTATATTTGTGAGGTGATTTCTAATGCAAACTATGCAATAATTTATTTATGTCATCCAAGACAAAAATACTTCACAAACTTATGTGCCATGTCTAATTGCAGGTGTATGGGACATTTGTACAATCCACATATGAAGATAAGGGAAAAAGAGAAGTTTATGTGCTGTTCAAAAAGTCCTCTCACGTCACTTTTGGGCCAAGAGAACATAGAGTCCAAGTCTCTCACGTTCTGGATTCAGATTCGGACTACACAGACATACCTGACTCAAAACGCCAAGAACTCTTTCATACGGACTCCAAATTGGGTGATTGTTTTTTTGTTGGGAAGTAGATTTCGTGCTATTTCCAACCCAGTTGGACTCACCTTCAAATTCGTCCGGAGCGTTGAGTTCTCCACAAAACAATCTGACACTGCAACAGAATCCGAGTCAAACTTCAAGTCCAAAGGTGTTGCATCACCTCCACTTGGGCCCATTGGCCTTGTACGACCTAGGGTTAGTTTTAGGCTGCCTTGGGATGTCCTCCCACCTCCTTGGCCGCCACCCCTTACTCCTATATAAGTAGATCCATCTAATAGCTATTTCCTTGGGGGATTTGTTTAGTTAAAAGTTAGCCATTGCAACTTCGTGTACTTCGTTTGTGTCCAACGACCAGACCAAGACCGCTTTCGGATCCCCACCTTTATCAATACTTCATCTATATTCGCAATATTCAGATTGCATTATCATATTCTTGCTTGTTCTTCGATTGCGTGCAGGAATAGACCTTCGTGGTCAGGCTGATCGTGCTTTCAGCATCGTCAGTAACCTCGGGAGATTGGTTTAGCGATTGCTAAGGCGCAACGTCGTGCATGTTTGTAGTCGGATCGTCAAAGTCGACTCCACCAAATCGATAGCTATCATCTCATCGAAAGATCGGGACACCCCCGCCTCTATCAAGTGGTATCAGTTTTCAGGTTGCTCGGTGAGAATTTCCAGTTTTCCCTAGGTTAGATTTATTTTCTTACCTATTGTCCAAGAAAAAGTCACAAAAAATAAGTTAGATCTATTCATCCTTTGTCCAAGCCAGTCTAAGCCTTTGCAATTTTCATTTCATTGTTTGCATTATTGAATTATTGGTTGCATCGTCGTGTCGAGTTGTTGGTCTTAGTTTCTAGTTCCTTTAGAGTTTCGAGTTCTATTCACATTAGTCACGCCACCGCTGCATCATTATCCCTTCCGCTGTCCACAACCTCTCATCCATCAAATTTCACCACGTGCTACCCACCGTTCATTGTCATAATCATAGCCGACGCCGTTCATATCTTCGCTTGATCCAATCTGCATCTTATCTAGTTTGTTTTGGAAAGAGAGAAAAAAAAGTCAAAAAAAAAAGAGAAAAACAGTGAGATAAAAAAAAGAGAAGAAAAAAAAGCACAAAATTCGGATCTATCTAGACTCACTCTCGTACCTGAATTCGGATTCGAATCTGTTTTGCGCACTGTTTAGTAAAACAGGCGTATCTTCCTCATACGAAGTCCGTTTTGGCTCTGTGAGTACTCAAATTAAAGCTAGCGACGAGCCGCATCTAAATAGTTGCAGAAGCTTGTTCAATATTTGACACCTCAAAATCGGCTTCTAAATAGGTCTTATTGCCCTCCGAAGTTCATGAACACAGCTTGTTCCAGTTTTTCAGGCCAGTTTTAGAATTTTTTGACTCCTCATATCAACTCGGAATTGAGTGATTATTTTTGCGTTTGAAAGCTTGAGTCAGTGCCATTCTTTAGAAAAAATTAGCAGAAAATTGGCAAAAACTTTTCAGAGGAAAGTTGGAGAGAAAGTTGTTGGTATATTCTGCTTGGCAATTATTTCACATCTTTATCTTTACTGCTATTGTGGTATTCACTTTTATCTTACTGTCCAGAGCTACTTCATATCCTTTATTGATGCTAGTTGTGCTACGCCGTGCCCTCATTACTGTTCTAGGCTCGCGTCTCTAGTCCGGTCTAGCCTAGGACCAGCACAGTACCGTCGTTGAGCGTTTATTCAACATTGCATCTCTGAATTGATTATTGCTAATCTTTTGCTACCAAATATTTAAGTCTTCCAAGCTCCACATATTTCTATAACGTGTATACGTACGTTCCCGTGGCAATCGCTTTACTCAATCTTCGGAGTTATTTGACACCGCTGGTTGCCTGTCACCACCTGCTGCATGGTAAGAACTTGTAAGATATTAATATTTGCTACACTGTGAGCGTTTTACCACCACATCCTAGTAGTTCATAGGAACATTATTCTTGGATTTTGTTTCTTGTTTTCTACTAACTATGGCAGGTTCCGGAGTTGTTAGTTCTTGGGCTTCATCGATCGTGGGAGATTTGCCATCACCTAAGAAAATACAACAACCGCCACAAAAGGAGCAATTACATCAGAATGCACATAAAAAGGTTAATGTATCCATGCCACCATTTACTGGTCATTTTAGGCCTAATTTATATATTGAATGGGAGTACGAAATTAATGCTATATTTGCTTCCCATAATTTTGATGAGCGTGGAAAATTTCAAGCTGCGGTTAGTACTTTCAGTATCTTTGCTTTAGTTTGGTGGAGTGAATACTGTCGGTTAAACCCTGATTATTTACCTACTACTTGGGATGGTTTAAAACATGTCATGAGAGATAGATTTGTAGATGTTCATTATACTCGTGGCATGATTAAAAAACTACAACATTTAAAACAAGGTAGTGACACCATAACAAAATATTATGATGATTTACAAACTACCTTGTTGCACTCATTTTTTGAAGAAAGTGAAGAAGATTTTATGGATAGATTTTGGGGAGGATTAAACAGTGATATTCAGGAGATACTAATTCATGAAGAGTGTAATCCTATGAACCATTTGTTTAGTCTTGCTTGCAAAGCTGAACAGAGAATAAAACGACGTGTTGCCCATGAGGAGAGCAAGCGCAAGGTGCACATTCCAAGTGTTGATACAGATGTTTCTTCAGCTACTAGGCGTACTATGACAACCACATCCGTTGTTGCGAGGACTACATCATCTCCACCATGTGACACATCACCATCGAGAGTGCCTACATCATCTGAGTTGATCATAAGAGGTAAGGACAAATGTACAGATTTTCCACTTTCACATGAGAATGATGCATGCCTAGTTAACTTGAATACATCATGTGTTGAGTTACCTATTGATTTGAATATTTTAGAGAATCGTGTTACTGTCATGAATGCATCATGTGATCAAACAGCTGAAATACCAACAATTTTTAGTGCACCCAATGAATTAACTGTTGATGCAAAAGAAACAATATTTAATCATTTTGATATGACCTCTAATCTTGGTGATGATTTTGTGTCAAATGACTTATTGCATGTTTGCTTATTTAAGCATGTTGTAGCATGTAAATTTGATGCAAGTAAGGTTTATTCACCAATGTTGGGATTGTTTAATGATGAACATTGTCAATCCTTTGATATGAACAAGAGCTTCACATATATGTGCAAATAGAGTTGCAATATTTTCATGTCTTCTACTACTTGTGATAATATTTTGGCTTTACATTTTATGAACTATGAAAGTTACTCATGTATACATGTGTCATATGTGCAAAAATCAAGGGAAGTAAAAATGGATGACATATACATATACAACATGTACACCTTGTCTTTTTTGTTAGCCACATTTCAGATTAAGCAACGCCGAGGTCGGCTTTGTTTTCAAGAAGGGGAGGATGATGAGGACATGACTACCTTGGATACGACCAAAAATATTGCATACATGTATATTTGTGAGGTGATTTCTAATGCAAACTATGCAATAATTTATTTATGTCATCCAAGACAAAAATACTTCACAAACTTTTGTGCCATGTCTAATTGCAGGTGTATGGGACATTTGTACAATCCACATATGAAGATAAGGGAAAAAGAGAAGTTTATGTGCTGTTCAAAAAGTCCTCTCACGTCACTTTTGGGCCAAGAGAAGATAGAGTCCAAGTCTCTCACGTTCTGGATTCAGATTCGGACTGCACAGACATACCCGACTCAAAACGCCAAGAACTATTTCATACGGACTCCGAATTGGGTGATTATTTTTTTGTTGGAAAGTAGATTTCGTGCTCTTTCCAACCCAATTGGTTTCACCTTCAAATTCATCCGGAGCGTTGAGTTGTCGTCGAAACAATCTGACGCTGTAGCAGAATCCGAGTCAAACTACAAGTCCAAAGGTGTTGCATCACCTCCACTTGGGCCCATTGGCCTTGTACGACCTAGGGTTAGTTTTAGGCTGCCTTGGGACGTCCTCCAACCTCCTTGTCCGCCACCCCTTACTCCTATATAAGTAGATCCATCTAGTAGCTATTTCCTTGGGGGATTTGTTTAGTTAAAAGTTAGCCATTGCAACTTCGTGTACTTCGTTTGTGTCCAACGACCAGACCAAGACCGCTTTCGGATCCCCACCTTTATCAATACTACATCTATATTCGCAATATTTAGATTGCATTATCATATTCTTGCTTGTTCTTCGATTGCGTGCAGGGATAGACCTTCGTGGTCAGGCTGATCATGCTTTCAGCATCGTCAGTAACCTCGGCAGATTGGTTTAGCGAATGCTAAGGCGCAACGTTGTGCACGTTTGTAGTCGGATCGTCAAAGTCGACTCCACCAAATCGATAGCTATCATCTCATCGAAAGATCGGGACACCTCCTCCTCTATCACATCCGTTGCCTCTCCATGTACACGAGCGCTGGCCGTATGTATGCGCGAGGAGGCGTTCGAGACCCCGCCCGTATGTACGTATGTGGCCGTATTTTTTGGCGTCTGGCTGTACGTATGTGTACACGGTTTAAAAGGGACTGCCTGAACTGCTACGTTGTGGGCTCTACTACTACACGTGCCGCTGCTTGCTCGTCCACGGTTCATCATTGCAGAGAGACCGATCGACCAGTACCTACGTACATGTTCGTGGCCAGAATGACAACGCTACATACACTTCGACCGGGTGGGTCCCGGCTATCAGGGAGGATAAGGAGGCACTTCCTTGCATGCGAAGTTATTGATGGTGGGTTCGAGCTGTCAGGGGGAGGATTCATTTTTTTCGCGCCTAATATGGAGGCACTTCCTTGCGTCTGAAGATATAGCTAGTGGGTCTCAGCCGTCAGGGGGAAACGTTTTTTTCGCAAAATACAGAGGCCCTTCTGGTAGGTCCCTGCTATCAGGTGGAGGAATCATTATTTTACACGTAATAAGGAGGCACTTACTTGCTGCGGCCGTGGACCCAGCTGTCAGCCTCTCCACGTACACTCCTCTTCGGATGTAAGCCGTTCGTTGACCATGTTGACCACGCCACGGCAAGAGCACCAAGGCGGTGGACGATGGCGAGGCCTAGGAAGGGAATGACCCGGAGCCGGGGAAGACTCGGTAGTTGTTTCCCACGCGGAGGGGAGTACGAGGGTTTACTGGTTGGGCTGCAGTGTGAGGCTGCTGTCGCCGGAGAATAACAGGATGTCTGGGCGAGTACAGGGATGGCCAGGCCAGCGATAGTAGTAGGGTGGGGCGGTGAGGCCTACGCGGCAGCAGAGCCGGCCACGGGAGGCAGGAGCAAGTGGCACAACCGGCGCTGGTTTGGGCGGCTGGAGCAAGAAGACCAGAGGTTGAAGAAGCACTACGGCTGTTGGATGGACATCGTATGGTCACTGGAGCTAGAATCGTTCATATTGACTAAGTTGACAAAGCCCTTCGTCCGCGTCAACTTAGTAGGCCC